>OX387281.1:10135078-11335078 GCA_947562105.1 Shargacucullia verbasci | reverse complement strand
TTTATTTTTCTCGATAGGTACTCTTATCCTAACTATTGCCGATGACCTGATGATGATGGGAGGTGATTACAGGACCTCGGTTATTGTTTATAGTAGAACCACCGTGTTTAGGCTTGTTTCATTTGTCTCGATAGGTATTCTTATCCTAACTGTTGCCGATGACCTGATGATAGTGACGATGGGAGATAATGACAGGATATCGGTTTCTGTTATAGTACTGCTTGTTTCATTTGTCTCCATAGGTACTTTTATCCTAACTAGTGTCGACGACTTTGCTTGCCTTAGTCCCTCAGAACTACAGATTGATCCAGCTCTGTTAAAAGAAATATTACCAATATCGCTTGGAGTTTGCATTACTACGGCAGTGTCAGGTTGATGGGTAGGTAATAAGTATCCATGGAGTTTCTTGCCGGTCTCTTCTCCATAGGACCCACCCACTTTGGAACCGTGCGCCTAGATTCATAACGTTTTAAAAGTGCCTGCAAAGGCCCATTTGAAATAAAAAACTTTGACTTGACTTGACTTGAATCGTAGGAGGCAGATTCAACTTTGTTAGCAAATTAGAAAATAGCTCTTAGCAAATTTCCTTTGCGTGCAGACTTCGGCGAAAATCTTTTAGTTTCCAAAAAATTGACCTTTTTATACGTTTCAATTACTTTTTGGTATTGGCCTATATCCAGTTTAAGGCGAAAGTTCTCACTATTTAAGTTCTCAATCTCATGATGAGCGCTTTCTAATTCTATAGCTGGCAATAGCGTCGCTGTCATTCAGTAAATTATTTGGCAAACTCATCATTGTAGTGTCTAGTAACGTGGAATTAGAGCTCAAGTTAGTGTTCAAAATGTTGTCCATGGAATTTGACCTGGGCGGTTAATTTTATTCTTAATTCTTGTAATTTTCACTTTGTCCCCTTGTCATGACTGATATAATTTCTCGATTAAATCGTCAGAGGTTAATTGAATACGCGAAGGTGCGTCAGCTACTACATTATCTTTACCTGTTATGTATACTACTTTGTAATTGTATTCTTCTAGAACTAATCGAAATTTTAACAATCGACTGGAAGGATCTTTCATGCTGAATAAGTACATTAAGGGTTTATGATCGGTCATAATTGTGAATGTCCTCCCATATAAATAAGGCCTAAAATATTTTCACACCATACTATAGCAAGCAATTCTTATGCAAGCTTATGTATCACAGGATAATTCAATTCTGCCTTTTTCAACGGTCTGCTTGTATACACACACTATTGGTTTCAAATTTTGATTATTTTGATTACTCCCCCAAAGTATCGCTAAGCCTGACGCATCCTGTTTGCAAAACGAATTCGTTTTCATCAGAAAAATCTGGATATTCGCGAGAATAGGTCGCCTGCTTAATGCGTCTTTTAAAAAGTTAAATGTTTTATTGCATTCATTGGACCAAAAAAAATTGTTGATTTTTTCTTAACAGCCGATTTAATGGTATTGTAATTTCTGCAAAGTTTTTGATAAATTTTCTGTAGTAATTACATAAAAAACAAAAACTAATGTTTTATTATACAATATAGTAGTTGAAGAATATTGAAGTCGGTGCCAAGTAAAACATAAAAGTAATATACCTCGCTGCTATAATAGCGACATTGAAACAACGAGTTCACGTAAAAATTGTCGAGTGCGAGGCGAATTATGCGTCGGATACGACCAATGCACTTCACCAATGGTCTCGGTTTATCATTGCATGTTTTACTTGGCACCGACTTCAATATTCTTCAACTCCTATATTGTATAATAAAACAATTTTTTTTTAGTTCGTTTTGTTTTTGATTTTTTTGGAGTCGGTTTATTTTTTGTTAATTTTTTTTATTATTTTACAATTTTGAGTGATGGGTAGACCTAGTAAGGACGCTTCTCTTGAAAAACTTTACAAAGGTCAAATGTATGTTGCCCCAAGTCGAGTGAAAACTTTGACGGTATTGCACTTTATGATTTAAAATCAAATAAACGCATTAGGAGAAATGAAAAGATTAAGACGACTATTGTAACTAATACAGTGATAGTCTTGCATTTTAAAATGAGCCCTAATTCTAGGGTTTTACTAGTAGCTATTGAAGAGTTCCACTATCTATCTCCTGCCTCCATCATCAGACCCTCTGTACCCAATGTTATATACGGGACTCATCATATATCGAGTGATCCCAAACTCGGAAGTTTCATTCCCTAACTCCTTACCGTTGAGGAGTACTATGACATCCATCATCAGCTCAGCATCATGAAATGATGATTTTCAAACACCAACACCTGACTTATTAAGAAAAAAGCTCAAACGCACTATTTGTCCTACAATATTTGAGGGTATCCCTCTATTTCCCTAGGATCCCATCATGAGATCCTGACTTGGTGACAATGGGACCAACTTGGGAGTATACTCTTTCAAACAAAAAAATATTTTTTGAAATCGGTCCATAATTGACGGAATGATCGCGTAACAAACATACAAAAAAAAAAAAACAAAGTGGAATTGAGAACCTCCTCCTTTTTTGAAGTCGGTTAAAAATGCAACAAATCGCCGAACTTCATCTGAACTTTTTGGTGTTAGATAATTTTGTAAAATTTTTGTTTTTTCAGGATCCGGTAGGACTTCTGAGGACTTACAACATGATCTAAAATTTTAATTTTTTTTAAATTCGCATTTGTGCTGATTCAATTTTAAGTTAACTTTCCTAAATCTTTCAAAGACTGATATTAAATTTTTATTATGTATTTCTAAATTCCTACTAAATACGATTACATGACGTAATCGTATTTAGTAGCTATAAATAAACGCTTTATCATAAGTGAGAACTGATAATGCTATTGACATAATTCTACTAAATACGCTTGGACTTATTTTGAGACCCTAAATAAATAAATAAAATCCTAAATTTAATAATATAATAATAATAATATTTATTTATTTTTCAGATAACAAAGATACATTGGGTTAGTAACAATAGTCTTAACCTATGTTAGTACTTAACTAATACTTAATTAAATCTAAATGTGTAAAATATATTGATTCCGCTACTGAATCGAGTATTTCAGTAATATTAGGAAGTGGAAATTTGTCATCCTGTATAACCTGACTAACCTTTCTATACTCAAAAACTAAACGCCATTTTTTGTTGCCTGCCTCATCGCATTTTTTGGAATCATTAAAATTGGACTAGACCACTCACTACATGAATTTTCAATAATGTCCTCATTTATCATTTTTCCTATCTATTTTTCAATTTCAAGCTTAAATTTTTCCAGTAACCTGTAGGGCTTTAGGTAAACTGGGCTACTGTTTGGTTATAACACTATTGATTACCATTTAATTAGTAGTAATTAATTTGTCACCTCTAATTAAAATATTTTCGGCTATTTCGAACGTTGCCGTTTGTAAGGTATGCCAATGGGAAGTTAAATTTACTGAAAGTGGCAAGCGCGGTTTGGGATTCAAACTAGTAGAGTCCTGTGAGAATTATGGAAAGATTGAGATGTTTTTGAATTATGAAAAACATCTCAATCGTTCTCAATCTTAAAACGTTTTAAGTTTATACAGCAAACAACAGTTACAATGTAACATGCGAATGTATAATTTTAATAATGATGTAATAATTTATAAACAATGATTTCTTATTAATACCTCCGAGAAGTGAGTCTGTCCAATTTTTAAAACTTAAACAGAATTTAAATGAAGATTGCGTATTATTTTCAAGGTAATTAGCGGAAAATATATCTTAAGCCAGTTGTATCGTCACACCAAAAAACTGAAAAATTCCAGTAAAGATTCTTAACTGCGGAGATGATATTTACCGCCTACCAGTTTTTGAACTAGAACTATGCTCATTACGTAACTATAATTTTGAAAAATGTAATTCTGACGTTAATAGAAATAAAAGGTTGCTACCATTATCGAATTTGGAATATCTAAATTTAGAAGAAAAGACTTCGATACAAACAATTTGTACGAAGTATGCAGACCTATTTTATTTAGAGGTCACAAATTAACTACTGATGATGATGATGACGATAACATCTAGCCGATTTCGGCCACAGCGACCGCATTCTAGGGCTTCCGATCATAGTGGTTGAGAGCTTCGATGTGTTGCTCTCTCATGTGCTTTCATATGACTGAATGAAATGAATCAATTATTGAAATTTGCAACAAACATCATTAAGGGTGCTTGCAAACCCTCTGAAGTATCTGTTACCTCTGAAGCATAGGTCATCTGCGTACATAATTTATGTAATTGTGGTATATGAAACTTTTGTGCGGGCTTTCAGGATGGCAAGGTTAAATATATTTCCATCAGTTCGAAAACGAATCCGAATGCCTTGTGAAATAAGTTTCAAGGTTTCTCGAATGACAGCAGCAAAGTAAAGAGCAAAGAGTGTAGGCGCAAGTACACAACCTTGCTTTACGCTACAGGTAACAGAAAAAAATCTGTGTTCGCCGTTTACCGTGACGCAGCAGGACACGCCATCATGCAAGAGTCTTATCATTCTTACCAACTTTTCAGAGCATCTTAGTTTAATTAAAAGAACCCATAGAGCTTCGCGGAGAACGCTGTCGAATGCCTTTTCGAGGTCGACAAAACAACGGTATAGTGGTCGACCTTGTTCCCTACCTTGCTCTTGTTGCTGGCGGACAGAGAATATAGCTTCACAGGTCCCTCTTTCAGAACGGAAGCCAAATAGGAATAAGGCGGTTGAGGAGTATTTTTGCAAACACTTTCCCAGGGATGGAAAGCAGCGAAATGCCACGATAGGAGTTGCAATCGAATCGGTCACCTTTGTTCTTGTACAGGGCGCTAATTCGAGATACTTTAAAAGTATCTGAAACACGCTCTTCTTTCCACATGGTTACGAAAAAATCCCAAATTACTTCTTGTAGTTTCTCACCCCCGTACTTAAGTACTTCTCCTGGTATGTTATCAATACCAACCGCCTTATTAGTATGTAGTATCAGAACCATCAAAAGATTAGTTAGGTACGTTGACACGATAGTTTGTGCCAATAAGTTTTCGCACTTCCCCATCGTCTCTTTTACGAACAATTGCGTAGTCAATCAGATGCCAGTGCTTGGAACGAGGACCCCATCCACGTTGCCTAGTATTTTCCGAGGAGTCTAAATAATGTGTTGGTGATCGGTTAAACCAAATTGAACACAAAGGCTTAGTAATACTTGCCCGTTACTATTCATCTTACCCATCCCGTGTCTACCCAACATATATATACTGTAGTGGTTTGTGGAATGTGTAGTAATAAACAATCACTCTAGTGCAATAAATATAGCTATACATATGTTATATCGTGGAATCAGTCGGCCGCTGCATACTACTGAGTGTCATCCGGCGATGCTTATGAATTAAATTAAATCTTAGTTTATATTTGTTTTATGTTGCGAGTGAATGAAGTGTGATTTATGTGAGTAATGTGTGACTATGTGATGTACTATATGTAAATAAGTATTATGTTAATTTATACGTATTTATGTGAAGTATTTAATATACGGGTGTGGCGTAAATAGTGGTCCACTGTTAAGGGTTCGATTTACCAGATAATTTACTATAACCTATTACAATTTTAACCATTTTTGCCCAAGGGTTCCGGAGATATAATTATTTTTTCTTTTATTATAAAATTTCTACGTTTTGTTATAAATTTGATTGTATTTAAAAAAATAAACATCCTTTTCTTGTTTTGATTTCTGTTAATAACTGCTGAATACTAGAGCTATCATGGATAAATATCTTTTTTTAAGTACATTTCGAGCTTTTGAAGAAAAAGCAAGTCTTTTCTATTTTTAATCCAAATTTTTTACATTATCAGCAAATTCAAGAGCGATTTCTGTAAAAAAAATGTACTATACTCTCAATGCCCATGAGCTGTAAAATATGCCTACTTAAAATGTATTTAAATGAAAATCTTCCTTTCTTAGATTAAAATTGAATATCTTTCTGTTAAACAACAGGATCTGCTATTATGATACCTTTTTGGAATCGGTATTTACTAGGCATATTTTACAGCTCATGGGCATTGAGAGTATAGTACATTTATTTTACAGAAATCGCTCTTGAATTTGCTGATAATGTAAAAAATTTGGATTAAAAATAGAAAAGACTTGCTTTTTCTTCAAAAGCTCGAAATGTACATAAAAAAAGATATTTATCCACGATAGCTCTAGTTTTCAGCAGTTATTAACAGAAATCAAAACAAGAAAAGGATGTTTCTTTTTTTTAATACAACCAAATTCATAACAAAACGTAGAAATTTCATAAAAAAAAAGAAAAAATAATTATATCTCCGGCACCCTTGGGCAAAAATAGTTAAAATTGTAGTAGGTTATAGTAAATTATCTGGTAAATCGAATCCTTAACGGTGGACCACTATTTACGCCACACCCTGTATAAAGGTAAAATAAACTAGTAAATACAATAAGTTGCCTACATACAACGCTAGGTGGCGCTGTAAGTGTGTTGACCGGACTTTTTGCTCCTGTTAAGTTTAATTCATAAAAATAGAAAAAGTCATAAATTTTGTGCTTAATAGTCATAATCAGCTTAAGAACGTCTTAAAGCAAGTGAAGTATTTGTGAACTAAGTTAATCAGTGTTGTCTGTGTTTGTCATCAGCAACATAAACAGTGGACTTTGTGAATAAAAGAACCAGTCAAGTGCCGTGAAATATAAAACCTCACCTCTTCACCATCTCTGAATCAGCGAGTGTTACGTATAAAACATTGATTTATAATCTAATAAAAGTTGTGAGACATCATTTTCGACGACACGGTTGGCGCAGTGGCTAAGCGATTAGCTTTCTGCGCTACGTGTCGCGGGTTCGATCCCCGCACGGAACAAATATTTGTATGATCTACAGATAGTTGTTTCGGGTCTGGTTGTTTGTGCATGTGACATGTATGTTTGTAAACTGTACCCACGATACAGGAGAAATCCTAGTGTGGGGCAATGTTTTTAAAAAAAAAAAAAAAATTTAGTGATTGGCAAATCTTCAATTTTGCTTTGTCATACCTACTGCATTCATACAAAGTAACGCCATCTATGAGTAAACGTTAAAACTACCTAAATACCTCATTAACTTACTCGTCATTAACATCATATTGCTAATCAGTGCGCAAGCGACTTAGCGATTGAGTGACAAAAATCTGCGTTTCAACTTCCTATTACGTCGGAAGGTGGCGCTACCCGTTACCTTGTGAACAAACTCGCAACGCATCTTACTCAAACATGAACTGTGCTGGCTGTAATGCACCGTTTGTGACTGGGGCTGGGCTCCTGAAGTGTAATGTCTGCGAGGAAAGCTATCATTTTGAATGTCTAAATATACAGTCTCGTCAATATGAAGGTCTGACAGAAGGATTTAAGGCGGTTTGGAAATGCCCGTCGTGCAATAATGTCACCCAGCGTAGTCGATCTAACTTACTAACACCTGTCCGGTCCGCACAAATTCCTGAGCCTGAAGATAGCTTGAATATGTCATGCGATGTTATGGAACCTTGTCCCACCTTATCGTACAATCCATCAGTTGGTGATGAGTCTGTCGCTCAGGACACAGCTAACACCTTCCAAGCATTTTCGAATGAGTTACACAATACATATTTAAAAAATCATTAACTGAGCAACAAGTGTACCGTTCGCTCCGCATAAATAATTTGTTTATTTGAGTCTAAAGTGTAATTTTCAATTTAATTTCGTGTGTTAAACGTAAATAATCTCTAAATAAGTGCTGTGACTAAGTTTTTATAGTGAAAAAACTCAGTTTATTAACACAAAACTGTTAAAACAAAACTTAAAACTTTCCGTTATAAAACTATCAGTGCTGTTTTGATTTAAAAATCAGTGTTGACCAAAACGCGTAAGTGACACCTATTCCACGGCGCTTACGACCTTTCGGTCGCGACATTTCAAGCGAGCCGCTATACAACGCCGTCCAGCGCTTTATTTACAACATCGCTTGAATCCATTTGGTATCGCTAGACCCTGCACGCTTTGCGATTCGCTGAAAGTGCTTTAATACCAATTTCGATATTTTAAACTGTCCTGACAAAATGTCAACAAAGAATTGCGCTGGTTGTTTGAACGACTTTAATAGCAAAGAATGCTTGCATTGCTTTATTTGCCACCAATGGTATGATTTGTTATGTGCTAATGTTCGCGAAGGGGTGTTTAAGAGTATGACTATCAGACAAAAATCTAGCTGGAAGTGTCCTAGCTGCTTAAGTAAACAACCTAAGAAAGATAACAAAAATACACCCGTCAGACCAACGAAACCCGTGAGCCCCACTGCTGTTACTGACCAGTCGCGTCGCTCGTTATCACCCACGGATGCCAATGTTACTGTTCGCTTGAATTCTACAAGGCCACGAAGCCACACCACACCCGTACAAGCTAACGATAACTTAATCGAGTCTTCGAGAAGCCCCTCCAAGGAGCAGTCACCACGTTCACCAACGGACACCAATGTTACTGACCGTTCCAACTCTAAACACTTACAACACCGCTCCACGCCGGTCCAAGAAAATGCTGACACCCTGATTGAGTTCTCAAGTAGCACGTTGAGGGAAATTATTAAGCAAGAAATACAGAGTGCACTTAAAGATATAGTTTCCGATCAGTTCCGACAAATTAACGAGTTAATAGAAGGTTTCAAAAACTCCCTTTCCTTCTACAACGAAAAGTACGAAGAGATGAAGGCTACTTTGGAAGATAAATCTGATAGGATACAGAAACTTGAAAGGGACAACTGTGATTTACGGGGTGCCCTTCAACAACTTGGTCAGCGTCTGAACCTGGTAGAGCAAAACTCCAGGTCTGCTAACGTCGAGCTTCAGTGTGTTCCGGAAAACAAGGCAGAAAACTTGGTAACTACTGTGCTGCAACTTGGTAAGATCATCAGTTGTGATATTAAAGACCCCGACATTTTACACTGTACAAGAATTGCTAAGAAAGATGCAGAAAGCATAAGACCCCGCTCCATTCTCGTTAAATTTAGTAGCCCACGCTTGCGTGACAGTTTTCTCGCCGCTTCAATGAAATATAATAGAACCAACAACCAAGATAAATTGAATACTAGTCACCTGGGTATCGCAACGGAAAAGCCTGTACCCATCTACGTCACGGAACACCTTTCTAGCGATAATAAAGCAATTCATGCTGCTGCTCGGATCCGCGGAAAAGAACTTAGGTTCAAGTTTGTTTGGGTTCGCGATGGCAAGGTCTTCATGAAAAAAGACGAGTCTTCGCAGAGAATTGTAATAAATAGCCTAGACAAGTTGAAATCATTAGCGTAGTTTTTTCTTGTTAGGTATGTGATACTTGCAAGTTCCTATTATTTTTATCTAGTCACATTCAATTATCCACTACACGTGTACTATCAAAATGTACGTGGCTTAAAAACTAAAACCTCTAACTTTTACCAAAATAGTTCAATGCATAATTACGACATTATAGTGCTAACAGAGACTTGGTTGAACAGCGGCGTCTATGATACGGAGTTGTTTGACGATAGATACATAGTTTACAGGCGTGATCGTGAGTCAAGTAGATATAAAACCCGTAAAGATGGAGGAGGTGTTTTAATTGCCGTTTCAAAAACATTAAAATCATGTCGACTATCCCACTTCGAAAGCGAGGTTGAAGATTTATGGATAAGCGTCAATACTAGCTCAAAAAGAGCCAAAAATCTATATATTGGCGGAGTCTATCTACCGCCTCCAATTCATAGCGATACCTTGGAATTGTTTACCAGGAACGTTCATAAAGTATTTAATAATAATGAACAAATTTTGATTTTAGGAGACTTTAATCTTTCTAATATAGCATGGCTTACTAACGTGGACCATGCATACTTGTACCCCGAACCCAGCAACACGGATATAAACCGTATACTTTCTGAATTTTTGACTTTAAATGATCTTAATCAATGCAACAATATCTTAAACAATAAGTCGAAAATATTAGACTTAATATTTTGTAACACTTCCATTAGGGATGTAGCCCGCTCATCCCTCTGTTTATCAAAAGAGGACCCTCTACACCCCCCGCTAGATTTCAACATACCAGTATGGGCAGAACGTTTTTTAGTAGCAAAAATTGTACAAAAACCAAACTTTTTTCGAGCCGATTATGAGACCGTTCAGCTTCACTTAGTGGCTATCGATTGGGAACGCGAGTTCAAAAACTGTACTTCTATTAATGATATGGTAGATGTGTTCTATAACTTGTTAAGACATACCATCACAGAATGTATCCCCATGAAAAAACCGGCGAGTTGTAAATATCCACCTTGGTACTCCCATGATCTTATAAGACTTCTTAGAGAGAAGTATAAATACCACATGCGTTTCAAAAAGTATAAAAATCCACTAGACCGAGAGTTTTTTGAAAGATTGCGGGATGAATGCAGTGTCCTAAGTTCAACATGCTACAAGAAATATATCTTAAATATGGAAAAGAGTATAACAAAAACCCCTAAAACATTTTGGTCTTTCATTAAAAACAAAAGAAAAGGTAGTAGTACATATCCGGCACAAATGTCACACAATGGCAAACTTGTATCAGGTGGAAGGGATATCTGTAACATTTTTGGCGTAAGCTTCGCAAGCACGTTTACTGTCCCAGCTGCGAATCCAGTTCTCACGAATGCTAGCTGTTTACTCACATCTGCGGCACTATGTAATCTACAACTCGATTGCACAGAAATACACCGTGAATTGATTGGATTAGACGAAACTAAGGGTGCGGGTAGTGATGGCATTCCCCCTATATTTATTAAACGCTGTGCAAAAGCCTTAGCATTACCCTTACAAATAATCTTCAATGCATCTCTACGCGATAGTATTTTCCCAGACACATGGAAAGAAGCCATAGTAGTACCCATATTTAAATCTGGGGAAAAACACTTAGTGGCTAATTATAGACCTATCTCAATATTAGTCACATTCGGTAAAGTATTTGAGAAACTTATTAGTAGACATCTTGTGTGGTACCTTAAACATCACATTACTGAATTCCAGCATGGTTTCATTAAATCAAGATCCACCAATACCAACCTTTTATGTTTTACATCGGCTTTATCTAGGTACCTCGATAATCGTACTCCAGTGGATGCTATCTATACCGATTTTAGCAAAGCATTTGACAAAGTGGATCACTGCCTGCTTATTAAGAAACTGGCTCATCTGGGCGTGGGCGGTACGTTGATAGGATGGTTTAAATCTTACCTAGAAAATAGAGAGTCAAAAGTTGTAGTTAACGGTCATGTATCTGAAAGCTATCTAGCAACCTCTGGAATCCCGCAAGGATCACATTTGGGTCCCATTCTTTTTAATGTTTTCATTAATGACATAACCGAATGCTTTAAACACTCTCATTTCTATCTGTTTGCTGACGACTTAAAGATAATGAAGCCAATTCTTTGTACCTTAGATTCTAGAATGCTCCAGGACGACATCAACAGACTTTCTGACTGGTGCAACGAAAACAAAATGCTTCTAAATACCGACAAGTGTCATTACATCGAGTTCACTCGTAATAAAAAGACTGTAGAGAAAAAATACTACATACAGGGAGTAGAAGTAAAGAAATTGAGTAGTATCCGCGACCTTGGCGTTCAGCTTGACCATGCGCTGAAGTTCGATGTGCACATACTGAATACGGTCTCTAGATCCTTTAAGGTGCTGGGATTTGTTCTGAGAAACAGTAAAGAATTTAAAAGACCATCTACAAAAATAATGCTTTTTAACTCTCTAGTCCGTCCAATCTTAGAATACAGTTCTGTGGTATGGAATCCCCATTATGACGTTTACATAAAGCGATTAGAGAGTGTGCAAAAGCGGTTCCTTTACCATCTGTGTTACGGAGATCACATGGCTAAACAACTATCTAGCTACACTGAAAGGTTGAGACATTATCATATGGAAACATTAGCCAGTCGCAGGAAAAAGCTGGACTTTATTATTCTTCATAAGATACTGAGTGGGTCGATAGACTGTAGTGAACTGCTAGGCTTATTAATGGTTAAGATTCCAACTAGAATCCCCCGTCACAATACTTTTAATTTATTCCATATCCCTGGCTCAAAAACCAACTTAGGTCATCACGCCGCTGTACCGAGACTCTGTAGGCAATACAACATGTTGGCAAAAACCACTGATTTAGATATTTCCCAATCTCTTGCCAAATTTAAGAAATGTTTAAAAGATTTATTATAACATCTGTTCATTGATATTTCTTTCTAATATAATCATTTAATTTTTGTTTACTTTTTATCTTTATGTAGTGTTTAAATTTATTTTTATATGTAATAATTCACTTTGTTAACTAGTTGCTTAGTTCACTGTGCATGCTGTGGTCTCCTATAAGTGAAGGAGTACACATACATAATACCTTTTGCTGAGCGTTATTTCTATGTCATGATTTGTGTATATCTTTTGTTGGAGATCCTTAAATAAATAAATAAATAAATAAATAAAAATAAATAAAAATACTCTGCAGAGCTGGAGGAGTGAAATAAACAACACGCTCTCTTCTTTCAAGGATGACATTAAGACTACACTAAACAGCTTGCGAGTTGAAATAGATACAAGTTTAAGTAAATTGAATAACGAATTGAGATGCGCCCTAGATGAAATAAGGGATGAAATGAACAGCATTCGTACTGTACATAATTCTTTAGAACAAAACGTATCTGATATATCACAGGTTGTAACTAAACTAAAAACCTCATTGCAATTTCATTCAGAGGAACAGGTTCAACTAAAGGAACGTATGGCTGACATGAGTCGACAATTTGCTGAGTAATCTATTCAATCTATTAGTCTCCTCGAGTCTAAACTTGATTACCTCGAGCAGCAAGCAAGACAATGCAATGTTCAGGTCGTTAACGTACCCGAAACTCGAAGTGAAAACCTGATTCACCTAATGGAGTCAATCGTTGGTGCTATAAATTTCCCCGTCACACAAAAGGATATCATATCTATTCACAAAGTTCCTCATGCTCACCAGACAACAAATAGGCCAAAAAACATAATTGTGAAGCTGTCGTCGCGTATCCTACGGGACAATGTACTGGCTGCTTTCCGCAAAGTCAAAACCTTTAAATCCGACCAACTGGGTTTTGTAGGTTCACCGACGACGATTTACATGAACGAACACCTGACTCTCAAGAAGAAACATTTATTTCGCAAAGTTAAGGAAGTGGCCACTCAGCATCACTTTCAATATGTCTGGATTCGAAACGCCACTATTCTCGTGCGCGAACGGGACGGCGATACTGCGTTTGCCATACACAAAGACGAAGACATTCGCAAAATTAAAAACAGTCAGTCGAACAACAATAGTGGTAGTGGCCCCTCCTCCGACGCACCTTAATTGCAATATGTTTTTGTACCTGTATAGTTCTATATCTTTTTTGATTTTTTTGGCCTGTAATATTTATGTAACAAAAGTTCTCAATTTTGAGTATAATCGTTATGGATTAAAGTGCATATGTTTGCTTGAATTATTCGGTCTTGATTCAGTGATAGTCTGCCTTTTATACTTGGACGAATATAATATTAATACTTTTATTATTTATTACACTATTATTATTTTATGCTTGTTAGCGTGTCACTATAGTAAACATTTTTTTTTTGTATTATATTCTATTTCTGCTGCAATTGTTGATTACTCTAACTTTGCGCATTAATACTGTCGTAAGTAACCATCATAAAGAGGTTTATTTCAAATATAATATGTATTGTTGTATGTATGGGGTTCAGCGGCTCTGTGTGATTATAATTTGTATTGAGCATTGCACGGGTGAATATTTGTGGTTTAATGGTATGGCTTATTACATCGCTGGTAATTATTATTTAGAATTATTAATCTCTCGTGATGAGTAACAAACATTTATCTTTATATTGCCAAAACTGCAGAGGAATCCGTACAAAATTGCACACGCTATACATGAATATTTTGAATGGTAACTATGACATCATCGTACTTACAGAGACTTGGTTGATTCCCGAGATAAACAATAATGAGTTTATCGATCAGCGCTATAATGTGTACAGGTGTGATCGTGATCGTGTTAGCACCAATAAAATGAATGGTGGTGGAGTGTTGGTTGCATTGCTGCGGACACTTAAGTCCTCTGAATGTGATATTTCCATAACTTCAGCTAATTCCCTATTTCGTAACCTTGTCGAACACGTCCTTATAGAAGTGCCTAGTGTGCGACCGTCTAAGAGGCATATCATTAGCGCCACTTATATACCTCCAAAAACGGCTACCCTTGTTTATGAACAACATTTTGAAATTTTACAGCAGGTTCTGGGTGACCCTAGCGTTGACTGTTTTTATATAGTAGGCGATTACAATCTCCCAGAAATAACCTGGAATATACCGGCTCTGAATGCGTCCTTAATTGGCGGCGGTTTAGGTATTGGCTCGTCCACGACTTGTAGCCTGTTAAATAATTTTATGTCGCTACTTGATGCCTTGCAATACAATGTAGTAGCAAATACTTCTGGTAAAATTCTTGACCTTCTGATAGCTAACCACCCATGTAAGGTATCGAGCGCGTTGATGCCTCTTCTTCCAATTGACACTTATCACCCGCCTTTTGTCTGTGATATAACCCTAAATGTAGATATTCTTCCCATGAAAAGCGCCCACTTCAAAAATACAAATTTTATAAAGCCGACTTTGACCACATCAACCGTAAAATTCAGAGTACTGACTGGATAAAACTTCTAACCCCTTTAGGGCCCGAAGAGGCTGTTAGCACGTTCTATAATAACATTGATGATATAATTAAGCAGCACACACCACTATCCACTTCCAGAACGGCTGGCTTTCCAGTGTGGTTTTTCAAATCATTAATAAGCACTTTTAGAAAAAAACAAAAGTCATGGGTCAAATGGAAGAAATACGGCAACATCGCAGACTACGAAACTTTTTCACAGCACAGAGCGTTATTTAAGGCTAATTGTAATAAATGTTTTTCTAAATACATCTAGTCGATTGAGGATAATATTCATAACAACATTAAAGATTTTTGGGTCTATGTTTCTAATCGCAAAAACAAACCCGGTATACCAGCTAAAGTACAATATAATGACGTTACATCTATGGGGGAACGAGGTATGGTGTTCCTCCATTGAGAAGGGAGGATCCTCCGACCAGGCAAGGTGGTTAGCCTGGCGGGCCGAAGCCCGACAGTTAATGTCGGATATTCGTATATGTGTTAGAATCGTTGTAAACTTTCATAGTGCGATTCAGGGTTTGTTGTTGTATCTTCACTCCGATAGATGGCGCTTTACTTTTTGCCATGTTGCGAGTAGTAGTCGCTACATCACTCCCCCCCAGACCGGAGGTCGATGCTGTTGAGTCTTGAGGTTGCTTGCCAGGGCCAGTGATGATTCCAGTGAGTCGGAACCGAGTGCCGCGTAGTTCGCAGTGAGTCGGAACTAGGTGCGGTGATGCTGCGAAGTCCTCAGTGAGTCGAGGTAGTGCAGTGATGCTGCGAAGTCCTCAGTGAGTCGAGGTAGTGCAGTGATGCTGCGAAGTCCTCAGTGAGTCGAGGTAGTGCAGTGAAGAGTAGTGGCTGGCTGCTGCGTCGACCAGGAGAGAAGGGCTCTGCTAGTTGACCGGCCGAAGTGCAGTGTGCTGTGCCAAGGTTGCTGATGAGAGGCCGATGGGAAGAACCAGGCTTGCGCGGTCGCTGCAAGCGTGTGGTTACCCGTTGGGGCCGAGGATGCTGGCTGGCAGGGTGAGACTTGCTTGATGCTGCTCGAAGGGTACTGGAGGGGTGGAGAGGGGAGTGAAGGCGATGATGCCGTCGAAGGTTGCGAAGATGTTCAATGTCAGGGGTCACCACTATGGGGGAACGAGGTATGGTGTTCCTCCATTGAGAAGGGAGGATCCTCCGACCAGGCAAGGTGGTTAGCCTGGCGGGCCGAAGCCCGACAGTTAATGTCGGATATTCGTATATGTGTTAGAATCGTTGTAAACTTTCATAGTGCGATTCAGGGTTTGTTGTTGTATCTTCACTCCGATAGATGGCGCTTTACTTTTTGCCATGTTGCGAGTAGTAGTCGCTACACATCCAACGATCCACAATCGATTTGCAATATGTTTTCCGATTTTTTTTCTTCTGTCTGCCAGCCCCACCTGCCCTCTCTCATTGGGAGCCGCCTTCAGATACAGTGTCTAATGATATAGTTATTTCTGACCTTAATTTCAAAGAGGAAACAATAATGACAGAACTGAAATTACTGGATCCAGCTAAGGGCCCAGGTCCAGATGGTCTGTCGGCATATTTTCTCAAAAATACGGCCACTGTTATATGCAAACCCTTAGCTATAATATACAATAAATGTATCACTGAAGGCGTCATGCCGACTCCATGGAAACATGCTAATATCACACCTGTACACAAGGCCGGATCTAAACGTAGTGTTGAGCAATATCGACCAATTTCTATCCTATCTACCTTGTCGAAACTTTTTGAGAGACTTGTGCATAACGAAGTGTATCCTGTTTTCCATAACGCTATTATACAGCAACAACATGGTTTTGTTAAGAAGCGGTCAACAGTAACGAATTTGTTGGTCTTCTCTAGTGACCTATTTGAAAAGATGGATAATCGTATACAGATTGATGCAGTGTACACGGACTTTCAGAAAGCTTTCGACAAGGTGGATCATTTATTTATGTACACACCAGTAAACACGATGATATAAATGTAAAAAACGAAACATGAGCACAAAGGAACTACTTATTTCTTAAGAAATTTCTTCCAGTAGTCCCGCGACAGGAAATATATATGACAGACACGTAGACACAGTGTGTAAAAAGAATATAAGAAAACTCTTAAATATCTAAACTTAACCAATAGATATATCTTAAACTAAACCAAATAGTAACTATGAAACAACAAATATAAAATAAACTACATAAATAGAAAAATAAAAAATAAACTACATACTAACTAAATATTTACAATATATATATTATAATGGACAATCACTGTAATTTAGACAGGTAATGTTCTTTGACATGTTTCTTAAAGACAGAAATTGTATTAGAATCACGTATGTTAGGCGGAAGCGAGTTCCACAATCGCACCGCATGGACAGTAAAAGAATAAGAATAAAAATCCGTTTTATGTGAAGTAAATTCCAGAAGAGTTCTGAGGTGGGATCTACAAGGGGCATCAGCAGCACGAGTATACGAGAAACGTTCACGTAGGTACTGGGGATATGCAGGGTTATGGAGTATATTATAGAGGAGACATAAAATCCGAGTGTTCCTGCGAAGGCGAATAGGGAGCCACTTGAGTTGCTTGCGGAAGTGGGAGACATGGTCATACTTTCGCAGTCCGAAAACAAAACGAATACACAAATTTTGCAGGCGCTCAAGCTTATTTAATAACTCCTCTGTGGCATCCAAGTAACAGGCATCAGCATAATCTATAATCGGCTGGATAAGTGACTGGGCAAGAGAAATTTTAGTTTTCAAGGGCAGGAAACTCTGAAGACATTTTAGCGAGTGAAAGGAATAGTGCACCTTACGACTCACCTCGTTAACTTGAGCACGCCAAGAGAGATTGGAATCAATTAAGATTCCAAGATCCTTAGCAGTGTCAGTGTAGGTTAGCGGCAGACCGTTGATAGTTAAAGGCACTAGGGAAGAAATATCAAGCGCATTGCGTACATACCTGCTGCCAATAATCATGGTCTGTGACTTGATGGGATTGATTTGAAGGCCATAAGAACTTGCCCAATTGCTAATACTATCAAGGTCACAATTCATGGCTTCGATTGCACGGCCAGCGTCAGCCAAAGTAAAATGACGATAAAGCTGCAAATCGTCTGCATAAAGATGGAAATTGGAAGAAATTACCTTAGTAACAGTGTTAATGAAGATAGAAAAAAGAAGAGGAGAGAGAACGCCACCTTGAGGCACACCAGCAGTTAGATCACACCAATCAGAGAACTTCTCTTCAAGGCGGACACACTGCGAGCGACCCCGAAGATAAGAATCGAACCAGGCTAGAGAAGATGGAGAGAAATTAATAGAGTTTAAGATCCCCAGTAAGATGTCGAAATCTACTGAATTAAAGGCACAACTGAAATCCAGCAAAACCAAAACTGTTAGAGATTTATTCTCCATAGCCCAGCGAATGTCGTCAGTAACTTTGATAAGTGAGGTCACCGTACTGTGACCAACACGGAAGCCAGACTGTAAGGGACTAATAAGATTATTAGATGTAAGAAAGATGGTAACTTGCCTGTGAACAATGTGCTCGAGGACTTTAGAAAGGAATGGAAGAATGGATATGGGTCTATAATGAGATAAGGACGACGGGTTACATGTTTTAGGGAGAGGTATAATGTGTGCCTGTTTCCAAGCCAAAGGAAAGGTGCCAGAAAATAAGGAAAAGTTGAAAATGTGAGATATAACCGGGAGTACTATAGAGAGGATAGGGACTATCATTCTCGAGCACAGACTGTCATTACCAATAGCTGTAGAAGAAATAGCAAGAATAGATTTCTTGACGTCGTCTTCCGAAACAGCGCTCAGATTGAAGCGAGAGCAATCGGGTACAGGCAAGTTAGAAAGCTCCAGCAATGTAGAAGTTTTGACCCTAGCGTCAAGAAAGACAGGTGGAACAGAGAAATAGTTGTTAAGGGCGGTTAAATCAACATCGTTACATGTAGTAGCCGGAGATTTACCAATGCCGACAGTCTTTAAGAATTTCCAAACATCGGAAGAATTACGGTTGACTATGGATTCATGGAAATAGCGTCTTTTGGCATCTTGACACAGACAATTGCAGCGATTACGTAAGATTTTGTAATGTTTGTGATTCTGCTGAGATGGTCTACGTTTATAAATACGAAGCGCTTTATCCCTCCAAGCCATATCTTCCCTGATTTTAGGTGTAATCCACGGTGCAGGGTTGTGCCTTATCTTAATACGTCGACGCGGAGCATGTCTATCATAAATTTCTAGAATTTTATTATTGAAAATCATCACCATCCCATCAATGCTGGTATTCTCAAGGACCGGAGTACAGTCGATACTTCCAACATCTCGCCTCAATGCCTCCAAGTCCATACCCTTGTAACTACGCAGATATAGGAATTGCGGTTTACGCTTAGGAGGTCGAACACGGAAAGAAAGATAGATTAAGTCATGGTATGAGAAAGTAGCAGTAAGTTGCCCAAACTCAGCGACTTTGTGAGGAGAAGAGACAATCATGAGGTCGAGTAGAGAAGGCGTACAGTTCGGAGAATGGTGAGTAGCAGATAGGGGCAGTATATGAAGGTTAAAAGAAGACAGAAGAGAGTTCAGTTTAAGTGAGCGTGAGTCGTTCTTAATTAAACATGTGTTAAAATCACCCATTACAATCACATGTTCATAAATGGGGCAAAGGTCGTTTAAGATGGACTCAAGGGACTCAAAGTAATTGATGTGGATATTCGGGCTGTAGAAAACAGCGAGTAAAATTTTGGTGTGATTCAAGAATAGTTCAAGAAACAGGAATTCAGCCGATTCGGAGTATATAGAGGGAGAAGTCTTGACAACCTTGTGAGGCAAATTAGCACGCAGATAGATAGCAACACCGCCACCCCCTTTGCCTGTCCTGTCGTTTCTGACTAAGACGAAGCCAGGAAGTGAAAAGGTTGTAGAGAGGAGAGAAGGCTTCAGAAAAGTTTCAGAAATGAGTAAAGCATCGAGATGAGCACTGCTAAAGGATGCCAGAAGCTCAGAATAGTGACCAGGAACACTCTGAGCATTAATGTGAGCTATATTAAGATTGTTAGGATAGTTGGAAAAAAGTGAAGAGATGTTATCATGAATTACTGTTAAACCGGATTGCCTTCAATGTTATTCGTGGTAACTTGTTACGATGGTTTATTTCTTACATCACTAATCGCTGTCAACGGGTTGTAATTAACGGTTATCATTCTGACGCTATTCAGGTTACCTCGGGTGTCCCCCAAGGCTCTATTCTCGGTCCTCTTTTATTCATCATCTTTATAAATGATATTGGCAACTGCTTCCACAATTCGAAATTTTTATTATATGCAGACGACCTTAAAATATACAGGCCTATTTGAAGCATGCAGGACTGTTTTCTACTGCAAGAAGACTTGGACCGACTGACGGACTGTTGTTATTCAAGTAAGCTTCTTCTAAGCATTCCCAAGTGCAACTTTATAAATTTTACCAAAAATAAAAACATTATTAGGTTTGCGTACTCTTTATGTGGTACCTCACTGAATAAAGTAAATTCAGTACGTGACTTGGGCATATTACTTGATTGTAAACTCTGTTTGGACTTACATATTGAAAAAATTGTAAATAAAGCATATAAGATGTATGGATTTATAATGAGATCCACTCATGACTTTAAACGGACTTCGTCATTCCTCTGTCTATATAAATCACTAGTCCGTTCTCAGCTTGAATACGCCGTTCCCATCTGGAACCCGTACTATAAGAAATACATCGATTTAATAGAAAACGTACAACGCAGATTTCTTCGTGCAATGCATTTTAGATGTCACAGAACGTATTTGCCGTATGACCAGCTGCTTAGCAGATACAAACTCTTAACGTTCAGCTCCAGACGCAAAGCACTAGAAGCAATGACCCTATATAATATTGTTAATGGCAACTTTGACTGTAACGATCTGAATAATGTACTCTGTTATGCCGTCCTTAGGACTGTTCACAGAAGGCAGGTGCGAGCGGGTACGCTATTTCTTTTTTTTTTTTTTAAACGTAGCCCCACACTAGGATTTCTCCTCTATCGTGGGT
The DNA here is from genome assembly GCA_947562105.1 of Shargacucullia verbasci. Classification (NCBI taxonomy): domain Eukaryota; kingdom Metazoa; phylum Arthropoda; class Insecta; order Lepidoptera; family Noctuidae; genus Shargacucullia; species Shargacucullia verbasci. The sequence goes on along the minus strand of OX387281.1, from coordinate 11,314,234 downwards.
ACAGTTTACAAACATACATGTCACATACACAGACAACCAGACCCGAAACAACTATCTGCAGATCATACAAATATTTGTTCCGTGCGGGGATCGAACCCGCGACACATAGCGCAGAAAGCTAATCGCTTAGCCACTACGCCAACCGTGTCGTCAAATTTGCAATAGGTACCTGCCGATCTAATACTGGCCAACGTTCACCAATCCGGCGAATGGCAGCATCTTATAATAAAGAATTTGATCACTTAGACATATTTACGTGCTCCATGAAATTGTTTCGAAGCCATTTGTATAAGACACTTTCACGTTCTTAGATATGTGACTTTATCTTATCTTGTTTATTACTGTATTCTTTTTTTTTTCTGTTTTACTAGTTATAATAATTGTCATACACGAATAGCTATTCCCTAGCATTTTTTAAAATGTATTCAATACTCAAAAAGTTACTCAAAAAGTACTCTAAAAAATTAAAGAGAAACAATTATGGACCCTGTCGGGCACAGCAAGTTAGTTTTTTTTTTTAGAGGAGAGGATGAAGAGCGCTTTTTAAAACATAATATATTTATATTCAATAATGGTAATCTGTGAACAGCGCTGTGGGCTACATTATTATTTAAGTTAATATGTTATTATGTTGTAATATCACATAGTGTAGCTGTTTGTTGTTCCTTTTTAATTAAAATAAAAATAAAATATATATACTAAGGATTTGAGTAATTTCTTCTTAGAATCTGTCTTTATTCTCCTCAGGATTGGTCATGGTGGGTGCGTACACACTTATCACATTCAAATAATTATCATTGTCAAGATGTAGGCGCAATGATATAATACGATCTGAAGTGTACGTTGGATATTCATTCAATTTTCTCGCTATTGACGTCTTAATTGCAAAACCTACTCCTGAGCGTCTGGGTTCGGATGCAGTAGTCCCCTTCCAAAAGAAAGTGTATCCATCACCATGTTCTGTAAGTTCACCTTCGTCAGCCAGATACGTTTCGCTGAGTGCAGCTATGTGTATATTGTAACGAGCAAGTTCACGCGCTACAATTGCTGTCTTACGCTCGGCGCATGAATTACAGTCTCGAACCAGAAGAGTGCGAACATTCCATGTAGGAAATGTCATGCTTGATGATTTTAAATATTTTTTGTATAGTCGACCACGGGGTAAGGGTTGCATAGGCAGCCGTGGTTGCTACCTCCCAGATGAGATGGGTGAACAATTTGTGGGACACCTTTTCTAGTCCCCTCCCCGACTGAGCGGGGGAAAAAGTGCCTCCCTGAATAGGACTGCTTCGTCACTCAATGCGCTGCCCAATCCATGCTGTCACCCAAACTGCAGCGCGAAAACGACCACTCTCCTTGAGCCGCCTATTTGCAGACATCAGACAAAGCTCAGCTTGCAGTACAGCTAAACCTCTCTACCTCTGCCCATCGCCACAGGTCTTTATTTTAATCTCGGAAGCCATTATTCGAAAGCAGTCATGTGCGCAGGATATATTTAAGTGCCTAAGTGAGCGCGCTTACACAGAGGCACTCTCTCGTCTTTACTCTTCTGTACCTGATGGAACGGGAATCCGTTACGATCAGAGAAGGGGTTAGATGACGTGGATGACCGATGAAAAATGATAAATGAGGATATTATTGAAAATTTATGTAGTGAGTGGTCTATTACCATTTTATTGATTCCAAAAAATGCGATGAGGCAGGCAACAAAAAATGGCGTTTAGTTTTTGATTATAGGAAGGTTATTCAAGTTATACAGGATGACAAATTTCCTGTTCCTAATATTACCGAAACGCTCGATTCATTAGCGGAATCAATATATTTTACACATTTAGATTTAAAGTCAGGATTTTATCAAGTGAAACTCACGCCAGAAAGCAGAAAGGTTACATCTTTTACTACAAGCTCGGGTACAAGCTCGGCAACAATATACATAAAATGAAGCGCCTACTCATGGGTCTCAAAATAAGTCCAAGCGCATTTAATAGAATTATGTCAATAGCATTTACTATTACATTTACTAACTCACTTATGATAAAGCGTTTATTTATTGCGATGACGTAATCGTATTTGGTAGGAATTTAGAAATAAATAATAAAAATTTAATATCAGTCTTTGAAAGATTTAGGAAATTTCACTTAAAATTGAATCCGTGCAAATGCGAATTTTTAAAAAAATAATTTTTTATTTAGATCATGTTGCAAGTCCTCAGAAGTCCTACCGGATACTGAAAAACAAGAATTTTACAAAATTATCTAACACCAAAAAGTTCAGATGAAGTTCGGTGATTTGTTGCATATTGTAATTACTACAAAAAGTTATTAAAAACTTTGCAGAAATTACAATACCATTAAATCGGCTGTTAATAAAAAATCAATTTTTTTTTTGGTCTAATGAATGCAATAAAACATTTAACTTTTTAAAAGACGCATTAAGCAGGCAACCTATTCTCGAATATCCAGATTTTTCTGAAGAAAACGAATTCGTTTTGCAAACCGATGCGTGAGGCTAAGCGATACTTTGGGGGAGTACTTTGTAACAAAAATTTGAAACCAATAGTCAGTGTATACAAGCAGACCGTTGAACAAGGCAGAATTAAATAATCCTGTGATACAATAAGAATTGCTTGCTATAGTATGGTGTGTAAAGTATTTTAGGCCTTATTTATATGGGAGGACATTCACAATTATGACCGATCATAAACCCTGAATGTACTTATTCAGCATGAAAGATCCTTCCAGTCGATTACTAAAATTCCGATTAGTTCTAGAAGAATACAATTACAAAGTAGTATACATAACAGATAAGGATAATGTAGTAGCTGACGCACTTTCGCGTATTCAATTAACCTCTGACGATTTAAAAACAATTAATCAAGAAATTATATCAGTAATGACAAGGGGACAAAGTAAAAGATTACAAGAATTAAGAATACAAGATAAAAATCCTGACCTTAATATATCTATCAATGAGAGGCCTAATCTACCACGAGTTGTAAATATATTACGAAAACCGATTAGCTGTAGTAGCGAAAAATGTGTCGACTTAACATTTATAGAAAGACACGATGGAAAATACACGATGAGACAAACTGTTTAGCGTATGCGGCAATACATAGAAAAATTTATATTAATCTTCATTTCAAGTCACAATATCCGCGAGCCGATTTTGTGAACGAATTGAGAGATTTTTGCATAGAAAAAAATACAAACGAATTTTTAATAGTAAAGGATACTTAGGAATTATCGAATGAAATAAATAGTAGAAGTCAATGGCCTAATATAATATTACACGTATTACGAGGTGTTATAAAAATAACTGATAATAGCGAACGATTGTTCATTTTACAGGATTTTCATTTATTTCCCACAAGTGGACATGCGAGAGTGAGAATAATAAGAATAATATACAAAGGAAATATACGTGGCCTGGTTTAGAACGAGATGTTAGAGAGTTTGTAAGTAAATGCTCTAAGTGTCAAATTATGAAGCATTCTCTCAATCAAGAAAAGCCTATCGTAATAACTACTACGGCTTTAGGAGCTCTAGAATATATTTATAGATATAGTAGGTCCTTTGGATAAGAACATAGAGAGTAATCAATATATTCTCACGCTACAGTGCGAATTAAGTAAGTATGTAGAGGCCTACGCATTACCTACTAAAGATGCAGAGATTATGATTGGAAAAATATGGAATCAGAGGCAATGGCCTTGAACTTATTAAATCGTACCTTACTAATCGAAAACAATTTACATGCATCAATGAAATCTGTCCATATACAAAAACAGAAATGACATATACCTCTTTGGGGTTATGGGTGTAGTGAGTGTGATGTAGGTACACTTACTGGGGTTTGTCAATAATAAAATCCTCTGATGTTGATAATGTTTTACTGCACTACACACACAATGTTTAACTCAAGTTTTGAAGGCGCTGAGAATAGCGAAAGCACACACGTATGAGCGAAAGCGGGAGAAAGTTCTGGATAAACTTTTTATACAGCAATTAAAAGCGCGGGTATATTTCTGCTAGGACTCTAGCGCAAGCGAGCGTGCGTCCAGCGTCTGACGTAGATCGTGACTGGGGACCGGTGAATGTCGAGTGCGCGGCGAAGTCATGCGCGCGCGCATACCACACACTATATACGATGTCACGCGGCCGGCCACGGGACTCAGCAGGCGCTGCGTGTGTCCAGTGTACTATTGTTGTGTGAAAGACGGATGGATGTAATATGTAATATAATATATACTATTAATTATACTAATATTATTGTGATGTGTATTTATGTTTAATGTTGTTTGTATTTAATTATTAGTGTAGGACATGTAAATATATGAGTAAATATTGTAAATACAATGTGAGTCACCCACATCACTCCCCTCCAGAGACCGTGCTACGGGCAATAGTAGTCCGGAAAGTGGACTTTCCTGCCAGAACGCGTGTTTTTAATTGCTGGAGTAGGTGGCGGTGGCTCGCGTACAGGTGTATTAGAGGCGATATAGGCGTCAGACAGTATGTAGGCTGGTTTAAAACGGTCTAAAGATACTGAGACGGTCTTCCCCTTTATTATGATTTTTAAAACTTTAGCACCTCTCTCCGTTACCTCATAGGGTCCGGTGTATGCTGGTTGGAGTGCACCTCTCAACGCGTCGTCCCGAAGAAAAACATGGGAACAACATGACAGATCTTTGTGGATAAAGATTTTATCTTTTGAGTGGTGCGACGTTGGAACTGGCTTTAAATTGTTGGCAAATGTTCTGATACGGGCTGAAAAATCAGTAATATCAGTCGTACACTTGTCAACCTTATGTCCAAAGAATTCACCCGGCAGTCTTAAAGGTTCGCCGTATACTAGCTCGGCGGAAGACGATTGAAGATCTTCCTTGAAGGAACTTCTTATGCCGAGCAGTACGAATGGTAAGGATTCAGTCCAGCTGCGATCAGCATGGCACATAATTGCTGCTTTAAGCTGCCGGTGAAATCTTTCTACTAAACCATTGCACTGAGGGTGGTAAGCAGTGGTTTTGCGATGCCTAAATCCAATGGTCTTTGCGAGCTGCTGAAAAAGACCAGACTCGAATTGCCTACCGCGATCAGTGACTATGTCGGTAGGACAACCGAATCGTGCTACCCAACCCGACAAAAACGCTTTGGCCACAGTTTCCGCTGTAATATCGGTAGTAGGGTCTACTTCAGCCCATCGCGTAAAGCGATCGACGAGTGTCAAACAATACCGATATTCATTGGAAGGAGGTAATGGTCCTACGAGGTCTAGGTGGACATATTTGAATCGCGCTGAAGGTAAATCAAAGGTACCCAACTGGGTGGAAATGTGTCGATTTACCTTCGAGCGCTGGCAAGCCAAACATGCCTTAGACCAATCGCGGCAGTTTTTCCGCATCTGTGGCCAAACATAGCGTTGTGCACTTGCGTTAGTTTAGCACTTGCGTTGGCGCCGGGATGACTTAACGAGTGCAACGAGTCAAAAATTTGTTTGCGCAATGGTTTGGGAATGAATGGTCTGGGAGTCGTTGTGCTGACATCACAGTACAAATCAATACGACTTCCAGGTACTCTCATTTTTTTAATGCGCAAGGAAGAATCTTCCGTGAGAAACTGGGCAAGCTCAGGGTCGGAGTCTTGTGTCTTGGCTAGTACATCTAGATCTATAGGGCTTTGCAATTCGTCGATACGGGAAAGCGTGTCGGCTACGACGTTATCTTTTCCGGCGATGTGCTGAATATCGGTCGAGAATTGCGAAATGTAGTCTAGATGCCTATACTGACGTGGCGAGCAGTTACTTTTCCGCTGATGGAAAGCGTATCATATCGGCTTATGGTCAGTGTAGATGGTAGCGGCTAACCAATGTTGAAAATATTTTATACTCTCGTAGATAGCAAGGAGTTCTCTGTCATACGGAGAGTATTTTTGCTGCGATGAGCTCAACCTGCGGGAGAAAAAAGCTAATGGTTGCCAATTACCTTCTCTAAATTGTTGCAAGACTCCGCCGATAGCAAAATCAGACGCATCCGTGACTAGGCCCAGTTTGGCTTGTGAGTCAGGATGTGCCAACAAAGCTGCTTTGCAAAGGCTATCCTTACACTCCTCAAAGGCTTTCGACGAGATTCCGCTTACATCGACAGGTTGTGAGGCCTTCAAGTTGCCGGTCAGTAATGCGTGCAAAGGCGCTTGAATCTGGGCGGCCCGAGGTATAAACCTCCGGTAAAAATTCACCATACCCAGAAACCTTCTTAATTGCCTGGCAGTTTTGGGTACAGGAAACTCCCTAATTGCCTGCACCTTGCTTTCCAAAGGTTCAGTACCGTGTTGCGAGATATGGTAGCCCAGAAATGTTACCTCTGGTGCACCAAAGACGCACTTGGCGGTATTGATAAGCATGCCGTAGTCCTTCATCCTTGTGAAGAGTTGGCGTAGATGCTCTTCGTGCTCTGCTTCGTCCCTTGAGAACACCAGAAAATCATCCAAATACGGATAACAAAAATCTAGGCCGCGAGTCATCTCGACAACAAACCTTTGGAAAGTCTGACCGGCGTTCCTCAGACCAAACGTCATAAACGGAAACTCGTAGACTTTAGTGACGTCAGCGACAATGAAACGCCAAGGAAAATCTCTACGAAGACCTAAATTTAACACTAATTGCAAGTAACCGTAAGTGTTGATTGGTGAACCATTGGCCGCACACAGCTGGTACTCAGTCTTCGCATGACGGTATTGTGGGAGCGCAGATCGAGGGAAAACACATAAGTCGCTTCCAGTGTCCACTAGGAATTGGACTTTCGATCTGCGATCTGTTACGAACAGGCGACCAGTTATGGAAGGGCAATTTTCGGTCGCCATTATCGACTGCCCTGTGCGTTTCCCGACTTGTAGTCGCACGGGCGGACACATTTCTTCGCCTGGCTGCCAAATCTATAGTGGTACCAACATTGCGGAAACTTCCTATAGTTGGACTCCGAATGCCGGGATGGAGTGCGACTTCTGTGGCCGAAAGTTTGTTTGGTGCGTGGGCGGGAGCGACCGTGCATCTCCGTGCTCAGTGCGTCAACCTTCTTGGTTAGCTCCATGATAAGGTGCATCATGTCCGTCGGTGGTTCTGCTCGCGACGTGGATGCAGCTGCGACTTGAGGAGTGGATGGCGCCATGTCGTGTGTCAGCGAGATCCGCAAGCTCGGCGAGAGATAAACTTATCTGCGATGCGATAATCGTCTGCAGGTTGTTCGGTAAGCGACTCGTCCAGATGGTGCGGAGAAAGTCCTCTGGTATTGTAGGTCCTGCTAAGTGTTGGAGGTGTCGTAAGAACTGGGACGGTTTGCGGTCGCCCAATTCCTCTGACTGAAGAAGTTGTTTCACCTTCTTCTCTTTCGACACTGACAGGCGCTTGATCAGCTCACTCTTCAGCTTCTCATACTTGCCGGTAGCGGGAGGCGAAGTGATGACGTCTTCGACCTCCACAGAGTATTGCCGATCTAGGTGAGCGAGGACGTAGTGGAATTTTGTATAGTCATCCGTTATTCTGGCGAGCTTGAATTGGCCTTCAATTTGGCAAAACCATATAGTGGGCTTTTCAGGCCAAAAAGGTGGTATACGAACACCTACTCTAAATAATTCCAATGACGGATGTTCAGTGGATACGCGCTCACATTTACTCGGCCGTCGGCTGGGGCGTTGACTATGCTGCGAAGTTTCTGTTCCGCTGCCATCAGTACTCATCTTCGACTATTCTTTTAGTATAATTAATGGAATCAGGCGTTACTTTGCGGAAATCCATGATATATAAGATATACAACTAGAATATTTAGTTTTAATTCCGCTAAACTACTGCAAGTTTGGGTGCATGCACAGGACCGCCCTCCCGCCCGCAAATATATGAACATGACTTTCCAGCCTTATATTAACGCCCTAGAACAATGAAAAGTCCTAGTTAATAACACGAACTGTTTCACTACAAGATTTACACCATGTACACTTTGAAAAAGGAACAAAATGGAGACTTACCACGTTGTCGGTGGGTGAAGAAAAACTATTTAAAAACATTGCCTAAATGGCAAATGTTGTACGTGCTTTGGCTATACGCCATCGCCGTAAGAACTGTACCCAAAGGGACTAAATTTGTATCACATTATGAAAATGTTAATGAAACACTAATTCATTCCGGGACCTCGACCTTCCTTCAAGGGATCCGGAACAAAAGAGAACGCGACCTACATTGCACCAACTAGGGTAAACAAGTACGATCCTAATTGAAAATCGATTTAATATTGATCCAGGTAATGGATCAATAGTTTTTAACAAAATTTACGAAATCAATCGTATCACAATGTCTTAACAACTGAAAGTTCTTTGACACCAAAATATCACAACAATATGTCACAATTTTATGAATTCAACAGGTATTAAAAACACTGTTTTGATATAAACTACCAAAGTAAACGATTTAATATCGACTTGATCATGCTATGGCAACTTAGAACAAACCCCTTTTTAAATCAAAATAGCGCCATCTAACCGTCAGATACACTAAAAAAAATCGAGAAAATGTTAAGTGTTGCAATACTAAAATATATTATTTCTATGCTGGAAATTTACGCTAAAAGAAATTATATCAACATTTTTTAAAATTATTGATTCTAATATAGCTACATCAGAAATTAAAAGCATTTATTTATTATAGCTTATGAATATGCTCAGTTGCTTAAAAATAAAGAATTCGTTGATTAATTCCGATGCCTTTTCAAAGTTTGATAAGGTTCTAATTTCGTAATAGCAACACTAAATCACTTAATTGCAAATGGAGCCTTAATAAATAAAAAAAAAAAAAAAATTGCAAATGGCTGCGCGCGAGTGTTTTCTACTCGTGTCGGTTTTGTTTTGCTATTATGTTTTGCCTTAATTATTTCGCATGTACATCCACGTTGAGTGTATTATTTATTTAGGATGTCCTGAATTTTCCTCTAGTTAAAGCAAAGAATTTGTTACATTATTTACTGTTTCTTATTAATAGTGATGTGTTATTTTATCTGCACAAACATTCTTAAGTTACATAAATAATTATACTTTGAGATGCATTAATTTGCATTATTAATGAGATGTGTAACAAATTTTCTTGCTTAAGCGCCACAAGAAAAATAAAATGATATAATCATACATCATATAAAGATAGCAATTCCTACGTAAATATAATATTCTATAGTCGTATAGCTATAGCTACGTAAATGTAGCATTCTATAGATAGCTGTATACCTACGTATAGCTATATGTCATGGAGAAGTTTACCCTATCTGGCGGCCAGAGAGCGCCACTCCTTTAAGCATTGATAATACTCGAGTTGCCAGTCTATTTCCAGTATACTATTGTAGTCTTTGGACTTGATAAACAATCGGATGACATAATGAAATTACACATCTCTGATGACGAACTAGAAAAATACAGATTCTATAAAAATATTACGTTTAGTTTTACGACGCTAACGCATAAAATCATGTTTATGGTTTTAATGTGAAAATTACGAAAATTAAATTAATTATTAAATAGTCTATAATAAAAAGAAAAGCATATTAAATGAATACATTATAATATGTCAAAACATTAACAATGAGTCGAATATCAAAATGATGACATCATTGACAATTAATTGCGAATAGTTACGAATTTTTGAGACTACTCACGCCATCTAGTGCCATACCAAGGTAACTAAACAGAAGTCAATATTGGAGTGTTTAATTAAATGCGCCTTCACAAAATATCAGGCGTCTTGTGGAGTATAAAGTATTACAATAAATGTAGATTCGCTTTTACATAGTTGGCTACCTCATATATGTAAAGACACGGAAGGGTAAGTACTCGTATCTGTAGCTTTTGAAAATGTGGCTTACAGCTTTCTGTGCTTTGTATGCCACATATTGCTCGTATGCATTTCTTCTGTGCTTTGAACGCAATTTCTCTGTCGGATAAGTTCCCCCAAAATATAAGCCCGTATCGTAATGTCGATGAGACATATCCGTGGTACGCCATTAATAGTGTTGCCCGATTGGCAACTTTTCTTTAGTTATAGAGGGCATAGGAATATTGGCTAAGTTTTTTGCATACATTTTCAATGTGTTTTCCAGTTCATGTTTTTATCAATCCAGATACCTAAGAATTTAGTATAGTCAGTCTTAATTTTATCACTGTATCGAACATCTGGTTTTTTATTTTTTGTTTTTTGTTCAAATGAAATATAGTTCGTTTTTCTATATTATTTTTTAGGTTATTTTCAGTTAGCCAAGATATTATGTAATTTAAGTTGTCGTTGATTTCTTTTTCGAATGTCTCAGCATTCTTACTACTGAATAATATTGTACTATCGTCCGCAAATAAGATCATCGAATTATTAATAATTTTAGGTATGTCATTAATATATTAATATAGTATATGTTGAATAATAATGAGGCAAGAACACTGCCCTGCGGTACGCCGAATAAACATTTGCGATGTGTAGAGGTGTGGGTGACTCACATTGTATTTACAATATTTACTCATATATTTACATGTCCTACACTAATAATTAAATACAAACAACATTAAACATAAATACACATCACAATAATATTAGTATAATTAATAGTATATATTATGTGATGGTATTTAAAGCGCACAACAAGAGACCCGCGAATATTCCACCGTTATTGTTAAGAGGCACACCGCTCCAAGTCGTCTCGCGTTTTAAGTACCTCGGGCACGTGATCACGGATTGTCTCGCAGACGACCAAGATATTGACAGGGAGCGCAGGGCGTTGGCTGCCCGAGGCAATATGCTTGCTCGTAGGTTTGCACGATGTACTACAGAAGTCAAGCTGACTCTGTTCAGGGCATATTGCCAGTCATTTTACTCGTGCAGCCTGTGGGTCAGGTATACACAGAAGGCTTACAACGCTCTGCGCATTCAGTACAATAATGTGTTGAGAATGCTGTTGGGGTTGCCCAGGTTTTGCAGCGCATCAGGCATGTTTGCTGAAGCGCGGCTGGATGACTTTTATGCTATCATGCGTAAGCGATGTGCCTCGGCGCTGCAGCGACTTAGAGTCAGCACCAACAGTATTCTCGCCACGTTGGCTGATAAAATTGATGGTGCATTTCTCAGGCACTGGGTAGGTGTACATGTGCGAGAAGGTGTGCATGTACCAAATTAGCGTTTTGTGATTTCATATATTTCTACTAACATTATTTTTTAAGTTTGTACCTACTAACATATTATATGGATCTATGATCTGAAATAAAAACTTTTTATTATTATTATTATATTACATATTACATCCATCCGTCTTTCACACAACAATAGTACACTGGACACACGCAGCGCCTGCTGAGTCCCGTGGCCGGCCGCGTGACATCGCATATAGTGTGTGGTATGCGCGCGCGCATTACTTCGCCGCGCACTCGACATTCACCGGTCCCCAGTCACGATCTACGTCAGACGCTGAACGCACGCTCGCTTGCGCTAGAGTCCTAGCAGAAATATACCCGCGCTTTTAATTGCTGTATAAAAAGTTTATCCAGAACTTTCTCCCGCTTTCGCTCATACGTGTGTGCTTTCGCTATTCTCAGCGCCTTCAAAACTTGAGTTAAACATTGTGTGTGTAGTGCAGTAAAACATTATCAACATCAGAGGATTTTATTATTGACAAACCCCAGTAAGTGTACCTACATCACACTCACTACACCCATAACCCCAAATTGGTGACCCCGCACTGAGCACTCTTTCTTTCTTTCTCTTTCTTTCTCTTTCTTTTTTTTTAAAACGTTGCCCCACACTAGGATTTCTCCTGTGTCGTGGGTACAGTTTACAAACATACATGTCACATGCACACACAACCAGACCCGAAACAACTATCTGTAGATCATACAAATATTTGTTCCGTGCGGGGATCGAACCCGCGACACATAGCGCAGAAAGCTAATGGCTTAGCCACTGCGCCAACCGTGTCGTGAGTTAAACATTGTGTGTGTAGTGCAGTAAAACATTATCAACATCAGAGGATTTTATTATTGACAAACCCCAGTAAGTGTACCTACATCACACTCACTACACCCATAACCCCAAATTGGTGACGCTAAACTACTGCAAGTTTGGGTGCATGCACAGGACCGCCCTCCCGCCCGCAAATATATGAACATGCAGGAGGTGTGATAGAAATAATGTAACATGCAACCAAACCGATCCTCGACACGTGTTTCGCCCCTCCACGGAGCATCCTCAGGAGATGTTGACTCGTCGACCGCTTGGACGCGAAATTCGCGTCCAAGCGGTCGAGGCCAAGGATCGGTTTGGTTGCATGTTACATTATTTCTATCACACCTCCTGCATGTTCATATATTTGCGGGCGGGAGGGCGGTCCTGTGCATGCACCCAAACTTGCAGTAGTTTAGCGTCACCAATTTGGGGTTATGGGTGTAGTGAGTGTGATGTAGGTACACTTACTGGGGTTTGTCAATAATAAAATCCTCTGATGTTGATAATGTTTTACTGCACTACACACACAATGTTTAACTCAAGTTTTGAAGGCGCTGAGAATAGCGAAAGCACACACGTATGAGCGAAAGCGGGAGAAAGTTCTGGATAAACTTTTTATACAGCAATTAAAAGCGCGGGTATATTTCTGCTAGGACTCTAGCGCAAGCGAGCGTGCGTCCAGCGTCTGACGTAGATCGTGACTGGGGACAAAGACTACAATAGTATACTGGAAATAGACTGGCAACTCGAGTATTATCAATGCTTAAAGGAGTGGCGCTCTCTGGCCGCCAGATAGGGTAAACTTCTCCATGACATATAGCTATACGTAGGTATACAGCTATCTATAGAATGCTACATTTACGTAGCTAAAGCTATACGACTATAGAATACTATATTTACGTAGGAATTGCTATCTTTATAATTATGATGTATGATTATATCATTTTATTTTTCTTGTGGCGCTTAAGCAAGAAAATTTGTTACACATCTCATTAATAATGCAAATTAATGCATCTCAAAGTATAATTATTTATGTAACTTAAGAATGTTTGTGCAGATAAAATAACACATCACTATTAATAAGAAACAGTAAATAATGTAACAAATTCTTTGCTTTAACTAGAGGAAAATTCAGGACATCCTAAATAAATAATACACTCAACGTGGATGTACATGCGAAACAATTAAGGCAAAACATAATAGCAAAACAAAACCGACACGAGTAGAAAACACTCGCGCGCAGCCATTTGCAATTAAGTGATTTAGTGTTGCTATTACGAAATTAGAACCTTATCAAACTTTGAAAAGGCATCGGAATTAATCAACGAATTCTTTATTTTTAAGCAACTTAGCATATTCATAAGCTATAATAAATAAATGCTTTTAATTTCTGATGTAGCTATATTAGAATCAATAATTTAAAAAAATGTTGATATAATTTCTTTTAGCGTAAATTTCCAGCATAGAAATAATATATTTTAGTATTGCAACACTTAACATTTTCTCGATTTTTTTTAGTGTATCTGACGGTTAGATGGCGCTATTTTGATTTAAAAAGGGGTTTATTCTAAGTTGCCATAGCATGACTGGGGACCGGTGAATGTCGAGTGCGCGGCGAAGTAATGCGCGCGCGCATACCACACACTATATGCGATGTCACGCGGCCGGCCACGGGACTCAGCAGGCGCTGCGTGTGTCCAGTGTACTATTGTTGTGTGAAAGACGGATGGATGTAATATGTAATATAATATATACTATTAATTATACTAATATTATTGTGATGTGTATTTATGTTTAATGTTGTTTGTATTTAATTATTAGTGTAGGACATGTAAATATATGAGTAAATATTGTAAATACAATGTGAGTCACCCACACCTCTACACATCGCAAATGTTTATTCGGCGTACCGCAGGGCAGTGTTCTTGCCCCATTATTATTCAACATATACTATATTAATATATTAATGACATACCTAAAATTATTAATAATTCGATGATCTTATTTGCGGACGATAGTACAATATTATTCAGTAGTAAGAATGCTGAGACATTCGAAAAAGAAATCAACGACAACTTAAATTACATAATATCTTGGCTAACTGAAAATAACCTAAAAAATAATATAGAAAAACGAACTATATTTCATTTGAACAAAAAACAAAAAATAAAAAACCAGATGTTCGATACAGTGATAAAATTAAGACTGACTATACTAAATTCTTAGGTATCTGGATTGATAAAAACATGAACTGGAAAACACATATTGAAAATGTATGCAAAAAACTTAGCCAATATTCCTATGCCCTCTATAACTAAAGAAAAGTTGCCAATCGGGCAACACTATTAATGGCGTACCACGGATATGTCTCATCGACATTACGATACGGGCTTATATTTTGGGGGAACTTATCCGACAGAGAAATTGCGTTCAAAGCACAGAAGAAATGCATACGAGCAATATGTGGCATACAAAGCACAGAAAGCTGTAAGCCACATTTTCAAAAGCTACAGATACGAGTACTTACCCTTCCGTGTCTTTACATATATGAGGTAGCCAACTATGTAAAAGCGAATCTACATTTATTGTAATACTTTATACTCCACAAGACGCCTGATATTTTGTGAAGGCGCATTTAATTAAACACTCCAATATTGACTTCTGTTTAGTTACCTTGGTATGGCACTAGATGGCGTGAGTAGTCTCAAAAATTCGTAACTATTCGCAATTAATTGTCAATGATGTCATCATTTTGATATTCGACTCATTGTTAATGTTTTGACATATTATAATGTATTCATTTAATATGCTTTTCTTTTTATTATAGACTATTTAATAATTAATTTAATTTTCGTAATTTTCACATTAAAACCATAAACATGATTTTATGCGTTAGCGTCGTAAAACTAAACGTAATATTTTTATAGAATCTGTATTTTTCTAGTTCGTCATCAGAGATGTGTAATTTCATTATGTCATCCGATTGTTTATCAAGTCCAAAGACTACAATAGTATACTGGAAATAGACTGGCAACTCGAGTATTATCAATGCTTAAAGGAGTGGCGCTCTCTGGCCGCCAGATAGGGTAAACTTCTCCATGACATATAGCTATACGTAGGTATACAGCTATCTATAGAATGCTACATTTACGTAGCTATAGCTATACGACTATAGAATATTATATTTACGTAGGAATTGCTATCTTTATATGATGTATGATTATATCATTTTATTTTTCTTGTGGCGCTTAAGCAAGAAAATTTGTTACACATCTCATTAATAATGCAAATTAATGCATCTCAAAGTATAATTATTTATGTAACTTAAGAATGTTTGTGCAGATAAAATAACACATCACTATTAATAAGAAACAGTAAATAATGTAACAAATTCTTTGCTTTAACTAGAGGAAAATTCAGGACATCCTAAATAAATAATACACTCAACGTGGATGTACATGCGAAATAATTAAGGCAAAACATAATAGCAAAACAAAACCGACACGAGTAGAAAACACTCGCGCGCAGCCATTTGCAATTTTTTTTTTTTTTTATTTATTAAGGCTCCATTTGCAATTAAGTGATTTAGTGTTGCTATTACGAAATTAGAACCTTATCAAACTTTGAAAAGGCATCGGAATTAATCAACGAATTCTTTATTTTTAAGCAACTGAGCATATTCATAAGCTATAATAAATAAATGCTTTTAATTTCTGATGTAGCTATATTAGAATCAATAATTTTAAAAAATGTTGATATAATTTCTTTTAGCGTAAATTTCCAGCATAGAAATAATATATTTTAGTATTGCAACACTTAACATTTTCTCGATTTTTTTTAGTGTATCTGACGGTTAGATGGCGCTATTTTGATTTAAAAAGGGGTTTGTTCTAAGTTGCCATAGCATGATCAAGTCGATATTAAATCGTTTACTTTGGTAGTTTATATCAAAACAGTGTTTTTAATACCTGTTGAATTCATAAAATTGTGACATATTGTTGTGATATTTTGGTGTCAAAGAACTTTCAGTTGTTAAGACATTGTGATACGATTGATTTCGTAAATTTTGTTAAAAACTATTGATCCATTACCTGGATCAATATTAAATCGATTTTCAATTAGGATCGTACTTGTTTACCCTAGTTGGTGCAATGTAGGTCGCGTTCTCTTTTGTTCCGGATCCCTTGAAGGAAGGTCGAGGTCCCGGAATGAATTAGTGTTTCATTAACATTTTCATAATGTGATACAAATTTAGTCCCTTTGGGTACAGTTCTTACGGCGATGGCGTATAGCCAAAGCACGTACAACATTTGCCATTTAGGCAATGTTTTTAAATAGTTTTTCTTCACCCACCGACAACGTGGTAAGTCTCCATTTTGTTCCTTTTTCAAAGTGTACATAGTGTAAATCTTGTAGTGAAACAGTTCGTGTTATTAACTAGGACTTTTCATTGTTCTAGGGCGTTAATATAAGGCTGGAAAGTCTAAACTTGTTAATATATGGCTATGCCACTACCTCGTTAATATAGGGCTGGAAGTCCTACCTTGCCAGTAGTGCTGTAAAGCCTATTTTTTGTTTAATATATGGCTGTGCCACCACTTTTTTAATATATGGCTGGAATACCTCCATGCCACTACTTTGTTAATATAGTGCTGTAAAAAGCCTACCATTTTAAGATATGGCTGGAAGACCTCCATGTCTGAATAATGAATCTTGTTTCAACTACCATGTATGAGCAAGTCGGATCAAGCTGCAGGATTAATATGATGGATTAAACTCTGTATGGGAGCGAGTGTGGGTTATGAAGCGACTTCCCATCTCTATTTCACATTGTGACATCCTCTATTATTTAACTTGTTGGCGTTGTATCTGGTAAAGTACTGTTATATTATTTAAAGTAAGCATTAACATTATAAGACTAAGTTCTTAGTGTTTCCTGCTGATACTGTACATGCAGCAGTGTGAGTTACTTTAGAAATAATTTATTTTCAGGTACCCACTGTTCGTATTCTAACATAGTTGAGAGTTTAATTCTCTCACCTATTTAAAGTTTGTTAACTTCTTTTTATTTATTAAAAGTGCTAATGATATTATAATAAAGTATTATTAATATTCATCATGTTTTAATTATTGATCCTAAACTTTAGATCTTGTCCATCGCGTTTGAGAGCATTAGTTATGGCGCCCTCCTTTTATTTTATTTATTTTATACTTTCTTTTGTTGTTAACTAATCTCCTCCAGGGTAGAATCAAGTTACTCACACCCTCAGTCTCATTGCAATATAGCCGTAGATGCATAAACACGCAATTATTACATTATATATAACAACCCAATGAGCTCGGGAGCTCATTGGGTGGTTAGCTCACAAAAATAAAATATGCATAAGACCACACAAAAAAGCTGTTCTCAATAAAAATCTTTTAGGTATGGCACCCAAAATATATAATAAATTACCTAAACATATCATAGATATAGATAAAATAGACTTATTCAAAAGATGCTTAAACGAATTTTTAATTGCAAAATGTTATTGTACCATTAATGATTATCTACATGAAAGATGCTAAACCTGCCATATCTGATTTATATATATATCTATTCTACGTTCTTACTTTATACTAAGAATTTATAAAAAATATATTGTGATGTTACCCTAGTATATAATACCCCTATGTGTTACCCGTAGTATAATATCTTGTGTTTACCCTTAAATTATGTGACATGTACTTTTTTTATCATACTGACATTTGTATTCAATTATTTAATTTGACTTTGGCTGTGAATAAATGTTATGACTTTTCAAATTTGTACGCTTCAATGCAAAACATAGATGGACACACTTTATACCAACTGTAACATCCCACGTATTACCTATGTTTACAAATAAATAATTTTGAATTTGAATTTGAATTATCCTATTATTCATTTTAGACTTATTGTAAAAAAATACCGTTTTGATTTACGATATTGAAAGCCTAAATTAATCAGTATCATGAGCAGAATACGAGGTAAAAATATTGCCAATGAATTCAATGTCAACTGTATAGTGGTTCAATATAGTCTCTTAATCTACTTGGTATTTTACACGGTTTACCAAAGACAATCTCATATTGTGCGTACTTAGTTACTGAATGGACAGTTGTGTTATAGCTAAAACTCCAGAATAGGTAGCCAATGACTCCGTGTCTCGGGATGACCTTCACATTGTATACGTAAAAAGTTACGTAAGCTTTTGTGTGCACATGTGGCTTCCCTGGCGACTAGTTGTTTCCAGTCCCCACAATCTAGTTGTTGGTGTTTTCTGCATGACTAGATATTTCTTTCTTTCTTTTTATGTACTTTTTTTATTTATTGTATTACTTTTTTTTTACATAATATACATTTTTGTTTAACAAACAAACAAATAATAATAATAATAATAATAATTTTATTTCAGATCAAATTACAAGATCCATATTATATTGTTAGTAAAAGTCTTAACCTAATGTTAGTAAAACTCTATATGTATACAAAAATTTGACCGCGTAGTCTTCTCGTATCTTAACAAGACGCCTGAGTGCGCTTATTGATGGACTCAGCAACACCATGTCGTCAGCGTAACTTATATTATTAACACAAGCTCCGTCAATGTGACAGCCTATACGGGTGCTGCTGAGTTCAAAAATCTGCTGATTAATGTAAAGGTTAAAGAGACGAGGTGAGGTAATACCCCCCTGTCTCACCCCGCACTTCAACCCATACACATCAGACAGAGTTCCACCCCACCTGACATAGTTCGTCTGATTTTCGTACCAAAACTTAAATAATAATATAAATAAATCTTTATTAATACCAAAAAGATTATACACAATTTTTACATTTTTAGGATCATGGCTATGTGGGCCAGAGCATAACGACCCTGACTTCTAAACTAGGAAAAACCTGTATCTTAGAAGTCAGTGCACCTTCGGAATTATACTATACGAATAAGCCAATACAATTACAATTACCTGGATAGGACCATGATAACAAAAAATAAATAAAATAAAAAAGTTACAAAACAAAGTAAGCTAATCCAGGGCAAAAGATTATTGATAGCGGAAACATAATAAAGAGAAAATAAAACAAAAAAGTAATAATGGTTCTGTGTGGTAGGTGTGTGTGAGGATGTGTGTGTGATAGATGGTAAGAGTGTGGATTAAAGGGGGGTGTGTTTATATATAAGAATGAGTGTGAGCGTAATATATAACAACTAAAATATGGATTATAAATTATATTTGTCCATAATGAAATTCAATCCTTTAGATTGAAATAGCTTCCCATCAAAAGATTCTCCGTCTTGCGATAGTCGAGTTTCAGAAGATATTCTCGTAAGGCAGATTTAAACTGACATTTAGTTGAATGAAAAAACTTTAATTCTTTATTAAGCCGGTTGTAAATTTTCGAACTGTTGATATGGTAGCATCTTTTAGCGAAAGATGTTTTACAAGATTGTTGGGGAAAGACTGTGTGTTTGACTCTGCCAGTAGGCTCTGATAGTGGGCGCGCAGAGTGTTTGCGGAGCATGGTCTGGAAAATATACAACTGTCTTACTGTCAGAACTTTTGATTCAGCATATAGCTGTACTGTTGAATATCTCCGCGGACGACAGAAAAGAATCTTCAATACAGCTCTTTGCGCTCGTTCTAGTCGTAAGAAGACGTTTTCCGTAGCACCACCCCAGGCTGGAATACAGTACGCTAAAATCGATTGGCATAATGCAAAATACACGACTTATAGTGTGTCCGTATCAGCAGAATTACGTAGTTTTTTAAAAACGTAAATCAGCTTACGAGTTCTGCTCACAAGTGTGTCGAGGTGTTTATGCCAGTTTAGATATTGATCGATATGTACGCCTAGATATTTAACAGTTTGTGACTGAGCGATGGTGGGGCAGTCACAGAAATTTGCGGACTTGCATGAGTGAGTTGCACATTTATATGATTTGGCAACACTAAGGGAGTCTAATTCGTCATCTAGGTTATTGGGGATGGCCATTTGTTATAAATGTATAAAGAAGCCAAAAAAGGAGGCATACGCTATTAGAAGGAGATTGGACATGAAAGGACATATAAAAATAACAATAATAAATTAATAAGATTTTAGCTAAGTGTGTAGATATAAAACGCTCATGTGTTAGATAAGGGAAAAACTTACATGAGTAGTTGTGAGTGTGAGATGTTGAACTTATTCTAAAAAATACACAAAAACTATAAAATAAACTTAGTATTCTTATGATAATAAAAAGTCATTGATTCGCTTCCATATCGTGTAGCATTTGTTCCGATTTTACGAGTATCTGTTTGTCGCCTTCACTTTTTCGTAGAAAAACATTCTCATTATTCGTCCAGCAGAAACTAAATTCTTTTAGCTTAGCGAATTGCCTCGCAGCGAAGAATAGCTTTCTGGTACTCGGAGGAAGATACTCGGCAACATATATTGGGCAGCGGTCGCCAGCGATACCAAGGATATGCGTACTTAGAGGTTCTTCTTTATTCGATTTCTTATTGAAATTTCGAGCTGATGTGAGGAATTCGAGTTTAGTCTGTACGCTGGTGAACTCAGTAACTATCGGTCTGGTAGATCCCGATTTTCCAGGGAGCCTGTAAATGTCCCGTATGTGCATGGAATGAATGGGTACGTTTACTGCAGTTCCAATTTTGCTAACGATATTAGTTAATTCTGCCAAAGTTTCTTTCTCCTTCGAGGGGGGAACATTGCGGATCTCAACAGTGGATGAACGCGAAGATACCTGAAGATCTTGAATTTTAGCTTCCATTGTTTGAATGCTATCTTTATAAGCGGTTTTTTCTTTTTTTAGTATCTCCATTTGTTTCAATATGTCTTCATATTGCTTACTGATAAAACTGACAGTCTTCTCAATCTCCATATTTGATTTCTGAATAGAAGCATTTTGAGATTTTAACTCAGCTGGGTCGTTTTCTCAAAAACGGTCAGGTGAATAAAATATGGTATAAATATTGTAAAACGTAATAATTGCAGTCTAATAACTTTAGTAGGGGGTATGAATATTAAAGATTAAGAATCTTTTAATATTTCGTTAATATACACGCTATTTGATTAAATAAATTGTATTGTTCGTGAGTGGACTACTATTTATTTTCCTATCCGTGACCAAATGTTAATGAACATAAAAAATAATTAAACAAACATGAGCTTACATAATTATTTTTACTGAAATTTATAATCAACAAGTTATTCGAAAGAAACGGTGGTTATTGTTTAACAGTTGTAACAAATTATTTATTAATATATCTATCTCTATTCCGTTACTTTTTGGCAATAATTCAATTAATAATATGTTTTATTTTCTAAAAAAAAAACATTTTGTATGAGATCGTTTCATAATATTTTAAACAGCTAACTTAACTAAAACAAAATAACAAACAAAAATAACTTATATTTTTATCAAATATTTAAAAAATAATTTAGATTTATAAAAAAATAGGACAAGTCACGGAAAAATCAAACCGGTAACGGGATGGAAAAGTAAAGGCAATTTCACGATAATTATAAAAAGTTATCAAATCGAAATTACTATGCATATAATCAAAATTGCAGTACAGGTAGTCAAGAAATCGTCCTACTGAAACCTACTGAAAAAAAAAATAAGGTGTCAGCTTTTCGTGCAAATTAATATTCATAAAGCAGATCCTACATCAAAAATCATACGTGATATTTTATTAATTTAGCTTGAATTATCGGTTGTAACTTATACTGTGTATTGGGTTTTATAATTCCATTCCGAAACGTTTTCCATTCTTCTTATATGTCGGAACGGGGGTATGACTAATATTTTTTAAATGCCCAGAACCGTTGACCTCACCAGGGTCACCGGCTCTGGCATTATTAGATAAATCTATGGGGAATATTATAAAGGCGATTTCAACTGAATAGATGATTAGTTTTTAGGCAAATTGATTTATTTTGGAATACAAGTTGTTACGCGAGGTTTTATGCAGACAAAATAATAACAAGACAATACCAGTAATTTATAATCATAAATAACAGAGCTTTTACTTACAACCTTTCAAGCCGACGATCAGGAGCAAAAAAAGTTAGCTATTCCAAACGAGTGCGTCATCAACATCCCCACTCGTTTAGAATTGACAATCAGTTGAGTTACTTACAAATGAATTATTTGGTCTTTAAAAACAATAGAAATGTTACTGAAAATTAACAATGTAATTAAAACTAATTTTCAAGCAATCACAAACCTAAAAGCATTAATATTTATCATAATATGAACTTACTTTATTCTCACTTGTCAAAACAATCACTCGTAGGACAAATAACAACCAATATTGTAGCAAAATCAATAATAACAAAAGTATGACATTAATACAGATTAAATAGATTTTATAGGAATTTAGATTACGATTTAACATTGAATAAATTAGCTATAAAAATAAGTAAATAAGGTAACCGGAACGCTAGACGCGGCGACATATACGTTACCGGTGTAAAAGTAGCGGAATGGAAGTAACGGAATCGTTCCTTGCTTGAATAATGTGTTTATAGTTATTTTAATTAACCACAAAACCGAATTATACGACTCAATTCGGTTTCACAAAAAAACAATGCACTTCATGAAGTTTCAAGAGTAAATAAATTTCCAATTCTTACCTTTCTTTTTGGTTTCGGATTGTAGAACCCGGAAATTCAAATTCAAATTCAAATTCAAATATATTTTTATTCATGTAAACCATTTACAGGCACTTATGAATAGTCAGGCTCTAGTTGCCACGTTCCAAAGTGTTGATTTCCAATGGAGAAGAACGGGCAAGAAACTCCATGGTTACTCTTTTAAACTCGGAATTAAATATACAATATTAATTTATACATTGATCTCGAACAACAATTATGTGAGTACAATGTAGCTTAAAAGAGTCTAACTTATGTAAGTCTGAAACTCAAGCCTGATAGTTGTGAAAAATATATTTACTTTTGATAAAATTGCCATGGCAGCTATGAGCCGACCAGTCCCAATAGACGGCACCCGTTCACGAGTATAGCGCGTGCATCAGCGTCGCTTTGCTCAACCATATTGCAGGGAACCCAACGACCCGATGCACAACGCCACCATCATCAGGACAATTAAGTGAGCATGACAAACTCAAACTGCCAGACAGCTATCACGTCTATTAGATATAAAATTTAAAATTTACGGCTACGTAGTGCTCACATATAACAATGGTAATTTTTAATAATACAAAACAAAATGTAGGTACCAATGAGAGTCACGTTGTTGTCAACACAAATTTACAATCAAAAGTAGCCGCACTTAACAATAACAGGCACAAATTCACACAACAAAATTGATTAAAAATATAATAATATTGACAATAACATTGACAATAAAGTGTAAAAAAAAAAAATATAATAAAAAATAAAATAAAAAATAATGCTAAGACAATATTTAGCAACATCAATAAATAATTACCTAATGTAATAATAATAATATCACAATGTCAAAAAGATTTATGAGTCGTTAGTTACAGTATCACATAATAGTCACTAAGTACATTTTTAAGCCAATTAAGAGGTGCCAGTGGGTCGCAGTATGCAGGAAGGAATCGTACGCCAGACATCTTTATCTTCGATGTAATGATTGATATTATAATAAGCTTTAGACATTAAAGTATTCTTTATAACAGACTTGAATTTTATAATAGGTAATTTTATTATAGAACCTAATACTGTTTCCCATAAAAGACTTGTTGGTTTTACTAAGTCTGAAACCAGGTATCGCAAGCTTGTGTTTATTTCGAGTATTCAAGCTATGATGATCACTGTTTTTACTAAAAGTGGCTATGTTTTTACGGACGTACATAATATTTTGGTAAATATAAAGAGAAGGAAAAGTAATAATATTTATATCCTTAAATATCTCACGGAGTGACTCTCGTGAGCCCAGATTATAAATTGCACGGATTGCTCTCTTTTGTAGTATAAAAATAGTCTCAACATCTGCAGCCGAGCCCCACAGTAAAATTCCGTAAGACATAATACTGTGAAAGTAAGCAAAATATACTAACCTAGCTGTTGCCACATCTGTGAGTTGTCTTATTTGTCTGACGGCAAAAGCAGCAGAGCTCAGTTTGCCTGCAAGAGCCTCAATATGAGGCCCCCATTGCAATTTAGAGTCTACGGTAATACCCAAGAAGACAGTTGAGGAAACCAGATTTAGCATTTTACCGCCTAAGTTTACATTTGGTTTTATTTGAGTTACATTTGGTAGTGAGAACTTGATACATTTGGTTTTCTCTGCATTTAATAGAAGATTATTAGCAGAGAACCAGTTTGATATGACCTTTAATGTATGATTAGGTTCTACAAGATCCCTGTCCTTTCTATTTACTTTGAATATCAATGATGTGTCATCAGCGAAAAGGACCATGTTTGACATATTATTATCATTGATCATATAGGGAAGATCATTGATATAAACTAGAAATAAGAATGGGCCCAGAATAGACCCTTGGGGTACACCCATTTTGACTAAAGAACCGGTAGAGGTGACATTATCGATAGCAACCCTTTGTTTTCGATTAGCCAAATATGAAGTTAGAAGATTGATAGATTTACCCCTAATTCCGTAATGCTTTAATTTAAGAATAAGTGTGCGATGATCCACGCAGTCAAATGCCTTAGATAGGTCACAGAATACTCCGAGGGCGTCCCGTGCACCTTCCCAGGCCTCTAATATAGTTTTAATTAAAGCGGATCCAGCATCCTCTGTAGATTGACCTTTGGTGAAACCAAATTGCTTGTCGTGTAAAATCCCATTTCTGTTAAAGTGATGTAGCATTTGGTTTAATATCAATTTTTCGAAGATTTTGCTTAACGCGGGTAGCACAGATATTGGCCTGTAATTAGAAGCGCTATTAGAGCAACCTGCTTTAAAAATAGGAACTATTTTACTAATTTTCATAAGATCGGGAAATATGCCGTCTGTAATACAAGTATTAAATATTTCTGCCAGAATTGGTGCTATGTTAGCTATTATTGAATCAATAGCTTTAGTTGATAGTCCCCATAAGTCTTCAGATCTTTTAGTAGCTATAGTTTTGAATGCTTTCAGTACGTCAATATGGGTTACAGGTTTGAAAGTAAACGTAGGTACTTGTATATCAACATTTTCCTTTAAAAATGTCTCAGCCGCGGCGGGTGACGAAAGAAGATATTTAGTGGTTTCTAATGGAACGTCAGTAAAGAAATTTTCGAAAAAATTGGCGACTACTGTCTTGTCTGAAACTAGTTCATCATTTATGTTGAGATTAATTGTACTATCCGTAAGTTTACGTTGTCCAGTTTCAGTATTTATTATTTTCCATGTTGTTTTGATTTTATTATTCGATTTCTGTATCTGATTACTAATGTAAGCGGCTTTAGCTTGAACACAAACTTTTTTAAACATTTTAGAATATCTCCTAACATAATTATGAAAATCATTATTCGATGTATAAGACTTTTTATCATATAGTTCGTATAAGACATCTCTGCTTCGTCTTATACCTTTGGTTGCCCAGGCACTGAATAGTATTTTATTTGACAAATTTACTTTTTTGACTTTGCAGCTTTTGTGGAACTCTGTACATATAGCTTTAAACAATGTTTGATACATTTCATTGGGATTTACTGACTGAAGCTTTATTGTTTTTAATTGACTGTTAAGATTTTTACTGAATCCATCGAGACATTTCTTGGTCAATAGTCTACAATATATTATTTTCTGGCATTTAATAGTATTTCCGTTTAGCTTAACTAGTTGACATCTATGGTCAGAGCGAATACCACTAATGAGCGACTTTTCGGATATTTTAAAATTAATCATAATATTATCAATGCATGTGGCGGAAGTAGGCGTTACTCTAGTTGGCTCGGTGAACATATTTTTTAAATTAAATGATTTGAATAATGCTAGGAAGTTATGTTTATCAGCGGTATCTAGCAGAATGTCAATGTTAAAATCCCCACATACAAGTATTCTTATGTTCATTTTTATTTTTCTAAGTGCATCCTCCATTATTAATAAGAATTGGGAGGTATTTGCAGAAGGTGGTCTATAAACACATACAATAACATATTCCTCAGTTTCTACACACGCGATCTCACATACTCGTTCCACAGAGAGGTTGCGAATATCAAATCGCTCTTTAAACTTTAAGTAATTTCTCATTAGTATTAAAGAACCCCCACCCTCTGCCGACTCTCTATTGAACGACCCGGCAACCCTAAAATTGGCTACATTAAATGACATTTTATTTGCCTTCAACCAGGTCTCTGTCAGGCATAAGATATCTACATCATATTTTTCACTAAACAACTCAACGTCTAAGATTTTGCCAGAAAAACGATTAATATTTTGATGAGTAAATATTAAATGATTACTATCGTTCTCTTTTGTCAGACAAGTAGGTTTAAATTACTGTTAATGGCAACCACTGTGTTATTAGTACTGTTACTAACAATGGAAGGAATAGGGTAAAACTTCGTCATACTGCCTATGACTGAGTTAATATTATAGACTAACAGAGTAGCAATATGTCGTTTATATCTCATAGGGAGATACACAGTATCCCTAGATAATTTAAGTTCACCAATAAAACAATTAGTGTCAAAGAATAAAAACTTGTCACTGTAATGACTTACTAAAAATTGGATGTGCATGTTAAGCATATGAATATGTTTATTTAGATTATTGGTAACGTCTACAAGGTATGGAAAAGCACACAAGATTATCTTATTACAGTCCAGGTTTAACATTAAAGCAAAACTGTCAGTGATATCTTGTTTAGTTACATTTAAACTGTTACCTATTAGTAGGGTTAAATAAGTATTTGGAGTAAATGAGTTATTTATAAGTGATCTTACTATTTGTGTGTATGAAGAATCTGGCATACAATAATTTTGAGAGGAATGATCCAGACTGTTGCTTAATAAATTCCCAAATCCTATACCTATGTTATCTGAGTACATAATTGAGCGATAACAGTCAACATTTTCACTACAATGAGAACTGGAGCCTACAGGTTGACAAGAATTGGGAGAAGTTATATCAAGACTATCAAGGTTAGGAACAGCCCTGATACATTTAGGACCCGTTTGGGGTAACTGCACCAAAGATTTGGATGGGGAACTATTTCTGTTTGATTGGCTCATACAAGTACATATGGTGTTGCTGTAAGTCAGTGAGTTTACTCTGTCAGCATTGTAATTACACATATCCACAAGCTGATTTGCAGCCAGAATATGTTCCTCAATCTGTTTTTGTGATGTAATATACTTACTGTAGACTGAGTTGAGCGACTCCTCCAGTATCTTAATTTCAGACTGTAAGCGCTGAGTGTCTATTTCATAGATTTTTTTACTATCCTCTATTTTGATTTGATAGTTACTGAGTTTATTTATTAAAGCAATACGTTCTTTCCTTAAATTAATATTTTTACAAAAATGCTTCTGTTTTTTCTTTAAATTATGACACTTCTTAATAATTTTATTTAATTTTACATATTTTTTTATTTTATTGTGACTAGTTTTTTTAATATATTGTTGATTTGCAAATGAATCTTGGTCTGTGAGGTCAATGGTTACAATTGATTTACCTAAGATAGGATCAGAAGGTGACTTAATTAGTTCACAAAATAAGCTTTGGGTAGCAACAGACTGCATACATTCCCTTTCAGTTCTAAAATTAGATAGTTCCAAATTTGCACAAACTAATTCATCCTCCAAATCTCTAACTCTACGCAAAGCCTCTTCATATAAGTTACTACACTGGTTGAAGCTGTCAATCACCACTTGAAATTTGTCTCGTTCATCGATGACCTCCAAGTACAGCTGATGTAAGTCCACTAACTCCCTTTTTAAACATGAATTTCTGTCAACAATTTGTTTAACTTCTTCCTCGCTATCATCTCTCTCTTGTAACAGTTGTTGACACTGAGATTTAGAGGCTTGAAGTTCAGTCAGGGCTGCATTTAGTTTATGCTCCATCTCTTTGGCAGTGGCCTTACGGGTCAGCATTGGCATATTATAGTAGTTGGAAACTGAAATAGGAAATAAAGAAATGTGATTAGCTCTGATAGACAATAACAGATAGAAATGAAAGGTTTAGAAAGAGAAAAGATCAATCATTTATTAAATAAAACAATGGCCTTTTTTTTTTGGGGGTACAATTTTTAAAGTGGTTAAAATATTTAATTATTCTGTTGTTTATTTAGCTTTTGGGTCAAATATTTAAAGATTTTGAATGGTATAATCTTTGTTGATTACAAGTTTAAACAGTTATTATGTAAACAGAGTTCCTGGCTAGTGTCTGGCAAGTTTTTTTTTTTTTTTTTTTTTCAAACTTTGCTTTTTTGACTATAACAGACCAAGTTAGTTAACTAAAACAGAGACAAAAGATTGTTTACACTTAACGGTTTCCTGACACAGTAGTCAAAGTCAAGATTTTTAGCAATTATAAGAAAATAAAATCATATACTCCCCGGTAAAATCCAAGAATAGTCGAACATCCGTTGTTTAGAGGTTACCGGCTTCGGTGGGTAACCAAAACTGTGTTCAAGTGTAAATATTTAGTTGAAAACAATCTTCCTGACTATTTATGATCTCTTGATAAGTTTTCCGTTAAAATTACACACTAATAACAGATAAATAAATTAAAATATTAATATAAAATACGGATAAAATATTTGACATGTCACTCAAGCAGTGTTGCCATAAGTAGTTGCTAGCGGTGGTCGTTGCGCAACTTAAACGT
The DNA here is from genome assembly GCA_947562105.1 of Shargacucullia verbasci. NCBI lineage: Eukaryota > Metazoa > Arthropoda > Insecta > Lepidoptera > Noctuidae > Shargacucullia > Shargacucullia verbasci. The sequence continues at coordinate 11,285,417 of OX387281.1, read as the reverse complement.
TATTGAAACGAGCTATCGTCATAATAACGGTTAGCAGGTTATTTGAAAAACCTGCTAACCTGCTAACATGCTAACGCTAAAGTAGCTAATAGCGGTGGTCGTTGCGCAACTTAAACACGTTATTGAAACGAGCCATAATAACGGTTAGCAGGTTATTTGAAAAACGTGCTAACGTGCTAAGATGCTAACGTTAAAGTAGCTAACATCCAAAGAATCCGATAGACAGTTGCGTTTCGTTATCCAATGAAATGGAAGTGCATCAAAGAAGCTAAAAAAAAAGCTCATCAAAACTTCACGGAGTCGTTAATGAATTTTGGATAAATAGGGAAGCTAAAAAAAAAAAAAAAAAAGGTCATCAAAATCTTACGGGGCCACCAAAAACCATTAATTCTTGCGCTTATGGTGGAGCAACCGACAATTTGAGCATTTTCAGCATCAGTGAAAGCTAAAAAAAAAAAAAGGTCATCAAAACCTCACTATGATATTACGTGTTGCTCATGATATGACAAATAGCGACCAATAGCAGGATAGCGCGTTTTAACAACCGCTATTGATATCCGATAGACAGTTGCGTTTCGTTATCCAAAAAAGATGCTACTGCCCACCGCTAGTAGTTGCCATAAGTATACCACAAGAAGCACATGTGTTACATAACTGGCAGTCTCTGACAAAATGAACTTTTAATGCATTTGGCGATTGTCAGGAGACTGTCTTAGAACTGCCATTTGATAGAATAAATGAATAAAATTGTAGAATATCAGTAATAGTGAAAATTATGGTTTCGGAGCGGAATTTTTCCACCCGTCCTTATTTTCATACCCTATAATTAATTGTTAATTAAAAATTATTAATTCGTTTTTTAGAGAAACAAATGTTTCTTATATAATTGTTAAGTGTTTTATTTTATAAGTGTTAAAAAAATAAAGTCATAAACTCAAGCATACAAAAATAAAATGTGTATAAAGGTACAGCGAATAGAGTGGGACATGACAAAAATTACAGTTTCTAAATACATAAATATGAATATTTTGAAATTCCCTTAATTTGTAATACTTTTCATGATCGCATTTTTTGATTATAAATGTAAAGATGGATTAAATGTAACTTAAACTGTATTAACGACTTAAAATAAGGAAAATTCTTTTTGTTAAGTCATGGGACAGCTCTTTATTGCTATGTACATTTTTTGTGAAAACGACCCAGCTATGTCGGAAGCCAGTTTCGTCATAGGCCTCGGCCTGACCATCCAGTATCTTTTTAAAATTGGACTCCTGTTCACTTTTCCATTTCTTAAGCATTTGGAGAACCTCATGTTTGAAGCCCTGTAGTTCGTTGAAAGGTGGTGACTCCGCTTGAGGTGATAATGACTCGTCTCGAGCACGTTTGTGTCTGGAAGAGGTATTTACATTTCCATGTGGGCTACTGGATAGTGAATGCGTTATGTCTGAGTCCGAGGATACTTGCGCTAAGTTCTTGTTACCCGCAGGCGGGGATCGCGGCGAGCGCGACATTATCTACGGTGAGACGTCGAACGTAAACTTTACTCAATAATAGGTGCGAGTACTATCTCGGACGAGGCGTCCCAAGGTCACGTTCGGTGCAATCGCAGATGGTCGAGCGGGACGGCAATTATGGCCACTGTCTTTGTCTAGCACGGAGGCGTGGCCGGCCAGGCGAGCGCGACGGTATGGAAGTTATGACAATTTTTTTTTTTTTTGTTTATGGGGAAACTAAACTCAATAACTTTGCCCCTAACGGTTTATAGTCGCGTGAGCACTTTTAAACTTTTTATTAAAATCGGTGACACGTCCACTCTCGGCAAAGATCACGGGCGAAGGGGGAAATAAAGAAATAACAGTGCAGTCAACGCTGCTTTCCTTTCGCAGCTTATCCCATAAGATATCGTATGACACCAGGTCAAAAGCCCTCGATAGGTCCAGAAAACATGCATTGACCGGTGTTTTCCTATCAGCATAATACTGAACAGTCTGCTTAAGACACATGATAGCAGTCTCCGTCGATAGTCCGGGTCTGAAACCGAATTGGGAATCATCGTGAAGACTTATACGACTCGTCATATGTGCATCAAGCAAACAGTCCAGTACCTTAGCTGCAACAGTTTTTAATAATTGCGTGTTCATGCATCTACGGCTATATTGCAATGAGACTAAGGGTGTGAGTAACTTGATTCTGGAGGAGATTAGTTAATAACAAAAGAAAATCTAATGCTCTCAAACGCGATGGACTAGATCTAAAGTTTAGGATCAATAATTAAAACATGATGAATCTTAATAATGGTTTATTGTAAATCATTAACACTTTTAACAAATAAAAAAGAATATAACAAACTTTAAGAATGCGAGAGAATTGAACTCTCAACTATGTTAGAAAACTAACAGTGGGTACCTGAAAATAAATTATTTCTAAAGTAACACACTGCTACATGTACAGTATCAGCAGGGAACACCAAGAACTTATTCTTATAATGCTAATGCTTACATTAAATATTATATAACATTACTTTACCAGATACAACGCCAACAAGTTAAATGATAGAGGATGTCACAATGTGAAATAGAGATGTGAAGTCGCTTCATAACCCACACTCGCTTCCATACAGAGTTTAATCCATCATATTAATATTGCAGCTTGATCCGACTTGTTCATACATGATAGTTGAAACAAGATTCACTTTCCTGATATGAAGGTATCATAGTAATCAAATACTAGGCTATATAAATGGTTAACGGTGTACGAGCCAATAATGCTCATACAGCTAAAGTACTTTTATGCACAGATAGTCAATAATTACTTAAATTCAGTCGTAACTAAAACTCTGTCACGCACAAATGTGCAGATCGACAATTAAATAAAAATACGTAAAAGTGCGGCTCAGATAACTAAACATAAATGTTTCCACAAATAAACTCTTAAACTTAACAGTGGTTTGGTGTGAATTACTTACTACCTACAACAAATACCGGGGTAACCCGTCAACAACGAGAATACCCCAACATCTTTTGGTCCTTCGAGCCGGATGATACGGCAAATCATCTTGTGAATTGCCGTGTCTCCTATCGGCAGAGTTACGTTAGCAAATCGGTGTTACTGGCTTCCCACAAGCGGGTCGAACCAGCAGCATTGAGACGTTGCACATGACGTAACGGAGGGAGAGCTACACTGAGTGCCTGCCACTAGCAACCAGCGGTGATTACGTCTACTGCTACTTATAAAGAAACAATCGGCGTGGATAACGTCCACGGCGTTTACTACACCAGAGATTACGTCTACTGCAACAAACAAGAAGCAATCAGCGGGGATAACATCCACTGCGATTACTACTTCAACTCCAAACCAGCCAGCCACAAGTTTTTTTTTTTTTTTTTTTTTTTTTTTTTATAACTAAGCAACAAAGTAGCTACGAGAGAATCAAAACTCTTCAAACTAATTACAAAAAGGATGCTGTGAGTAGAAAAACCATAGACTACCTTAACAAACGCATCGAAGCGTTACAAACTAATCTGGAGGATATGAAGGAAAAGTGGCAACTTCAAGATCAACTTAATATATTACGATCGAAATGGGAATCCATCGACCAGATTCACTGGGAACTAAGCTACTTACTGCAAGGAAATGACAAAGATTATGAAGCTAAGTATGATTATTGGGAGCAAGTCTATGACAACCTAAAGGAAGATTTAAACAGAAAAATCTTTGAAACATTTCATTACGAGAAAACAACACCGCGTATGAAATTGCCAGAGTTCAACGGAACTTTCAACAATTGGATCTCCTTTAGAGATTTATTCCTTGAGATGATTCATAACAATCAAACGCTGAACAAAACGCAGAAAATGAAGATTCTAAAATCAAAATTGAAAGGTGAAGCGGAAAAGTTAATTAAGCACCTGCCTGTCAGTGCTGAGAATTATGACTCATGCCTAGAGATTATTCAGCATCGTTACGACAATAAGCGATTACTTTTCACTTCATACATAGAAACACTTCTTAATCAATCATCTATCTAAAAGCCGAACCCAAACAACTTGAAAAGGCTGTACAACACCACGAAAGAGTGTTTAAATGGCCTAGAAAACATTAACATCGATATTCCTGTATGGGGTCCACTTATCGTGTATTTATTATCTTCTCAACTAGATGACGCCACATACGGTGACTACATAAAAACCATGAAACACTCAAGAGAGCTTCCAGACTTAGAGGAGTTTATGGAATTCTTAGAGTTGCAGTTCATAACGTTAGAAACATCCCGTGTCAAAAAGAACGGCGGGAAACAAAACTATTTAACAAATAACCAATATAAAAATTATAACAATAACAAGTCAACGAACTTTAAAGACGCAGAAAAGTGGTCAAATACCTACCATGCATCGCTTAGGAAATGTCCACTCTGCAAAAACGATCACACGCTAAGGCAGTGTTCTACATTTTTGAGCATGGATGTCGCAACGCGAAATCAAACAACAAGTAATTTGAACTTATGTAAAAATTGTCTGTTTAGTCACGGGGGCAACAAATGCAACTCAACGAAAAGATGCCGCACGTGTAACTTCAGACATCACTCCCTTCTTCATGATGATAATCTGAAAGGGCGACCAACTACATCAGTGGTGTTTGAGCGAAAATCTAATCACATTAACGGTGAACAAGAGATACTCTTAACGACTCTTCAACTTAGGGTCAAGAACAAAGAAGGAGATTACGTCATCCTTCGGGTGTTACTGGATCAAGGCTCTCAAGTTACCTTGATCACAGAAAACGCTGCTCAACGGTTTAACTTACCCCGGAACAAAATGAACGCTGCGGTCACTGGCGTTGGCACTATAATGGGCAAGAGAGGGATGATGAAACTAAAATGTAAATCGATCCACTCTGATTACACATTCCAAACCGGAGCGTTAGTGATGAGTAAACTCATCAATAATTTGCCTAACTCAACTATCAACACAGAGCACTAGACTCACCTTCATAATATCAAGTTGGCTGATCCAGATTATAACATCTCGGGGCCCATCGATTTACTACTAGGAGCAGATAAACAATGACGCGCCAGTAGCGCAACAGACCAAGTTGCGCTGGATACTGTGCGGTGCTACAAAGCAGTTGAACTGTCTGGTTACCATAACGGAGCTAGATAGCATAACAAAATTTTGGGAGATAGAAGATATCCCTTTGGATCCCGAATCCACATTGGAAACCGAATACTGTGAAAAATATTACACCGAAACAACAGAGAGATATAACGGACGATATGTGGTGAAGATGCCGATGAACGCTAACTATGAACAAAACCTGGGCAACTCAAAGCCTCAAGCTACAGCACAATTTCTTCACTTAGAAAAGAAAATGACGAGACAAGAACATTTTGCAAAACTATACAAACAATTCATCCAAGACTACATCGAATTAGGTCACATGAAACCAGCGACAGAATACGAAAGTCGAGTACAAGCCTACCTACCACACCACGGCGTAGTAAGGAAGTGCTCAACAACAGCTAAACTACGAGCTGTTTTTAACGCATCTATGAAAATAGACTCCGGGTACAGCCTAAACGATTTGATGGAAAAAGGGCCTACTCTTACATTACAAGGGACATTTTATCCCTGATCATTAAATGGCGGAGCTATAAATATGTCCTAACGGCGGACATTGAGAAAATGTACAGTCAAATCCTTATTCATCAAGATCAACAATGTCTTCAAAAAATAATTTGGAGAGACTCCATGAGAGAACCACTTAGAGAGATGCAGCTGTGTACCCTAACCTACGGTACCAAGGTCGCACCATTCATAGCGATGCGCACTCTCCAACAGCTGGCCAAAGATGAAGGGAAAACTTTTCCCGTGGCCCAAAAGGCGGTACTAAACGAATTCTACATGGATGACGCCATCACGGGTCACCATACTATAGAATCAACGAAGTTACTGCAAAAGGAGCTCATTGAATTACTAAAGAAAGGTGGCTTTGTTTTACGGAAATGGGCCACAAACGAACCATCGATTCTCAAAAATTTACACAGGAAAGAGAAAAGTCACAATAACGAGTTCAACTTTCGTTAGTCATCATCATCATCAGCCAGAAAACGTCCACTGCTGAACGAAGGCCTCCCCCAAGGGGGGGTTTGCCATAATCCCCACGCTTGGCAGGCGGCTTGGGGATCGCAGTGGCTCACCGATTAGTGAGAGGACGCTGCTGCCCGTCCTCCGGTGTCTGGCCGCAGTTTTAAGACGTACCCGGTCTTAAACTTAACGTACTAACTAACGTAACTTACTTTGGCAAGCGTAGCGAGTGGACGTGCTTAGCGATTACTTTAAATAACAAATATAAATTACGATCATTCAAATTTGAACGCAATTACATACCACAAACAGTTCTTAAGTGCCCGGAAAGTGATTCTAATTAACGCATCTACGAATACGACTGAACGAGATGCACTGCACTGCGCCGGCTCGCACAGAGCTGGTGGCATCATAAAGGTGCGTACAGCGCATAAGCGAAGCGATAAGCGGCGAGTGAAATTTATATATTATTTCAATTTATTGACACTTATAAGCTACAGTCAACATGCAAATGCTACACTCTCCTTCAAAAATATCAACTAGAACAAAAACAATAACATCTACAGGGGAAGGCAGCAGCTCCCAGCCTGATTTATCAAAAATCGATGAATTTCAATTATACTCAGGAAATGTGTCTTTACGAAAAAGGAAAGCGCCAGAAAATGAATTTTCGTACGAATTCAATGAATTTAAGAAAGAAATTCAATGAATTTAAAAATGAATTTAAGAAAGAAATTCTTGGAGTATTACTGGAATCAAGCAAAAATCAAAATGAAACCATAAAAATTATAAGCGAGAATATTTCTTCTATAAATGAAAAGCTCCTTAATATGAAAACCACCACCGAACATTAATGGAAGAAAATAAAGATCTCAAAACGCAGATTGCAACATTAACAGATTAGGTCAGAGTAAACGAAGAAAAAATTGCATTTTTCCAAAATGAATTCATACAGACAAAATTGGACCCAAAAACTACGACAGCACAGGTCACGCCTCTAACTGGCTATGATAATATATTCACCGAATTCCAAGACCGTGCAGAACCAAGCAAAAATGTAGTTATAATAGGTGTTTCTGAACGACACATTGATAACGCAGAAGAGAGACAGGATTATAATCGGACTGAGACAGAAAAGATTTTAAAAACCATGTATCCAGATTGTCCGAAAGCCGAAAGAGTCCTACGAGTCGGAAAATACGACGTAAAGAAATCACGCCCCCTAAAAGTATGTTTTTCCTCTCAAGAAATACCTAAAACAATACTGCACAACAAAACAAATCTGAATTTAGATGGTATCCGAATATATTCAGACCAGACACCACAACAACAAAAGTTCATGCAAAACCTTGTAGCTGAGTTACAAAAAAGACAAGAAAATGGAGAAAAGGATTTAACAATAAAATACGTTAAAGGCACACCACAAATTATAAAACAAGAGACAAAAACTAAGAAATGCAAATAATCCAACAAAAGAGCGAAGTATAATAACTTACGATTTAGTTAACAACTACACAAATATCTCAACTACAAACAAATCAATAAGTTTCCTATATGCCAATGTTCGCAGTCTTGTCAAACCCGGTAAACTCGATGAAATAAGATGTATTACTCAATCATTTAAAACAACTTTACATGTCATAGTACTAGTTGAAACATGGATTAAAAATGAGAAAGAAGCCCTACGTCTAAAATTACCAAATTACACTCATAACTACAACTATAGAACAGGGTCGAGAGGTGGTGGAGTTTCAATATATGTACACGACGATCTAAAACATGAATTACTAGATAGTAAATGCGAAGATGGTAATCATTATTTGTGGATACATCTACACAAACTTTCCTTAGATATTGGAGTCATCTATAAGCAACCAGCAGCAAATGTACAAAAATTTCTTAAAACATATGCAAGTGACCTAACGAAAAGAAAGAGAGCTATCGTATTTGGAGACCTAAACCTAAACTTACTGAGTAAAGAAAAACATATCAAGGAATACAAAATGACGGTAAAAGAGAATGGGTTCAGAATACTTAATAAAACTGACAAATCATACTGTACGCGCATTACTGAAACCTCAAAGACAATAATAGATCACATATGTACAACCCTAAAAGATAACATATTTCATATAGCATTAATTGAAAACGCAATGTCGGATCATAAACAAATGTACTTTGCGGTGAATAGAATAACACCTGAACGGCCCAAAAAAATCCAATAAGAGCTATCAATTACAAGAACCTACTCAAAACTATTACAGAAACTACTATAACTAACATAGACAACGAATTTTCAATTTTAGAATCGCTCCTGTTACAAGCTATTTCACGAAATAAAATAACAAAGATCAAACTACTGAATCCGCCAAAACAGGACTGGATTAACAAACATTTAATTGCATCGATTAATAAAAGAAACATTCTCTGGCATAACTTGAAACAAACACCTGATGACAAGAAGCTAGAAGAAGAGTTCCTGCAACAGAAAAGCACAGTGCAAAACTTAATTAAAACTACAAAGAATCAATACTATTATAAAGCATTTAAAAACTGTGGAAAAAAAACCCTTTTAAAATGTGGAAACTTATCAATGACTTATCTAACAACAAAATAAAAAACTTCAATATTCCTTCGAAATTAAATACTCCCTCAGGTGAAACCAGAGATATCAAACAAATGTGTGAGTGGTTTAACTCATATTTCACTAACATAGGTTCGGAACTCGCCAATAAAATACTAAAATCAAATTACAATAATATAACTTCACAAACTTCAGATCATACACAATCTGTGAACACCAAATTGACACAATTTATACCTGCCACCATTGCTGAAGTACAAAAAATAATCGATAGCCTTAAACCTAACACGAGCATTGGTATAGACGGGATAAGTACAAAAATAATTAAAAGGGCCAAGGAACAAATCGTAGATAAACTTACCCAATGCATTAAGAGCGTTTACGCCGCGCGGTGGCGAGCGAAATTAGTTATTTACAGCGCTCGACCGCTCACCCGCTTGTGTGTGTGCGTGCGGACTGTGAGGAGGCAATGCTTAAAGCGCGCGCTGGCGACGTTGATGATTTTTGCCTTTTTGGTATTTTTTTTTAGTTTATTATAATTTATTTTGTATTGTAGTTTTTAGTATTTGTTTATTCACATGAGCTAATAGTTATTAGTACCTAGATATTACGATATATTTTCATAATACGATAATATCGACACCGGAAATATGAATTAATGTAAGGGACAAATTTTCGACAATTAGTTAAATAAACAGTTTTACTCAGAAAATTCCGCTCTATCGATTGGTATATTTATTTTTAATTTTTGAGATCTTTAAAAAAGATATAAATAATTAGGCAATTGCATGGCATGATTATAAATACTCATGCAGAGATACAACAAATTCAACCTTAAGTCCAAACAGCAAGCTTCAAATTTGTATATTACATACGTTTAGCGTAACTCTAAAACCGAAATAAAATAGTTATACAAAGGTATTATACCCTAAATAATTACAAAACTTAATAGCCTTTACATTAAATTTAAACATGATTTAAAGATTTTTTTGATAATAAATTGCCTTAATCGCTGATGAAAATAATTTTTCCCTTACAGTAATGGCTATGGCTCTTTGTTTCCCAGAACTGATTAAATTAATACAAATTCCTAAACTCAAACACGGTGGATATAGTTTCTAAAAGCACCCCACAACCTCATCATCAGGTTATCGGCACTATACTAAATCAAACAAACCTAAAAACCGTGGTTCTACTGTAAACAATAACCGAGGTCCTGTAATCACCTCCCATCATCATCAGGTCATCGGCAGCAGTTAGGATAAGAGTACCTATCGAGACAAAAGAAACAAGCTTATACACGGTGGTTCTATTATGAATAGTAACCGAGTTCCTGTAAACACCTCCCATCATCATCATCATCATCATCATCATCATCATCATCAGGTCATCAGCATTAGTTAGGATAAAAGGACCTATCGAGACAAATGAAATAAGCCTAAACACGATGGTTCTACTATAAACAGTAACCGAGTTCCTGTAAACACTTCTCATCATCATCAGCATCATCAGGGCATCAGCACTAGTTAGGATAAAAGTACCGATCGAGACAAATGAAACAAGCCTAAACACGGTGGTTCTACTATAAACCGTTACCGAGTTCCTGTAACCTTCAGGATCCATCATCAGGTCTTCGATGCCATCAGCTCCACCATCATGGCTCCTCACCAAGAAGTATAAGAGGACTATGAACAAATTGTACAAATTTTCATAAAAAGTCGTCAAAAAAATTCACCTGTTTACTTCTCTCCCCAAAGTATCAATATGTTTTGGACTAGATTTATTCCAGTTTATTGATTCAGAAACGTAATATTTTCGTCGAAAAAACGGAGCGCAGAGCGACATGTCCTTACCCTAGAAAGCCTCGGCGGGCACTGATCTCGCGCCGAGTTGCGAGTCAGTTTATATGGTACTTTTAAAAATTCTTTTAAAAATAGTTTATTACATTTTTGAATATTTTTTTTGCCATCTTGTTAAGGACATATTCTAGTAATGTAAAAAAAATATAATATGTAATTTAGCCATCATTAAGTTTGTCAAAATTGGCTTTGAAAATGCCTAAAAATATATCATTTACGCTATGTTGTTTCGTAATTTACTTTAGAATAATAATAGTTATTAAAAATGTTGTCTACTAGATTTGTATACGAGTATATATGTATTCTAAAAACCGTTATTTTTTGCTTTTATTTCATATACTTTGCCAGGTATCGAAGGATGAAGTAGTCACGTTTCGTAAATTTTACGAAACATGGTGTCAAACAATAGCCCTAGTATATATAATTATTAAAAAAAATAAAAATGTTTTGTATTAGATTTGTTCTTTACAAAATTTCCTATTAAATTGACAGCAATTTTGATATATGATCTATACAATTTAACGAAGTAATTTCAGGATGAAAAATGCCAATAACGGACCGTACGGCGTAAAGGCTCTTAATAGGTGTATGAGAGAAGGGCAATTTCCAGAATCATTAAAAACAGCCAATAGTCCAATATTCAAGTCGGGAAATAAAGAAGATCCTGGAAATTATCGACCGATATCTGTATTACCCATACTATCAAAAGTATTCGAAAAAATACTACACAATCGGCTTAGTGAATTTCTTGCATCTATTGACTTCCTATATAAAAAACAATACGGTTTCAGACCAAAATCAAATACTATTACAGCTACAATAGATCTAGTAACAACAATCAAACTAAACATTGACCGTAATAAGATAACATTAGGTGTATTCATAGACTTAAAAAAAGCATTCGACACAGTTAGTCACGATATACTTCTGACGAAACTAACAAATCTCGGTGTTACAGCTTCAGCTCTCGAAATGCTTAAATCTTACCTTACAAACAGATATCAAATTGTCAAAATGGGTGGAGTTCAAAGTAGGACTGAATTAATAACTCACGGCGTTCCTCAAGGCTCAATACTTGGACCATTACTCTTTCTAATCTATATAAATAACATATATAAAATTGGTTTGAGGGGAGACATTGCACTGTACGCTGATGACACCGGCCTATTTTACTCTGGTACTTCAATTAATACACTAATAGAAGAAGCCCAGCATGATTTGGATCTTTTACATATTTGGCTGCAATCGAAATTACTTACTATTGTTAGCATTAAAGCTATTGTCTTTAAGAATATTTCTATATCTATTAATTTGTTTACTGATTTCCTTATTTAAAACGTTATTTGCTAAAACATAAGTATTAATAAACAAAATGTATAAAGCCTCTCTGTGGGTATAACGGCGGCGTCATATTCCGACACCGACCGTCGAAGGAGGACGATCTGTCCAGTGTCTCGTGTTTTATTAATTAAAAGATCTAATAATAAAAGTAAACATTAATACTGCTGAACCGTATACTGTGACTATTATTCTTGGCTTCATCCTGAGGAGTTTACACTATAAACATAAATAAAACAAATTATATAATTTTTGCAGCAAAAACAAAAAAATTGGTAAATATAAAAACTTGACCATGAATGGTCAAACAATAAATAAAGTAAATAAAGAAAATTATCTTGGTCTAATACTTGATAATCAACTAACGTGGAAACCGCATATAGCGAGTATTCGAAATAAACTCGCATCACTTAGAGGTGCACTTCGTGGTATAGTCCGGTGTCTCCCGAGACACGTGCAATTTACCATCTACAATTCTATGGTGAAATCTCACATTGATTATCTAATTGAGGTTTGGGGAACGGCTGTTAAAACAAAGTTACAAATGCTGAAAACAGTTCAAAACAAAATAATTAAAACACTGTTTCAATATAATTATTTAACACCCACTGCAACAAAACTTATGAACAAAACTTATGAATATTTCCCAAATATAGACAAGCAAATAATATTTGTTTAATAAAACCTAGGACTAATTATGGAAAACAAAACATTATGTTTGAAGGTGTTAATTTCTACAATAAACTACCAAATGACATAAAATAAATCAAATGATTTGACAGTTTTAAAAAAGTGTTAAAATACCATATTTTACCATTTTAGATACATCACTAGTATAACAGCAAAATAAATATATAATAATGTAAATGAAACATACTTATATAAATACCTACATAGTACGACATACATACGAAAATACAAACATTTTAGAACCAACATAATATATACGCTGATTAGAACCAACATTATAAAAACATAATATACGCTGCTAATCAATACATATACATATATTTATTTATTTATTTATTGAATTAGGTTAGCCAACAATTATTTACACATTACATTGCCACGTTACGATAATATTGATACATTTTATGTGCAACAATTACTTATAGGCTAACACCACATGCTCCATGAATATTTACGGTTTACATAATATATTTTAATATAGACATTACAAATTGAATAGAATAAGGGTTTTTTTTTTTACAATAAATTAAATTACTTTGAGACAAATAACTACAAATGTACAATCAATTAAAATTAGATTCATGATAAATCAAAACAGAATAAATATAATTAGATACATAACAAACAGAACTGTGTACAATAAGTGACGACTGACACATTACGAATAAAATGGTAAGCACCAAGATATGATAAATTCTGTTATTCAATAAATTATCTCAATCTATCCTGGTGCCAATGAATTTGTGAATAATGGCTGATCATTAATTTATAAATATTAATTTATATATAAATACATGTATATTATAATACAAGTATATATAATATATTTACAATAAATATAAAATACTTTTAAATATATGATAATTGTATACTTAATAAATAATACAACAACCTATGCAAAGAAATATCACTGCTATCCTCCCACTGTGGTATAGGCCTTACTAAACATAACAGTACGGCGTACTCGGTACCGCTCATTAGTAGGTAATGCACAAATTTTAATTCAAATTCAAATATATTTTTATTCATGTAAACCATTTACAGGCACTTATGAATAGTCAGGCTCTAGTTGCCACGTTCCAAAGTGTTGATTTCCAATGGAGAAGAACGGGCAAGAAACTCCATGGTTACTCTTTTAAACTCGGAATTAAATATACAATATTAATTTATACATTGATCTCGAACAACAATTATGTGAGTACAATGTAGCTTAAAAGAGTCTAACTTATGTAAGTCTGAAACTCAAGCCTGATAGTTGTGAAAAATATATTTACTTTTGATAAAATTGCCATGGCAGCTATGAGCCGACCAGTCCCAATAGACGGCACCCGTTCACGAGTATAACGCGTGCACCAGCGTCGCTTTGCTCAACCATATTGCAGGGAACCCAACGACCCGATGCACAACGCCACCATCATCAGGACAATTAAGTGAGCATGACAAACTCAAACTGCCAGACAGCTATCACGTCTATTAGATATAAAATTTAAAATTTACGGCTACGTAGTGCTCACATATAACAATGGTAATTTTTAATAATACAAAACAAAATGTAGGTACCAATGAGAGTCACGTTGTTGTCAACACAAATTTACAATCAAAAGTAGCCGCACTTAACAATAACAGGCACAAATTCACACAACAAAATTGATTAAAAATATAATAATATTGACAATAACATTGACAAAAAGGGTGTAAAAAAAAAATATAATAAAAAATAAAATAAAAAATAATGCTAAGACAATATTTAGCAACATCAATAAATAATTACCTAATGTAATAATAATAATATCACAATGTCAAAAAGATTTATGAGTCGTTAGTTACAGTATCACATAATAGTCACTAAGTACATTTTTAAGCCAATTAAGAGGTGCCAGTGGGTCGCAGTATGCAGGAAGGAATCGTACGCCAGACATCTTTATCTTCGATGTAATGATTGATATTATAATAAGCTTTAGACATTAAGGTATTCTTTATAACAGACTTGAATTTTATAATAGGTAATTCAGTAATAGAATTAGGAATTTTATTATAGAACCTAATACTGTTTCCCATAAAAGACTTGTTGGTTTTACTAAGTCTGAAACCAGGTATCGCAAGCTTGTGTTTATTTCGAGTATTCAAGCTATGATGATCACTGTTTTTACTAAAAGTGGCTATGTTTTTACGGACGTACATAATATTTTGGTAAATATAAAGAGAAGGAAAAGTAATAATATTTATATCCTTAAATCTCTCACGGAGTGACTCTCGTGAGCCCAGATTATAAATTGCACGGATTGCTCTCTTTTGTAGTATAAAAATAGTCTCAACATCTGCAGCCGAGCCCCACAGTAAAATTCCGTAAGACATAATACTGTGAAAGTAAGCAAAATATACTAACCTAGCTGTTGCCACATCTGTGAGTTGTCTTATTTGTCTGACGGCAAAAGCAGCAGAGCTCAGTTTGCCTGCAAGAGCCTCAATATGAGGCCCCCATTGCAATTTAGAGTCTACGGTAATACCCAAGAAGACAGTTGAGGAAACCAGATTTAGCATTTTACCGCCTAAGCTTACATTTGGTTTTATTTGAGTTACATTTGGTAGTGAGAACTTGATACATTTGGTTTTCTCTGCATTTAATAGAAGATTATTAGCAGAGAACCAGTTTGATATGACCTTTAATGTATGATTAGGTTCTACAAGATCCCTGTCCTTTCTATTTACTTTGAATATCAATGATGTGTCATCAGCGAAAAGGACCATGTTTGACATATTATTATCATTGATCATATAGGGAAGATCATTGATATAAACTAGAAATAAGAATGGGCCCAGAATAGACCCTTGGGGTACACCCATTTTGACTAAAGAACCGGTAGAGGTGACATTATCGATAGCAACCCTTTGTTTTCGATTAGCCAAATATGAAGTTAGAAGATTGATAGATTTACCCCTAATTCCGTAATGCTTTAATTTAAGAATAAGTGTGCGATGATCCACGCAGTCAAATGCCTTAGATAGGTCACAGAATACTCCGAGGGCGTCCCGTGCACCTTCCCAGGCCTCTAATATAGTTTTAATTAAAGCGGATCCAGCATCCTCTGTAGATTGACCTTTGGTGAAACCAAATTGCTTGTCGTGTAAAATCCCATTTCTGTTAAAGTGATGTAGCATTTGGTTTAATATCAATTTTTCGAAGATTTTGCTTAACGCGGGTAGCACAGATATTGGCCTGTAATTAGAAGCGCTATTAGAGCAACCTGCTTTAAAAATAGGAACTATTTTACTAATTTTCATAAGATCGGGAAATATGCCGTCTGTAATACAAGTATTAAATATTTCTGCCAGAATTGGTGCTATGTTAGCTATTATTGAATCAATAGCTTTAGTTGATAGTCCCCATAAGTCTTCAGATCTTTTAGTAGCTATAGTTTTGAATGCTTTCAGTACGTCAATATGGGTTACAGGTTTGAAAGTAAACGTAGGTACTTGTATATCAACATTTTCCTTTAAAAATGTCTCAGCCGCGGCGGGTGACGAAAGAAGATATTTAGTGGTTTCTAATGGAACGTCAGTAAAGAAATTTTCGAAAAAATTGGCGACTACTGTCTTGTCTGAAACTAGTTCATCATTTATGTTGAGATTAATTGTACTATCCGTAAGTTTACGTTGTCCAGTTTCAGTATTTATTATTTTCCATGTCGTTTTGATTTTATTATTCGATTTCTGTATCTGATTACTAATGTAAGCGGCTTTAGCTTGAACACAAACTTTTTTAAACATTTTAGAATATCTCCTAACATAATTATGAAAATCATTATTCGATGTATAAGACTTTTTATCATATAGTTCGTATAAGACATCTCTACTTCGTCTTATACCTTTGGTTGCCCAGGCACTGAATAGTATTTTATTTGACAAATTTACTTTTTTGACTTTGCAGCTTTTGTGGAACTCTGTACATATAGCTTTAAACAATGTTTGATACATTTCATTGGGATTTACTGACTGAAGCTTTATTGTTTTTAATTGACTGTTAAGATTTTTACTGAATCCATCGAGACATTTCTTGGTCAATAGTCTACAATATATTATTTTCTGGCATTTAATAGTATTTCCGTTTAGCTTAACTAGTTGACATCTATGGTCAGAGCGAATACCACTAATGAGCGACTTTTCGGATATTTTAAAATTAATCATAATATTATCAATGCATGTGGCGGAAGTAGGCGTTACTCTAGTTGGCTCGATGAACATATTTTTTAAATTAAATGATTTGAATAATGCTAGGAAGTTATGTTTATCAGCGGTATCTAGCAGAATGTCAATGTTAAAATCCCCACATACAAGTATTCTTTTGTTAATTTTTATTTTTCTAAGTGCATCCTCCATTATTAATAAGAATTGGGAGGTATTTGCAGAAGGTGGTCTATAAACACATACAATAACATATTCCTCAGTTTCTACACACGCGATCTCACATACTCGTTCCACAGAGAGGTTGCGAATATCAAATCGCTCTTTAAACTTTAAGTAATTTCTCATTAGTATTAAAGAACCCCCACCCTCTGCCGACTCTCTATTGAACGACCCGGCAACCCTAAAATTGGCTACATTAAATGACATTTTATTTGCCTTCAACCAAGTCTCTGTCAGGCATAAGATATCTACATCATATTTTTCACTAAACAACTCAACGTCTAAGATTTTGCCAGAAAAACGATTAATATTTTGATGAGTAAATATTAAATGATTACTATCGTTCTCTTTTGTCAGACAAGTAGGTTTAAATTACTGTTAATGGCAACCACTGTGTTATTAGTACTGTTACTAACAATGGAAGGAATAGGGTAAAACTTCGTCATACTGCCTATGACTGAGTTAATATTATAGACTAACAGAGTAGCAATATGTCGTTTATATCTCATAGGGAGATACACAGTATCCCTAGATAATTTAAGTTCACCAATAAAACAATTAGTGTCAAAGAATAAAAACTTGTCACTGTAATGACTTACTAAAAATTGGATGTGCATGTTAAGCATATGAATATGTTTATTTAGATTATTGGTAACGTCTACAAGGTATGGAAAAGCACACAAGATTATCTTATTACAGTCCAGGTTTAACATTAAAGCAAAACTGTCAGTGATATCTTGTTTAGTTACATTTAAACTGTTACCTATTAGTAGGGTTAAATAAGTATTTGGAGTAAATGAGTTATTTATAAGTGATCTTACTATTTGTGTGTATGAAGAATCTGGCATACAATAATTTTGAGAGGAATGATCCAGACTGTTGCTTAATAAATTCCCAAATCCTATACCTATGTTATCTGAGTACATAATTGAGCGATAACAGTCAACATTTTCACTACAATGAGAACTGGAGCCTACAGGTTGACAAGAATTAGGAGAAGTTATATCAAGACTATCAAGGTTAGGAACAGCCCTGATACATTTAGGACCCGTTTGGGGTAACTGCACCAAAGATTTGGGTGGGGAACTATTACTGTTTGATTGGCTCATACAAGTACATATGGTGTTGCTGTAAGTCAGTGAGTTTACTCTGTCAGCATTGTAATTACACATATCCACAAGCTGATTTGCAGCCAGAATAATGTATCAAATTACCTTTGCTGCCAATGTGTATAGCAAATAAGTTAATAATAATTTAGTCTAAACAATCGCTATGTTAATGTTAATCTATAATCAAGCCACGCTTGACGGCTACTATTGTTTTAGATTCATATTTTCTCTATAAGTGAATTTGTAATTCTTTTGAGAAAATAAAATTCTTTACCCGTAACTTTAAGCAAAAAGAGTTTAGCAAAACACTGGGACTCGCATGGAATGACGCAAGTGACACATTACATTTTATTAGCGAAGCGCCTAACGACAACAGAAATGCACCGTACACGAAACGCAGGTTATTGTCAGAAATAAGCAAGATCTACGATCCACTTGGTTGGCTCCAATGACTCTCCAAACTAAACTGCTTTTTCAAAAATTATGGAGTGATAACTGTAGAAAAATTGGCTGGGACGAAAAGGTATCGGACTCCATAGAAAAGGAATGGACGCAAATTAAATCTGATCTCCCAAACATAAACAACATCAGTTTACCAAGGTGGATAAAAAATGAAAACCAAAGGGCGATCGAATTGCAAGCCTTCTGTGACGCGAGTGAGAAAGCTTACGCATGCGTTATCTATAGCCGAACTACGTCACCTATCGGCGCGTTTGAAACTACGCTACTCGCAGCAAAAACTAAGGTGGCACCGCTCAAAAAGAAAATTACGATACCGAGGTTGGAATTATGCGCCGCAGTTTTGCTAGCGAAACTCCTAGAAAGGATCACTAAAATCCTGGAAGATTACGATCTGAGGATCTCCTGCTGGACCGACTCTAAAGTAGTCTTAGCATGGCTTCAGGGAAATCAAACCAAATATGAAAGATTTATAACAAACAGAACAACACAAATATTAAAAATCGTGCCTGCGATAAACTGGGGTTACGTAAAGACTAACGAAAACCCTGCCGACTGTGCAACAGGAGGACTTCACCCATCAAATTTGGTCAACCTTTCCCTGTGGTGGGAAGATCCTATATGGCTTAAGGAACCGGAAAAACAAGCCCTTTACGCAAAAGAAACTTATACTACAAGCGAGGGTTTTTTAACAAACTGTTACACGACAAATAATATGGAACCCATGTCGATTAAAAATGAATTAATCGATTCATTACTTGAGCGACATAGCAACCTAGATCGTATTACAAGAATACTCGCTTTGGTTATACGTTTCGCTGATACATTGCGAAATAAAATAAGGAAAGGAAAGAGTACCATGAACTGAACCTGAATGAAATAAACAACGGATTAAGTATGATTATTAAATCAGTGCAAAGAAATTATTTTGAAACTGAAATCAATTCTCTCAACAAAAGTGGAAAACTTCTCAACAGGAGCACAATTCTGTACCTTTAGTGAAAAGTGATATAACTCGACTTGTAGCAGTTTTGAGTTCTGTACACCATCTTGATGCTTGAATTTTATTTTATTTTTCTTTTTTATCAGTGTAACTCTATCTATTAAAGAACGGGAAATAATTCTCGTGCTCAATAATACAAGTCACATTTTCGGTTAATTTTGACGATAAATTTTTGTGTATATTGATATATCTTTAGTAATATCAAATTGAAAATAGCTTAAATCTAAAGCAAGTACGTCTAAATAAGGCTATCTCGATTTGTAATAGTTGACACATTTAACATTAATTACATGAAATTTGTGCGTGTTGATATAATTTATATCAAATTAAATTGCCTTTTGATATAAAATTAAATTTATATCAAAAGGCACAAAAAATACCATATATTATTAATTCTTTCTTTTTCTTTTCTTTCTTTTCTTTTTTTTAAAAAAAACATTGCCCCACACTAGGATTTCTCCTGTATCGTGGGTACAGTTTACAAACATACATGTCACATGCACAAACAACCAGACCCGAAACAACTATCTGTAGATCATACAAATATTTGTTCCGTGCGGGGATCGAACCCGCGACACTTAGCGCAGAAAGCTAATCGCTTAGCCACTGCGCCAACTGTGTCGGAATTGTGAATAGTAATATAACCAAAATTGTATCTCTTACGTAAAAGCAGCATTAAATACTACCAACGTGTTAAGTGATACAACTAAACATGTATCAAATTACACCTAAAATATTTTAATGAACACATTTAGTTCTTATTAATATGAATTTATTTATATCGCTGTAGTAAAGGATTTTTAGAAACCGATCAATAGTGATTGTTGTGTAAAGTGATATTATGTAGTTTCGTTTTCCCACTTTTGTCTCTTTCCGTCACGGCCGTCTCCGTCAAGAGAGAGAAAACCGAAAACGGTAGGAGGAGGTAATCAGTAATCGTGTCGGCTAGTTTTAGCGTGACTCGCGATATATTATTTCGCAAAAATGAGGCGTGTAGGGATACTGTTTACGCATGTCAGCATCACGTTGGAGTCACCAATGTAGGGGGGGTAAGACGAATAGGAAATACTAAATGAAGGTCATGTTGAATCAACATGCAAACAAAATTTTGTATTTGTAGTTCCAGATAAAAGCGCGTTCAAGCAATCAAAAAAACAAACAAAGAATCTTTTCAGCTTTATAATATTAGTATAAATAGCTGCACCCTGCGGTGTTACCCGCGGTAACAATGTCTTTTGTGTTATGTTAATCCAGGGTATAAGCTATCTCCATTTAAAATTTCAATCAAATCCGTTCAGTAGTTTTGCGTGGAACAGTAACAAATATACATCCTCACAAACTTTCACGCTTATAATATTATTATCGGATGTTGAATATTAGTTTTCATAATTATTACAAATGAATTAAAAAAAAACTTTAATGGTCAAAAGGAAGTGTCGGAAATAAAAAAAATATAATTATTGCAGCTATAAGAACTACATTCTTACAATTCTAATATGAATGTCCCTCTATCCTATATCAACATGCGAAAGGATTAATTTTGCAATATCTATTTTAAGTGCCGCCTTCGCGGTTAAATACATTTTGAAAACTAAAACTTTTCCAGTAATTACGGATTTTTGTGAGTGTAATAGGCCATACAGACTCACGCCGAAAAGGTTCGGCGAGACTTGAGTGACTCACGGTGAGTTCTCAGTCCGTTACTCCCCGTTCTCCGGTATGGACGACTTTGCTAGTGCAGGCGCTTTGGTATTGTGTGCACTAGCACACTATTACCTTGTGACTAAAAAAATCCAAACAAGATAATACCAATGCGCTTCACATGTCTGGACATTCTTGATGTTTCAATATTTTGTATTTTTTTTCTGTTTTATCCGCTTTGATCTGTTTATGCCATTTTTAGTTTATATTCGAAACACTTGTTTAACTCATATTGTATTGCCTCATTATTTAAGTAGCGTTCTATTAAGTTTGTATTTTTTCTTATATAATGCATGTTAATTTAAGATTTTAATTGTAAATTAACTTTTTGTTTTTGAAAAGAGTATCCATGGAGCTTCTTGCCGGTCTCTTCTCCATAGGACCTACCCCCTTTGGAACCGTGTGCCTAGAGTCTCGACTTTTTAAAAGTGCCTGAAAAGGCCTACTTGAAATAAAAATCTTTGACTTTGACTTTGTCCATGTTTTTTTCTAAATTACCCTCCAAATCTCCACACTGCGCGCTACATACATCTGAGTCTTGCATCATCTCATCCCTCTCCCCCCCGGATCTCGAACGAGTTAGACGTGTCCACTTTACCAAAATTCTAATTAAAATATAAAATAATTTACGAAAATAAACAGTGAAATATTAACACAAGTACTAGGCGCGTAGAACGCCGGCGGAGATAGCAACGAGCAGGACAACAACAGCCGACAAAACACTCTGCGCACGCGGCGTTATACGGCACACGCACACAGCAGCGCATGGAGGCTTGCCACAGTTCATAAGCAGCAGCGATTTGGCGGGTAAATATTGCTTCGGAGTTAAAGGTGTACTATTATTATATTAACACAATTTGTACACCATCAATATCACCAAAAGCTCGTATCAAGATATACAAATGTCTGCTACACAAACCCCACAGAAAAGTAACTCTAAGCTTATTTCTCCCACTCAATTTGGCTCGGATCCTGCCCTCTATACACCGGAAAGTCAGCAGCAAATTGATTTGAACATTACAAAGCGAAGCAAACGCCGGTTGAATGATCCTTTAAGCACAGCAGATATTGTCATGACAAAAATGGACGAAATAAAAAAGCAGCAAGACAGTAAATTTGTCACCTTGGAACTATCTCTGAAGGAGCTAACAAACCAAAATGCTGAAATAAATAAATCAATGATGTTGCTGTCCGAGAAATACGATGACGTTCTTACTGAGTTGAAAACTCTTCAACAAGAGAACTGCTCATTAAAACACCATATCAAGATTTTGGATGCGAAAATGGAACTAGTTGACAAAAATGCTCGGTCTACCATGGTTGAGTTAAGAAATGTCCCAGTTACTGAATCTGAAAACAAGGAACAGCTAGTTGAGATAGCTAAAAAGATCGGAAATGTTATTAACGTTCCAATTCTCGACTACGATATTCGGGATGTGACTCGTCTAAAACTGAAAGACAAAACTTCAGGCCCTATAATCGTGGATTTCACAACAACCATAAAGAGAGAACAGGTCATCAAAGCTACTGGGTCATACAATAAGGTAAATCGTGAAAAACGTTTGAATACTACTGATCTGAACATAGTTGGACCAGCTAAACCTATATACGTGGCTGAATCTCTAACTGCGCCAATAAGACGTCTTTACTATATCACTAGATTATTTGCTAAAAAAAATAACTACGATCACTGTTGGACTTCATTTGGAAAGGTGTTTTTGAAACATAATGATGGCAAACCCCGTATACGTGTATATTGTGAGGAAGATCTTCAAAACATGGAAAAAAAATATCTGACTAGTATTAATAGTATTAATTTCTAACAAACTTGTTTATATTTCAACTGCATGCCTTAGTTTTTACATTTTTTATTCAG
Organism: Shargacucullia verbasci; assembly: GCA_947562105.1. Classification (NCBI taxonomy): domain Eukaryota; kingdom Metazoa; phylum Arthropoda; class Insecta; order Lepidoptera; family Noctuidae; genus Shargacucullia; species Shargacucullia verbasci. The sequence goes on along the minus strand of OX387281.1, from coordinate 11,262,311 downwards.
TAAGCGCCTATTATTACTCTGTTCACGTACACTGCATACATCAAACTAATAAAACAACTCTTCTATCAAAAAACACATACAAAACACAACCACACAGACACACCCAAAATATAAAATACAGTCTAAAATATTATGTGATAAATTACTCTACTTATACTACCTGTCGCGACCATTCATCAAAATTAAAGTCTACAAGTAACATTGATCTCATTTTCAATAAAAATATAACTACACATACTATTTTTGCAAAATTAACCCACAAATATGATCCTGCTAAATTATTACAAAAGGGAAATTCAATAAGTTAAATAATTTACAAAGTGAAATAGATTCTTTTAATGTTGCTGATTCTGTCATCTGTGATGCGGAGGAATGCTTGGGTCTATTACCGAACTCCAAAAAATGCCTTAAGATGTTTCAACAAAATATTCGGAGTGTAAAATGTAACTTACCTGGATTATTACCAATTATAGCCAGTACTGGGGTGGATTGGGATTGCCGCTTTCTACTCTCCTTAGACGGATATGACAGTTTTGCCACCTCTAAAAACCTCACGCAGAATGAAGGTGTTGTTGTATATTCCAAGAGCAGTTTGCTTATCTCAGTTGACGAACCTGGTATTGAGGACGCAAACTGTCTTGTGATTAAAGTAAATGAAGATACAGTAGCCTTGGCTATTTATAGACCTCCCGAATACAGAAATACTGATAAATTTTTACAATCCCTTAATCATATACTATTAAAATACTCATCCAAGCAAAATGTCATATTACTGGGAGACATAAATATTAACATTGCCGAACAAAGTACTGACAACAATGTTTCTGCATATCTAGATATGATGGCATTCCACAGTATGATGCCAGCATACACATCACCTACGCACAATAAAACATGTTTAGACCACACGTTCCTAAAAACCAAACTATCAGCTCGTTGTCTTATACTTCAAACAACAATTACAGACCATAATAGTGTTGCTCTGTACATAGCTAGTCTTCCTAAACATAAGCCTGTAAAAATATTAAAACCCGTAGACCATAACCTTCTAACTGAGGAACTTAAAAACTCTGACTTTAGCCCATTATACACATTTAAAAACGCCAATGAGGCTGCTGATTTCCTCCACAGTATTCTTTATAAGGCTGTCCAAAGCAACACTAAAGAAGTCAAAATATCAAACAGGAAAAAAATTCTAAAACCATGGATAACCCCAGGCATTCTAAAGTGCATTAGAAACCGCGATAATTTATATAAAAAAGTAAAGAGAAATCCAGAAAATGTGATATATCAAACCACATATAAGCGTTACCGTAATTTTTGTTCATCATTATTAAAAAAACTTAAAAGAGACTATGAGAAAGTACAATTCCAAAACGCAGGGAAAAATAGCAAAAAAATTTGGAAAGTAGTCAAAGACATAACATACTCAACTAAACCCAAAGATAGTCCGATTGAACTTATAGACAGCAGTGACCCTCAAAATTCCGTAAATAAGGTTAACCAATTTTTCGCAAATGTTGGAAAATCTTTAGCCGAGAAAATTGGTAGTAATAATCTGCAAACGGAACCCATCGCCTTAAACTCGTGCAGTCATTCTTTCTGTCTACTCCCTACAGATGAAGATGAGGTTAGTACGTTAATAGCAGGGCTGAAGAGTGATGTTCGGTGGGTCTCGATATGATATCTGGTGACATCTTGAAATTGAATAAAGATATTCTGACAGTACCAATAACATACGTCTGTAATTTGTCACTCACAACCGGTGTATTTCCGAATACCTATAAGAAGTCGAGGGTTCACCCGATACATAAGAGTGGTGACAGAGACTGTGTCAATAATTATAGGCCAATCTCAATACTTCCTACCCTATCAAAAATTTTGGAGCGCATTATTAACAAAAGACTTGTTAATTACCTAGAAAATAAAAATCTTCTGTCACAAGCACAATATGGTTTCAGGGCCAAAAGATCCACCGCCGATGCTGTGTTAGAACTAACAAATTACATAGTTAGCAACCTAGATTCAAAAAAGAAAACCATTGGAATATTCTTAGATTTAGCAATGGCTTTTGACACAGTCTCTGTCCTAGTCCTGTTAACTAAACTTGAAAGCCTTGGAGTCCGGGATCGTCAGTTAAAATTATTTAAAGATTACCTAACTGACAGAACACAGCGTGTTAAAATCGGTAATGTAACCAGTGAGGAGATCTCAGTGACATTTGGAGTTCCCCAAGGCAGTATACTGGGTCCGACACTGTTCCTAGTCTATATAAACGATATATTAAGTCAGCTAGGAACTCCCGATTCGAAAATTGTTGCGTTTGCGGATGATACAGCCTTACTTTTTAGTGCCAACACTTGGCATGAAGTTTTTTCCCGAGCTCAGACAGGCATGAACACTGTGTCTAGTTGGCTAAACCAGAATTTACTTACATTAAATGTAGAAAAAACTAATTACATAACGTTTTCGATTAAAACCAATGACAAACCGGATCCCTCTTTAAGCATTGTCTTCCACTCGTGCCCTAATTCAAATGAAAGTAATTGTCAGTGTCCTAATCTTATAAATACTGAATCTACCAAGTATTTAGGCGTCATTATTGACAAAAATCTTAAATTTCACGATCATGTTAATCTTCTATCAGCGAGAGTGCGTAGACTAACAACTTAAAGCCTTGAGAAGCGCTGCATCAAAACCTGTCATAAAATCGGTCTATTATGCTGTCTGTCAGTCCCAGCTTGAATACTGTATCACCACATGGGGTGGGACATGTAAAACACATTTTTTAAAAGTTGAGAGAGCACAAAGAGCGCTCTTAAAGGTAAGCTTGTTTCTCCCTTTTTATCACCCAACAAGTGATCTTTATTATATTGGAAGGTACTTACTGTGAGGCAGCTCTTCATCCTAAAGACGGTTATGAAAAAACATTCCCTAACAATCTATAAACCTGACACAAACAAAAATAAACGTCGTAAACATGAAGTCTGCTCTAAATCGTCATTCAAAACAAAGTTTGCACATCGATTTTTCTGCTACCAAGGCTCAAACTTATACAATAAGTTAAATCGTGTAACGTTGCGTTCCGTCTATGGTCAATCTACTAAGTGATCATAGACGAAATAGTAAGTTTTGTACATTACTCAAAAGTTCACATCCCTAGTTTGACGTTTGGACTCCGCCTTTTTCTCCTGACCGCTGCTACCGAGTGACGGCTGCTCCGTAATTAATTCTGTTTAGAGGAAATGTACCCCGATCTTGGGTGAGTTCTGCATTTAATTGTTAAACTAAGTGTGTGCTGTGTGCTGGATAACTGATTTAGTCGAAATACTCCGTGATTGTGAGATTATGTATAGTTGACCTCGACCGACCACGCGGTCTTAGGTTATTCCACGCACAAGGGCTACTTCATGTGCTCTCAATAGGCTTTAAACCTAATGTACTATGTGCCTTCAGCTATTTACTGCCCTCCGGCAATATCATTGTGATGTGATTGCGATCTGCAGCTAGATTTAGGCTTAGCACCATAACCTCATCTGTCATTGTGCTACACTATAATTGCACCCTCTCTGCCTTGTAAACCGCTGCGATGTGTGAGCTTTCCTTTTCCCTGCCTCTGCACCGCTCGGGGTCCACTAGGGGAGCTTCCACATCGCATGCGGGCTGCATGATCTGCACCGCTAACCTGCGCACCCTTCTGCACGCTTCCAGGGTTCAAGTCAGCGCTTTCAGTCTACGGTTCAAGTCAGCGCTTTCAGTCTACGGTTCAAGTCAGCGCCTTCAGTCTACGGCTCAAGTCAGCGCTTTCAGTCTACGGTTCAAGTCAGCGCTTTCAGTCTACGGTTCAAGTCAGCGTTTCAGTCTACGGTTCAAGTCAGCGCTTTCAGTCTACGGTTCAAGTGAACGTTTCAGTCTACGGTTCTAATCTACGGTTCCCGTCCACGCTACTAACATACGGTTCCAGTCTACGCTTCTAATCTGCGCTGCCAATCTACGGGTTCAAGCCACGCCTTCCTACTGCGCTTCCAACCTACGGCTACGGCATCGGAACTACGGCTGGCTGATACCCAAGCGGACCCTGTAGTGGCTGCCAGCTACCGGCAGCCAGGGAAGAGTAGCGGAGCGTCGCCCTACGTGGTGGACCCTAAGGGACGGTACCTCTCTACCCTATTACTTCTACCCTGGAGCGAAAACCCAATACTAGTGCCTACGCCAACCCACGACCTAGCCGGAAGTTCTAAATAAACACTTCTATAAACTACCTGTGCTTAATTTACTACCACTACTAGTCTACCTCTCCCGCTAACGGTCCGCACACCTACCTGTGCGGCCCTAACCGTTACAGTGGCGCCCAACGTGGGGCCCACTGCGATGCAATCCATTACAGTGGCGCCCAGGCTAGTAGTAGGTACACTTTAAGTGGGTTTTCGCTCTGCTCAACATCCTAGCGGTGATCTTTATTCTTGTGTGTACTTTTTGTGTTCTAGTTTGCCTAATAATTCTCTATAAGATCTTGTTTTCTTAGTCTGATTATACAATTATCATTGTTAAAATGGGAACTCACCCAATTAATTTTATACACTTGAGGAAAGCTGAGCTTGAATATGAAGTGCTTGTAAGGGGTGGAGAATCTGGCACCTGTCTAAATCTTAGAAAGCAAATTAATCAATTGTGTAAAAAATATTCTAGTGATGACATTCATGAATCAGGCTTGGATACTCGGGAGGATCTAGATGCTGTAGATATTACTTTGTCATACCTTCAGTCAAGCTTGTCAGAGTTCAACACTGAGGCTGGGGTGTCCAAGGGAATATCATACAGAAACCACATTAAGTACAGATTGGCACGTATTACACCCATTACTTCAGAACACAAAGCACTAAAGCAAAAATTAGAGTCTACATTCAGTACACTTAATACACAATTTACTTCACTAGAAACTAAATATAGTACTCATAACTGTTAAAGGTAAAAAATATCCCAATGCACTAAGTAGAATAACAAAACACTTTTATCAATCTCAGTTTTTTTATTTTACAGTTATAATCACATCACTTCACATATTACATAAAAATAATACTACTCAGCACAATTCTCAACTTGATATCAAAGTCTGTACGATACGACTGTTGGAAAACGAATGCCCGCCTGTCAATTGAATCAAATAATTATGACATTAGTCAATTGAGATACCATAATCGATAACAATATAATGTTACGAACTTCCGTTTGCTAGTTGATGTCAAATTAGTTACTATTTTATAATTATTATATAATGCGGTACTCAATGTTGTTTACAGCTCGGCCATCCGCCAACCAACGAGTCCTCTCGTTAGATAGACTCCGCACATGTACATACATTGTATATATACATCAGCAATTGTAATCATATTTATAAATAATTTTAACAAATTATTAACTTCATTCTTATTTCCACAAGTACATACATAAATTCATAACATAAAGCATCGTTATTGTATCCTACATACTGTCCGTCACCTGACATATATGAAAGAAACAAAACAAAATAGCCCGTGACCTGGCTAAGCCCGTTACCTGGCACTAAATCTAGGATAGCCCGTGACCTGGCTGAGCCCGTTACCTGGCACCTAGTTTGGGATAGCCCGTGACCTGGCTGAGCCCGTTACTTGGCACTTAGGATGGCCCGTGACCTGGCTGAGCCCGTTACTTGGCACTTAATTTGGGATAGCCGGTGACCTGGCTGAGCCAGCTAGCCCGCGATCTGGCACCTAATTTATGACAGTAAGCCTGTGACGTGGCACATTTAATAATATCCACATTTAGTGATACACGCCCCAGACCATATGTTCACTCATGATATTAACGTCCGTTACTTGGTTTTAAATCCCTCTTAGTATAATAAAAACCCCGAAAGTTAAACCACGTGTTGAACCTTAGTCTGTGACCTGGCTACGTACGACCAATGTGTATATTATAAACTTGAGCATGTCATTATACTATTTTATCAACTTATAGCGATTTGTTTTTTTTTTATATAATAATTCTTAACGTCATATATCGCAACATACTTTACTTAAATTTCAGTGTCGCTTTCATTATTTTCCGATTTCTCTGACTCTGATGATGAAGGTTTTTGAAAGACCAACCAAGGGGATATTTTGTCAATGGCCACCACGGCCTCATATCGTTTACCCTTTCGTGTGATCGGTGTATCCTCTATAACAAACCTATCATTTGGGAGGATTTTCTTAATGCGATAAGGACCTTGACATTTAGGTTCGAGCTTTTTAGATTGGCCTTCAATACCTATACTTGATCTAATAACTCTGACTAAATCACCCTCGGAAAACTGAACTTTTCTCATTTTGCGTTTGTTTACCCGATTTTTATCTTTATCTTGTTGTTCTTTAATACGTTCAGATGCAGTGGCCCGAATACTATCTAGATTACTTTGATTTATATCAGTAGTTACGTTATCTATCACGTCATTCAGAATACCTTCGGACGGGTTGGTAGCAGTACGGCCAAACAATAACTCGGATGGCGACTTTCTTGTTGTAGCGTGTATCGTCGTATTTATACCTAATTGAATTTGGGGTAGGTGCTCATCCCATATACCGTTAGATTTTTCGTGATTCATCGCACCGAGTGCTGCTAAAATCGTCCTATTGTATCGTTCGACCTGGCCATTTGCGCGAGGCGTAGCTACGGCGTTATAAACATGTTTAACCCCGATTGACTCTATGAATGACTTAAAAGCGCCACTAGTGAAACTCGAACCCTGATCGGTAATTAGCCTGTTCGGAGAACCAAAATAGCTCATGTGCTCGCGAAAGACTCTTATAGTGGTAGAAGATTTCGTATCTCGTACTGCCGTAATGTTCACAAATTTCGTAAATGCATCGACTATGACCAGAATGTACACATTTCCCCGTTTGGTTCGTATGAAGGGTCCCAGGTGGTCTGCATGAATCGTATGAAAGGGGATGGCTACTTTTGGAATAGGGTGCAGTTCACCAGTCAAAGTACCGCTCGGTAATTTATGGTGTGCGCACCCCAAGCAAGCAGAAACATATTTCTTCACAAAACGCCGCATCTTTGGGAACCAATATGAGGATCTTATGCGAGAGAGAGTTTTATCGTATCCAAAATGTCCAACATCGTCATGGTTACTTTTTAGAATTTGCCACCGGGCACCCTTTGGAACCACCCAACGTTCGGTATTCTCATCTATAACGCGGTAGACACGGCCATTTTTTAATTTATAATTTTTAAAAATCTCAGTAGTCTCTTTAGTTTTAGGATCAGTCAGTATACTAGCAATACGCTTTACTTCGTCATCAGATTGTTGAACCGTAATAAGCCAATCGTCTGTATTTATATTTAAAATATCAAGTACGTGGTGTTCGCCCTGGTCATTTTCGATAGCTGCTCTACTAAGGGCATCTACGTGGGCCATCTTTTCCCCACACCTATATTCTATGTCACAGTCAAATTCTAGGAACTGAATCCACCAACGAGCGATCCGTGGTATCATATCGCGTTTTGTTAATGTGGTACGTAAAGCATTGCAATCAGTCAAAATTTTAAATTTTATTCCTAATAAGTATACTCTAAATTTACATAGCGAGGCTATGACGGCTAATGTTTCAAGTTCGAAAGAATGCATTTTCTGTTCATCGGCCGTCGTCTGCCGGCTATAATAAGCGATAGGTCGGAATAATGTAGACTCATCCTTTTGCAAGAGAATTCCTGCTACACCAGACTTACTAGCGTCCGTGTGTAGCTGGGTTTCTGCTTTTGGGTTATATAACCCAAGAACAGGCCTTCCTATAAGACATGATTGCAAAGCCTTAAACGCACTAGATTCTTCCTCTCCCCACTTCCAAGGAGAATCCTTTTTTAAGAGACTGGTCAATGGGCGAGCAATTAAGGCAAAACCCTTAACAAACCTTCGGAAAAAACTAGCCAGTCCTAAAAATCTCCTTACCTCATGGACATTCCTTGGTGTGGGAAATTTTGAGATAGCTTCGGTTTTAAGAGAACCCGGCCTTATACCTTTAGCATTTACTTCATAACCAAGATAGTCAATTCGTTCAAAACAAAAATTACACTTACTCAATTTCAGCGTAAGGCCATTTTCTCTCAAAAGAACTAAAACTTCCTCCAATCGCGACATAGACTGTTGAAACGAGCTAGCCGGGATCAAAATATCATCCATATATAAAAGGACATAAGAGCCAACCGCTGAATTCCGAATAACTCTATTCATTGTACGTTGGAATACTGACGGAGCGTTCACGAGACCAAACGGCATCCTACAGTATTCATATTGCCCATCTGGCGTTACGAACGCGGTCTTGTCTCGTGACTGCTCCGCTATTGGTATTTGATAATAGCCTGAAGCTAAATCAAGAGTTATAAAGATTGAAGACCCAGCAAGCAAATCAAGTTGATCCTCGATTCGAGGCAACGGGTAGTGTTCTCGTATTGTCTTACGGTTCAGTGTACGATAATCTACACAGAGCCGTTTTTCCCCTGATTTCTTATTCACTAAAACTATGGGGCTGGCGTAGGGCGAGTTACTTTCTCTAATTATTCCACTATCTAACATTTCCTTGACCATCCCCCTTACTAATTGTTTTTCACTATAAGATAGTCTGTATGGACGGTATACAACCGGTTCGGAGTCATTTAGATGAATCACCATTTCTGTTTCCTTGGCATACCCCAAGTCATGTAGTCCATAAGAAAAACACGTGGGGTACCTATCAATAATGGATTTCAAGAAATCTTTTTGCTGTAAGGTTAGGCCTTCTCCACATTTTAATGACGATTCATCTAGAACAGGCTCGCAGTTTAATTCGACTCTATTCACATGAAGAGCTTCATCGACAGCGACACTACGTGTTATTAGATCTTGTTTATAGAATATTAAATCTTTAGAGCAGACATTTTGAATTAGTACAAACCCTACGCCTCTATTTAAATTATATTCTCCGGGCAACAAGTAATATTCTTCACCCTCGCGGCCCCTTAGTGTACCTTGTACGTAAATACGACCAGTATATTCTATATCAGTTTTTATTGGGACGGTTTTAATTTCATACCTGTTTATAATAGTATCGGCTGAACAGATAAGTGGATATTTTACGATTGTGGTTTCTTTCATTTTCTTAAATATAACATCTGAATGGGTTTTGACAATATTGATTGACGGTCGTTCGGTAAACGTGTGACCTACCAGTAGGGGAGCGTTTAAAAGATGATCGTCTACGATAAGTATTTCTACGTCCTTTTCTTCTACGCCTTGAATTTCTACCGTACACAAAGTTGTGCCAATCGGACAATACGGGGTACCACCAAAACCTCGAAGCATAGGTCCCATCGTTGGAGTCCAATTGAGTTTCAGACGTTGAGCGTTGCTAAGACGAATCAAAGTACTTTCGCTCCCTAAATCTACGTAGCCATTAAGAATCTCATTGTTTATTTTGACAGGCATATTATATTTAGAGTTGGTGTTTCCAAAAGTTTCAACTTGCAAAACATTTTTAGTAGTACTTGTAGATTCACTACTACTTTGATTAGTCTTAGGACAGCTCGACGCTGAATGGCCCATTAATTTACAATTACTACATCGCAATTTGGGTTTCGAGCAACGATAAAAAGTGTGTCCTTTTTCGTTACAATTGTAGCACGTGACGTTTTCGAATTTACTGTCTTTTTGCGAGGCATTACTATTTGGTGTGTTATTACTACTGGTTCCGAGAGGTTTGTTACGCTTGTCCTTATTATTAGTAGTGTCAGTAACAGTCTTATCCTGGCCAATTTTAATAGATTTTAAGAATTTCAGCACGTGTTCGGGTTCCGTGAATGCAGCTGATTGTGCCCCTAACCTAACACCCCTATCGTCAATGCCAAATAATAAACAGTCTACTGCTCGTTTACCTGATATTTCGCACCTATTAAGCAAGTTCATTTTTGCGTAATAATATAGTTCAAGCGATTCTCCAAATTTAACCCTTTTATTTAACATTTCAGTCAATAATTCCGCATAATTGTCTCGTGAAGGGAAAGATTCCTTTAACTTAATCTTCCATTCGGCCCAAGAGTATAACAATGTAGGCAACCCCTGGTACCAGGTCTTTGCAACTCCAGTTAGTTTTTGTAAAGCGTAATGAATTACGTGTTTATCGTCCCAACTATAGATCTCTGCACATTCTTCGATTTTATGTATCCAAGAATCTACGGACTGCTCTTTACATAGTGGATCAAATTCTGGCAATACATTATTAAGTACTGAAATTTTTTCACGGTCGCTATTGTTATTACTCTTAAAGTCCTTCATTACATCGATGAACTTATCAAAGAAATTAATCTGCGATTCAGCATACCTCGTCACGTTTTGAGCTGCGGTCAACTTCGCTGGATGACGATGCTGGACTTTGGCATCGTCTGCGGCGGCGACTAGATGTCGACGCATGCTGCTTGGAACCTTCGCGCTCAATACTATGTCCATTTCTTCTTCGTTTTGCTTCCTTCGACCGATGCCTTCGCCGCTGTGTGTTGCGTGATAGTTGTGATTCACGAGAGCTGCTTCGGCTTCGTGATAATCTGTCACTTGCTGCATTCTTATTGCGTCTACGCTTTGGCATCACGGCACGACCTCGACCAAATAGGAAAAATGTTTTAGTTTATTTGTAGGTAAGTAAATAATAAAAGGTAGACAGGTCAACCAGTAACAACAAAAATAATATTTATATTTTAAAGCGAATACATGAAGTTCTCATATTAAATGCTATGCTATTAATTTTACTTGACGGTAGACTTGTTCGATTGTAGGTAATCAATCACTAATTTTATTACTAGGGTGAATATGGATATGGGTAATTAGGAAAGCGAGGAAAAAAATTATTATACAACCCGACGCGATTTTTATCACGTAATAATTATATAAAATAGCTTTGTTTATTTAAATTTTACTACGTATATAAAGGGAAAAAAAAATATAAAAAATAAAATAAGATAACGCTTACGTACCTTTTATCGGTGGGCGATATTATATGAAATCGCTTTTTAGGTTTATCCCACTTCTGAGATGTTAAACGTAAAAAATATCCCAATGCACTAAGTAGAATAACAAAACACTTTTATCAATCTCAGTTTTTTTATTTTACAGTTATAATCACATCACTTCACATATTACATAAAAATAATACTACTCAGCACAATTCTCAACTTGATATCAAAGTCTGTACGATACGACTGTTGGAAAACGAATGCCCGCCTGTCAATTGAATCAAATAATTATGACATTAGTCAATTGAGATACCATAATCGATAACAATATAATGTTACGAACTTCCGTTTGCTAGTTGATGTCAAATTAGTTACTATTTTATAATTATTATATAATGCGGTACTCAATGTTGTTTACATAACATACTACAGACAGAACCTACCAATACTAACATTACTGTGACATGTAACAGCCACATTCCGGGTAAATCAAAATATGATGGTAGGCATTGTGTGCGCTCTTTTATCCAGAAGCTAGAGGAATTTCGTGCTAGTAAGAAAATCCGAGAGGAAGACATGTTCAATTATGCTTATGAAATCTTTTCTGATAACGCTTTGCACTGGTACCGTCATATTAAGCCTAATGTTAGTTCTTGGAGTGAGCTTATACAACAGCTAAAAACTGCTTTTGATTCTGATGGTTATGATTACAGATTTCTCACTGAAATAAGACAGCGTACACAGGGAGAACATGAGAATATAACAGTATACATATCCATCATGAGTGGACTATTTAGTAGATTGAACTCAAAACCAGCAGAGTCAGAAATATTTGATATTATCTCTCATAACTTAAAACCAATCTATGCAGAAGTTCTAGCAATTAGCAATGTGCAGACTTTGGACCAATTGGAATCTGTATGTAAAAACTATGAAAAGTATAGATCCAGAGCTGCTCACTATCATGAGCCTTCTAAAGCTAACCTCTCTTCCTTAGCTCCAGAGTTTGCATATGTTAAACCCATAAACAAATCTTCTAGCTCGACTTCTAGTCCCAATTCTTATAACAGATATAGATACAGCCAGGGTAACTACTATAAAAAGACAACTCCAACTTGGGTTGACTCTCAATCACCCAAGCCTATTTCTGTAATTAACAACAGTAACCGTGACTCTTCACCAAGACCTGTACCTTTTTGCCCTCGGTGTAGAAATAACTCTCATTCATTACGTCAGTGCGGCGCTGATCGTTTTCTGATTTGTTTCAAGTGTGGGGAAAAAGGAGTGAAATATCCAGATTGCACTAAATGTAGCTGTTCAAAAAACTAGTTAATTTGGATTGTCGAATTAGTAAAAAAGATAATAAGCCGAGTAAAGCAGAGTGGGAAGATTGGTTATCTGTGGTTTCTAAATTTTGCAATTGCTATTCCGTCTCGACAATCCAGAACAAACCTCGCAACGATACGAGGCCTTACGCTGCTATTCTAATAAATGATTTGCCTGTTTGTGGCTTACTGGACTCAGGTTCTGCAGTAACAATCATAGGTAATGACTATCACAAGTACTTAATTGAGGAGCTAGGGCTGACCTTGCAGCCAAAGGACGATGTACAGATATTTTTCGCCGCTGGGGGACAAGTGTTACATTCTATCGGCTTTCTAAACTTACAAATTACGTTTGAGGGTAAAGGACAAATAATTAAAGCTTATGTCGTTCCCTCAATTGACAGCCCAATCCTACTGGGTATGGATTTTTGGAATACCTTCCAAATATTTCCTAAACATATCAAGTCTGTTTTCCTTATAAATAAAAATGAGTCTAACACAGAATCTAACCCTAAGGTACACTTACACTCTTTTGCTCAATTATCAGAGGCTCAGAAAGTAACAGCTAACAATATGATTAAACAATTTGACAATATTTCCTCTGCTAGAAGGGGCTTGGGCCGGACGAACCTGATAACACATTGCATTAACACGGGTGACTCTCCTCCTATTCGCCAACGTTATTATAGAATGTCCCCGGAAAAACAGCGTGTTCTTGGTGAGGAGCTTGATGAGATGCTCAGGTTAGACGTAGTGGAACCCTGTGAGAGCCCTTGGCCTTCACCAGTCTTGCTAACACCGAAAAAAGATGGTAAACTGCGTTTTTGTCTAGATAGTCGTAAACTAAATGCGATCACTAAGAAAGATGCTTATAATCTACCATACATTTCTGAAATACTAGATAATCTCAGAGACGCTAGGTACTTATCTAGTATTGATCTTTACAAAAGTTTCTGGCAACTGCCTCTTCTAGAGTCTGACAAAGACAAGACTGCATTCTACATACCAGGACGGGGAACATTTAGATTCAATACTACACCCTTCGGTCTGACTAATGCCCCAGCAACCCAGCAGAGAATGGTAGACAAATTGTTCTATGGTCCTGAATTTGAAAATAGAGTCTTTGCATTCTTGGATGACATTGTGCTGGTGTCATCAGACTTTGACAACCACATTTCCTTGTTGACTAAGGTATTGAATAAACTGACTAGTGCTAACTTAACAATTAACATGGAAAAATGCCAATTCTTCCGAGAAGAGTTGAAATTCTTGGGTTATATAGTTAATGCTAAGGGTTTACAACCTGACCCCGAAAAAGTCGAAGCTATTCTTAATTTCCCAGCCCCCACTAACCCTAAGGAAGTTAAAAGATTCTTGGGCACAGTATCATGGTATAGACGGTTTGTCCCAAATTTTAGTACACTAGCTGCCCCACTTAAGAAACTAAAAGAGGTACTGGTGACTGCACCAGTCTTGTCTTGTCCTGATTACAGTTTACCATTTGAAGTCCACACAGATGCTAGTAATTACGGTATAGGTGGGTTATTGACACAGACTAAGGACGGTGTCGAGCACCCTATAGCGTACATGAGTAAATCCCTGTCTAAACAGGAACAAAACTATAGTATTACTGAACGAGAAGCCCTAGCTGTCCTTCTAGCATTGGAACATTGGCGTTGCTATCTTGAAAACGGCTTAAAGTTCACAGTCTACACTGATCATTCGGCACTCAAGTGGTTTCTTAAGCTACAAAACCCATCCGGTCGCTTGGCACGATGGGGAGTTCGGCTTTCAGCTTTTAACTTTGACATTCAGCACCGTCGTGGTGTAGATAATACTCTTCCAGACGCTTTGTCGCGGGCGTGTCCGGTAGCCGCTCTCGTGGACGCAGGCACTTCTCAGTCAAACTCACAACTACAAACTAATGACAAGTGGTACTTAAAGATATATGAGGGTTGCCAACGAAACCCGTCATCGTACCCTAACTACATTGTCAAACATAACAGACTATTTCGCTATGTTAAAAGTAAATTTACACTACTGTGTGAGTTTGAATGGAAGGAAGTGGTTCCGTCTGAATCAAGGATCCGCGTAATAAATGAAAATGAAAAAATGGGCTGAACCTACAGCCGGACATTTAGGTATCTACAAGACGTATAAAAGACTATCCCTGCGTTACTATTGGCCCGGTATGCATAGTGACGTGGTGAAGGCTGTGACCTCATGCGACACTTGTATTGCTCACAAGCAGGCTAATCACGCTCCTTTAGGCCTAATGGGGAAACCGAAAGAATGTTCACGTCCCTTTCAGATGTTGAGTATTGATATAGTAGGTCCCTTACCTGTGTCTAGGCGACAAAATTCATACCTCTTTGTGGCAACTTGTTGTTTCTCTAAGTACTGTCTACTATTCCCTATGAGGAGTGCTAATGCTAACACTATCTGCAAACTGTTAGAGGACAATATATTCTTGGTGCACGGTATACCACAATGCATTATCTTAGACAATGGAACTCAGTTCACGTCAAATGAGATGAGAAATTTATTCAATAAGTACAAAGTACCCAGTGTCCACTATACACCTAGATACACCCCCCAAATTAATATGGTGGAACGCTATAATAAAACAATTGTAACAGCTGTTTCTACTTTCATTAATGATGATCAACGTTCTTGGGATTTACATGTACCAAAGGTCCAGTTCGCCTTGAACAGCTCAACTAGCGAGGTTACAGGTTATACTCCAGCATTCTTAGTATATGGTAGGGAATTGATTGCTGATGGTTCTCATTACCAAAATGCAGATGTGAATGAAATAATTTTCCAACCTAGGGATCAGTATGCTGAAAATTTAGGAATTTTGTCCAGTGTCTTCGATCAGGTTCAATCTGCATTGTTACAGGCCTATTCTAGAAACACTTGTAGTTACAACTTAAGAAGGAAAAAACTGGAATTTAGTGTAGGTGATATAGTCTGGAAACGTACATACTACTTGAGTGATAAAGATAAATATTTTTCTAAAAAACTGGCTCCTAAATATGTCAAGTGTAGGGTTTCTAATAAGCGTTCACCATTGGTATACGATCTGGTGGATGTGCAGAATAAACCATTAGGTACATGGCATATTAAAGATCTAAAAGGGAAAAATCCACAGTAGTCCCGTAGGCCTACCTAGCTAGTGTTGCCCACAATTGTGGTGCAACGATGCCAAGGGACTACGACCATCACACACAGGTGGTGTGAGTGGTCATTCTGCACCCTGGACTATACAACAGACTGAGTTATAGTCTTGCTGTGCAGTTCCTAACAGTCTATTACCTAATTTAACTATACCTTGCTATAGCTAACCTGTTGATTCTCTGCACAATTACTTGAACTACTGAGCTTGACTAAAGGGCTTGAGTGTCCTGATGATCAGTGTCTACCCACTGTTGAATCTGACATTTAGGTAGTTCTACAACTGCTTACTGAGCTTGACTAAAGGGCTTGAGTGTCTCGATGATCAGTGTCTACCCACTGGTGAATCTGACATTTAGGTGGTTCTACAACTGCTTACTGAGCTTAACTATAGAGTTTGAGTATCCTGATGATCTGTGTCTACCCACTGTTGTATCTGACATCTACATAGGTAGTCTATAATATTTTGTTGGCGTTGCCATGGGGAATACTGTGGGCCCCAAGGGGTGTCTATTTCTATTGCTGAGTAGGTCCCTATGGTGACTACCCTTAGAACTTTGTTATGTTTAAGTGTTGTTTCTTTTACTAAAAAAGAAACGTTTAAAAGACGGTCCCTATAATTAGGCGCCGCACCAAACTGACTAGGTAACAACTATGTAGGTCTTGCTACCGGCGTTGTCTTAGGGAATGCTGTTGATCCTAAGGGATGACTTTTTATTGCAGAGCAGGTCACTAGGACGACTACCCTTAAACTTTGTGATTGTCCTTTGTTATAATCCTCTTAATATTCTTACATTCTATTACAAATGTAACATACAATTCTAAATAGGTAACAAGTTTAGGCATGTTGCTTGATAATTAACTACATTATCCACCTATTAATTAAATTTAATTTTTAATTGAGATTAACTTTTGCATGCAATTTTATTAGTATTTTTCTAAACTGCTAACTCACCCACTCAAGGTTACACTATAACACATCATACTTAACTATTACACTTATACAGGAGATTTGCATCTATTCTACCCTATGTATTTCTTTACTTGTTAAGAGTAACCTAGGCATACTAGCTCACTCACTGGTGTGATGTTCTTTGTGTTATGACCAGAGATGAGCAGGCAGAGTCTCAGGTGGCTGGTAGTCAGGTAGTTCTAGCGGATTTTATCAGGCAAAATCCTCTCTCTGAAGAGGGGGTACTGTAACGTTGCCTTCCGTCTATGGTCAATCTACTAAGTGATCATAGACGAAATAGTAAGTTTTGTACATCACTCAAAAGTTCACATCCCTAGTTTGACGTTTGGACTCCGCCTTTTTCTCCTGACCGCTGCTACCGAGTGACGGCTGCTCCGTAATTAATTCTGTTTAGAGGAAATATACCCCGATCTTGGGTGAGTTCTGCATTTAATTGTTAAACTAAGTGTGTGCTGTGTGCTGGATAACTGATTTAGTCGAAATACTCCGTGATTGTGAGATTATGTATAGTTGACCTCGACCGACCACGCGGTCTTAGGTTATTCCACGCACAAGGGCTACTTCATGTGCTCTCAATAGGCTTTAAACCTAATGTACTATGTGCCTTCAGCTATTTACTGCCCTCCGGCAATATCATTGTGATGTGAATGCGATCTGCACTCGGCTAGATTTAGGCTTAGCACCATAACCTCATCTGTCATTGTGCTACACTATAATTGCACCCTCTCTGCCTTGTAAACCGCTGCGATGTGTGAGCTTTCCTTTTCCCTGCCTCTGCACCGCTCGGGGTCCACTAGGGGAGCTTCCACATCGCATGCGGGCTGCATGATCTGCACCGCTAACCTGCGCACCCTTCTGCACGCTTCCAGGGTTCAAGTCAGCGCTTTCAGTCTACGGTTCAAGTCAGCGCTTTCAGTCTACGGTTCAAGTTAGCGCCTTCAGTCTACGGCTCAAGTCAGCGCTTTCAGTCTACGGTTCAAGTCAGCGCTTTCAGTCTACGGTTCAAGTCAGCGTTTCAGTCTACGTTTCAAATCAGCGCTTTCAGTCTACGGTTCAAGTGAACGTTTCAGTCTACGGTTCTAATCTACGGTTCCCGTCCACGCTACTAACATACGGTTCCAGTCTACGCTTCTAATCTGCGCTGCCAATCTACGGGTTCAAGCCACGCCTTCCTACTGCGCTTCCAACCTACGGCTACGGCATCGGAACTACGGCTGGCTGATACCCAAGCGGACCCTGTAGTGGCTGCCAGCTACCGGCAGCCAGGGAAGAGTAGCGGAGCGTCGCCCTACGTGGTGGACCCTAAGGGACGGTACCTCTCTACCCTATTACTTCTACCCTGGAGCGAAAACCCAATACTAGTGCCTACGCCAACCCACGACCTAGCCGGAAGTTCTAAATAAACACTTCTATAAACTACCTGTGCTTAATTTACTACCACTACTAGTCTACCTCTCCCGCTAACGGTCCGCACACCTACCTGTGTGGCCCTAACCGTTACAATCGAACCTTAACGATTTATTCCTTACCAAAAACAAAATGTAAGTCTTTGATCTCGGAATGGTTAGAAAATTTGGATTATAGTGCTACAGAAAAATTACTTAACTCAAATTGAATGGTACGATATAAGTTTATAACTTACACCACACCCCTCAAACGTACACACCTTACACTCAACACTACACATTCACACGACATAGTCACACATTTCGCTAACATCATACACACATACAGGCGGTCTGATTTAACTTTTTGTTGTTTATCTTCATTTTTACTTCTACCCCCAAAATTATAATTGTTCATGTTTTAAGTTTTTTAGTCTTGAATCTCCTTATAGATAATCTTACATTGTAATATCATAATCTTTTCGATAAAAACTATCTGTTCTTCCGTGGGGTGGGGACCTGGTGATTTGTAATACAGGCATTATATGCCTAACTCAGACACCAGCTCCTCACATTGCTAATTAGATAAAAATATATTATTATGTAAAACCTGGAATAAGCTTGTATTGTGAGGAGAAATAAAGATTATATTATTATTATTCAATGCTCTCGACGCACTGAAGTCAGACGGAATGTGATGGCGTTCTCTTTCTCGTCCGTGAAATCCCTTTGAAGCGGGCTAAAAAACCGACAACAAACGGAGAACACACGAACCTGAGAACGAGAAAGCGAGAAACATATCACATTCACGTGTCTCGGGTGTTCTCGGGGCTTCTCGACCTGAGTCTGTACGGCCTATAAGAAATATTTGTTTCAAAATTCAAGCCTGTAGGTCTGATGGATGAAAAAAAGGAGTATTTTGATCTACGATACCTCTGCAGTCCTCCTCCAGAAATTATCTGCATTATGACAAACACTTCTACTAAAATCTGTGAGTGGTTAGAATAAATAGACTTTAAAAAACAATTAAATCATCCCCAATTTTACCTTGATTGGTGAAAAATACAGAAAAATTCTTTTTTCCTTACTGAAAATATAGCTATAATGATTTTTTATATCCCTAACTTGAGAAATGATTGGTTCCCCATACAAACTTTTATGCCCTATTTCACTGCCTTCAAGTTTTATTTTCGTGGCAAAAAGTAGCCTATACCAAAATTCATTAAAATTGGTTTAGTGGTTTAGGCGTGAAAGCTTAACAGACAGACAGACAGAGTTAATTTAGCATTTATAATAATATTAGTTTGGATATAGAAGATTTCAACAAAAAAATACTTTTAAATCAATGAGTAATGTCTGAGTTATAACAAGTAAGAAAGCTTTAACTCCCCTAGTCCACCAATTTTATTCTATTGAATAACTTATTAACAATGGGACTTTATTTTCAGTGTTTTTTCTTAGTCTCGACTCGTTTTTTTATAATATAGACTGATTAAAGTGAGAGTGTTATTGGTTAAATTAACACACTAATGATTACACTAAATAATAAACATTACATTTATAACGGTATTTCCGCGTTTATTTACACGCTTTTTAAATAAAACTAGACCGGCAGTATACATGTTACGTACGTACGACCCTACAATAAAAATAAAATAAAACTTATATTACTTTACACCTCGAAAGTCTTGTAGTTTATTTGATATAATTATAGATAAATCGATATACACCACATAAATTATTGTATTTAATGTGTGTAAAGTGATATAAGTTTGATTTTATCACAACTCGCTAAAAACATGCGGTTCCCATGAAATCTCAATGTTTTCTAAACCAACTTAGTTCTAATGTTTTTATTATTTATAGCTCTGATGCTATTAGAAAGACGTTTAAAAATACTTGTAACATTCAACACCAGTACTTTTTATAATATGTAAAATGATACAATTTAAGTTATAACATTAGACACGTAGGAACTTAAATGTGGATAATGATATAAGTCTAGTTTTTTTTAATTATAGATAGATAGAGTATTCTTTATTGTACACCAAAGGAAAAACTACAAAGCGAAAATACATTTTATACATAGGGTACAAATGGCGGTCTTATCTCTAAAAGCAATTTCTTCCAGACAACCAGTGCATGGAAGGAATCATGGAAGAAAATATAGAGGGTAATGGTCGGTGTACGAATATTAACTCATAAATAAACATTTATATAAACACATATCTCAATTAAATAAATATACATGTAATACTATTTAAACATAATAAATAAAGAAATAAATAAATATATATATATATATATATATATATATATATATTATATTAAACAATATATATGTTATATATATGTCGGCGGGAGCGATGGCTGAGCGATAGGGCTGTCATTATCTCTATTCGGTGGTACAGGGTTCATGACGCAGGATTACAATAAAATCACAGTTCCAATGTAAATCAGTTAGTATTTGACTTTTACAATACAATTAACATGGAACAGCACGAAATAATAGTTTCAACAATGATTCTAACAGGCTATTTATACACTCCCGTTAACAAAATAACAAAATTACAAATGACAAAGCCGATGGAAATGGATTAAGATAGGGAAACGCGGTAAGTTCGATACGGGCTGGCAGAACGTCCTCTCGCGTTCGTGTCTAACCAAAGAGTGATGTCTCGTCCGTCGCTTCTCAACTTAAATACCTTTAATGTCAAACAATGACAACTGACAGCTGCCACGCCCTGTATCGACCTCACCCAAGCACACTGCTTGACGTTTCCTTGACGTTTCCGAAAAACGGTAATAGATAGCGTTATTCTAAATCAACAATAATCAATAGCGATTCTAATAACGGTCACTGTGTTGCTGTCTACGACACGGCCATCTTGACCACTCACACGTCCTCGTGTGAGGCATCTGAAACAAGAATTTATGGAAAGTAAAACGTCCCATGTTCGGCCTTCCTGACCAAGATCTCAGGAATAAAATCGCACAATTCAAACAAAACAACTTATTCTGATTCATATTCTCATCAAATCTTATAAAGGAAATCTCAGCACTGAAATCACTATTCAAAAATCATAAATTTTAGAACCAATCCATGAAAACCTTCCGACCAAATCTAGTATGCAATGCTCTGGTCGGTACTCAGTAGCGGTGGTCGTTGCGCAACTTAAACGTTATTGAAACGAGCTATCGTCATAATAACGGTTAGCAGGTTATTTGAAAAACCTGCTAACCTGCTAACATGCTAACGCTAAAGTAGCTAATAGCGGTGGTCGTTGCGCAACTGAAACACGTTATTGAAACGAGCCATAATAACGGTTAGCAGGTTATTGGAAAAACGTGCTAACGTGCTAAGATGCTAACGTTTAAAGTAGCTAACATCCAAAGAATCCGATAGACAGTTGCGTTTCGTTATCCAATGTAATGGAAGTGCATCAAAGAAGCTAAAAAAAAAAAAAAAAAAGCTCATCAAAACTTCACGGAGTCGTTAATGAATTTTGGATAAATAGGGAAGCTAAAAAAAAAAAAAAAAAGGTCATCAAAATCTTACGGGGCCACCAAAAACCATACATTCTTGCGCTTATGGTGGAGCAACCGACAAGCATCAGTGAAGAAAGCTAAAAAAAAAAAAAAAAAAGGTCATCAAAACTTCACTAGATATTACGTGTTGCTCATATGACAAATAGCGACCAATAGCAGGATAGCGCGTTTCAACAACCGCTATTGATATCCGATAGACAGTTGCGTTTCGTTATCCAACCCACCGCTAGTACTCAGCCTCGTCTCACACAACTCATTGCCTCCATCCGGCAAACTAGCGGGACCTCCATCCGGTACCCGACTTCCACACACAACACATCACACTGCCTCTATCCGGCAACCAGCGGGACCTCCATCCGGTACCCGACTTTAACACATCACATTGCCTCTATCCGGCAACTAGCGGGACCTCCATCCGGTACCCGACTTTAACACATCGCATTGCCTCCATCCGGCAACTATGGGACCTCCATCCGGTACCCAATCTCAAACGTAGGTTAAGACCTTTGGCGATCACCTACATCGCCATACTGGACGTAGGTCACCAACCTTAAGTAAACACTTAGGCTTGCAGCCACGAACAGCATCGAGATGCATGCAATCTGAGCCACTTGCATACTACATTTGCTTACTCTTTAACCAAATCAAACATGGTAAAATTGGGAATAATCGAGAAAAAATAATCACTATCCTGGGCCATGTACCATAGTCATTCGAATCAACTTTTAGAACTGTACTGTAACAAAAACTACCAAGCTTACAAAAGCCCTCGAGTAAAACTTCTAATGCCACGGCTCTCCAGCCGACCAGCAATCGCATTGCTCTCACACATCCAGCGCATGGATTTACACACGTACGGTCTCTCTAGACCCCGACCTCCGCCAGAGTTAAACGCACATCGCGCACCCACGGACTACTTGAGTTGCCTCAAGAGACACCAATTTCTACTGGGCTACGACTACGTAGTAACTACTGGTACGGTCGAACACAATACGGCCAATAGAACCCCTTACTCGACCTTCCATCAACTTAGGGTAGTTCATCATCATCAGAATCAATATCAACATCGACTGGTACGTGACCCGCTGGCATCTTCTTTAGCCTATCGTGTGCATACTTCTATTTCCAGTTAAAGATTTCAAAAGATAACGATCAACATCTAGTAACTCTACAATTTTGAATGGTCCCTTGTTCTTGGGAGTCTAACTTCGTATGATTTCTCACTTCGCTTTGGATTAATACTAAGTCTTTATCAAATTTAGACGTTTCATAACTGGCACTACTTTCTATGTTCGTTGCTGCTTGCTTTCTGGTCTCGTCAATATTTATCTCCGTTTCAGTATCATCAAAAGTTAAAAGAGTTAATGGCCTAGCTACTCGCCCTACATACGCTTTAGAAGACTCGCTCTAGTAAAAAGCGATGAACCGTACTAAAAAACGTACTATAATTTTAAGCTAGTTGCACATCTAAAAGAGCTTCTTGCCAAGGTTTGTCGGAAGTCTCTACAGAAGTAAGCATCGCCTTCAGCGTGCATCCGTTCGACTTGACTGTTGACACGACTTGATCCCGTATGTAATACGATGAGACTCACGAAAATCTTTAAAATCCTTGCTGGCAAAACAACGGCTTTGGACACCAATAACACGGTTCGAAGCTTCGGAGCTTCTTTAATCCCTCTAGCAGAATAGATGTGACCATTGTGGTACAATGGGCGACATTGCCGGTGAACCACCTATAAGGCTAAAATCGCTTGCACCCAACTTGTGACCACAGCGAAAACCACGCCCTCTTAAAACCAGTTTTGTGCAACATACTTCCCGCCAATCTTTTGTTAGAAAATAATTTGTACTTCTTTAGTTGCTATGAATGAAACAGATAGTCAGTGAGCGAGCGAGAAAGTATTATCCATACCTATTAAATCCACTTCGCCTATTTATACGTAATAAATTGGGAGAAAACAGAGTGATCGGAGTGATTAACTTTGCTAGTTTCATTTATATTAATACCTAATCGCTGTACCTACAGAATAATAAATTACACTTTATGAAAGAACACTTTATGGAAAAACATAACATAACATAGCAAGCATCACGCCTGTATCCCCGAAAGGTTAGACTAAGCCACAAAGGCGTATCTACCATTGTGTACCCACATTTCGCCGATGCTGTTATTAAGTCACGTAAGCCATGTAACAGGGGGCGAGCCTGTTGCCATCAACCGGGCATAACCCCAAACTCGGTGCTGCTACTGAGGATTTCTATACAGAAAAACCCAATAACAATTTCCCCGACCCGGGAACCGAATCCAGAACCTCACGCTCAGCAGTCGCGCTTGCGACCACTACACTATATATATATACTATTACATTATATATTATTATTATATATTATTATTATATTATATATATATATACTATTACAGTCAATTGTAAAAATAAAATTTCAGATTTGTGAATTTGAGATTTGGGAATTTGGGAGGTTGATATTTGAGAGCGTGAGAAATTGTGATTTGAGGTTTGAGAATTTGAGAAATGGAAAATTTGAGGTTTGAGAATTCGAGATTTGAGAATTGAGAATTTAAGGTTGATATTTGAGTTTGAGAATTTGAGATTTGAGAAATTGATATTTGAGAATATGAGAGTGAGAATTTGAAATTTGAGAATTTGAGGTTGATATTTGAGTTTGAGAATTTGAGATTTGAGAAATTGTGATTTTGAGAAATTTGAGAAGTTGAGATTTGAGAGGTTGATATTTGAGAGTTTGAGAATTTGAGATCTGAGAATTTGTGAGATTGAAAATTTGTTATTTGATTTGAGAATTTGAGTTTTGAGAAGTTGAGATTTGAGAATTCGAGACACGAGAATTTGAGAACTTTAGATTTGATAATTGAGAAGGTTAGATTTGAGAGGTTGATATTTGAAAGTTTTAGAATTGAGAAGTTGAGATTTTAGAGGTTGATAATTGAGAAGTTGAGATTTGAGAGCTTGATGAGTTTGAGAATTTGTGATTTGAGATTTGAGAATTTGAGATATGAGAAGTAGAAATTTGAGATATTCGAGTTTGAGAATTTGAGAAATTGTGATTTGAGATTTGTGACTTAAGATTCTGACATTATTGAGAAGTTGAGATTTGAGAGTTTGAGATTTGAGAAGTTGAAATTTGAGATATTTGAGTTTGAGAATTTAAGAATTTGAGAATTTGAGATTTGAGAAGTTGAAATTTGAGATATTTGAGTTTTGAGAAGTTGAAATTTGAGAGCTTGATATTTGAGTTTGAGAATTTGTGATATGAGATTTGAGAATTTGTGATTTGAGATTTGAGAATTTGAGTTTTGAGAAGTTGAAATTTGAGGTATTTGAGTTTGAGAATTAGAGAATTTCTATTTGAGATTTTGAGTTTTAGAAATAGATAATTTCTCATTTGAGACTTGAGAATTTGAGATTTTAGAGGTTGATAATTTGAGATTCAAGATTCCAGAATTTGTGATTTGAGAAGTTGAAATTTGAGATATTTGAGTTTGAGAATTAGACAATTGAGAATTTGTGATTTGAGATTTGTGACTTAAGCTTTTCATACGTAACATCAGACTGCTCTGACCCCCCCCCCCCCCCCCCCCCACCACAGCCACCAGATTGACCCTGACACCCCCACCACAAACATTAACTGCTCTGACACCCCCAACACAAACATTAACTGCTCTGACACCCCCAACACGATCATCAGACTGCTCTGACACCCCCACCACAACCACCCGACTGCTCTGACACCATCCACCACAAACATCTGACACCTCTGTCACCGACACCACAAACATCTGACACCTCTGACACCGACACCACAAACATCTGACAACTCTGACACCGACACCACAAACAGCTGACACCTCTGACACCGACACCACAAACATCTGACTGCTCTGACACCATCCACCACAAACATTAGACTGCTCTGACAGCCCCAACACTACCACCCGACTGCGGTGACACCACCACCACAAACATCTGACTGCTCTGACACCATCCACCACAACCATTAGACTGCTCTGACAGCCCCAACACTACCACCCGACTGCGGTGACACCACCACCACAAACATCTGACTGCTCTGACACCATCCACCACAAACATCTGACACCTCTGACACCATCCACCACAAACATCTGACACCTCTGACACCATTCGCCACAAACATCTGACACCTCTGACACCGACACCACAAACATCTGACACCTCTGACACCATTCGCCACAAACATCTGACACCTCTGACACCACCACCACAACCACCCGACTGCTCTGACACCCCCACCACAAACATCTGACGGCTCTGACACCCCCAACACAAACATTAACTGCTCTGACACCCCCAACACAATCATCAGACTGCTCTGACACCCCCACCACAACCACCCGACTGCTCTGACACCATCCACCACAAACATTAGACTGCTCTGACAGCCCCAACACTACCACCCGACTGCGGTGACACCACCACCACAAACATCTGACTGCTCTGACACCACCCACCACAAACATCTGACTGCTCTGACACCCCCCGCCACAACCACCCGACTGCACTGACACCCCCACCACAAACATCTGACGGCTCTGACACCCCCACCTCAAACATCTGACGGCTCTGACACCACCCACCATAAACATCTGACTGCTCTGACACCGACACCACAAACATCTGACACCTCTGACACCGACACCACAAACATCCGACACCTCTGACACCACCCACCATAAACATCTGACTGCTCTGACACCGACACCACAAACATCTGACACCTCTGACACCGACACCACAAACATCCGACACCTCTGACACCACCCACCACAAACATCTGACGGCTCTGACACCACCCACCACAAACATCTGACTGCTCTGACACCATCCACCACAAACTTCTGACACCTCTGACACCGACACCACAAACATCTGACTGCTCTGACACCATCCACCACAAACTTCTGACACCTCTGACACCCACACCACAAACATCTGACTGCTCAGACACCCCCAACACTACCACCCGACTGCTCTGACACCCCCAACACTACCACCCGACTGCTCTGACACCCCCCACCACAACCACCCGACTGCGCTGACACCCCCACCACAAACATCTGACGGCTCTGACACCATCCACCACAAACATCTGACACCTCTGACACCGACACCACAAACATCTGACACCTCTGACACCGACAGCACAAACATCTGACACCTATGACACCGACACCACAAACATTAGACTGCTCTGACAGCCCCAACACTACCACCCGACTGCGCTGACACCACCCACCACAAACATCTGATGGCTCTGACACCGACACCACAAACATCTGACCCCTCTGACACCGACACCACAAACATCTGACACCTCTGACACCATTCGCCACAAACATCTGACACCTCTGACACCGACACCACAAACATTAGACTGCTCTGACACCGACACCACAAACATCTGACACCTCTGACACCGACACAACAAACATCTGACTGCTCTGACACCATCCACCACAAACATTAGACTGCTCTGACAGCCCCAACACTACCACCCGACTGCGGTGACACCACCACCACAAACATCTGACTGCTCTGACACCATCCACCACAAACATTAGACTGCTCTGACAGCCCCAACACTACCACCCGACTGCGGTGACACCACCACCACAAACATCTGACTGCTCTGACACCATCCACCACAAACATCTGACACCTCTGACACCGACACCACAAACATCTGACACCTCTGACACCGACACCACAAACATCTGACACCTCTGACACCGACACCACAAACATTAGACTGCTCTGACACCGACACCACAAACATCTGACACCTCTGACACCACCACCACAAACATCTGACCCCTCTGACACCGACACCACAAACATCTGACTGCTCTGACACCATCCACCACAAACATCTGACACCTCTGACACCGTCACCACAAACATTAGACTGCTCTGACACCATTCGCCGCAAACATCTGACACCTCTGACAGCCCCAACACTACCACCCGACTGCGGTGACACCACCACCACAAACATCTGACTGCTCTGACACCATCCACCACAAACATCTGACACCTCTGACACCGACACCACAAACATCTGACACCTCTGACACCGACACCACAAACATCTGACACCTCTGACACCGACACCACAAACATTAGACTGCTCTGACACCGACACCACAAACATCTGACCCCTCTGACACCGACACCACAAACATCTGACTGCTCTGACACCATCCACCACAAACATCTGACACCTCTGACACCACCACCACAAACATCTGACCCCTCTGACACCGACACCAGAAACATTAGACTGCTCTGACACCATTCGCCACAAACATCTGACACCTCTGACACCATTCGCCACAAACATCTGACACCTCTGACACCGACACCACAAACATCTGACACCTCTGACACCGACACCACAAACATCTGACACCTCTGACACCGACACCACTAACAGCTGACACCTCTGACACCATCCACCACAAACATTAGACTGCTCTGACAGCCCCAACACTACCACCCGACTGCGGTGACACCACCACCACAAACATCTGACTGCTCAGACACCCCCAACACTACCACCCGACTGCTCTGACACCCCCAACACTACCACCCGACTGCTCTGACACCCCCCACCACAACCACCCGACTGCGCTGACACCCCCACCACAAACATCTGACGGCTCTGACACCATCCACCACAAACATCTGACACCTCTGACACCGACACCACAAACATCTGACACCTCTGACACCGACAGCACAAACATCTGACACCTATGACACCGACACCACAAACATTAGACTGCTCTGACAGCCCCAACACTACCACCCGACTGCGCTGACACCACCCACCACAAACATCTGATGGCTCTGACACCGACACCACAAACATCTGACCCCTCTGACACCGACACCACAAACATCTGACACCTCTGACACCATTCGCCACAAACATCTGACACCTCTGACACCGACACCACAAACATTAGACTGCTCTGACACCGACACCACAAACATCTGACACCTCTGACACCGACACAACAAACATCTGACTGCTCTGACACCATCCACCACAAACATTAGACTGCTCTGACAGCCCCAACACTACCACCCGACTGCGGTGACACCACCACCACAAACATCTGACTGCTCTGACACCATCCACCACAAACATTAGACTGCTCTGACAGCCCCAACACTACCACCCGACTGCGGTGACACCACCACCACAAACATCTGACTGCTCTGACACCATCCACCACAAACATCTGACACCTCTGACACCGACACCACAAACATCTGACACCTCTGACACCGACACCACAAACATCTGACACCTCTGACACCGACACCACAAACATTAGACTGCTCTGACACCGACACCACAAACATCTGACACCTCTGACACCACCACCACAAACATCTGACCCCTCTGACACCGACACCACAAACATCTGACTGCTCTGACACCATCCACCACAAACATCTGACACCTCTGACACCGTCACCACAAACATTAGACTGCTCTGACACCATCCACCACAAACATCTGACACCTCTGACACCGTCACCACAAACATTAGACTGCTCTGACACCATTCGCCGCAAACATCTGACACCTCTGACAGCCCCAACACTACCACCCGACTGCGGTGACACCACCACCACAAACATCTGACTGCTCTGACACCATCCACCACAAACATCTGACACCTCTGACACCGATACCACAAACATCTGACACCTCTGACACCGACACCACAAACATCTGACACCTCTGACACCGACACCACAAACATTAGACTGCTCTGACACCGACACCACAAACATCTGACCCCTCTGACACCGACACCACAAACATCTGACTGCTCTGACACCATCCACCACAAACATCTGACACCTCTGACACCACCACCACAAACATCTGACCCCTCTGACACCGACACCAGAAACATTAGACTGCTCTGACACCATTCGCCACAAACATCTGACACCTCTGACACCATTCGCCACAAACATCTGACACCTCTGACACCGACACCACAAACATCTGACACCTCTGACACCGACACCACAAACATCTGACACCTCTGACACCGACACCACTAACAGCTGACACCTCTGACACCATCCACCACAAACATTAGACTGCTCTGACAGCCCCAACACTACCACCCGACTGCGGTGACACCACCACCACAAACATCTGACTGCTCTGACACCATCCACCACAAATATTAGACTGCTCTGACAGCCCCAACACTACCACCCGACTGCGGTGACACCACCACCACAAACATCTGACTGCTCTGACACCACCCACCACAAACATCTGACTGCTCTGACACCACCCACCATAAACATCTGACTGCTCTGACACCGACACCACAAACATCTGACACCTCTGACACCGACACCACAAACATCCGACACCTCTGACACCACCCACCATAAACATCTGCCTGCTCTGACACCGACACCACAAACATCTGACACCTCTGACACCGACACCACAAACATCCGACACCTCTGACACCACCCACCACAAACATCTGACGGCTCTGACACCACCCACCACAAACATCTGACTGCTCTGACACCATCCACCACAAACTTCTGACACCTCTGACACCGACACCACAAACATCTGACTGCTCTGACACCATCCACCACAAACTTCTGACACCTCTGACACCCACACCACAAACATCTGACTGCTCAGACACCCCCAACACTACCACCCGACTGCTCTGACACCCCCAACACTACCACCCGACTGCTCTGACACCCCCCACCACAACCACCCGACTGCGCTGACAACCCCACCACAAACATCTGACGGCTCTGACACCATCCACCACAAACATCTGACACCTCTGACACCGACACCACAAACATCTGACACCTCTGACACCGACAGCACAAACATCTGACACCTCTGACACCGACACCACAAACATTAGACTGCTCTGACAGCCCCAACACTACCACCCGACTGCGCTGACACCACCCACCACAAACATCTGATGGCTCTGACACCGACACCACAAACATCTGACCCCTCTGACACCGACACCACAAACATCTGACACCTCTGACACCATTCGCCACAAACATCTGACACCTCTGACACCGACACCACAAACATTAGACTGCTCTGACACCGACACCACAAACATCTGACACCTCTGACACCGACACAACAAACATCTGACTGCTCTGACACCATCCACCACAAACATTAGACTGCTCTGACAGCCCCAACACTACCACCCGACTGCGGTGACACCACCACCACAAACATCTGACTGCTCTGACACCATCCACCACAAACATCTGACACCTCTGACACCGACACCACAAACATCTGACACCTCTGACACCGACACCACAAACATCTGACACCTCTGACACCGACACCACAAACATTAGACTGCTCTGACACCGACACCACAAACATCTGACACCTCTGACACCACCACCACAAACATCTGACCCCTCTGACACCGACACCACAAACATCTGACTGCTCTGACACCATCCACCACAAACATCTGACACCTCTGACAC
Organism: Shargacucullia verbasci; assembly: GCA_947562105.1. Taxonomy (NCBI): domain Eukaryota; kingdom Metazoa; phylum Arthropoda; class Insecta; order Lepidoptera; family Noctuidae; genus Shargacucullia; species Shargacucullia verbasci. Next base: position 11,231,278 of record OX387281.1, on the reverse strand, counting down.
CGTCACCACAAACATCTGACTGCTCAGACACCCCCAACACTACCACCCGACTGCTCTGACACCACAAACATTAGACTGCTCTGACACCGACACCACAAACATCTGACACCTCTGACACCACCACCACAAACATCTGACCCCTCTGACACCGACACCACAAACATCTGACTGCTCTGACACCATCCACCACAAACATCTGACACCTCTGACACCGTCACCACAAACATTAGACTGCTCTGACACCATCCACCACAAACATCTGACACCTCTGACACCATCCACCACAAACATCTGACACCTCTGACACCGTCACCACAAACATTAGACTGCTCTGACACCATTCGCCGCAAACATCTGACACCTCTGACACCATTCGCCACAAACATCTGACACCTCTGACACCGACACCACAAACATCTGACACCTCTGACACCGACACCACAAACATCTGACACCTCTGACACCGACACCACTAACAGCTGACACCTCTGACACGGACACCACAAACATCTGACTGCTCTGACACCATCCACCACAACCATTAGACTGCTCTGACAGCCCCAACACTACCACCCGACTGCGGTGACACCACCACCACAAACATCTGACACCTCTGACACCATCCACCACAAACATCTGACACCTCTGACACCATTCGCCACAAACATCTGACGGCTCTGACACCGACACCACAAACATCTGACACCTCTGACACCATTCGCCACAAACATCTGACACCTCTGACACCGTCACCACAAACATCTGACTGCTCAGACACCCCCAACACTACCACCCGACTGCTCTGACACCATTCGCCACAAACATCTGACACCTCTGACACCGACACCACAAACATCTGACACCTCTGACACCGACACCACAAACATCTGACACCTCTGACACCGACACCACAAACATTAGACTGCTCTGACACCACCACCACAACCACCCGACTGCTCTGACACCATCCACCACAAACATCTGACACCTCTGTCACCGACACCACAAACATCTGACACCTCTGACACCATTCGCCACAAACATCTGACTGCTCTGACACCATCCACCACAAACTTCTGACACCTCTGACACCGACACCACAAACATCTGACTGCTCTGACACCATCCACCACAAACTTCTGACACCTCTGACACCGACACCACAAACATCTGACTGCTCAGACACCATCCACCACAAACATCTGACACCTCTGACACCCCCAACACTACCACCCGACTGCTCTGACACCCAAAACACTACCATGCTTCGGCACGAATGGGCCGGCTCGACCGGAGTGATACCACGGCCTCACAGAAAACTGGCGTGAAACAACGCTTGCGTTGTGTTTCGCCGAGTGAGTGAGGGTACCGGAGGCCCAAACCCCCAACCCCCCCTATGATGGCGCAGTTGAAAAGTCTTTTGCTACCCCAGGAGGGTACCAACTGCGCTAGCGTTGGAGAATCCCTCTCTGGACGTCCGCGTCCAGGACACAACGCACCTAAACGTGGACGCCCAGGCCGCCCCTCGTACTCTGGGGGGGGCAAAACTGCGCTCGACAATACCCGAGGCAAGAGCAGAAACACCTTGGCATCCCCTGCCACGCTGGCCGTGGACTTCTGCAACATCAGGGGATTACACACTAATCTGAATGCTGTTCACCACCACCTCGAGACAGCAAAGCCGGCCTTGCTCTTCTTGACTGAGACGCAGATATCGTCTCCAACGGACACATCCTACCTCACCTACCCTGGGTACGGACTTGAACACTCCTTTTTGTCCAAGGCCGGAGTGTGCGTGTACGTCAGAGACGATATCAGTTCTCGTCACCTCAGAAATCTTGAAGGTAGGGACCTCTCCACCTTATGGCTCCGTATAGATAGCAACGACCATCCCCGCGTCTATGCTTGCCTTTACAGGTCCCATAGCGGTGATACCGAAACTGACCGACTCATTGAGCACATCCAAATGGCTTCGGACTTTGTGCAGCAGCAGATCCCGTCAGCAGAGATCGTCTTACTTGGCGATTTTAACGCCCACCATGCCGACTGGCTCGGTTCCAGTAAGACTGATCATGCGGGGAGATCTGTTCACGACTTCGCCTTGGCATATGGCTTGACACAACTGGTTACCACGCCTACGCGTATCCCAGATGTGGTGAGTCAGAAGCCTTCACTGTTGGACCTTCTGCTGACTTCTCATCCGGACGGTTACGACATATATATGTCGCAGACAGCAACTTATATTGTTGATTTAGAATAACGCCATCTATTACCGTTTTTCGGAAACGTCAAGGAAACGTCAAGCAGTGTGCTTGGGTGAGGTCGATACAGGGCGTGGCAGCTGTCAGTTGTCATTCTTTGACATTGGAGGTATTTAAGTTGAGAAGCGACGGACGAGACAGATTACTCTTTGGTTAGACACGAACGCGAGAGGTCGTTCTGTCAGTCCGTATCGAACTTACCGCGTTTCCCTATCTTAATCCATTTCCATCGGCTTGGTCATTTGTAATTTTGTTATTTTGTTAACGGGAGTGTATAAATAGCCCGTTAGAATCATTGTTGAAACTATTATTTCGTGCCTACACCATGTCGAACTCGGAGTCTGATAACGTGGTACTCCAAACGGGCGAATTACCTTTGTTAATTGTATTGTGAAAGTGAAATACTAACTGATTTACATTGAAACTGTGATTTTATTGTAATCCTGCGTCATGAACCCTGTACCACCGAATAGAGATAATGACGGCCCTATTGCTCAGCCATCGCTCACGCCGACATCAGAAGTGGGATCAGGATCTGCCTCCCACTGGCGCACAATGTACGAGGTACAACAGCGGAACATGTTGCAACTGATAGAGGCCATTCGTACACTACTTTCGTCGCGCTTGGTGTGCTACGGTTGATATTTGTATTGCTGAAGATGGAAGAATTTGGGTCTTGAAGAACACCTCAGAAGTCCACATCGACTACGTCATCTGGAGCCAAGCACCCACTTGTTGCCGTGAGCGAGAACGGAGACAGCACTGCATTGTCGTCGCAGCAGCACGAGCGGCTCGAATTCTGCCGACTGCAGCGATGGCGCGGGTCGCGCTGGTGTGACTAAAGTGACAAACGAGCGATGCGGAGATGCTTGTGCAGTAGCTGGTGTTACCGGGCAGTTTACAACAATCTGGTGAGTCGTATAATGTTTGTTTTGATTCCGGTGCTGAATGCTCTCTTGTCAAGCAAAGTATTAGTCGCAATTTTATAGGCTAAACGTAAACGTTCGTATAAAGGGTATAGGTTGTGAATGTAGAAGACTGTATACTGAACAAACTCTGTGATGTTTTTATTGATGGTCATAGTTTAGCTGCTTTATTTTACGTACTACCCAACTATTGTTTATAATGTGACGATTGGCGGAGAAATTTTAAGACGAGGTTACATCATCATCACAACTATCGTCTTTTTTAATTTCAAAACATAACTCTGTAACCGTCTGTAGTTACCTACCTATGTAAATCGATGCATGATTTAAATGAAGTTTAGAACAAAGGATCGTTAATATCATTGCTTAAATGTTTGCACATTATTATTGTTGGCTTCCCTCATACACTTTTTGAAACTCGTGAACTAAAGATTCGACCCGTGTACCGTTTACCGTTCGCATAGGCTTACCCCCGACGAAAAGCTAATCGTACGTTGTAAAATTAGAAAACTATTGGATCCTAATATCATTCGTCCTAGTGAGTCCTCATTTGCAAGTCCTATCCTTCACGTTGAGGAGCATATTGGGTCTGATTGCATATGGTGGTAGACTATCGTGATTTGAACATAGAGTCCCTTAAAGGTTTCCTCTGCCTCTCATAGCTGATCAAGTAGCTACACTGTCAGGAATTAGCTTTTGTTCGTGTTTAGATTGTGCTAGCGGTTTTAATCCTTGACCCCGAGAGTATAAAGCGTACTGCGTTCATTACACCCGATGGGTAGTTCAAATATCACTCACTGCCTACCAGACTTCGAAATCCGCCTAGTGTGTTCCAAAGATTAGTGACAAATGCTTTTGGCGACCTCGTTTTCTCATGCGTTGTCCTGTACGTTAACAATATCCTGATTCTACCTGAATCTGCGACGCAAGGCATTTAGCGATTGCGTTAGGTGTCAGAAGCTTTGAATATCGCAGGCATTTCTTTACCAATTCAAAACTTATTTTCTCGAAGCCTCGCGTTGAGTTCCTAGGATATGATATCACTGCTGGTGAGTTAAGACCAAATCCAAGGACGTTTAAGCTCTGATAGATTATCTTCTCCTGAGAACATTCATCAGCTCGGACAATTCATTGGTCATGCCTCTTTTGTCCGTAAGTTTGTAGATGATTGCATTACCTGTAAGGTGTCGAAGTCTCATTCAGGTCGTGTCCAGGTAGAATTCCACCCAATCCCTAAGGTTCGTGTACCACGGCAAACAGTTCGCGTCGATATATTTGGCAACCTTAGAGGCGAAAATGATACATCACACTCAGTTTTTATTGATGCTTTTACGAAGTTTGTCTTCATTTACCAAAATGGTCACATCTATTCTGCTAGAGCGATTAAAGAAGCCCCGAAGCCGGCTGGAGAGCCGTGGCATTAGAAGTTTTACTCGAGGGTTTCTATAAGCTTGGTAATTTTTGTTACAGTAGAGTTTTAAAAGTTGATTCGAATGTCTATGGTACATAGCCCAGGATAGTGATTTTTGTATTTTCTATTAATCCCAATTTTACCATGTTTGATTTGGTTAAAGAGTAAGCAAATGTAGTATGCAAGTGGCTCAGATTGCATGTATCTCGATGCTGTTCCTGGCTGCAAGCCTAAGTGTTTACTTAAGGTTGGTGACCTACGTCCAGTATGGCGATGTAGGTGATCGCCAAAGGTCTTAACCTACGGTTGAGATTGGGTACCGGATGGAGGTCCCATAGTTGCCGGATGGAGGCAATGCAATGTGTTAAAGTCGGGTACCGGATGGAGGCCCCGCTGGTTGCCGGATAGAGGCAGTGTGATGTGTTGTGTGTGGAAGTCGGGTACCGGATGGAGGTCCCGCTAGTTTGCCGGATGGAGGCAATGAGTTGTGTGAGACGAGGCTGAGTACCGAACAGAGCATTGCATACTAGATTTGGTCGGAAGGTTTTCATGAATCGGCTCTAAAATTAATGATTTTTGAAGAGTAGTGATTTCACTGGTACATCGTCTACGCGCTCCCCTAGGGGAGGGCGAGGAATCGGGTTCTGGGCGTGTTGCCCACTGCCCGAGGGGGCGAACGCGACCCATAGAAGTATGGGTCGGTCGTGGGGTTTGGTCGGACCACTGGCCGCGGATGGATTGGATAATAAACAAAATCCTACGTTTGTGTGGCTGCTGGTGTTTCTGTAGGGGCACCCGAAGTGTTTCACGCCACCCAGGCGGTCCGTACTCCGCCGGGTGAGACCCCCGGGGGGTCCCGGGGGAGGCCCGGCGGGAGTCTGCCGACGCACATGGTGGCGACTTTAGGTGGCGCCCCCTACAGAAGGGGTGGGTTGACCCGTGTTTACAACGCACTCGGAGCTAGCCAATTACGTTGCAAACACGGGACGTTATTGTGTGTATTGGGCGATTTGTCTGTTGTGAGTCATCGCCCAATGTGTGCGTTGGCTTGCGCTCACCCACCCGTGAGACACATCCTTCGCGTGAGTCATATGTGTATGAGGAGTCTGTTGTATGTGTGAGTGGGCCGTTTCCTTTGCCGCGGCTATGTAAACATAGGTCGCGGCGCAGTGGCGGCGGGTGCTATTTTGTGTTGTGGAGTCTTATTGTTCGAGTGTGCCGCGTGTAGTGTGGGGCGGCATACTCGGGGTCAGTCCGGTGGTGGGGGCGGCATCGTCCGCGACTAGGTCGCGCGGGAAGCGTTTGGCGTCTGGCGGGCGTGCGTGCCAGGGGGCCAGGTCCTTGACGTGGGGCCAGGCGGAAGCGTCGGCGCGAAGGAACATCTTCTTCGCCATCCCCTTGACGAAGTCGTCCACGCTCTCGACTCGCAGATCGCGGCTGATTACCGCGTTCCTCACGTAGCGAGGGGCGTCGGCGATGTTGCACACGGAGCTTCTTGCGGTGGGTCTCGCACGTGAGGGCGAGCCAAGCTGGGGCAGCGTATGTCAGCTGCGGGCGGATGTAGGCCTTGTACACCCCCAGCTTGACGCGTAGCGGGAGGCGCGAGGAGAGCACGGGACGGAGGAGATGGCGGGTCGCTCGTACCCGCGCGACAGTGTTGCGGACGTGCGGGCCCATGGTGAGCCGACGATCGAGCGTCACGCCAAGGTACTTGGCGGTCCGCGTCCACTCGATGTCAGCCCCCAAGAGTCGCAGTTTTGGAGGGAAGTGGCGTGCGCGCGTGGTGACGATCATCGCCTGTGTTTTTCCCACGTTGACCGACAACCTCCACTTGCTGAGCCAGTCGGGAAGGTCGTCCAGGGCGCGCTGCATTTTGACGGCCGCGTGTTCGGCCGTGAGCGAGGTGGTGATGTACGCGGCGTCGTCAGCGTACAGCGCGAGCGTCGATGAGTTCGTGGCGGGAATGTCGTCGGTGTACAGTGAGTACAACACAGGTGAGAGGCAGCTGCCTTGCGGGACTCCAGCGGTGATGGGGTGCGCGGCAGACACTTGGTCCACTTGGTTTTTTTTTTGTTCGTAATATTACTTAAGATTATAATGTTTGTACCTTGCTTTATGTTGAATACCGTGTCAATAAAGTTTGTTTAAATGAATATTATGTGCGTTAACACTAGAAAGACATTTGGATCATACCTAAAAAGACTAATGTCGTCATTTTGACGCTAGGATGTCCGCTAACGTTGATATGAAGTTATTATTAGGATAAATGCAGAGAAACACGATCTTCTCTACTATATTATATTTATTTTAATCAGAGATACGTTTAGTGCAAATTATTCTTTTTTGGTATGTTTTATACATTTCCCACAAACAGGTTTCTTACAACTGTCACAAAAGCAAGATGTTTTATTTCTTTTACATTTTGTATTTATTTTACAAGTTAGTCTTTTGTTTGACCTAGTCTCTTCTACCATTTAATTTATATTTTCGGGATCGCAAAGTGGCCGAGCTGGGCTTGGAAGATTTTTTGATGTTCTGCTCGTAACTCACAAACAAGTTGGAGGATGAAATTATGCCGAGAAATATTACTATGAGTAATTTTTCTGTAAATAATTCATGAATTTATGACAGCTATATCTAAAACATTATAAAATACATGCATAAGCCATCGACGAGTACCAGATCTTACTGAGTATTTCCTTGCCATTTGGTCCAAAATATCTCACCAAACTTTGTTGAATTATAAAATTCAACAGTTTCAGGAATTTTCTTCTCGCCTGTGCGAATTGCAACACTTGGGTGTAAAATATTGAGAATTATAACATTTTTGTTTGGTTTCCCTTGATAAATTGTCAGGGAAATATTAGTATCTGTTTTTAAAATATAGGAATCATAACGTGGGGTACGAATTGAAAAAATGAACACAATATTTATAATCAATACAAATTTATCCAACTAACACACCACAGAGTTTCAACACTGATGAACAATAAGAAAGCATAACGAAATATTTACTTATATGTAATGTAAACAAATATTTCTAAGTACGATGATTGAGTTCTTTGTATAGCGTCTTTTTGACGACTGTGGTCTTTGTAGATATGACTCATTGTATTTCGAAAACGAATTAAGATAACAACTTTGTATTTAAACGGGGACTATAAAACTACAAAATATTAAAAGTCAAAAAGTGTCATGTTCAAACAAGGCGTAACTTTAAAAATATGACCATTTTACTTCGCGAAATCGTCACTTTGACGACTGCGGTCTTTCTAGTGTTGTCCTATATCCTAAATCTGTTTTCTTATTTCTAGAATTATAACTGCTGCTCATGAATCAATAAAAAAAACAGAACACATTAAAAGAAAAATGCATATAACAATGTTTACGTGACCATGGGGGGGGTAAGACCTTTGCTTACTTTTGCTGACAAGGGGGATGGGGGGGTAAATAATTGTAATAAATCTGCTTACGTAATACTTGAACGGCCCCTAAGTGTAATTAAAACCAGAAAATTAACGAAAACCAACTAAACCCAGCACACAATGATACCTAATTTATGATAATTATTTAAACTTACCTCAGAAACAAAGCACAATTTATAACTTAATTAATAATTTTCACTTTTTTTCTCAAAGCAAAAATCCGTTGCCGCTCAAACATTGACATAGAACAGTTTGCCGTATATGATTTACTATCGAGTCGATCACGTGACATATTGCAAGTGTCAAACGGCGCTTTCCTATTGGTAGATGACATTGCACCTTTTGCGGTCGCGTTCAAAATTAAAATTAAAGCATAACTCAGAGATAAAAAAATATTTTAAAAAATTGTCATTGAACAAATTGCAATATGCACGACGATATATTGTTTAAAATGTAAACGAAATAGTAGATGACAACTACAGGGACAAGTAGTGAACTTTTACCATTCTTTTAAAGCAGACCAGCGACTGAGCACGTCGCACGGACTCAGTAGTAGTGCATTCCAAAAGCGAGTAGCCTGCGGTAAATGAGTGGTCATAAAATGTTGTAGTGTGCTTAGGCATCTTTAGTTTTAAGCTTTCTGATGATCTCAAGGATCTCAAATGTGTATCACGAATGAACTCAAAGCGTTCTTTAAGATAAGATGGCGTTGAAGGATTAAACAGAATACTGTTAAGCAGAGAAACAATATGAGCATTCCGACGAAGGCCTATTGGTAACCACTTGTTTAGCGCGGAATTCTGACACGTGATCATATTTTCGTAAACCAAATATAAATCTCATACAAAAGTTTTGAAGTCGCTCAAGTTTATCTAATTGTTCCTCGGTAATATCGAGTTAGCTGGCATCAGCATAGTCAAGTATGGGAAGTAGAAGAGATTTTGCAAGCGCAATTTTAGTGGCAGTCGGGGGGAAATTGCGCAGGCGTCTCAAGGATCCTGCTGACGCGTACATTCTGCGGCTGGTTTCCTGCAATTGTGGACCCCATGACAAGTGCTTATCCATATATATACCCAAATTCTTCACTTTATCACTAAAAGGTATATGAGTACCGTCAAAGAAAACCTTTGGAAGTTGCAACCAGTCAATTTTTGAAACCATCCTAGAGCTGCCAACAACAATGACTTGGGTTTTTGAAGGGTTAACCTTACGTCCATAAGATTCACTTCACTCGGATATCTCGGCAAGATTTACATTTATGTTTTTAATAGCCTCTGACAGCATTCCCAGCGGAGCTTGTGAATAAATCTGAAGATCATCAGCATAAAGGTGATAGGAAGAGAGAAGTTGATTAGATATTGAATTTATAAAAATTGCGAAGAGTAAAGGAGAAATAACGCCACCCTGTGGAACACCAACATATGTATCACGCCATGAAGATAACGTATCTTCTATGCGAATACGTTTTCGGCGGCCAGACAGATAACTGCAAAATCAATCAATTACTGTCGGAGATATGTTAAGAGAGCACAATATGCCAAGCAAAATGTCAAAGTCAATAGTATTGAAAGCATTGCTGAAATCAAGCAATGAGAGTACTGTTAACTTCCCATTTTCCATGCCTAGCCTGATATCATCCGTAATATTCACCAGGGCGAAGGACGAAAACCGGATTGAAAGGGATTTAGAAGTCTATTCTTACAGAGGAATGAACTTAAGTGGTTATGAATAAGACGTTCTAAAACTTTGGAGAGGAATGGGAGAATGGATATTGGACGATATTCAGAAAAGGACGTAGGATTGGACTTTTTAGGTAAAGGTGTAATTTGAGCTTCTTTCCAGGCATTTGGGAAGACGCCACTAGACAAGGAATAATTGAGGATATGACAGATTACAGGAAGGATTTCGTCAAGGATAGGGAGGATCATATTACGGCTGATACAGTTACTTCCAACCGCGTTAGAAGTTATGGATAAAATACTCTTCCTAACATCACAAACAGATAATTGATGAAACACAAATGACGAATAATCGGGGCTCGGAAGAGAGGAAAGATATTTGAATGTAGTTGATTTAGTAGATAAACTAAAGTTGGACGAAGCAGAGAAATGTTGATTTAATAAATTTATATCCAAATCTGAAGGTATAGAATCATGACGTGACTTTCCGATCCCCGTAGATCTTAGAAATTTCCAGAATTTCGCTGGATCTCCGTTTTCAACGGAGATATGGATATAATGGCGTTGAGTATTCCTACACACCTTGTTGCAATGATTTCTGATATTCATCATCATCATCATCATCAGCCAGAAGACGTCCACTGCTGAACGAAGGCCTCCCTCGAGGGGGGGTTTGCCATAATCCCCACGCTTGGCAGGCGGCTTGGGGATCGCAGTAGCTCACCGATTAATGAGAGGACGCTGCTGCCCGTCCTCCGGTGTCTGGCCGCAGTTTTAAGACGTACCCGGTATTTATTATTATATTTATTTTATTTATTTATTTATTCACATATTTTGCCAAGTTCGATGGAGTGGGTCGACCTTGTCATCGGTGAGCCATGGCGCCCGAATGGGGGCATGGACATCATACAGTTTGACTAGATTATCTGTAAGCAGGCTGACTTGGTCGTTCACCGATTCTGAACTTAATAAGGGAACCCAGTCAATGTTGCCGGCATCCTCTCTAAGGATAGTACATGGACATTAGACACAAGTTAGTGTATATTACCCGAACCAAAAGTCATCCTCAAATCACCCTCACTTCTTGTTAGCAGCGGCACTGTTAGGAGACCAACCCCGTTAGTCTTTTTAAAAAATAACTACAATTCACAAACACAAATTTACTATCAAAACTACAATTTTGATCTCACTGACTTCCCGATTTATTGTACCGAGTGCGAGTACCGTAGCGCACTGGTTCCAGATTCTAACTGAAATAATTATTGAGTATGAAGTAATCAAGTTAGGTAGAAATGTCAGCTTGCCCTTTTAAGTACAATGGAAAACACGTGAGAGTGAAGTGCTGATTGCATAAATGTAAGCTAAGTAATAAGTGTTATAACAGCTCCCCCTTTAAAACGAAGCTTACCCGAATTAGAAAGCGAAGTTAAATTGAAAAATCAGGAAGTCATTCACAATAATAAAATAGAAATTGATTACATTATTAAAGTATAGAATATATGATCTAGAATTAGTAAAATATAACTTAAAAATTAGATATAGAATTTATAGTTTATAATAAAATATATTTTTATTCATGTAGACCAGTTAAAGGCACTTATGAATAGTCAGACTCTAGTTGCCTCGTTCCAAAGTGTTGTTTTCCTATGGAGAAGAACGGGCAAGAAACTCCATGGTTACTCTTTTGAAGTCTGATTGTTTAACATTTCATAATAATTATGATGAATACATTATTCCCTCAACGTTATGTGAGGAAAATGTAGTAGGTACTAGGTCTAGACTAGACAAACTGATAACTATAATATCTAGAAATTTCTGATAATACTGCCATGACAGTTAAGAGCTGACCAGTCCCAGCAGACGGCACCCGTTCACGAGTAAGACGTATGTGTCAGAGTCATTCAGCTCAACCATTTTGCAGGGAACCGAACGACCCGACACACACCGCCACCACCAACAGGACATTTGAGTGAGCATGACAAACTCAAACTGCCAGACAGCTATCATGTCTATTAATTAATATAAAATTACGTCTACACGATTCTCACATAATAACAAATTTTAGGTTATTTAACCCGTATATAAAACAAGTATCAATACGGTCCCATAACAGAAAACAATCCCAAAATAAAAATGTGAAAAAAAAAATGTATAATTAAACATGTCAGAAATTGTATAAATAGAAAAAAAAAACAATAAATACAATGTCAATGGGTAGGTCAGTAGAAAATAAAAATAAAATTCAATAAAAATAAAATCGATTACATAATACAAGAAATTAATTTAAAGTGCCAGCGGGTCGCCTTGTGCAGGATGGAATTGTATGCCAGACATTTTTATCCTCAATATACTGATTTATACTATAATAAGCTCTAGACATCAAGATACGCTTTATCAGTGGTTTGAACATATTATCTGGTAAATTCGTTAAGCTATCAGGAATTTTATTATAGAACCTAATACAATTCCCCATAAATGATTTTCCGGTCTTGCTGAGTCTAAAACCGGGGACTGCAAGTTTGTTTTTATTTCTAGTGTTCAAACTGTGCATGTCACTTATTTTGCTAAAACTAGTTATATTCTTACGGACGTACATAATGTTCTGGAAAATATAAAGGGCCGGCAGGGTAAGTATATTTATCTCCTTAAATAGTTCACGGAGCGAAACACGAGAACCTAGATTATAGATAGCTCTGACTGCTCTTTTTTGTAGTATAAAAATTGTCTCAGCATCAGCAGCCGATCCCCACAGTAAAATGCCGTAAGACATGATACTGTGAAAGTAAGCAAAATATACTAATCTAGCCGTAGCCACATCTGTTAAGTGTCTTATCTTTCTAACAGCATATGCAGCAGAACTCAATTTACCTGCGAGAATACCTATGTGAGGCCCCCATTGCAGTCCAGAGTCTACGGCGATGCCCAAGAAGACAGTTGAGGGAATCTGTTCTAATATTTTTCCGTCCAGTCTAAGATTTGTATTTATACGGGGAACATTTGGTAATAAAAACTTAACACATTTTGTCTTCCCTGCGTTTAAGAGAAGGTTATTAGCAGAAAACCAATCTGAAATCAAGTTGAGTACGGTATTAGGTTCAGCAAGATCCCTATCCTTCCTGTTTACTTTAAAAATAAGTGATGTATCATCAGCAAATAAGACAATATTGGACATAATATTATCATTTATCATATAAGGGAGATCATTGATATATACCAAGAACAAAAAAGGACCTAATATTGATCCTTGAGGAACTCCTATTTTAACTGACGAGCCTGAAGAAGTAACGTTATCAATAGCAACCCTTTGCTCCCGTTTAGACAAATAAGATTTTACAAGATCAATAGATTTACCTTGAATTCCGTAGTATTTTAGTTTCAGAATAAGGGTGCGGTGATCTACGCAGTCAAATGCCTTAGAGAGGTCACAGAAAACTCCCAGAGCATCATGTGCCTCTTCCCAGGCCCCAAAGATAGCTTTCATTAAAGTAGATCCAGCATCTTCTGTTGATCTTCCCCTTGTAAACCCGAACTGTTTGTCATGCAATAATCCATTTTCGTTGAAATATGCTAGCAATTGGTTTAAAATTAATTTTTCAAAAATTTTACTTAAGGCCGGTAGCACCGATATGGGTCTGTAATTTGCTGCATTCTTTGTGCAGCCTGATTTAAAAATTGGTACGATTTTACTTATTTTCATTAAGTCGGGAAATATACCATCTTTAATGCAAGCGTTAAAGATGTCTGCCAGAATAGGAGCGATATTGACTACTATTGATGCAACTGCCTTAACTGACAATCCCCATAGATCTTCTGTCCTTTTAATTGCTATTGTTTTAAATACTTTTATTATATCTATGTGAGTGACATATTTAAAATTGAAATAATGTGCACTACGATCTACATTATTAACTAAAAATGACTCTGCTGCTATATGTGACGATGGAAGGTATTTTGTAGTCTCAATTGGGATATTAGTGAAAAAGTGTTCTAAGTAATTCGCGACTACAGTCCGGTCTGAAACTACTTTATCATCTATTTCTAAGTCAATGGAATTATCGGATAATTTTTAATTAGTTAGTTGACAAAAGTCTTAAGTTCTAAATTAGTAAAAGAACAAGATAAGTATGTAAATCAATAGTTTAGATTTCTGTTAGAAGAGCACAATGCGGGTAAAGATTTTATAGATTTCTTATCATCTTCAGATACTGGAATAGAGTTAGTCATTTCTACAGAGTCTGACACTTTAGATTGGTATCTGACTGTTCTTTGATTATTACACTGATTGAAAATTTGTACACAACATCCAGAATGATTAGATCTCTGATTTTTAAAACATCTGTATAACCTATAAGCTATGTATAAAAATAAACATGTAATTAAAAAACAAGGAAATGTGGAATAATAAGGAGCATATTTAATAAAATGAGATTCTTGTTGAAAATTATTTAATTCATTTTCTAAATTATCCATCTTATGTGTTGCGTATTTTAGAGAGTCCAGATTAATGTTACTTAAACAAATGTGGCAAAGTTTTATTATTAAACTAGCGACCCGCCCCGGCTTCGCACGGGTGCAATGCTGATACTAAATACACTACAGAAAAACTGTGAACGTTGTATATAAAAACATAGCGGCCCGCTCCGGCTTCGCACGGGTATAAAATATATAGCCTATGTGATTAAAATCGATTCAGTAGTTTTGATTTATTCATTACTGCCCGTGGCCCGCACGCGTTAAATTTGGAATAAAACAATCCCCCTTTCCCTATACCATGAAGATTTCCTGCTATCTTTGGAATATCTAAATTCATACACTACATTTTTACTTATTTACTTTTTACATTTTTAACTATTTATTTTATTTTTACAACATATTACAGAATGTCTTTATAAACAACGTTCACAGCTTTCTTGTCATTAGACAATACAAACATGTTTTCTCTGGAGGTCACTCTTGAAAGAGCGACATACAGTTATCCATGTGAAAAACAGTCAACGCTCAAATCTAAGCCTGCAACGTTGAAGGTTTGACCCTGCGATTTATTAATGGTCATTGCAAAAGATGTCTTTACCGGAAACTGTAAACGTTTAAATTGGAAGGGTAAATCCGATGGTATCAGAGGGATTCGGGGAATCAATACATCTTCTCCGGTACCACATCCTGTGAGTATTGTGCACTCTATTATGAAAGTTTTCAATGATTTTACCAGCAAACGCGTGCCATTGCAAAGTTTAGGTGGATTCAGGTTTCTTAATAAAATAACAGGACAACCTACTTTCAACACCATTTTGTGAGGAGGGAGTCCAGACGGGTTCAAAGAATTTAGAAATTCTGTAGGAAAATGAACAGCTTCTTCCAAATCGAGAACAGTATCGACCGAGTAGTATAGCGGCCGGCCGGTACCGCCGCAAACGCTACGTCCCGCAATTTTTAAATCTGTAATATCTTCGAAAATATTCACTTAAATCATACGGTGTAACGGCCATATAGATCTATATTAAATGAACAATGTATTCAAGGTATTTAATTGGTTAAGGATTAATGCTGTATTGGTTAAAATCGCTTCGAAAATTAGCCATTATTTGTCGCAAAACGTAAATGACAAAAAAAAGTTATTGTGGGTTATCCATAAGAGATAGACATATACCATCACGGACTTTTCTGTAGACCTTTTCAATGTGTACAATACTTAGTACATTATTTTGATAAAACTCGTAGGGTTCAGCCTGCGTTTGCAATGTAAGCGGAAAAAATGTAATTATTTACGACATCACATTAGAAACCTCAAAAATAACAGTACTTCTCCACTATTTAATGGATGTTATTATACATATAAACCTTCCTCTTGAATCACTCT
This sequence comes from Shargacucullia verbasci, assembly GCA_947562105.1. NCBI lineage: Eukaryota > Metazoa > Arthropoda > Insecta > Lepidoptera > Noctuidae > Shargacucullia > Shargacucullia verbasci. The sequence continues at coordinate 11,215,719 of OX387281.1, read as the reverse complement.
ATCTATTAAAAAAAACCGCACCAAAATCCGTTGCGTAGTTTCAAAGATTTAAGCATACAAAGGGACATAGGGACAGAGAAAGCGACTTTGTTTTATACTATGTAGTGATATGTCCTTCTTACAACAATCGTCAATAGTTATATCAAAACTTATTTCTAAAGGAGACTTAATTAAAAAGGAGTTAGTAGTAGTAGGCAATAAATGAATAGTCTTAGAGAAACCGATACATTTTTTTGTTAACTTAACAATTTCTGTGCCAACAACAGGGTAATCTTTCAATCTTTATCGCATTTAATAGTTAGTTGTGGCAGATTGAACATAAATCCACTTATTATTTTGCAATTTTTGCCAAATATCAATTTGACTATATAACAATTTAGCATTACATTCAGGAGAGACAAGGTCACTTTTGTTAACAGTTTTGATTCACGATTTGGGTTACCTAAGCTAGAAAATATTGATATTAATTCACAAATAGAATAGTTATAATTAATTACCTTACAGTTATCTAGATTATTTAACATAGAATAATGCATCCTGTCATCACTTAAAGCGATATAAGTACTTGAAGGTTGAATTAAGGCGAATGTCTTAAAATGTGACTCATCCTCAAGTCCAAGGTGCGAATTTACACCACATGCATCCGCCCTATCATGACGTACGCTAGCGTCGTGTTTTCACACGTAAAGACGTCCAGACTCCATAGGTTGCAAATCCTCCAAAACCGTTTCTTGCGCAAAGTCAGGCTCGCCCTGGTACGTTCGCAATCAACAGCTCCACGTATTATATTAGTATTATTTAATTTGCTCGGCTGGAGGCCCTTCTGGTCTCGCCATTTGCCCGGTTAAGCAGTAAAAGCTCCCTGAGCTAACTGCGAGAGACAACTCAAAAAAAAAAAAAAAAAATGTGACTCATCGTGGGGAGTCGGTAATGGTATACTTTTGTAAACAATGAATTTACTGGGCGTTATTAGCGGGATTTGCAGCACGAATATAATTTTATTATTATAATAAGAGTTAAGTCGGGATACGTCAATTAAAGAATTAATATTATTTATATTTAAAGGCACTGGGAAATCTAGCCTTCTGTTTACTTGAGTACTATGCTTAGATTTATTTATTTATTTATTTATTCATAACAACAATTATAAGCTTACAGTATAAACCAAAGCGCTTATAATGTTATACTAATCATTCAAATTATACTTAGGTACTTATAGTTTGGAAATTATACAAATGAAATTATATTATATTAAATCATTGACTAGAAATTATACAATTAAAATTATATTTAATCATTGACTAGAAATTAAACAAATAAAATTATATTGAAATTATTGACTAGAATGGAAATGATGGAATTAGCAATTGACATTTTAATTAAACAGTTGAATTCAATAATTATACCTAATGTTAAATTTTGCGACAATTTTTATTTATCGTTTAGTCTCGTCTAAGTAAAGTATGACACTTTTTGCGATAACATTAGGTGTATCAAAGAATATATCAACATCTGGATGCTTCTGCAAAAAATCATTGATTAGCTTGATAGCTTTAGCAGTAGGACTACGTGCGGCTTGAGGAGAACGCCATGTAGGTGGATAAGTGAGTAATCTGTGTTGCCGTCGTCCACTGCCTCGCATATATTGGTCGGGTACATAGAAACAAATACACTCCAGTACCGAAGGATTGTCCACCTTACCGATCAGTAATAAATAATAATGCATTAGGTGTACATTAGGGTGGAGCGAATTTTTGTTTTCTGGAATTTCTAATTTTGCCATTGCGGTAAAGTTGCTCTATAGGCCTACCATTACGATAAAAATAAGATGCTCAATTAATTCGGTTATTTAATACTGCCCCAAAGTCACCAAAGTTTGAAGAAAAAGCAAAAAATAGGTATGTGTAAAAGGTTTCTAAAATCTATTAAAATGATTCAAATGAGGGTGTATTCTATTTTTATTTCACTTGTGGATCATGCTTTTATAATATTAACTAAAAATTAAATGTTTTTACAAAATGAATGTGTAAATTTATATGGAAAAATAAACATTATTGCTCTACAGTAGCCGAAACTGGTTTTTTGTCTCAAGGACTGGCATTATTTTTCTTGATTCCAGACGTGTTCTGATAATTCCGTCACGACTTTCAGAGCCACAGACTGCTGCAGACGCTTCTGTCACTCTTTTGACACACCTTGCTGTTTCTTCAGTGTGGCAAGGAAAATGCCGGATTTTTGACAAAATAACATATTTTATTAATTTCGAATTAAGAATACAACGTGAAATCATATATATATCTATTGATCTGATTAGCGGCGGATCGGTCACTGTTGGTTCATTCCAGTTTATCATATAATTATCAACTTCAAAATCAAATGGTGGTATTACAAAACTTCGAACAGATTTAAGAACATTTCTGTCTTGTCGAGCTTCTAATATTCAACGCAAAGCCAACGATTGAATGCACTCTCTGTCATCTGCTATCATTCAGATCAAAATATTTTCTGAATGGCCAAAAAATCCATTCCTTTATAGTACTGGATCAACAATAGACTTTAAATTGTCTGGTAAGTATCGAGACAAAGCTATTGTTTGGTGTAAATGTTTGGCGCCGTAAATACATAAAGGTTTTGTCTTAATTGCGAACTAAATATGCGTGTAAACTTTGACAACAAATGTTGCTAAAATCGTCAATGTTTCGATAGGTTCAGCTGTTGAGACGTAAAGCCTGAGAATTCGATTTCCAGTAGTAAGCCATCGCGAGTGTAATATTTTTCCTGGGTTCCTTTTAGAGAGTTTTTCACATTTCGAGTAAGTACATTTGATTAGTACTTAAATCTTCCTTATTGCTGATTTGTGGTAACTTACCACAAATCAGCAATAAGGAAGATTTGTATTTTTGTAAAAGATATAATAGGAAGCTCTTCACAACCGTTTAACATCTTTCCGATGGTTCCTGTAAAATTTCTGGAGCCTGCGGTAGTATCACCAAGGTATTCAAATAAATGACGCAAATTTATTATATTGGTTGGCATGAAGTTGGCAAACACACCAGTGCAGTGCAGTGCAGTGGTTTTTCCACCTTCCATTCTAAGCAACGTAGAACACCTCCTTTTCGACCTGTATCGACCGTTCCGTCACAGCCACAAATTTAGTTATATCCACTCGCTTGTGGGTTAAAAAATCGAATATTCTATTGGTTATCTCTACTGCTTTACCAGATTGCAAGGAAAGGTGGCCCATGTATTCAGAACCTGGCTCTTTAACAATACTTATATGTTCCTCTATAATAACCTTTCTCCTTTTGTCCTTGACTGTAAGTGTTTTGTCTTTTCGGCCATCAAAGTACAGTACAAAACACTACATGGTAAGTCCGTTCCATGTCCAAAAACAGGACTAACTGTCTCCTTTTTTAATAATGACATACTTTAGTTTAAAGTAACCTTAAATTAACGTAATAATCGTAACACATTCACTAATACTGACGTATTGTTTTTCACTGGCACGAGCGGGCGCGAAATGCGATATTTGGCGGGAAACGGAGTACTTTCTATGTGAGCTAGTGATATGAATTAGCTATTTACATTATAAAAATTATAGATTATGATAAACTGACATTGATTATGACATTTTGTATTATAATTTTAGAACATATACCGCTTATAAAAACGAAATCCAAATATTTGAAAATTATCAAATTTTTTTAGAGTTTGCAAAATGTTTGGTTGTCTTGGGGCAGTACTAAATATTATTTTATTTGACCAAAATTTTACATGCATAATACTACCATCACGGAGCATCTTTCCCGAACCGACCCATTTTGATTGAAAGAAAAAAAAAATATCTCATACATTTGCGCTCCACCCTAGTGTACATATTCCCGCCTGAGTTCGAGAGTATCAAGACCTACCATCCCAGACACAAACATGGAAGGGTATAGAAATGGATAAAATCCGAATTGACGTTTGTATAGGTACCGGGCAAATTTCCGCTGTATTTTTTCGATCATAAGTACATATATTTTTTCTTGGGGACTCCATACCACTACATTATATTCTAATTTACTACGAACATAAGAATTGTAAAGCAGTTTTATAACATGAAGGTTTTTAAATTGAGAGGAAGTTCTAATTATGAACCCTAGAGATTTATTGGCGTCTTTACATATTTTAGATATGTGTTCGTGAAAATTCAGTTTGCTATCCAGAGTTAATCCTAGATCTCGCATTGTAGAGACACGTTCGACTGGTGTACCCTCAAGTTCATATGTGTAAGAGATTGGGGATCTGGACCGAGAGAAAGAAATTATTTTACATTTAGAAATGTTAAGTGACAGTTTATTTTTTTTACTCCATTCGACTACTTCATCAATATCATGTTGCAGTGCCGCGCAATCGTCAGTTTGGCAAACTGAAAGAAATAGCTTTAGGTCGTCGGCGAACATAAGGCATTTAGCCTTATGTTGCCTTTAGATAATTCACTATAAAGATTTGAAGGACTTATCACACTAGGATGTAGGACATTTACTTTAGAAAATAAGATAGCATTAAGAGTAGTATCTAGTAGGTTAGAAATGGCAAGTAAAGAACCTTCGATTATGTTTAATAAATTATTTATCTTGGCAGAATAAAGAAGTAAATTATCGGTTTTCGTAATTTGAGTTAAGATTTCATTCATATTATTGATTTGAGTGTTTAATTTAATTTCATTTTGATTTAATTTGTAAATAGTTGAGTTGAAATTATTTATAGTTGATTTGATAACTTGTTTTTATTAATTTATTTTATTTATTTAGAAGCATGGAAGACTTAAAGCTAAAATAACACAAATATAGACAACAGATAGCCAATGACAAGTCTTCGCTTATAGATACTGTATAAATTTAAATATAAGTATGAGCATATATGTAATATTGCGTACGACTCTTAATAAAATATATAACACCTTCAGAATCTAACCAGTTCACACACAGAATGTAACCTAATCACACATATGAATAAGTTACCTATTGGAAAAAGATAAGACTTAAGCACCTTCTTGCCGTTGACACACTAGTTACAAAGGGGTCAATATCATGCTGTTTACACAAATTATTGAAGCTTCTGCTTGCCCGCACAACATAACTATTCTGCCTGTAGTTTGTTGACGCACCAGGTATACGTAACGGTGGATTAAAACGAACAGATTTGCTTGGAACATTGAAATATATTTTTGATAAGAGCTCAGGACAGTCGAATTCATTATTAAGGATTTTTAACAAATAAACAAAGTCAGCTATTTCACGGCGTTTTATAAGAGGTAAGAGGTGATATTTTTTACATAGTTGGAAATAGTCTTTAGATTCATAGGGAATTTTCTGATAAAAGCAAAGGTACCTAATGAACCGTTTTTGGACTTTTTCTATGCGATCGATATATTTATTATAACGTGGGCTTCATATTTGGGATGCGTACTCCAAGTGGCTTGTAACAAATGTGCAGTGTAAAATTTTTAAAGTTTTAGCTTGGGTAAAAGATTTGGATAGTCGCATTATGAACCCAAGAGATTTTGAAGCTTTTTGACAATAACATCAATGTGTGTATCAAAAATTAACTTACAATCGTGGTGTACGCTCAGGTCCCGGATAGTATTGCACCTCGGTAAGGTATGACCTCCTAAGGTGTAAGAGGTGGCTAGGATAGCACGTTTCCTAGTATAAGTTATGACTGAGCACTTCGAGGGGTTGAGATCAAGTTTATTTAATTGGCAATACGCTTCTAGCCGACATAGATCGCTCTGTAGTGAATGCATGTCTTCAAATGATGATACTGTTGCATAAATTTTCATGTCATCAGCAAAACTCAGTAAATTTGACGATAGTAGGCATTGGTCGATGTCGTTTACATAAATGATAAATAACAGCGGGCCAAGCAACGAACCTTGAGGAATTCCGCTAGGTACTGAAACCCAGTTTGACATGTAGTTATTGAGTGCTACAGCTTGCGATCTATTTTCGATGTATGAGGAGATCTCCACGTATTCCTCCATAGTTTAGTTTCCTAATTAGAATTTCGTGGTCAATTCGGTCAAATGCTTTGCTATAATCCGTGTAAACGACATCGACCTGTCTGCCATCATCCATAGCTTTGGTAATAAAATCGTTAAATAAGGTCAGGTTTGTCGTTGTAGATAGGCCTTTTAAAAATCCATGTTGGAAGGGACTGAACGATTTTGCAAGAGCAGGAAATAACTGTCGATAGACTATCTTCTCGAACACTTTTGATATGATGCATAGTTTAGATATTGGCCTATAATTAGCTATCTCTGTTTTGGCCCCTTTTTTGTGTACTGCTGTTATAAATGCGGATTTCCATATGTTCAGCGAGATAAGGTTCACTTTAGGTTGGCACAGAAAACTGTAGTGAGTAAGACGTGTGTTAGCTTATTGAAGCTAACACACGTCTTACTGAATTTATTTGAACTACTTGTATCATCGCAACATGCTTAGAGTATGCCTACCTATAGCTACGTATACATGCATTACAACATACCGCCCACCAAAGAGCCTTAAAGGTCTTTTCAACCTACAAGATTCCATAATTTCCAATAAGTTATATAACACTTGTAAATCATTACTAGGTACAAAACTGTATAATAGTCATAACTATAACAAACTGTAAACTAAAGAAATGACATGCTAAGTATATAGATCATACATATATGTACATACATTTTACTTAAAGAAACTACTTAAACATTTAAACACTGGTGTCGATAGGTAGTAGACATAATTTACCAATAGATCTCTTAACTATATTGTTACCGGTTTTTACACTATAAACTCTAGTAACTGCATCTAGGCCAGGGTGTTTATCTACGATCCGTCCAAGTGGCCATTTCCCAGGAGCAGTATTATCGGTCTTTATGAGTACTATCTGTCCGATGTCTAAATCTTGGACGGTTTTTAACCACTTCGGTCGTTGTTGTAACCTTGATAAATACTCATGCTGCCAGCGATGCCAAAAATCATTTAACAGCTTTTGAGTATGATGCCATCGTGACAGCTTGCTCATAGAAACGTCTTTCCAACTAGGTGAAGGAACTGTGATAGGTGCTTCCCCAATCAAAAAGTGTCCTGGCGTAAGTACGTCCAAATCATCTGTGTTGGAGTCATCGATGGGACATAAAGGTCGGGAATTGAGGCATGCTTCTATCTGGCATAAAATCGTAGTAAACTCTTCAAACGTTATATGACTGTTTAAAATCCTTTTCAGGTGGTATTTCGTTGATTTTATGCCAGCCTCCCATAGCCCTCCAAAATTCGGACTATATCCGGGAATAAAATGCCACTGTGTGCCGTCCTTAGCCAAAGTGTCTACAACATCACCTTCGAATTCTAATTTGGCTTCCTTCCAGGCTTCAGCAAGCTCTTTGTTAGCTCCGACGAAGTTACGTCCTTGGTCACTCCACATGTGATTGCATCTTCCTCTACGTGAAACAAATCTTCTGGCAGGTATCACGCGTTCCTTGGGTAAGTCTCCCATCAACTGATTTCTAATTTCCGCCCTCTGTTTTGCACAGATTAAACATTTGTGTAGTTCAGCCCTCACTAACTTCCTGCCCTTCAATATCCAATATTTGGATCGAATGTAATTAATCATTAACTGTACACTTCCATGCAACGTTTTTATATGCGCATCGGCAACAATCAGTCTTGTCAAATATGACTTATCATCTAGAATAATAGGGTGTTTTCTATTCTTATTCATATTGGCGTGTCGAATTCTACCGCCCACCCTGAGGATATGATTTAGATCCAAATATGGGTTGAGGGACTTTAATGTACTTCTGTTCTTAACGTTTCCTTTATTTTTCAGTTCGTTTAACTCCTCTTCAAAACATTCCGTTTGTACTATTTGTATACATTTATATAATGATCTTTCTAATTCTTCCGTGTTTAACCTGATTTGTGTATTTTCTTTTTTCAGGTTCAAGAATTGTCTGCAGTACGTCACGGTTTGTATCAACTCGGTCAGTGTATCACAAATTTCGAAGCTGTTTGACCATAGTTTCTCCTCTTCGACTGTGTGTTCTGTAACTATGTTCACATTAATATTTCTTTTCATTTCCAGGTCAGTCGAAGTGCTTATGCTTTTAAAAGGTATGTCTTCTCGTTTCAGCCATTGAGGCCCTTCCCACCATAGTCTACAATTCTTCAAGTCTGACAGTAACATACCTCTCGATGCCACATCGGCTGGGTTATCTTTAGACTGCACATGGTACCATTTGCTGCCTATGTTATCGATAATAGTAACAACTCTGTTTCTCACAAAAGTTTGCCATCTTGTAGGACCTCCTTGCAACCATGATAAAACGATTGTGGAGTCTGTCCATGAAACTATTTGACTAGCAGGAACTCGCATAGCTTCACTTATCTGTTTCAATAATTTTGAAAGAAGAACTGCGCCGCAGAGCTCTAGTCGTGGAAGTGACATTGGTTTTACAGGCGCAACTAGATTTGGCAGCAATTATAGTAGTTTTGTACTGATTATCTTCTTCCAGCACCTTCAGGTAAGCAACAGCACCATACGCCTTTTCCGAGGCGTCACAGTAGCCATGTATAGTGGCATTCTTAAAACTTTTGCTTGTACATTGTAACCATCTTGGCAGTTGAACATCCTTCAAATGTGCAAAACTTTGACGTATACTAATCCATTCATTTTCTGTTTCAGGGTCTACTACGTCATCCCAGGCGCTTCGCTTCAGCCACAACCTTTGGATTAATATTTTTGCAGGTACTATAGCAGGAGCCAGCCATCCCAGCGGATCGAATAGCAGGTGAATGTCAGCCAAGATCTTCCTTTTAGTTACGATTCCCGACATAAGAGCGTAATCAAGATGGTAATGTATAGTGTTTTTACCCAGATTCCAGGATAAACTTAGTGTTCTAACTGTACCTTGTAACTTCATGTCAATTTTAACTTGTTTACTATGCTGTGCAGAATCAAACTGTTCCAGGAACTTGACACTGTTAGAAGCCCACTTCTGCAGCTGGAAACCTCCCTTGTTTAAAATATGGTTGATATTCTTGGCCACTTCTATAGCCTGTTCTACTGTATCCTGTCCTGACATCAGATAACACAGGCCTACAAAAAAAAATTTTTTTTTGGTGCCTACCTAATTGCCTTATAACTTCAATATCTACTGCCTTTAAATGCAAAAAGTGGTATTTAAACGTCAAAACTACGTGTAGTTTTAGAAGGACCCCCACTTAATTTTTTTTCGTACAAATTACTAATTTTAATAGTTTGTATACATCATTTCTTTAATTATTAACGTTTTCAATCAAAATTTTCAATATGTTGCCGTCGAGGAGAAGGTGCTTAAATAATCCAAACACATTTTGTTACATTTGCGGGGAATATGTAGTGAAAAATTGTCGAAAAACTATATCTGACTTTATGAAAAATGCATACTTTGCTTCCTTTAAAATTCATATTACGGACCTTACAAAGCCATGGATTCCAAATAGGTTTTGCAAATTGTGTTATGAGCATTTAAGTCAATGGGTAAATGGAAAACGAAGCCATTTAAAGATTGGTGGACGCATGATTTGGAAGGAACCGAAAAATCACTACAATGATTGTCGTTTTTGTGCCGTCAAATTAAATGGCGTTAATCGAAAATAAATAACCTACCCTTACCTGGAGTCCGCTAAAAGGCCTGTGCCCCACTCAGCAGATACATTATTTCCCATTTTTGAAATTTGCCAGTTATATTGGACACAGAAATGGATACTATTGGCGCTTCACAAGCCAGCTCTGAAGTTAAAAGTGATAGCGATTTTGAGAAGACATTGCGATCGTCGGAGTCTTTACTTTCACTCAAGATGTGTTGAATGATCTGGTAGGTACGAGATTAAGACCTTTCAAAAGAACGATATCAATGAATGACTTAGAGTCGGTGGCCTGGATGACTTTCGTCGGCGTCGCGAAAAACTTTTTTTTTTATCATAAGTCAGTAAATTACCAAGAATTAGTGCTGGACCTGGTGGAAAACTTTAAAAGCTTGGGTGTAATATGAATATTAAAGTCCACTACCTTCATAGCTATCTGGACAGATTTCCTGAAAATCTTGGCTCTTATAGCGAAGAGCAAGGAGAGCGATTTTATCAGGATTTGAAAGTCATGGAAGATAGGTACCGAAGTCGATGGGATGAACATATGATGGCACATTACTGCTGGAGTATTACCAGAGAGTGTTCCAAAGACATCCATGCGAAAAAGTCTCGAAAAAGAACTTTTATTGTGTAGAATAAAATAAACAATATTAAAAATTAATAAAATTCGTATTATTTCGGTATATGCTATATCACAAAAACTACACGTAGTATTAATTTTTTATATATACAGTTAGAATCCATATAAGAAAAATAACAAATAAGAAAACCACTTTAGTCACGGCGGCACCAAAACCATTGTAGACCTGTGTAATCCATAAAAAAATCTTGTTTAATAGTTTCAGCTGCTGTAGGATATTCCTTCCCTTCATCGTCTGCTAGTTGTTGGAGCGTCTTCACAGCAAGGTAAGGGGCAGAAGCTGTACCAAATGTGACTCGTAGTAGGCGATAATCTTTGATTGGTTCAGTTTCATTATGACGCCAAAGAATTCGCTGGTAGTCGGTGTCCTCTTTTGTGACTAGTATCTGTCTGTACATTTTCTCAATGTCCGAAACAAAACATACAGGTTTCATTCTCCATCTCATAACTAGATATCTCATTTCTTCTTGTAGCTGAGGACCTATAAGCAGTTTTTCGTTTAGAGATATATTATTGCAACCTTTAGACGAAGCGTTAAAGACTACTCTAACCTTCGTAGTTTCACTTGTTTCTTTCAGCACCGGATGGTGTGGTAAGTATACTGCTGAATTTTGTATCTCGTTTATTGGAACTACTTCCATGTGATCCACATCAGTGTACTCTTTCATGACTTTTTGGTATTCGGTCCTTAACGTGGTATCATTTGCAAAACGTCTTTCTAGTTGCATGTATCTTCTTCGTGCTGTATCTCTAGTATTCCCCTTGGATGACTTAGGATTTTCAGTTTTAAATGGTAATTTAACTACGAATCTTCCCTCAACATTTCTCTTGTATGTCTCTTCATATATTTTCTCACATTTTACCTCATCTTTTGTTAATTTCTTCCTACTGTCAGTCTACTTCCCAAAAAGATTTGAGCATATTTTCCATGTCAATATGATGATGCATAACAGTAATATCTTCATCTTCTGACGAAGTGTTTTCTTCCACCTTTCCAAAGAGCATCCATCCTAGGCGTGTATTTTGGGCACTTGGAGAGCCTAATGGACCTTTAACCAGACCGCCCTTCAGAATGATGTCATAAATTTGAACACCCAATAAAAGGTCCACTCGCCCTGGTTGATTGAAACTTGGGTCTGCCAGGGTGAGGCCTTGTAAATGCGGCCAGGCTTTGATATTATTGGTGAAATGTCTTGGTGGCAAATTGGAGGTTATCTTGGTGGGTATAACATATGCCTTCATGAATATCTTGAAATCGTCTTTACATCGAGATAAGAGATCAAATTCTACGACGTGATGTATGTGTGTTTGGTTCCCTCCAACTGCTGTAATTGTTCCTCTGCTAGACTTTCACTTAATCTTTATTCTTTGTGCTGCTCTCTCACTAATAAAACTTTTATGTGACCCTTGGTCTATCAAGGCGCGCAATACTGTTGTTAGTCCATTATTATCCTTTACATAAACTAATGCTGTCGCCAGCAAAGCTGTGGACTTCTTCGCAGCGAAGTGTGATGATATTGCGACGTCTGTGTTTGTATCTTCTTTAGCTGGTTCATTCTTTATATTCCCTTCGATATGGCTGTGTTGAGTTTGTGTATTGTCTGATTGCTTAGTACTTCTCAATTGGTGCAACAGTGAGTGGTGACGGCGGTTGCATCGGCGGCAGTATACCGGAACTCGACACTTCCATGCTGTATGCCCCGGTGTCAGACAATTGTAGCAGAGGCTGTTTTTCCTTACAAACTCACTCCTCTCCATAGGTTGAAGCTTTATAAAATCCTTGCAATGGCAAAGAGCGTGATCTTCTTTGCACATTGTACACGTCTTCACCGGTGTGGTTGCAGAAACATGACACGACTTATCCTTGATAGGTTTGTCCCTTGTAACAACGACAAAACTAGAGGGTGCTACCAACTCCAATGTACGGAACTTGGATTCCAAAAATATATTAAGTTCCTTCCAGGTCGGCAGCTTGTCAGACTCCTGAGTGTACGCCTGCTCCTCCCAATCCTTATGAGTTTCAGGATCTAATTTTTGGACTACCAAATATATAATTATGGGATCCCAAGCATCAGTAGATATATCAAGATTTTTTAGGCTATTTAAACATTCAGTTGTTGTGTCTAGTAATGATTTTATTTGATTTGCAGTTGGTGTCTTTATTGCCTTTTGTCCAGTAAGTCGTTTCAGCAGGGAATTCACAATCACTCGCTTATTCCCGAACCGATTTTTTAATATACTCCACGCTTGTTCATAATTTCTTTTAGTAACCTTTATGTGTTTCAGCAGACTTTCAGCTTCACCAGTGAAATAAGTCAAGTAGATTTGAGGTATTGTAGTTTCTGTACTAGATTTAACGACGAATTGTTGTGGACTAGTGAAATAAATAAGTCATGGTAGGTGGGCCAGTCTTCGTAGTTACCGGTAAACTCAGGTAGCTGGATCCTGGGCAGTTTAACTTGGCTTTGATTATTCATGACGGCGTTTGTTCCCTGTGACGTAAGTTCAGATAACATGTCCTTTAAATCTCCTTGTAAACACAAGTACAAGTCTTCAAAAACATAATAATCTTCGTTCACAAAATACTGGATGTTCGTCCGTTGTTCTTTCGGTGTACACTTAACAAATTCTTGATGCGTTGTGTGCACTGCTGGATTGGGGGAAATTCAAACTGCTTGTTCACTGGTTAAAACTTGTTCTGTATTTCTTTGTTTGTTGTCGTTCTTAAGAAGGCTGGCGAATTACTGATCGATATGTTCCACAAACGCCTCTCTTTTATATAATTGCTCAATGTTCGGTGACCAATCATAAGCTCTACATTTATTTTTGACCACAAATCACAATCTTAACATTAATTTCAATGTTCCTTACAAACTATATCTCGCCTGTGATTGGCTGCCGCGTTCTTCATACAAAAAATGAGCCAATCACAGACGAGTCACCTTGTCGCTGGCAGTCGCTAGGGGGCGCCAGCGACGCGGCGTCCTCTATACTATTACTTAACTAACTTTAATACAAATAAACAATAATTTACACTATATACTATAAACTTAACGCTATGAATTATGTACACAACTGTTCTTATCCTATATACGCTATTTACACAACACGATAATGTTCTTGTCCTGCACATTCCTCCCGCCGTGCGACTGCGGCCGCCGGAGTCGCAACTTCCTCTGGTGCAGGATCTTCGCAGTCGATCGGCAGGACCACAATCTTCTTTACCGGCCGTCGCAGAATACCGCCTCTGGTATGCACGTCCACCGTGCGCACTACTCCGTCTGGTCCGGGAAATGTGGCGCAGATGCGTCCTCTGGCCCATACGTTGCGGGGCAAGTTCCCGTCCGCTATCAACACCAGGTCCCCTAGTTTAGGAGTGGGGCCTTTGTTGTGCGGTGCTCTGCGGTTCCGCAGCTCCGGCAGGTATTCTCGCAGCCAGCGTGCCCAGAACATATCGGCGAGCTTCTGTGATGCTCGCCAGCTGCTGCGCAGGTTCAGATCTGCTTTCTTAAATTCTCCAGTGGAGATGATCCGGCCAGAGCCACCCAATAAAAAATGGTTGGGGGTCAAGGCCTCAGGGTCCTCCAGGTCCACTGATACGTGTTTCAGTGGACGACTGTTCACGGTGAATTCAGCTTCCATTAGCAGAGTGTGTAGGACTTCCTCCGACGGGTATCGCTCCTGTAGTATCGATTCCAGGGCGATCTTCACGGAGCGCACCATTCTCTCCCAGGCTCCTCCCATGAACGGGGCACCAGGAGGGATGAAACGCCAGTCTATGGCCTTCTTCGATGCTTCTTCTGCGACGGCTGTGGCGATAGAGCTTCGTAGTTCCTTTTCAGCACCATGAAAATTAGTGCCGTTGTCGGACCACAGTTGTGTCGGGTATCCTCTGCGTGCGATCATACGCCTCAGTGTCATGATCGCTGAGTCGGTGCTGAGGGATGATGCTATCTCCAGGTGGATCGCTCGTGTAGTGAGACAGGTGAATATTGCCACGTATCGTTTCTGGCGAGTTCTGCCCACCGTGATGGTTAACGGGCCGAAGTAGTCGAGTCCGGTGTAGCTAAACGGCCTCTTGTGATGTGCTAGACGGCAGGGTGGTAAATCGCCGGTCAGGGGTTGCGGTGGCGAGGCAGTCCTCATGCGGCACTTTAGGCAACGTGCTACTATCGCCTTGACTGTGGGACGTAGTCGTAGCACCCAATATTGTTGACGGCACTCGTTTGTCGTCCCTTCTACTCCGGTGTGCAGCAGTGTTCGGTGGATGTATTCTATCCACAGTCTGGTGGCGCGATGTTCTCCATCAATTATTGGCGGCTTCTTCGTGTATTCTGGAACTCCGTGGCATGCTCCTATGCGACTTTTCAGGACGAGGATCCCGTTGCTGAGCTCTATACTTAGTTTGTGTAGACGGCTGTTTCTTGGCAGCGGTCTCTCCTTCTGAAGGGCTTCTATGTCTTCTCTGAAGGACACTTCCTGTGAGGCTCTAATTATTAAATCTTCGGCGCGACGCAGGTGAGTGGCTGACAATATTCTGTGCGTAGTAACGCTTGTTGGTGTCGACCTCTTGTTCTGTTGCGTCCGTGTTGCAACCTTTTTTCGTTGCCAGGAAGGGTCCGCCTCTTGATTCTTTCGATTTCTTTTATAGTTCACGTTCTGTGATGACGGACGACATAAGTCTATGAATTGAAGCACTCTGGCTGAAGCTCGCAGATATCTTTCCCAACGTGAGAATCGATCTACGTCTGGGAGCACTTTGACGTAACTTGTGGTTCGGCTACCCATAGTGATTACAGACACCTTTTCTTCGCCTGTGATCTTTACTGGAATCTTCTCATTTGTTGGCCACGTTTCTGGCGGTCCTAGCAGGAACTCAGGGCCGTTGAACCAGCGATGTTCCTGATTGAAGAGATCTGGTACGTCTCGGGTGGCGTCGTCAGCTGGGTTCAGATTAGTCGGTACCCAGCGCCACTCAGTGACTGAGCTGCACTCCTCAATGGCGGCGACTCGGTGCGCGACGAAAGGCTTATAGGACCTTGCTCCTGTTCTGATCCAGGAGAGGGTAGTTCTGCTGTCGGTCCAGAATGTGGTGGATTCTGGCTTTTCGTCGTGTTCTTCCTTCACTGCTGCCGCCATGCGTGCACCCAGCACCGCGGCTTGAAGTTCTAGTCTGGGTATTGAGACTAGTTTGAGCGGTGCCACCTTCGCTTTGGCAGTGATCAGCGAGATTTTGACTTGCCCGTCGTTGGTGACTGTTCGCCAGTATAGTGTCGTTGCGTATGCGGATTCACTGGCATCTGTGAAGACGTGTAGTTGTAACGACGATGAGGAGCTGAAGCCTGGGTAGCTTCGGGGAATGAAGATGCTGGCTATACTCTTCAAATGCTCGAGCCACTTTCCCCAGCTTACTGCCAGATCTTGGTCCAGGGCTTCGTCCCACTTGGTTCCGCGTCGCCATACCTCTTGCAGGAGTTGTTTGCCTCTGGTCGTCACTGGCGAAACTAGTCCCAAAGGGTCGAAAAGGGACATCACTATTCTGAGTGCTTCTCTCTTGGTCGGTGTTTCATTTTGCAGAACGTTCTTAGGGATGCGGGCCAGGTTCAAATTGAAGGCGAGAGAGTCTTCCTTTGGCTTCCAGATGAGCCCGAGGACTCGCTCAACCTTGTCACTGTCTTCCAGTTTGATGGTCTTTTCAGAAGCTACTGTTTCTCCTAGGGCCTCTAGAAGGGCATTGGAGTTAGAGGACCACTTCTTGAGTTCGAAGTGCGCTTCTCTGTGAATGTCGCGCACTGCCTTTGAGACCCTCACCGCTTCTTCGAGAGTGTCGAAACTATTCAAGTAATCGTCCATGTAGTGTTTCCTTTTGATGGCTTCAACGGCTTCTGCTTGTTCCTGTTTGAACCTCTCGGCGTTCGTGTTCTTCACGTATATTGCCGTGGCTGGAGAGCAAGAGGCGCCGAAAATTAGGGACTTCATTCTATACTGTTCTGGCGGTAGTTCGTCTCTTCGGTCCCCACGCCATAGGTATCGGAGAGCATCACGGTCTTCAGGTCTTAGTTCCACTTGTAGGAACATTTCAGTGATGTCTGCGGTTACGGCGATAGAGTGTTGCCGGAAACGCATAATCACTCCGGGCAACGATTGCAGTAGATCGGGTCCTGTTAGGAGCTGGTCGTTCAGTGAGACTCCTCTGGTTTTGGCTGCAGCGTCGCACACAATCCTTATTTTGTCTGGTTTCATGGGGTTGAAGACGGCGAAGTGTGGTAAGTACCACGTTCGATGTGGAGATGTCACTGATGGAGCTGGTTCGGCGTATCCCTTTGATACTAATGCTTCCATCTGTTCTGTGTATCTCCGCTTCAATTCAGGATCTCTGTCCATCTTCTTTTCTACCCCGATCAGCCTTTTCAGGGCGCCGTCGTAATTGTTTGGCATCTTGATGCCTTCTGATCGCCACAATAGCGCAGTCTGATATCTGCCTTCTGGAGTTCGTTTGGTGTGTTCTTTTAGAATGCGAAGTGCCTTCTCCTCCGGGTCGTTGTCTAGAGTGATGTGTTCTTTCACTAGGTCTTGTAGGTGATCGTCAGACGTGATGTGCCTGATGAAGTTCACTGTGTGTCCCAGCGTCCGAGTGTGGCTGCCGTGCAAGACCCAACCGAGTGGCGTGAGGGAAGCCACTGGCTGATTTCGTCTTCCTGTTCTCATCTCCGTGGTTATAAGGAGATGCCAGTTGTCTTGACCTATTAGGATTTTAGGTCTCGCGGCTTCGTAGACGACGTCCTTCAAGATGTCTTGCAGGTGTTCACATTCTTCTATGGTTTCTCTCGAAATTCTTTGTGCTGCTAACTCCAGAGTCTTGGCGGTTCGTGCGTGCATCTTGCGCTCACACGTGCGGGTTCCTTTAATGAAGAAGCTCACTCGGCGCGACCTCATGTCTATGGCGGGTTCTCCGTCAAACGTTGCTATGCGCAGTGGTTCATCTGGTCCGTCTGCCCCGATTTGGTTGGCGAGGCTCTCGTCTACCAGAGTCACTGTGGAGCCATCGTCCAGCAGCGCGTATGTGTCCACTGCTCCCGCCGGTCCAGAAATGTGTACCGGCACGATCTTTAGAAATGACACCTTGGGTGCCCATGCGGAGTGTACCTTTTCTTCCTCTTCTGGACAATCTGACTTTTCTTCCTTTCTTTCTATAGGTCCTACAGCTGCGTGCAGCATCCTGTGATGTAGATGCACACAGTCTTGGATATCACATCTCCGTGGTTTGCAGCTATGTTGCTTCGATCTGAAGCGAAGGCAACGGAAGCAGAGGCGATGTTTCTTCGCTATGTCCCACCTCGCGTCGACTGTTGCCCTCTTGAAACGGTCGCAGTCCACAATGGTGTGACCTCGATGTTCACATAAGGTACACTTTGGTTGATTGTTCTCTTGAGTCGTATGCACTCGCTGTGGACGTCGCTGAGTGTTCGTGTTCGTTGGTATAACCGCGGCGATGGCTTCAGGTTGTGCATACGGACTGCATATTTCTGCTTCCATTTTTATGAAGCGACCAAACTTCATGAGATCTGGTTCTCCCCTGGCTTGCATTGCAGAGAACTGGTACCACTGCCTCTTCAGAGTGGGGGTTAGTTTCTCCACTATGGCCTTGGTCACTTCTGGATTGAAGAGGTAGTGAGTACAGTTGAGTGCTTGTAGTGTTCCAATGATGTTCTCGACTTTGGTGGCGAAGGTGCAGAGTTCACGCGGTGACTCGTTCAGGCGTGGCAGGCCTCGCAGGCGTTCAAGTTCTGCCATCGCTATAGAGTCTGGTCGTCCGAAGCGTAGTTCAAGCGTCTTCATGACGTTGTTCGGGTCCGCGTTGGTGATGAGTAATCCTTGCACAGCTTCTTTCGCTATTCCTCGAAGACTTCTTCTCAGTCGAGACATGTTTTCCACTGGCGTGAGGCGGTGCGCGGTCTCAAAAAATGCCGCGCGATAAGTCAGCCAGTCTTGATGAGCACCATTGAAGGTAGGTAGTTCGGTGTGCTTCAGTGGCTGCTGATACTGGGTTGCTTGCACGGCTTGAGTGATAGCTGCGGCCAGATCTTGCATTTCAGTCCTGGGTTGTTGAACAGCCATGGCTCCGTTCGCAGGTAAATGTGTAGTTCTAGTTGCCGGCGGAGGCTGTGGGACCCAGGCTGAGGTAGCAGGTTGTTCTGTGGTGAAGGTCGGTAGTTGTGCTGTTGTGTAGGTCGGCTGCCAGGATGCGGCGGTGATCACTGGCATAATGTTCGGCTGCACAGGCAAGTAGTTCAGTGGAGGTGCTGTCTCCCTTGTATGTTCAGTCGCAGCGGGCGCGGGTGGCGGGGGCATCGAGTTAACTCCCGCCGGTAAAGTCGCCGGTATGTCCCAGGACGCGGCGGCGGTCACTGGCACTGCGGGTTCGATCGACGACTTCAGTTCAGGTCGCGTTTCTTGCTGCTGATGTGGTTGATTGTCGATGGCGAGCAACTGACTTGTTTCTAACCAGTTGTGTACTCGCTTCGCGTTTTCAGATCCGGCAGACGAGATTTCGCTATCTGTAGACTCAGCTTCTATCTCGGCGAGGCGTGCGGCGGCTAAGTCCAGCTTCAGTTGTGCTATTTCAGCCTTAGCCTGCGCTATGCGGCGAGCTTTCGACGTTTTCTTGCTATTCTTTGATGAATGTTTGCTGTGACGACCTCTGGCTTGTTGTTCGGGGGCTGCGACGTCTTGCTGTGGCATAGCAGATTCAGTGACGGTGGGTACCTCTGATGAGGTAGTAGCCGTTGGTTCGGTCGACGTCGTAGTTTCTGTGGGGTCAGTGGTCGTCTCGGTGTGCTCCGTTTCAGTCGCAGTCGTAGATGCGCCTTGCCGGCCAGTCGATCTGGTAACTGCCATGTTGAAGCGGTGACAATCTTCGTGTTCCACTATTTGCCGATTCTTAATTATTTCCCCTGATCCGGCTCGAAGGACCAGAGAATGTGCACTGCTGGATTGGGGGAAATTCAAACTGCTTGTTCACTGGTTAAAACTTGTTCTGTATTTCTTTGTTTGTTGTCGTTCTTAAGAAGGCTGGCGAATTACTGATCGATATGTTCCACAAACGCCTCTCTTTTATATAATTGCTCAATGTTCGGTGACCAATCCACGTAAATACGGTAACTAATATCGTCGTTATAACTTGTTAATTTTATAAAACTTCACTAATGACCGTATTATGCGCTCCTTATCGCTGTGGAGTGCGATCCTTTGTCTTCACACGGCACACAGTTTTTATATATTTTAATAAATCCGGTTCAGTTGGACCATATGTTCAGCGAGATAAGGTTCACTTTAGGTTGGCACAGAAAACTGTAGTGAGTAAGACGTGTGTTAGCTTCAATGAATTTATTTGAACTACTTGTATCATCGCAACATGCTTAGAGTATGCCTACCTATAGCTACGTATACATGCATTACAACACCATATTTTCGGGACGACACACAGAGACAACGATTTTACAAAAATAATTTAGATAGGTAGGGAAATAGATGATGAACACCTTACGAGAAATTGTGATGATATATGACGAAGAAGGCCGAGCAGTGTTATTTTTAAAAATAGTGACTTCATCAGTGCTGACGTCACCTATTTCCTCAAACTGGTTATCCATTTGGGGTTGCTTGTCCATGGTCACAGTGAAACTCAAAGTAAGGTTTTTACTGATTTATTTGACAACACTCAAGTGTCCGAACAGTACGACGGCTCGAGTAATAATGATTCTTAATTCGTTCCGTCGCCTCTATTTATAACAATCATGACTCATTATCGTGACGACATCAAGCGCGCACGTGCAACCACGCAGCTACTGTTTACAAAGTTTTGCAAAACAAGAAATAACTCCCTTATTTTATTACTAAACGTTAAAAATAACAATAATTACGTAATTTTAGCCGTTCTTTATAATTAATTAGACAAATAATAAGTATTTGCGCCGATACGGCCATTCTAACAGGTGGTGCGCGCTCTGCACCATCCTGCTTTCTAAGGCTCCTTCCTGCACACTGCCCCGTTAATCCGTAGACCGATGTTTAAGGGACTTCTAGTTTAGTTACAATCTCCATTAATCAGCTTTCACAGTAGTCTATAGAGCACCGACATCCGTGTCCAAAATCTCAATAATTCGTGGTTTCTTGCGGCGAGGGAATCCAGTATTTATGACGGATCTTACGTTGTATCTGAAACAATTGAAATATCTTCCGATAAATAGTTTGGTATCCGTATACAAGAGAGTTGCTTTTTGAGTTTATGTCAAAACACGCTCATCATGTTATAGTAAGTTTTTATTTTGAATCTGATGCTTTTATGCATTTTATAATTCTGGAAAATTCTGGAAGACTTTATAATTCTCGAAGACTATAATTCTCGAAGACTTTATAATTCTCAAAGACTTGTTTTAATTCTCGAAGACTTTATATTTCTCGAAGACTCGTAGTGGAAGGTATGATGCTGTGCTCTGGGCGGTCTTGTTCGCCGTGGTACACAGAGGTTCTAAGGAAAACAAGACTAGGTCGATGCTGTGCCCTGTATCGGGCGGCCACGATGGCGTTTCAACACGCCATCAGCGACGCCAAGGCTCGGTCTTGGAGAGAGCTCCTGGAGGGACTGGACAGGGATCCGTGGAGGAGACCGTATAGGATGATCGTAGGGAAGCTGCGCCCCTACGTCCCCCCGGTGACCGAAACCATGGACCCGGATCTGTTGGAGAGCGTGATCACCACGCTCTTCCCGACGGTCCGGGACCGTCCCTCTCCACCTCCAGCTCTGTTGGAGTGGTCCGCCGAGCTGGAGGTTTCGGAAGGGGAGCTAGGCCGAGCCGTGGGCCGCCTGAAGGCTCGCAGCACCGCACCCGGACCCGATGGTATTTCCGGTCGGGTGTGGGTGCTTGCGATGGCTGTCGTGGGGGACCGTTTGAGGCGGCTCTTCACAAGCTGCCTCCGTAATAGCGTGTTCCCCTCCGGCTGGAAGGAAGCCGGATTGGTTCTGATCCAGAAGGAAGGCAGGGCCGCAGATTCTGCCTCTGCATATCGTCCCATCTGCCTGCTCGACGAAGCTTCGAAGTTCTTCGAAAGAATAGTCGCCCGAAGACTAGTCGAGCACCTGTCGCGAGTGGGTCCCGACCTCGCCGATAGTCAGTTTGGCTTCCAGCAGCGGCGATCTACCGAGGACGCGATTCTCCGCGTCCGCTCGTTGTCGGAACAGGTAGTGACCCGGCGGGGGGGAAAAGCGTTGGCTGTCAGCCTTGACATCGTCAACGCCTTCAACTCTGTCCCGAGGGGCGCGATTCGGGGGGGCCTCGAACACCATCAGGTCCCCCCCTACCTGCTAGGCATTGTCGGGGCATATCTGCGCGACAGGCACATTCTCTACGTGGGCAGGGACGGTAGCGTCCAGCGGAGGCGGATCACGTGCGGGGTTCCACAGGGGTCGGTTCTGGGCCCCCTGCTGTGGAATCTCGCCTATGACGCGGTCCTGCGTGTCGATCTCCCCGCCGGCGTTGGCATAATCTGTTATGCCCACGACACCTTAGTGCTAGCTCGCGGTGACACCTGGGACGGAACCATCCGGCTTGCGGAGCAAGCGGTGGCAACAGTCGTAGCTGAGATCCGCGCGCTGGGTCTGGAGATAGCGCCTCACAAAACCGAGGCGCTATGGTTCCACAAACTGCCTCGCGGCAGGGAACCTCCCAGCTCGCGGATACGCGTTGGTGACGCGCAGGTCGAGGTGGGCCGGTACATGAAGTACCTGGGGCTCACGTTGGACAGTCAGTGGGGCTTCGAAGAGCACTTCGAACGCCTGGTCCCCCGAGTCGAGAAGGTTGTGGGTGCCATGCACAGACTGCTGCCCAATCTCGGGGGGCCTCGGGAGGAAGTTCACCGCCTCTACGGTGGGGTCGTGCGATCCGTGGTGCTGTACGGGGCGCCTGTATGGTCGGCTTGACTATGAGGTGTCCGGCGCTGCAGGTCGAAAATCAACGGCCTGCAGCGCAAAGTTGCAATACGGATCGCACGAGGATACAGGACAGTATCCTTCGAGGCGGCAACTCTACTGGCGCGTTATGTCCCGTTCGATATCCAGGCGGATACGGACGCGAAGGTGTATCACCGGATCCGCGCTATCCGCCAGGACGGTGAGATCGCGCCAGCTTCGGCGTTCGACAGGCTAAGGCGGAGCGCACGTAGACACGCGCTCGACTTGTGGCGCGAACAGCTTTTACGGCCACAGTTCGCGCACAAGCGCGTTGTCGAAGCGATACTGCCGCACTTCGGAGCCTGGCTCAAGAGGAGCGAGCGCGTCACATACCGATTGACGCAGGTGTTCACCGGGCACGGTTGCTTCGGTGAATACCTGAATAGGATCGGTCGCGAGGCCACGGCAGCTTGCCACCATTGTGGAGAAGGCGGCCAGGATACTGCACAGCACACGCTCGAGGCGTGCCCTGCGTGGGCCGCGGAGCGGCAGATTCTGGTCGACCAGATCGGGCAAGATCTCTCTCTGCCAGCCATAGTATCGGCTATGCTGGCAGAATCGGAAAACTGGAGGGCTGTGGTCTCCTTCTGTGAAGCAGTCATGCTCCAGAAGGAGGCCGCTGAGCGGGATCGGGAGAGGGCCGATCCGTGCGCGGCGCGTAACACGCCGCAACCCCCTGCCTAACACACCTTGGCGGGGGGCCTTAGGGGTCGCGAGCGCGCAGAATGGGGACTCTGGGCGCTCTCACTTAGCGACCTCCGAGAAGACGGCGGCACGGTGTGGTCCGTGTCGCCGTGCACACAGCACCCAGCGAGGGTAACGGGGGGACCTTTGTACAGTCTCCCCCGGGACGTGCACGAGGGGGTGGCCTCTTTACAGTCACCCCCTCCGGGAAGTGCCATTTGGCGTGACACCGTGATGGGCTTCGTGCAGTCTTCTAAGAGTTATCGAGGCCCACCATATGGTGTCGAGGCGGACCACCGTGGTGAGTTTAGCCGGTAGGAGTCCGGCACACCCCTCCGCCCCCCCCAGGCGGAGGATAGCCAATGATGGGTTCTCACCACGCAAATCAAAAAAAAAAAAAGGTCAATGCTGTGCTAGGCACAGGGGCTCTAAAATTCTCGAAGACTTTATATTTCTCGAAGACTCGTAGTGGAAGGTATGATGCTGTGCTCTGGGCGGTGGCGGCTCGCCGTGGTACACAGAGGTTCTAAGGAAAACAAGACTAGGTCGATGCTGTGCTAGGCACAGGGGCTCTAAAATGGTAATGAAGTTTGTTTAAACATATTTCTCGACGTCTCGATGACTCGTTGATAACCAAATTTATCAGCGCCAATGGTGTGATACACACACGGCTTTAAATGGTAATAGTTTGTGAAATGTTTTATACTCATCTGTTTTTAGTCAGCTAGTTGTCTTTCCTCGTTTTGATCTTTTGCCTGTTGCCGACATGGTTCAGCGCGTGATGTACTTGGTACAGGTTCTCGGGCCGCCTCAGGTGGTGGAGATTGCTCGATTTTCGCCGATACGGTTATCCTGACCGCCAGGTTGTGGTGCAGCAGATCTTGATGAGGTAGTACCATGGATCCCTTCGTATCCCACTTCTGATGACGAAGAAGGCCGAGCAGTGTTATTTTTAAAAATAGTGACGTCATCAGTGCTGACGTCACCTATTTCCTCAAACTGGTTATCCATTTGGGGTTGCTTGTCCATGGTGACAGTGAAACTCTAAGTTTATTTGACAACACTCAGGTGTCCGAACAGTACGACGGCTCGAGTAATAATGAATCTTAATTCTTTTTTTTTTTGTTTTTTTGAGTTGTCTCTCGCAGTTAGCTCAGGGAGCTTTTACTGCTTAACCGGGCAAATGGCGAGACCAGAAGGGCCTCCAGCCGAGCAAATTATATAATACTAGCGACCCGCCCCGGCTTCGCACGGGTGCAATGCTGATACTAAATACACTACAGAAAAACTGTGAACGTTGTATATAAAAACATAGCGGCCCGCTCCGGCTTCGCACGGGTATAAAATATATAGCCTATGTGATTAAAATCGATTCAGTAGTTTTGATTTATTCATTACTGCCCGTGGCCCGCACGCGTTAAATTTGGAGTAAAACAATCCCCCTTTCCCTATACCATGAAGATTTCCTGCTATCTTTGGAATATCTAAATTCATACACTACATTTTTACTTATTTACTTTTTACATTTTTAACTATTTATTTTATTTTTACAACATATTACAGAATGTCTTTATAAACAACGTTCACAGCTTTCTTGTCATTAGACAATACAAACATGTTTTCTCTGGAGGTCACTCTTGAAAGAGCGACATACAGTTATCCATGTGAAAAACAGTCAACGCTCAAATCTAAGCCTGCAACGTTGAAGGTTTGACCCTGCGATTTATTAATGGTCATTGCAAAAGATGTCTTTACCGGAAACTGTAAACGTTTAAATTGGAAGGGTAAATCCGATGGTATCAGAGGGATTCGGGGAATCAATACATCTTCTCCGGTACCACATCCTGTGAGTATTGTGCACTCTATTATGAAAGTTTTCAATGATTTTACCAGCAAACGCGTGCCATTGCAAAGTTTAGGTGGATTCAGGTTTCTTAATAAAATAACAGGACAACCTACTTTCAACACCATTTTGTGAGGAGGGAGTCCAGACGGGTTCAAAGAATTTAGAAATTCTGTAGGAAAATGAACAGCTTCTTCCAAATCGAGAACAGTATCGACCGAGTAGTATAGCGGCCGGCCGGTACCGCCGCAAACGCTACGTCCCGCAATTTTTAAATCTGTAATATCTTCGAAAATATTCACTTAAATCATACGGTGTAACGGCCATATAGATCTATATTAAATGAACAATGTATTCAAGGTATTTAATTGGTTAAGGATTAATGCTGTATTGGTTAAAATCGCTTCGAAAATTAGCCATTATTTGTCGCAAAACGTAAATGACAAAAAAAAGTTATTGTGGGTTATCCATAAGAGATAGACATATACCATCACGGACTTTTCTGTAGACCTTTTCAATGTGTACAATACTTAGTACATTATTTTGATAAAACTCGTAGGGTTCAGCCTGCGTTTGCAATGTAAGCGGAAAAAATGTAATTATTTACGACATCACATTAGAAACCTCAAAAATAACAGTACTTCTCCACTATTTAATGGATGTTATTATACATATAAACCTTCCTCTTGAATCACTCTATCTATTAAAAAAAACCGCACCAAAATCCGTTGCGTAGTTTCAAAGATTTAAGCATACAAAGGGACATAGGGACAGAGAAAGCGACTTTGTTTTATACTATGTAGTGATGAAGCTAAAGACTTCTTCATTTGTAAACTGGCTTTATTTTTGTCCTAAGTAGTCTAGATTTTCTATAAAATGGATTTGAAGATCGCGCATGTATACGCGGCAGATTGCGATGAATTTGCGCCGAGATTAAACTGTCTTTATTATATTTTTAGTATCAATATTGTATTTATTGAACGCTAGATGGAAAGGTTAACTGATATCATCACTACATAGTATAAAACAAAGTCGCTTTCTCTGTCCCTATGTCCCTTTGTATGCTTAAATCTTTGAAACTACGCAACGGATTTTGGTGCGGTTTTTTTTAATAGATAGAGTGATTCAAGAGGAAGGTTTATATGTATAATAACATCCATTAAATAGTGGAGAAGTACTGTTATTTTTGAGGTTTCTAATGTGATGTCGTAAATAATTACATTTTTTCCGCTTACATTGCAAACGCAGGCTGAACCCTACGAGTTTTATCAAAATAATGTACTAAGTATTGTACACATTGAAAAGGTCTACAGAAAAGTCCGTGATGGTATATGTCTATCTCTTATGGATAACCCACAATAACTTTTTTTTGTCATTTACGTTTTGCGACAAATAATGGCTAATTTTCGAAGCGATTTTAACCAATACAGCATTAATCCTTAACCAATTAAATACCTTGAATACATTGTTCATTTAATATAGATCTATATGGCCGTTACACCGTATGATTTAAGTGAATATTTTCGAAGATATTACAGATTTAAAAATTGCGGGACGTAGCGTTTGCGGCGGTACCGGCCGGCCGCTATACTACTCGGTCGATACTGTTCTCGATTTGGAAGAAGCTGTTCATTTTCCTACAGAATTTCTAAATTCTTTGAACCCGTCTGGACTCCCTCCTCACAAAATGGTGTTGAAAGTAGGTTGTCCTGTTATTTTATTAAGAAACCTGAATCCACCTAAACTTTGCAATGGCACGCGTTTGCTGGTAAAATCATTGAAAACTTTCATAATAGAGTGCACAATACTCACAGGATGTGGTACCGGAGAAGATGTATTGATTCCCCGAATCCCTCTGATACCATCGGATTTACCCTTCCAATTTAAACGTTTACAGTTTCCGGTAAAGACATCTTTTGCAATGACCATTAATAAATCGCAGGGTCAAACCTTCAACGTTGCAGGCTTAGATTTGAGCGTTGACTGTTTTTCACATGGATAACTGTATGTCGCTCTTTCAAGAGTGACCTCCAGAGAAAACATGTTTGTATTGTCTAATGACAAGAAAGCTGTGAACGTTGTTTATAAAGACATTCTGTAATATGTTGTAAAAATAAAATAAATAGTTAAAAATGTAAAAAGTAAATAAGTAAAAATGTAGTGTATGAATTTAGATATTCCAAAGATAGCAGGAAATCTTCATGGTATAGGGAAAGGGGGATTGTTTTACTCCAAATTTAACGCGTGCGGGCCACGGGCAGTAATGAATAAATCAAAACTACTGAATCGATTTTAATCACATAGGCTATATATTTTATACCCGTGCGAAGCCGGAGCGGGCCGCTATGTTTTTATATACAACGTTCACAGTTTTTCTGTAGTGTATTTAGTATCAGCATTGCACCCGTGCGAAGCCGGGGCGGGTCGCTAGTACATTATAAATAAAACAAAAAAAACGTATGTTATCGCTTTAAATTCAGAACTAAAATTGTTTTTCTAGCACAACTCCTTTGTTTTTTGCTTGTCTGTCAACTTCTAGTATTTTATAAATATTTATGTCATCACACTACTCAAATAACACTTGAAATTTGTGCGCTATTTCTTTAGCTAAACAAAACAGTCGTTTGTTTCTAAAGAAACCCCTCGAAGCGGTCAAAAATCCCGTTTGTTTACACCCACTTGAGGCCCGAGTACGTTGCGGCGCGATAACGTGCTTCTGCGCAATTTTTGGCGGCAAAAGTTACATATTACACAATGGAGTGGTTATAAACAACGTTCACAGCTTTCTTGTCATTAGACAATACAAACATGTTTTCTCTGGAGGTCACTCTTGAAAGAGCGACATACAGTTATCCATGTGAAAAACAGTCAACGCTCAAATCTAAGCCTGCAACGTTGAAGGTTTGACCCTGCGATTTATTAATGGTCATTGCAAAAGATGTCTTTACCGGAAACTGTAAACGTTTAAATTGGAAGGGTAAATCCGATGGTATCAGAGGGATTCGGGGAATCAATACATCTTCTCCGGTACCACATCCTGTGAGTATTGTGCACTCTATTATGAAAGTTTTCAATGATTTTACCAGCAAACGCGTGCCATTGCAAAGTTTAGGTGGATTCAGGTTTCTTAATAAAATAACAGGACAACCTACTTTCAACACCATTTTGTGAGGAGGGAGTCCAGACGGGTTCAAAGAATTTAGAAATTCTGTAGGAAAATGAACAGCTTCTTCCAAATCGAGAACAGTATCGACCGAGTAGTATAGCGGCCGGCCGGTACCGCCGCAAACGCTACGTCCCGCAATTTTTAAATCTGTAATATCTTCGAAAATATTCACTTAAATCATACGGTGTAACGGCCATATAGATCTATATTAAATGAACAATGTATTCAAGGTATTTAATTGGTTAAGGATTAATGCTGTATTGGTTAAAATCGCTTCGAAAATTAGCCATTATTTGTCGCAAAACGTAAATGACAAAAAAAAGTTATTGTGGGTTATCCATAAGAGATAGACATATACCATCACGGACTTTTCTGTAGACCTTTTCAATGTGTACAATACTTAGTACATTATTTTGATAAAACTCGTAGGGTTCAGCCTGCGTTTGCAATGTAAGCGGAAAAAATGTAATTATTTACGACATCACATTAGAAACCTCAAAAATAACAGTACTTCTCCACTATTTAATGGATGTTATTATACATATAAACCTTCCTCTTGAATCACTCTATCTATTAAAAAAAACCGCACCAAAATCCGTTGCGTAGTTTCAAAGATTTAAGCATACAAAGGGACATAGGGACAGAGAAAGCGACTTTGTTTTATACTATGTAGTGACTAAGCAACACTGCTAAGGGTGTCCCATAGTGGGACTCGAACCTCGGCTTAGGGAGTTGCTGGGGGGCATGGATCTGATTGTGATTATTTAGGGACATTTGATTTATTACTACTGGCTCAGCGCGGGCTGGCTCGAGCAAGGGTCGGGGTGGAGAATCTTAATTCGTTCCGTCGCCTCTATTTATAACAATCATGACTCATTATCGTGACGACATCAAGGGCGCACGTGCAGCTAATGTTTACAAAGTTTTGCAAAACAAGAAATAACTCCTTATTTTATTACTAAACGTTAAAAATAACAATAATTACCTAATTTTAGCCGTTCTTTATAATTAATTAGACAAATAATAAGTATTTGCGCCGATATATATTATCAGGGCCTGCACCTTTAGATGTATCTAGCTTGCGGAGTAAATCTGCCACGACATCAACCTTTATCTCGATCTGACTGATGTCGAACGGTGAATTAGGTGAACAGGAGCCAGAGATAGTTGAGGACGAGCTACAAATATTGTTAATATCATTATTGAGAAAAGTAAAATGGAAGTAAGAAGAAAACGTCTCGCAAATAGATTCTCCAGTAAGTAATAATTCATTATTATAGTTTAGTGTACTAGGAATAGCATTTGACTTGTAACGATTCTTAACAAAAGTCCAAAAATATTTAGGGTTTTCTTTTATTGAGTTCTCAGTCCGGCTCACGTAACTACTAAAGCAGTTAGATTCCATAGTTTTTACTCTTTCACGTAGTAGTTTAAATGTTAATTCGTCGGTTATATTGCCATAGGTCTTGAATTTTTTTTAATATTTATATTTTTCTCTAATGGTTTTAATAAGTAACTGGCTGTACCATATTGGGTATTTATTTTTACGTACTACCTTTTGAGGTATGAATTTGTTTTGCAGGTTAGTAATGGTATTGGTAAAGAACTCAACCGACTCATCCATTGACCGAGATGAAAACTCGCGTTCCCAGCCAACAGCACTAATCTCATTATTTAAAGATTGATAGTCACCTTTGCTAAATATATATCGCACTCGCGGCGCGCTGTCTAGAGTAGACATTTTAAAGATATTGATATTAATTAGTAAAGCTGGGTGGTAGGGGTCAATAGGCACTAAAGGGTCAGAACATTCACAAACACTAACTAATTCATTAGAAAGGACCAAATCCAAAGTTTTGTTATATCTATTAGTTACTCCATTATATTGTCCAAAGCCCAACGTACACAACTCATCCGCTAGCAAATATTCGTCAAGAGTGATGAGGTTCACTGGTTAAAGTGATAGGTGATTATTAACTGAGGGAATCCACGAAATGCCACTCATGTGAAAATCGCCAAGAATTAAAAACATATCTGAGGTATTACTCATACAGATGTTGTTCAATTTAGTAAGAAAGTTACTCAGTTGTGATGAAAATGAAAGGCCTTGGTTTTGTTTACAAAGATAGATAACGCATATATATAAGTTCATATTGTTCCGTGAATAAGCATCTTTAAAGTGTATGTCGAGCCAAAGGTCCTCAGCTGTGGAATGGAGAAGGGGTTGTGAGGTAACCGGTAATTCCCTACGCGTAGCAATAAGTACACCACCACCTCGAGATTGCTCAGTCAAGGCATAGTCACGGTCACGACGCCACACTATATACCGATCATCGAAAAACTCTGAATCCAGAACACCATCAATTAACCACGTTTCCGTTAAAACAATAATATCATACATATTCACTGAGACCTGACGATGAAAAGTATCTGTTTTCGTTCGCAGCCCACGAACGTTTTGATAGAAGACATTCAGTCGGCGTTCACCATTATTATTCATCGTAACAATAAACAACAATTGAATATGCATCAGTATAAAGAGTTAAAATAAAATAGTTATTTTTAATATTGACAATCTGCCACCACAATAGCATAAGATAATTATAAAGTGGGTAAGAATTAGCTAATTGTGCAGAAAAGCAGAATTCGTACGACGGTAAGATGTAAACAGATGTGCGACAAAGCAAAAAGTAGTGCTTCACACAGGTAAACGCAAGCGAGACAGTTATATTTCTGTGTATTACAGCTTTAATGTAAACGATAAGGAGTATAATAGAAACTTTTACTAGAACAATGAGGTGTCGGGGTCATTAGCAAGGCAGGGGTGCTAAACCTTTTGCAAACAATTTGCATTGAATATAATTTGATAAACAAGTTTAGATTGGTTTTCAATATAAGAAAGCGATAAACTGAAGTACAATAAAATGTTATATGATATAATAGGTAGCACTTTAGACAATCTTGTTTAAATCATATTCTTTCCTAATTATAAATGTTTTACAATCAATATTTTCCTTACATGAATTTTGCCGTGTTTCACCCAAACAAATTCGTAGTTTTTTTCTTTGGCAGTAATTTTCACTTTTGTCAACAGTTTTTTGTGTTCTACAGTTAGATGGTCATTTACAAAGACACGTTGCGGTGCTTCCTGGAATCCCAAATTCACGGTTGACAGATTCTTATCAGCACGAGCAGCTGCAATAAAATCGTCCTTAGTGTATCTGTTCAGGAAACTCATAGTGAGATAATAGTTATCAGCTTTTCTTTCGAGTTATGTATAGAAACCCTTGAGATGTAGTTTATGTGAGCCTTAGGACAACTGTAGTTTATCTTGCGGCCAATGGTTTCTACGATTGAGAATAAATTCTCATCCTTTTTTAGAGGGACGCCCTTGATCTCCACGTTGTTCATCCTAGAACGCTGTTCATGTGAAGAAAGCTTTGTCTTAGTTAATTCAGCTTGCAGTGCATTGACTGTCTCATGAAGCTGCTCAAATGTAGAGGCTTTTGTTTCCAGTTCTACGATTCTTGTGTTGAACTCATCGAGCTTGCTACTGGAGGAGTCACAAGTTGTCTTTAATTCTGTCAATTCATCCTTGATCGTTCGTATATCATTAACAAGGGTTAGTAAGCTTAGTAATTGGCGTTTCATATCGCGAATATCGCTTAAAATGGTATCAAGTGATGCAGATTCCGAAGTAGGTGGTTGTACAGCTGGTAACGAAATTGTGCACATTTAGCATTTCCATTGTGCCCTTCTATCGACACCCAGTTTTCTCCAGCCTGTCTCAGAAATGCTCGCATACCCAAAATCCAGATGTTTCTTGCAGCTCCCACATTGAACTCCGTCATTGAACTGAACATTGCAAACTGCACACTTCATTTTAATTATCAAGAAGCAATAAATATTACTTTTAGTAATTGTAAAAAAGGTTGACGATCTATTTTCCGAATACGGAGCGTATTATACAACTGCGTACTCAAACTGCTCGCACAGTACTATATTATATAGTATATTATCTTTCATTAAGTGGAACATTTCTGTTTCACTTTTACGACAAGATTCAATTGCGGCATCATATTGCCTTGCATCATCTGCATCTAATGTGCCAAAGAAAAACTTTAGGATTTCACCACCAAATTCAAGAGACCGTTTGACTCTATCTATAGGCTGGTTAGTTATAATATGAGAAAGAGATTGCAATTTGATATAGCTAGATTGTATGAGTACTTCTATTGGGGTAGAAATGTCTTTACATTGGATTAAGTCCTGTGATTGAAGTTTAGTACAGAGAGATAAGGTTTCGTGCAGCAGTTTCTCAACTTTATCGAGATATGGTTCTAAAGATATTAAATCTACATGGGTAATAACCTTCCAGTAATCGTTATAAAAATTAATATTAGTTGTCGGTTCAAAATAAATTCCAGGACTATGTAAAATAAGAATGATACTGGATTCAGCGCGGCAGCCATAACTTAACGTTCTGAAAATAAACATATGGCAAAGATTAAGATGTAGCGGGTTTGATTTCATTGATGTGATACTTAATATGTTTACGACCTACTTGTAGGGTTACGTTATGTTTATTGTGTACTTTAACTATTTTGTAAGGACCTTTCCATATGGGTGATAAGGCTTTGCGGAGTCTGTGATGGTGTTTTAAATACACCATATCGCCAGTTTTATACGTTATTTCGCGGGAATTAGAATCATAATATTGCTTAGACCTCTCCTTACTATTGATTATATTTTGTAAAGTTTTTTCTCGACTAAATCGCATCCTATATTGTAGAGCTCGAATATATTCATTATAAGTGGTATTACCAGTGGTTTCGTATAAGGAATTTGGAATATTTGGTTTGTATCCATATAATAATTCATAAGGTGTATAATCAGTAGTACAATGTGGAGTAGTATTGTAGGTTAATATTGCAGTAAATAGATAACAATGCCAATCATTTTGATTTTCATTAACAAAGGATTTTAAATATTCCTTTAATGTAGCATGTGAGCGTTCAAGTGCTCCATTAGTTTGGGGATGATAAGGAGTAGTGAAAAGAGCTTTAATCTTCAGAATTTCTGTTAGCTGTTTAAATAGATCCGATGTAAAACAAGTACCTAAATCAGTTAAAATAGATCTTGGGAAACCGAAAAGAGACATAAAATGGACGAGATTTCTGGCTATTTCCTCTCTTGTAGCCGAGACTATAGGGTAAGCACTAGTAAATTTAGTTAAATCATCTTGTAAAGTTAGTATAAATTTGAAATTTTGAAAACCGGCTTCGGTTAATGGGCCTACGATATCGAGAGCTAGCCGTTCAAATGGTTTAGTAGAAGTAGAAGTTATCTCCATTGGAGTTTTATTTGATTTTCTTAATGGCTTATTAATTTGACATAATTTGCATTTTTTCACATACTCTTCTATGTCAGAGCGCATTCCTTTCCAATAATAGGCATCTTTAATTCGTTTATACATTCGTCTGGATCCTAGATGTCCTGCGATAGCGGAATCATGGTTTTCTTTTAATATTTTAGGAACTTCGACAGAAGTTGGATAAATTAATTGATTTCTATATATAAGAATTTTTATATTCTAATGTAAGTTAGTTTCGAGAATTAATCAGAGAAATCGGGTAACGCGAGATCTGTAACATTTGAGTCATTGGTTAAAAGCATATTTCTAAATTTAATTAATAAGTTATAAACATCTCTAAATTTAGTCTCCTCGTAATGATGAACTTTAGTATATAAGAAATAGTAAGATTTATTTTTGTCGTTTATACATTGAATAGTTAAAGGCTCGCGTTCGGAATTTAGTATGTCAGCGGAATTATCGAGGCGTGATAATATTTCCTCACAGTGAGGCATAGAATAATCAAAGTCTAAAGAGACTGGAATTGCAATTGAATTGGATTTGGATAAATGTAAAGCTTCAGTAAATTCTTCAATCAAAGTATTTGAGGTAGAAAGTTGTTTAGTAAATTGATCTTTAAAGTAATTTTCATATGTAGAATTATTTAAGTTATTAACGTCAATAGCGTTAACTGGACAACGCGATAGTGCATCAGCGTTAGAATTGAGACGACCCTGTTTGTGAATAATTTCATAGTCATACTCCTCAAGTTTGAGACGCCAGCGAATGAGTCTGCCACCTGGGTCCTTTGAATTAAAAAGCCAAACAAGTGGCCGGTGGTCTGTAACTATTCTGAATTTAGTACCGTACAGGTAAGGTCGAAAGGTTTTTACGGCAAATATAATGGCTAATAATTCCTTCTCAGTCGTAGAATAATTTCCTTCGGCCTTATTAAGGGTTCGAGATGCAAATGCAATCGGTTTATCTTTTCCAACAATCCCTTGGGATAGGACTGCGCCTACAGCGTAGTTACTAGCATCTGTAGTGACTATGAATGGTTGCGAAAAATCAGGGTACTGAAGAAGCGGTGCGGTTATTAATTTATTCTTAAGAATATCGAATGCGATCTGCTGTTCAGAACTTCAAACGAATATAGCATCTTTTTTTAATAAAGCAGTGAGTGGTTTAGTAATTTTTGAAAAGTTTTCGATAAATCGGCGATAATAACCTGTGAGACCTAGAAAAGATTTTATATCTTTCGGATTTTTGGGAATTGGAAAATCTGCTACGGCCTTGACTTTGTCAGGATTTGGAGAAACACCTTTATCGGTGATGATATGACCTAAATAAGTAACTTCACGTCTTAGGAATTCGCATTTGTCGGGAGTTAACTCATCGTAGCAACCGCTTTCGCTGAGTATACAGTTGGCGTCAGCCTACTGATTAAAGTGCAACTTAGCATAAGATCAGTATCATGTTATTCAATATAATTGTTTGTTACTTCAGTTTGTCATTAGCCTTCAACTAAATATCCTGTTTTCTATAGTTAAATATTATGTTTTAAATAAAAGTATTTTTTAACTAAATTCCTGATCGCCGAAACATAACTGGCGCAGTCGGTAGGAACGCGACGCTCTAAGTTCGAATACAACTCTTCGGCATAAGAGTGACGGTTCTCAAATCGTTCCTTCGCGATCCGCAACGAATCTATCGTGCGGTCGGGCACCTGTATAGAAATAGGAATAGGATACTCCGGAGAATTGGAGGTAGCTGTTGGCTGAGGCAAGACTCGTCAGGAGATGCAGTGGCTGCTTCGGTAAGTACTCTCGTTTTACCAAGTGTCCTTGCTCTATTTCCTGTCCTATTATAATTTTTGTATTTTATAACTAGTGTATGTGTGTCTGTCTATAAGCTAAAATCGCTCTAGGCACCCACTTAGTATAATAGCGTTAAGATATTCCTTGAAATTCCACGTGAAATATTACACTTCCATTGTTTTATTCGAGCGCCAATAGACAGGTAACTTACACTAAAACCATGTCGCTCAGTGATTATGATGCTAACTACAAACCATATAAATTAATTGCGGATTTGATGCCAAAATATGATGGCAATCCTAAATTGCTTAATTATTATATACGAGAAGTAGAAAGTTTATTACAGTTAACAAGTGTTATAGATCGTACACACCCGGCACTATTCTGTCTTATTAAAAGTAGACTTAGTGGTCCGGCTATCGATGCGATAGCATATGAAGAATATCTTAATTCATGGGATAAAATTAAAAATGCTTTAATTAGACGCCTTGGAGAACCACGTTATGAGATACAGGTTATGCAGGAGCTCACCAGAGTGCGTAGGTCAAAGAACGAAGATGCAGAGAGCTTTGGCAAGCGACTCCGAGAACTATTAGATACTTTATACTCTGTAGGTGAACATGGCAATAAATCGTACTACGAAAAGATGGTTATTGAACAATACGTGAACCAATTAGACTTCCATGTTTCATTAGGTGTGAGAATATTGAAACCAGATACATTCGAAGCAGCTATTATTGCGGCTAGGCAGGAAGAGGCTAGGCTTGCATATAATAGGTCAAATTATTTTAATAACCCTTCGACATCGCAGACGAAGCCAAAGGAGTTACTTAAACATAATTCTAATCAAAATCCTTTTCGTTATCATGTAAATTCAAATGCGCAGCCTAATCTTGTAAATCAACCAATACCGCCATATAATCCTCAACCAAGTAACTTTGTCCCCCAACAAAACGACATGAATCCCGAACAACGTCAACAGTGGGTACAGTCTTTGTTGCCCTGGAAAAACAAACCAGCATCAGGAAACCTTAGACCAGGTGGATCAGGTAACTTCAGAAGTAGCAACTTTAGGAATCAACCTAACATTCCTAGGCAGCAGATTAA
This sequence comes from Shargacucullia verbasci, assembly GCA_947562105.1. Lineage (NCBI taxonomy): Eukaryota > Metazoa > Arthropoda > Insecta > Lepidoptera > Noctuidae > Shargacucullia > Shargacucullia verbasci. The sequence continues at coordinate 11,179,440 of OX387281.1, read as the reverse complement.
TCCTCCTGTAGTATCATCCGACGTCACTATGCGTACAGCAGGTAAGCCAGCGAAACCGCAGTTTGCCCCTCAGGAGTTATTTTATATTCCGAGTCAGATGGATGGCCAGGAACAACCAGGACCCAGTAATAGTGACTATTATGAGCATCTCATAAGCAATAGCGACGCGTTCGAGCCGAGAATGGAGCAAGAGGTAAACTATGACCCGCATTTTATATTAAACGAGGAGCAAGACAACCAGACGTAGTATCTATTAACTTTCAATCAAAGCACTTTTTACCTTATATCGAGCTGCCAGAGTTCAATGGTAAGTTTTTAATAGATACAGGTGCCAGTCATTCTGCTGTTGCATCTGATGTAGTTTTCGGTACCATTTTCGAATACTGTATAGAAACAGAACCGTACCAGATAGTCACGGCACATAGTTCTTCACTTCACGATAAGGTAGTGTATCTGCCGTTGCCCCCTGCTTTTAATAGCGATATAACGCATAAATTTTTAATATTTGATTTCGATCCGAAGTATAAAGGTCTTATAGGATTTGACCTCTTAAAGAAATTAGAGAGTAATATTGATTTAAATAACAATGTGTTACGAACATCTACGTCAGAAATACCAATACATTTTAGCGCTCCACCGCCGAAGATCAAGATTGATCCTAGGTGTGAAAAGATTATTACTGTTAATACTAACTACATGGACGGGCAATACTTACACGATGACTTTTGTTGGTCAGATAGTTTAATGTCACCGGCAGCCATAGTTAACGTTATCAACGGTTCCTTTAAAACATCAGTTATTAAATCAAGTAATGATAAGAAATTTATCCCAGTAAAAAGTTCAATGGAATTAGAGTCATACTCGGACGATGAAGGAATTCATAGTAAAAGTATTAACACGTTACAAGTGGATTCAGGCATCGATTGCATATTAAAAGAAAATCTAAATAAAATTCGTACGGAACACATGAATGCAGAAGAGAAGCGCGAAATAATTAGGCTTTGCTATCAATATAGGGACTTATTCTATTCAGAAGATATCCCACTTACCTTTACACACGCAGTCAAACATGAACTAAGATTAAGTGACGAAACTCCAATATTTGTTCGAAGCTACAGACAAGCACCTCAGCAACGCGATGAGATCCGTACGCAAGTTGATAAACTTTTACAGCAAGGCATCGTTAGAGAGAGTATATCCCCTTGGTCATGTCCCGTGCATATTGTCCCGAAAAAACCTGATGCATCAGGAAAAGTCAAGTGGAGACTTGTAATCGACTATAGACGATTGAAGGATCGCATAATCGAAGACAAGTACCCGTTGCCCAATATTCACGACATTTTAGATAGATTAGGGCGTGCGCAGTATTTTACTACCCTAGACCTCGCTAGCGGTTATCACCAGGTAGAAATGCATCCTAATGATATTGAGAAAACAGCGTTTACTACCGAACGAGGCCATTACGAGTTTTTAAGAATGCCTTTCGGCCTAAAAAATGCACCGAGTACGTTCCAGCGTTTAATGGATCACATTCTAAGAGGCATAGACAACGTATACACATATCTCGATGATGTAATTATAATATCTACATCCTTACAGCAACATATAGAAAAATTAAAGCAGGTATTTGATCGGTTTAAAACTCACAATTTAAAAATCCAGTTAGACAAATCTGAGTTCTTACAAAAACAAGTCAATTTTCTAGGACACAAACTTACAGACGAAGGCCTAAAACCTAATAAGGACAAAATTAAGGCAGTATTAAATTTCCCTTTACCTAAGTCACAGAAAGAAATAAAAGCCTTCCTGGGTCTGGTAGGCTATTACAGGAAATTTATTAGGGACTTTGCAAAGCTCACCAAACCTATGACCGTTTGTCTCAAGAAAAATAGTAAAGTTATTCATTCTCCAGACTTTTTAGAAGCCTTTAATAAGTGCAAGCAAATTTTAACAAATGCCCCAATTTTACAATATCCTAATTTCGATTAACCTTTTGTCCTTACCACCGACGCTTCAGACGTAGCATTAGGTGCAGTATTATCCCGAGGGAGTTTCTGGTCTCCTACCGGGCGCGTCCCCAGGTGGCGGATAGGGGAACGCCGCACAGATATGTGCGGTACCGAGTTTGTCCCGGCGCGGACCAAAACCAGAAGATGGGAGTTGGGACAGGGGACCTCACCCCTCAAAAAAGGAAAACAATGAATGGCGACTAGTAAACAGAATTTACCCCAGGAGGGTACCGACTGCTCCGCAGTCGGAGAATCCCTCACCGGGGCCTCGGCCCCGGTCTGCCCCTCGTATTCTGGGGGGGGCAACTACCGCCTTCAAAACGATACCACTGCTCTCGGTGTGGGGTCGGTTACCGGCTCTAACCCGAGTGCAGGGGCAAAGGAGGAAAGCGCCACGCCTCTGGACGCTGCGGCAGCAGTGTCGCAAACGGTGCTAACCCGGTTGAGGAAACGACCGGGTAATTCCGCTGCCGTTGACGGGGTGAGTGAATCTGAAGAGTCAGACACATCTCAGATGTCGCTCGCCTCGTCCGTAACCTCGCTAGCGTCCCGTACGCGTAAGCGGGCGCTGCCAAAAAGAGCGCAGCTGCCGGCAGCTAAAAAGCCGGTGGGAGCAAATGCCGCGGCAGGCGATACGGATGTGGAGCTACTCGGGCTCCCATCCACCACCCGGGCGAAGGCTAAATTGCCTAGCCCTGAGGACTTGGCGAGGGGTATGCAGGCGCAGCCAACGTTCGAGTTGAACGCTTGCATTGAAGCCAGTCTCCTAGCCGTAGAGCAGGTTGCGGACAAATCCCGCAACCTCAAGGGGGAATATGCCCACCAGCTCCGCATGGCTGTGCGGCGGGCGAAGGCGGCGGCCTTGGTGAAGGAGCAGCGGTGCCCTTCACCTGGAGCAGGCTTCGAGAGGCTGGAGAGGGAGAACGTGGATCTGCGCTCCCAGATTGCCAGCCTTTCGGCGCAAATTACCGGCATGTCGGCAGAGATCAGCCTTCTCCGCGGACAAGGAGATGCTCAGGCGGGCTCCAGTAAGGCCGCCACAACGGCAGCGACCTGGGCCGTTGCTCCGGCAGGTATATCAGCCGATGCCGAGGCCAACCTTCGGCGCTCCATTGCCCTCGAAATCGGGAGCATGATGGACGCCAAGTTGGCCTCCTTAGAGTCCCGGCTTCTGCCGGAAAAGCGACTTCGCCCACCCCTCGCAGCCGACATCAGGAGGGCAGGCTCTGCGCCAATTATACCGACGCCCGCTTTACAGGCGCCGGTTGCACAGGCGCCACCTGCCGAGGTGTCTTCCCCTGACTCCCAAGCTGGGACGAAGGGGAAAAAGAAGAGGCGTCGCAATGCAGCCAAAGTGGCTCCGGTTGCGGACCTGCCGGCTGTGCCCGCCGCGGGTGCGGCGTCCGCTGCACTGGAGCAGTTTGCTCCACATGCGGCGGCGTCGACCTCACAGGTGACCCAAGCTGGGAGTGCATTGGCCGCTGGGGCTCTGTGGTCGACGGTGGCCAAGAAGGCAAAGGCGAAGAAGTCGCCTGCCCCGCCACCTGCGGCCACATCCGCACCGCCGGGGAAATCTCCCTCTAAGGGAAAGGCCTCGAATAGGGGGAAGAAAAAGGTCACCCTTCCCAGGGTTCCTGCATCAGCCGTGATCACGGTCACGGTGTCGAAGGGTTCACCCGACACGATGTTGGGTGAAGCGATGGCTGAGGCCAGGCGAAGCATCAAGCTCGCCGACTTCGGCATCGACACCGTGGCCCTCAAAAAGGCGGCCGGCGGCGGCATGGTGCTTGCCGTCGCTGGCGCTGACTGCGCTGCCAAAGCAGACAGTCTGGCGAGCCGGATGCGGGAAGTCCTCCTCCCCACCTTTGCCGTGCAAATTGCGCGGCCGACAAAGGTGGCAGAGTTGAGAGTCCGTGACTTGGACGACTCCGTCACGTCGCAGGAGGTAGCGGCTGCTATCGCTACGGCTGGCGGCTGTGTCCCCGCTGAGGTCACCGTGGGCGAAATTTATCGCTCACGCGTGGCGCTGGGGACCGTCTGGGTCCGGTGCCCACTGGGGGCGGCAAAGAAGCTGGCGTCCACGCAGCGCGTTCGCGTAGGCTGGACGTCAGCCAGAGTCCAGGTACTGGCGGCACGGCCTCTTCAGTGCTTCCAGTGCCTCGAATTCGGACATGTCCGCCTCCGGTGCCCTGGGGGAGTGGACCGAAGCACCCGGTGCTTTAAGTGCGGCGACGAAGGCCACATGGTGAAAACCTGCATGGCGCAGTCGCCCAAGTGTCCGCTGTGTGCGGACCTGGGCCTGCCTGCCGACCATCGGCTGGGCCGCAAAGCATGCGCGGCCCAAAAAAGCAGGAGAGGGAAGCGAGCCTCTCTTGCCGCCGCCGACAGGCAGCGGGCGAATGCGCCGGCACAACCGGGTGCTGGCTCACCGGAGGCGATGGACACGACATCGCCTTCCCAGCCCTAAGGATCCTTCAGAGCAATCTGAACCACTGCCGCAATGCGCAGAATCTTCTCCTGCAGACCATTGCGGAGTGGTCGATTGCTTTGGCGGTGGTCGCGGAGCCCTACGGTGTCCAAGAACATCCTCGTTGGTTCAGGGACACCGCGGACTCCGTTGCCGTGTATTGGGCTGGAAAAGATGGTGGGCCGTCTTGTTCCCTATTGGATAGGGGACAGGGCTATGTTGTCGTGGAATTTGGACCTCTGGCCGTGGTGGGTTGCTACGTCTCTCCCAATATATCTCTCGCCGAATACGAGAGATACTTGGACGGGGTGGCGAACAGTATCCGCTGTAAGTGCTTGCCCCGTCCCGTGCTCGTCCTTGGGGACTTCAACGCTCACTCCAGAGCTTGGGGAAACACTCGGGACGGGCCCCGGGGAGACGTACTTCAGGACTGGGCGGCGTCGCTCGACCTCCGACTACTCAATCGGGGGTCCGTTGCCACTTGTGTTCGGTGGCAGGGGGAGTCGGTCGTGGATCTATCATGGGCGACTCCTTCTGTCTCCCGCCTTGTGTCGGGTTGGAGGGTGGCGGAAGAGATGGTCACGCTTTCGGACCATCGCCACATCGTATTCGATGTGGCCCTCCGCCCTCCAGGCAACTCGAGCCGTCCGGGCGCTTGCCCACCGCCGCGACGTTGGGCCCTCAAACAGCTCGATCGAGATATGCTCGTTGCAGCTGCCAACGTCGCGGCTTGGTCAGGGGGGGAAGGTTTTTCTGATGGGATCTTGCCCGATCCAGAGGAGGAAGCGACCTGGTTCCGGGAGGCGATGACGTCGGTCTGTGACGCATCGATGCCCCGGGCCAGGCGTGGTCGGCGCACGGCTGTGCATTGGTGGTCGGACGAGATCGCGCAGCTCCGCGCAGTCTGTCTCGCGTCCCGCCGCCGGTTCACCCGATGCCGTCGCCGACGCTCTGCTACAGCCGAACAGACAGCCGAGGCGTATCGCCTGTACCGGGCGGCCACGATGGCGTTTCAACACGCCATTAGCGACGCCAAGGCTCGGTCTTGGAGAGAGCTCCTGGAGGGACTGGACAGGGATCCGTGGGGGAGACCGTATAGGATGATCGTGGGGAAGCTGCGCCCCTACGTCCCCCCGGTGACCGAAACCATGGACCCGGATCTGCTGGAGAGGGTGATCACCACGCTCTTCCCGGCGGTCCGGGACCGTCCCTCTCCACCTCCAGCTCTGTCGGAGTGGTCCGCCGAGCTGGAGGTTTCGGAAGGGGAGCTAGACCGAGCCGTGGGCCGCCTGAAGGCTCGCAGCACCGCACCCGGACCCGATGGTATTCCCGGTCGGGTGTGGGTGCTTGCGATGGCTGTCGTGGGGGACCGTTTGAGGCGGCTGTTCACAAGCTGCCTCCGTCATAGCGTGTTCCCCTCCGGCTGGAAGGAGGCCGGATTGGTTCTGATCCAGAAGGAAGGCAGGGCCGCAGATTCTGCCTCTGCATATCGTCCCATCTGCCTGCTCGACGAAGCTTCGAAGCTCTTCGAAAGAATAGTCGCCCGAAGACTAGTCGAGCACCTGTCGCGAGTGGGTCCCGACCTCGCCGATAGCCAGTTTGGCTTCCGGCAGCGGCGATCTACCGTGGACGCGATTCTCCGCGTCCGCTCGCTGTCGGAACAGGTAGTGACCCGGCGGGGGGGAAAGGCGTTGGCTGTCAGCCTTGACATTGTCAACGCCTTCAACTCTCTCCCGTGGGGCGCGATTCGGGGGGCCCTGGAACACCATCAGGTCCCCCCCTACCTGCGAGGCATCGTCGGGGCGTATCTGCGCGACAGGCACATTCGCTACGTGGGCAGGGACGGTAGCGTCCAGCGGAGGCGGATCACGTGCGGGGTTCCACAGGGGTCGGTTCTGGGCCCCCTGTTGTGGAATCTCGCCTATGACGCGGTCCTGCGTGTCGATCTTCCCGCCGGCGTCGGCATTGTCTGCTATGCCGACGACACATTGGTGTTGGCCGGCGGTGACACCTGGGAAGGAACCATCCGGCTTGCCGAGCAAGCGGTGGCAACAGTCGTGGCTGAGATCCGCGCGCTGGGTCTGGATATAGCGCCTCACAAAACCGAGGCGCTATGGTTCCACAAACTGCCTCGCGGCAGGGAACCTCCCAGCTCGCGGATACGCGTTGGTGACGCGCGGGTCGAGGTGGGCCGGTACATGAAGTACCTGGGGCTCACCTTGGACAGTCGGTGGGGCTTCGAAGAGCACTTCGAACGCCTGGTCCCCCGAGTCGAGAGGGTAGTGGGTGCGATGCACAGACTGCTGCCCAATCTCGGGGGGCCTCGGGAGGAAGTTCGCCGCCTCTACGGGGGGGTCGTGCGATCCGTGGTGCTGTACGGGGCGCCTGTATGGTCGGCTCGGCTATCAGGCGTCCGGCGCTGCAGGACGAAAATCAACGGCCTGCAGCGCAAAGTTGCAATACGGATCGCACGAGGATACAGAACAGTATCCTTCGAGGCGGCAACTCTACTGGCGCGGTATGTGCCGTTCGACATCCAGGCGGATATGGACGCGAGGGTGTATCACCGGATCCGCGCTATCCGCCAGGACGGCGAGACCGCGCCAGCTTCGGCGTTCGAAAGGCTAAGGCGGCGCGCACGTAGGCACGCGCTCGACTTGTGGCGCGAACGGCTTTTACGGCCACAGTTCGCGCACAAGCGCGTTGTCGAAGCGATAGTGCCGCACTTCGGAGCCTGGCTCAAGAGGAGCGAGCGCGTCACGTACCGACTGACGCAGGTGTTCACCGGGCACGGTTGCTTCGGTGAATACCTGAATAGGATCGGCCGCGAGGCCACGGCTGATTGCCAACATTGTGGAGGAGGCGGCCAGGATACTGCACAGCACACGCTCGAGACGTGCCCTGCGTGGGCCGCAGAGCGGCAGATTCTGGTCGACCAGATCGGGCAAGATCTCTCTCTGCCAGCCATAGTATCGGCTATGCTGGCAGAATCGGAAAACTGGAGGGCAGTGGTCTCCTTCTGTGAAGCAGTTATGCTCCAGAAGGAGGCCGATGAGCGGGAACGGGAGAGGGCCGATCCCGCTCGACGGAGGAGGAGGCGCCGGGGAGCAACCGCCCCGGTGCGCAACACGCCGCAACCCCCCGCCTAACACACCTTAGCGGGGGGCCTTAGGGGTCGCGAGCGCGCAGAGTGGGGACTCTGCGCGCTCACTTAGCGACCCCCGAGAAGACGGCGACACGCTGTGGTCCGTGTCGCCGTGCACACAGCACCAGCGAGGGTAACGGGGGACCTCTTTACAGTCTCCCCCGGGACGTGCACGAGGGGGTGGCCTCTTTACAGTCACCCCCTCCGGGAAGTGCCGTTTGGCATGGCACCGTGGTGGGCCTCGGTGCGGTCTTCTAAGAGTTCCCGAGGCCCACCATATGGTGTCGAGGCGGACCACCGTGGTGAGTTTAGCCGGTAGGAGTCCGGCACACCCCTCCGCCCCCCCCAGGCGGAGGATAGCCCATGATGGGTTCTCACCACGCAAATCAAAAAAAAAAAAAAGGTGCAGTATTATCACAGGGTATTGTAGGTTCCGATAAACCAATAGCGTATGCATCTCGGACACTATCGGATACTGAAACTCGATATTCTACTATAGAAAAGGAGTTACTAGCAATAGTTTGGTCAATTAAATACTTTCGGCCCTATCTGTATGGTAGAAAGTTTATTATCTATACAGATCATAGACCTCTTACCTGGTTAATGTCACTCAAAGATCCTAATTCTAAATTAACTAGATGGCGTTTAAAACTTGCGGAATATGACTATAAAGTAGTTTATAAAAAGGGTCGTCAGAATACTAATGCGGACGCTTTATCTCGAGTTAAAATATTTCACGGCAGTGTTGATTCATTAGTAGTTAATTTAGACGATAACGAGGATGATGAAATAATTAATAGAATATTTGAAAACACACGTAGGCAAGTCGAAAATGAAACGGAAACAGTCGCACCCCAAGAAAATATTCAATCACAAAACAGTAGTAGTATCCCCGAATCTCGGTTAGGAACAGAATCAGATAGCATGAGCATAGTATCTGCAGAGCCAGAATTGATCTCTACCAGGCACACACAACCGGATAACGAAAATTTTATTTATTTATTTATTAAACAACAACTAAAGCACCATTACAGAAATTATTACAACTAATTCGATGCTTTAGGGTAACATAACAAAATAAAATTACGCTTAGATACAATCTTAAAATTAACAATAAAAATTAAATCAAGTTCATCAACATTCAACATATTGTCCCGCCTTCCACCAACCTCTGACTCACTTCTATGAATTTAGACAGACTGTGAAAGAATAAATCTATATCCTGCAAGTTGATGATATTAATTAATCGTATGGCGCGTGACATGGGGGCAAACTTGAGCAAGTTAGTCCTAGCCAGCGGGACACTGAGTAAAGCGGGGCGGCGGCGTACACCCACGTACCCGTCAGGTGCGCGTAGCCGCAGCGTTTCTAATACCTGTGGGTGATGCACCAACCCTTGCAGAACTCTGAATACGTATTTAACGAGGGCGACGTCCCGCCTAACCGCCAGTCTGCTGTATCCGACCATGCCTATGACAAACAAGCTCGGATACATCAGAGGGTAGTACGGATAAACCCCATATTGTTTGAAATATAGAAACCTAGTAAATTTATTCTGTATTTTTTCTATCATGAGACTATATTTAACCTCATGGGGACTCCATATCATGGCATTAGTTTCAAGGTGACTCCGGACGAGCGCATTGTATAAAATCTTGATCACCGATAAGTTGGTAAAATCCTGACACTGTCTCAATATAAAACCTAGATTTCTAAAACATTTGCTGCATATATCAGTTATGTGTTTACGAAACGTTAACTCTGATACCATTTGTACGCCAAGGTCGCGGACTAGCGTTACTCGCGGTATTAGCACTGTGTCCATCTCATATTGATACCGCTGCGGAACATGCGCGCGGCTGTAGCTCATTACGCAGCACTTAGACACGTTAAAATAAAGCCTACTTTCCTTACTCCACTGTACTATCCTATCTATATCGCATTGCAGCCGTTCACAGTCTGAAGCGCTTGCTATTGACAGAAACACTTTTAAGTCATCTGCAAATAACAAACACTTCGCATGTTCTACGACTGCCGGGAGATCATTTATCATTATAATAAATTCCAAAGGTCCTAAATTACTCCCCTGACTCACGCCTGAAAATGTGTAGTACGGCTCTGATTTGTATCCCGCGTATTCAACATACTGCCGGCGTTCGCCCAGGTAACTCGCGAAAAATTGTAATATGATGGGGTGTAAAACCCATCGCAGCAAATTTCGTCAGAAGCACGTCATTATCAACTGTATCGAAAGCTTTACGAAAGTCAAAGTACGCGGTGTCCACCTGCCGCCCCGCGTCAATTTCCGGTGCGAGGTAAGTCACGAATGACAGCAGGTTACTCCCCGTACTTCGACCTGGTCTAAAGCCGTGTTGAGTGTCGGTCAGTTGGGAACGCAATTGTGTATAAATACAATTGTGTAATACTGATTCGAACACCTTGGCAAACGCCGACAGCACTGCTATCGGTCGGTATCCGCTAACGTCCGAACCCCCGCCTCCTTTAGGTACTGGGATCACTCGGGTAATTTTCCATTCTTCCGGGTAGCGTTTCTCTTTTAGACATAAATTAAAAATATGCCATAAGGGCTTCTCGAAAACAGAGTGACAGTCTCTAACAATGTAAGGTGGTATACCGTCTGGGCCCACAGAGTGCTTGGGTTTTAGGCGCTGGAGCGCGGCGCGCACATCCCGTAAGCTCAGCTGATCGAGGTGCACACGCGATGCACCCGCACGCCCGCCCCCCGCGCGCTCCGCTGCACTTGGGTCCAATGACGGTCGCACTGTGCTGTAGACTGAGTGGAAATAGGAAGCAAAACACTTCGCACAGTCTTGATCACTCAACACCTGCCCGTCTTTCGTGACTTGGGTTTTATTGCGTATTGATTGTTTGCATCTAATAAAATTCCAAAAAGATTTGGGATCCTGTTTAAAATTAATTTGTAGTCTTTCTTGGTAAGCTTTGTACGCAGAATTAATTTTACGTTTCACTTGAGATCTATACAGAGAAAACGTTTCGTAATCACATTGGCATCCTGTAATTTTGAATAACTTGTGATGCCTCCATTTCCGCACAATATCAAAAATCAAATCAGTTGTGTACCATTGTGGATAATTATACCTAGACCTTCGTGGGTACTCTTCTATTTTTCCTAGGAGTGAATTCGTTTATAGCCTCGTTAACTAACTTATAAAAATAACTCAAAGCCATCTCCGTGTCCTGAACTTCATACAAAAACTCCCAATCTATTGACCCTAACTTAGAATACAACGCGAGAAAATTAGCTTTAATAAAATTCCATTTTGGTTCATTGTTTGAAACATCTCTTTCATTCTGAGAAATCCGTTGCGTTCCCTGCCCCTGCCCACCTGCCGCTCGCTGGGCGCTCTTGGCATTGGCGATCAGCGGCGGGTGCTGAACATCAATCTCCCCTAATACCTCGTCAGCCAATTTGACCTCCAAGTCACTTGCCGATAAAGTTGATAACACTAGGTCTAATGTACGACTATTGTTATTAAGAATCTCATTTACCTGCCGAAATCCACAGAATGCGTTAACATATTCCAAGTAACTGTTTACTTCTACCGTCGCAGAAGGCATATTAAAATCTCCCATCACTAAAACTTTGTCGTACTTTACACAGATATTTTCTATTATATGAAATAAATGCATATATTCATTAGCATCACATTTTGGCGGGATGTAAACTACACAACATAAAAACAAACAATTATTGCCTTGGTGCACCGTTGCACAAACTATCTCGAATAAGGCGGTGTCCACATTATCAACGGAAACGCGTGTCAATTCAAAACGCGATGATGTCGCTAAGAATACTCCCCCTTGCTTACGCCCATCCGCTCGATCGCATCGAAGTATCTTGAATCCAGGTGGAATAAGCTCTCCATCGTGTATGGATTTATTGAGACCCGACTCCGTAATAGCAAATACGTCATAAGTTAACGTCAGCAAATTACTATAGAAAGTTTTTGTTTTCGTTCATAATCCTCGCACATTCTGGTAATACACTTGAATAGACTTATTTGCGGTTTTCGCTGCTTTTTGCTGTTCTTTTGGAGTTTCGAAACCACACCCATTCATTGAATTGAGCATTTAATGGCCAACTATCCACGTTATTGACCTTTCCAAAGAGCGATTCCGGCAGTCCCACCATAAATGACGAGTAGTCTCTCTTGGTTTTAGGGATAATTTTTTTCAATTCAACGTCCTTAGATCCGCTGATTTTTATAACGTGCTCAGCTATAGCAACATCCGTGGTATCAGGATGAAGAGACCAGATATGCAAAAATTTCTTCCTCTCAATAGCTTGAAAGGTAGAAATCAGCGCGTTTTCTCCTTTGCTGATTATATTGGCTTGAGCCTTCCTCTTCTGGTAACTTACAACCTTCCATTCTTCCAATGCATTCCTTCCTGATGAATTACTAGCATTTACCTCCTCCGGATTTTTGTTGTTCAAGAGGTCTAATCGCTCTCGCTTATGCAATGAGGTTGCACCCTTATTTTTGGATCGCTCTTCCGCACGGCGCGCACGTGCCGTTTCATTTTTTTGGAGCAACGTGGTAACCTCGATGTCTATGTTTGTCTCACTCGCACGCAGCGTGTCCGGTATCCCTGCCGATTCATGCATCTTGCTCTTCGCTGCACTTTTTGACGAAACAAGTTGATCAATTTTAGTGAGTAGTTCTTCAATTACCCTTTTTTGGTCTACAATGGCGATTGAATACTCATCCATTGCCCGTTTTTGATCTTCAATTTTCTTGTTTTGGGCCTCAATCATTGTAGACTGGGCCATAATTTTTGTTGTCAACGCTGCTACTTTTTTATTTAAATCGCCGAAAGTCGATTCTACGTTAAATTTGGACATTTTTACCAATAAATTAAAATAAAATCACGGAGACAGTGTTTGCACACGGAATGAGTAACCATATGTATTACTCATTCCGTGGCAAAATAAGGGCATACCTATAATATCAGATGCTATAGATAGACAGCTAAAACAATTTCACATGAGGTCAACACCCGGGTCGACTTATAGAGTCGATAATAGGTCTACTAACTCTAAAACTGTTATTAAAGATGTTTTTATCCCAATCAACAATACCGAACCAGAGATAGTTCGATTTTTAAAGGAACACACAATTGCCAACAGAATATTTCATTGCTATTTTCATAACGAGGATCTGTACCATGCCTTTTCTAGAGTCTATACTACAATATTCAATGAGCGAGGCCCAAAATTGCTCAAATGCACAACACGTGTGACATTAGTAGAGAACAAAACAGAACAGCTAGAGTTAATTAAAAAATGTCACGAAGGAAAGACAGTTCATCGCGGTATCCAGGAGACGTATAAGCAGTTGCATAAAAATTATCACTGGCCTAATATGTTACTTACAATTCAAAGTTTTGTTAATCAATGTGATACTTGTTTGAAGTCTAAATATGAGCGCAATCCACTAAGACCACCTTTAGCTATTACTGACACACCTCGCAAGCCGATGGAACACATATTCATGGACCTTTATTCATCAGGCGGAGTAACATTCCTCACTATCATTGATAATTTCTCTAAATACGCAGTCCCATTGAATGCATGCAGTAGTGTACATGTAGCAGAAGCATTGCTAGACGTTTTCTCAGTGTTAGGTTTGCCAAACAAAATAACGACAGATTCGGATACAAAATTTGACAACGATGTCATAAAAGAGATATGCGCATTACACAATATACATATACATTTTACTACACCATATAACCCTAATTCTAATTCGCCTATCGAACGATTACATTCTACACTAGCTGAAATAATTAGAATACAACGAATGACCAATAAAGATGATCCCATGCCGCTTATTATGAAATACTCGATCATAGCATATAACAACGCTATTCATTCGGCAACAGATTACACACCACACGAGCTATTATTCGGACACACAGCATCTAGAAATCCGTTAGAATTATACTATCCAAAAGAATTTTATCAAGATTACGTAATTAAGCACCGTGCTAACGCGGAAGCAGTCCAAGAATGCATTGCAGCACATATGTCTAAGAATAAAGAGCAGGTGATTGCCAAACGGAACCAAGAAGCTGAAGAAATCAAATTTAAGGTAGGTGAAACCGTTTACAAACAGGTAGCAAAGTCAGCGCGTAGCGACAAAACCAAGCCCGTCTTCAAGGGACCCTACAACATCCTGCATCTTCATCCAAACAACGTGGCTGAAATAATAGGTAACCAACCAAATTCTAAGTCCATTAGGGTCCACTTTAAGCTACTACGGAGACCTCATCTTGTTACAGGACCTTCGTTACAGGAGCCGTCGTGCTCTACGCAACCGGAATCGTGACCCTTGACCCAGTAAATAATGAAAACGGTATCCTTCTCTTAAAACAAGGACAACTCCTTAAACAGGATAACTACTTTAGTCTCGTCTGCGTTTATAATATTAGTAACCTTCATCTTACGTCCATTCAACTGATGGCTTTATATGCAAGTACTAAAGCATCTGAGAGTGCAGTATCTGGACAGTTGCATAAAACATACAGAGATCAAATCGAGTATAGTTTAGATCAGATAGGCAAAAAGTTGATATTTTTAACCCCTCATATTAGAAAAAGACGAGGACTCATAAATGGTTTAGGTGCTGTCGTTAAATCTATAACCGGAAATCTTGATAATGATGATGCAGCAAAATTTGAAGAAGAAATTTCAAATATTAGGAATAGAGTTAATAGAATACAAGATACGCAAAAAAAGTCCTTAGTCCTAGCAAAAAATACAATAGATGAGTTTGGTAATCAATTAAATAAATTAAATAATAATCACAAAAACTTAGTTAGTTTATTGCAAAATATTACTCAAAACTCTAATGACGTAAATAACCATTTACACTTCCTAGAATTATACGTACAGATAGACTTTAGTTTACAGATAATCTTAGATAGGTTAATGTTGTTAGAAGATGTTATGACGTTTGCTCAACTGGGCACCATGCATCCTAGTATTATAAGCCCTCAGAATCTTTTAGAGGAATTAATTAATTTAAATAAAATTTATTTGTTTAAACCAGTAGCTGACATTAGTATTAGTAACATACATAAGATAGAAAAATCAATTAAAGTCAAGGCTTATAGCACAGTACACTCTATAAATTTTATACTTGAAATCCCATCAGTATCCCCAAAAACCTATGACCTTATCCATCTGTACTTCATTTCCGATAAAAATAACTTAACTATCATTCCTAAATCCAAATACCTTGCACTTGGGAACGATTACGAGTACGCTTACCTGGAAGAAAACTGTCAGCCGCTGTCTGATGACATCCAACTCTGCGGGATCCTGAACACTAGAAGAATCGAAGACACTCAAGATTGCATACCGTCTCTCATCCAGCACCGACAAGCTAACTGTACACACGCCAAGATGAACCTAAGAAACGGAAAAATTCAAAAGATTGGAGATAACAACTGGCTGCTAATTCTTAAAGAAGATGAAATTGTCAAAACACTGTGCAATACCAAAACAGATTACAAAAGGCTTACTGGAATTTATCTCGTTACCTTAACGGAAGATTGTCAAATTAATGTCATGAATAAAACCTTACGATCACACACAGATACGATCGTCGTCAATGAGGTCATCCCTTTACCAGAGGAACACCAAGTCTTAGAAGAAACAATTCAATATGAACCACAACTAGAAGATATCTCGCTAGACAGCATCCATGAACTAATCAACAAAGCTGACAACCTCTCCGTACCAGATGACATCAATTGGCCGATGATAATAGCTACACCGAGTTGGACTACGCTACTCCTCTACGTATTGTTGATAGCTGCAACATGCTGGAAGCTGTATCAATGGAAGACCACTAAGATCTCAGAGGACACCAAAGGCAGCGAGGACGCCGCCAGAAGCAAGAGTTGCTTCTATCTTATGGAGGGAGGAGTTAACTCATCGTAGCAACCGCTTTCGCTGAGTATACAGTTGGCGTCAGCCTACTGATTAAAGTGCAACTTAGCATAAGATCAATATCATGTTATTCAATATAATTGTTTGTTACTTCAGTTTGTCATTAGCCTTCAACTAAATATCCTGTTTTCTATAATTAAATATTATGTATTAAATAAAAGTATTTTTTTACTAAATTCCCGATCGCCGAAACATAACTCCAGACACCATTTTTTTAAACAAAACATTTTTTAAAGCACAAATTGAGTCATGATAAATGCAATTATACATATCTTCAGAATATTTATATTGATCATACAGGCTTAAGTTAGGACAACTTTTATCTTCTAAATTAATCACACTATTAATGTTATTATTTAAAATACCTTTCAACCATAACACTTTTTCACGACCTTTAGTTGTATATACACTTATCTCTTAAAACATCTAAAATTAAATACTGATAATATGAATATGGTATAAATCCTTCATTCCAGTACGTCAATCCATCATTCAGTAGGTCAGTTCATCATCCAGTAGGTCAATCTACAGAGGATGCTGGATCCGCTCTAATTAAAACTATATTAGAGCCCTGGGAAGGTGCATGGGACGCCCTCGGAGTATTTTGTGACCTATCTAAGGCATTTGACTGCGTGGACACACTTATTCTTAAATTAAAGCATTACGGAATTAGGGGTAAATCTATCAATCTTCTAACTTCATATTTGGCTAATCGAAAACAAAGGGTTGCTATCGATAATAATAATAAAAATAATCATTTATGTCAGACTTTCATCCATAGGTATTTCATACATCAAACACGGAAAATAATAACAATAACAATAATAATATCACCTCTACCGGTTCTTTAGTCAAAATGGGTGTACCCCAAGGGTCTATTCTGGGCCCATTCTTATTTCTAGTTTATATCAATGACCTTCCCTATATGATCAATGATAATAATATGTCAAACATGGTCTTTTTCGCTGATGACACATCATTGATATTCAAAGTAAATAGAAAGGACAGGTATCTTGTAGAACCTAATCATACATTAAAGGTCATATCAAACTGGTTCTCTGCTAATAATCTTCTATTAAATGCAGAGAAAACCAAATGTATCAAGTTCTCACTACCAAATGTAACTCAAATAAAACCAAATGTAAGCTTAGGCGGTAAAATGCTAAATCTGGTTTCCTCAACTGTCTTCTTGGGTGTTACCTTAGACTCTAAATTGCAATGGGGGCCTCATATTGAGGCTCTTGCAGGCAAATTGAACTCTGCTGCTTTTGCCGTCAGACAAATAAGACAACTCACAGATGTGGCAACAGCTAGGTTAGTATATTTTGCTTACTTTCAGAGTATTATGTCTTACGGAATTTTACTGTGGGGCTCGGCTGCAGATGTTGAGACTATTTTTATACTACAAAAGAGAGCAATCCGTGCAATTTATAATCTGGGCTCACGAGAGTCACTCCGTGAGAGATTTAAGGATATAAATATATATATATATATATATATAAATATATTACTTTTCCTTCCCTTTATATTTACCAAAATATTATGTACGTCCGTAAAAACATGGCCACTTTTAGTAAAAACAGTGATCATCATAGCTTGAATACTCAAAATAAACACAAGCTTGCGATACCTGGTTTCAGACTTAGTAAAACCAACAAGTCTTTTATGGGAAACAGTATTAGGTTCTATAATAAAATTCCTAATTCTATTACTGAATTACCTATTATAAAATTCAAGTCTGTTATAAAGAATACCTTAATGTCTAAAGCTTATTATAATATCAATCATTACATCGAAGATAAAGATGTCTGGCGTACGATTCCTTACTGCATACTGCGAGCCACTGGCACCTCTTAAGGCTGCGCTAGTCGAGATTTTCTCCATACAAACGCTGTGGGGTGATTACTCCCCCGTTTGACATCGTAGGACCAAAATTAAGCATGATATCTATTTGTCTCGTCGTTATCTATGCCTGTACGTAAACCGAATACTAAAAAAAATAGTAATTTGAAAGTTATGAGCCTCGAAAGTTCCGTATTTCAACACTAATTTTAACGCAACTTTGGGCGTAAATAAATAACAGAAGTAGTATAAAATCTCTAAAACAAAATACGTACAGGCATAGGTTATTTATTCAAAAGTCTAAATAACTTTATTTTGAATTGATACATTCAGTAGTTTTTTTGTAAGAACACCTCTCCTAATAGTATGTTCTCCAAATTTTAGGCGCTCGTTACTAACAAGAAATTATGTGCCTTTCACTGCGAAGTCCCGTCCCGGGGGCCGCGCGGGTAGCGGAGGGGTGGCGCACACGCACTCGCACCCGCGCCTCTCGGGCACCTGTGTGTGTATCGTAGGACGTACGTGACTATAATCATTTGTATCTTATTATTGTTATCACATTGAGCCCTGGCTTTGAATTTTGGATTCCGATTTCGATATAAGTACATTGATTGAATGACTTCGCTTGTATATTTTGTTTTGTATTTATGTTCTGGTTTTCCGTTCTCCGCTCCTATTGGTCGTAGCGTGATGTTTTTGATAATAGTAGTAAGTGAATTTTTTCAATTCGAAGTAGTTTCTGAGATTAGCGCGTTCAACCAATTCAGCTTTATAATATTAATATAATATATTAAAATATATTAATACATATATAGTATAAAAGTATAGATAAACTCGTGGTCGGCAAAGCTAACTCGACAACGAGATGTCTCAATCTCAACGTAAGTAGGTACATCTCCCGCAGTGAACGCCTGGTTCCTACGAAATATTATTAGGATAAGTTCTAGGTACCTATTTATTACGTGCGTATAGTACCTATCTAGTACACACGGTGACATATCAAGTAAATATCCAATATAAGCTGAACTCGCGTTGTATAGGCTTTTGGTACAACGAGAGCTCAGCTTACACTGATAAACTAATATATCATCATGCGTACCATAAAAAATATGAGTAACACACTATGATAAATAAATCCAAATAAATAATATTATTTTATCAAACTAGGTTGGGTTTGGTGGTTTACGTTTTCTTTCAAGCTTGTGTGAGCGTGTTGTACCTACTTAGGCGAATCGCGGCAGCGGCGGCGGCGCACAGTGGGAAAATCGCGTATGTTTCGTCTCAAAACTTCATATTTCAGTTGTTTCAAAATGAAATGAGCTGTAATTTGCACACGTATACTTGGATATACCTATAAGGATTTATTGAAATATTTTTTTAATTTTGAATTATTATGTTATTATTCAAATAAAAAATAAAAAAAAACATGCATTTTAAGTAAAAAATATATATGTTTTTTTTTATTTCTCAATTTATTTTATCTAAAATAGATTAAGAAATAATGTCAATCTATATATAAAGAAACATACAAAATTTAGCAAGATCCTATTGATTTTCGTTCATAGCAAGAAGGGCCTTAGCTTCATCAAACAGTTCCTTTTTTGATATTGTTTTTGAGGCATTTCTCAAACTTGAAATATAGGGACCAGCAGTATATAACAAGGTATGGAACACGTCTTCATAGGTAACTCTTAACAAATAAAATAAAATAAAATAAAAATACCTATAATAAAACTTCATTTATTATAGAACATTTATTTATTATTTTTATCCCGTAATATCGATATTCATGTAAAACAGCTTTGTATGGGGCTTTTCCACAGTGCGGCGGTAACGGAGCCGCGCGGTGCCCCGGCGCGCTATATCAATGAGCTTGCGCATGTGTGCGGATACTTAGCGGCGGTATACTATACGGGAGTGTTTACCTGTGTGCGCACAGTAGCGTCTTACTGCTCATCACTGGGTCTATCCCTTTCTCAGACGATGTTGCGTGAGATAGCATGCATATTAGCCACGCCCATCAACGAGTTCGTGCTTTCGACTAGCGCACCCTTAATTGGCTTAAAAATGTACTTAGTGACTATTATGTGATACTGTAACTAACGACTCATAAATCTTTTTGACATTGTGATATTATTATTATTACATTAGGTAATTATTTATTGATGTTGCTAAATATTGTCTTAGCATTATTTTTTATTTTATTTTTTATTATTATTATATATTTTTTTTCACACTTTATTGTCAATATTATTATGTTTTTAATCAATTTTGTTGTGTGAATTTGTGCCTGTTATTTTTAAGTGCGGCTACATTTGATTGTAAATTTGTGTTGACAACAACGTGACTCTCATTGGTACCTACTTTCGTTTGTATTATTAAAAATTACCATTGTTATATGTGAGCACTATGTAGCCGTAAATTCTATATCTAATAGACGTGATAGCTGTCTGGCAGTTTGAGTTTGTCATGCTCACTTAAATGTCCTGATGATGGTAGCGTTGTGCATCGGGTCGTTGGGTTCCCTGCAATGTGGTTGAGCAAAGCGACGCTGATGCACGCGTTATACTCGTGGACGGGTGCCGTCTATTGGGACTGGTCAGCTCATAGCTGCCATGGCAATTTTATCAAAAGTAAATATATTTTTCATAACTATCAGGCTTGAGTTTCAGACTTACATAAGTTAGACTCTTTTAAGCTACATTGTACTCACATAATTGTTGTTCGAGATCAATGTATAAATTAATATTGTATATTTAATTCCGAGTTTAAAAGAGTAACCATGGAGTTTCTTGCCCGTTCTTCTCCATTGGAAATCAACACTTTGGAACGTGGCAACTAGAGCCTGACTATTCATAAGTGCCTGTAAATGGTTTACATGAATAAAAATATATTTGAATTTGAATTTGAATCATCCGGTTACGTTCAATCCATGCAACTTGTCATCTTTCTTGTTTTGTTAAATCGTAAAAGGGGAATGGTGGCTTAATTAAAAACACTTGAAGTTTCTTATTATAAAATATAGCAATTTCTTTTATTATAAACTCATTTGCTTCTGTTTTAAAGCCTTGAACGTCTACAATGGCAGTCATGATAACATGCGCACTATGTTGCTCAATGGTTTGTATTCCACAAGTCGATCGTTTATAATTAAACAATATGCAGCAGTATTATCAGGTATTGATGTCGAACATTCAATTTCCAATCGGACGTCTACAGGACCTGTTTTTAGACTGTTGTTTTGCCTTGAACAATCTATGATAAACAGAGGAGCTTTTACTTTAAAGTCCTTTATACTGAGCAAGGGGTCCGCCGGACAGATGTAATACGACTGGCGAAATTTCACATACATTTCATATAATATACTGTATTTGTTTTCAGAAAATTTTAAACCTAAAGGTTCATACGGATAATATTGTGAATTTAATATGCAGCAGTATTAGATACAAATTCATGGATAATATGGGTTGGTAATCCGTTAGTGTAGGAACCGTATATTAAATCACATTCTGTTCTAATTACGGGGAGGGTATTATTATTATAATTAAAATGTGTATTTGATACTGAGTTTAGCACTGAATAATATAATAAACCGCACTCATATTTTCCAGATAAGCTCAGAGGTAGTTGTAGTTGAAAATACGATTCTAATTCCGATTTATTTCCAGAGATCGTCACTGTTATAGACATACTATGCAAGTATATCTATAACAGTGACGATCACTGGACTGAACACTTTTGGAAAATCTTGCTTATTTTATTTTATCTCTATACCAAAAATTCATTAGAAAATTTAAACAAAGATGTCCGAAATTGAAAGCGTGATCGCCTTGTATGTTTTCATAATTGTAGTGGACTTAAAACCCTAAGTATTTTATTAACTCTTTTGGAGGCTTGAGATTTCCGTAACTGTCAAAATATTCAATATAATCATTGTATTTTGCATATGCTACCCAATGAGAACCAGGTTTTTTAGAACTGTCTAAATTGATTACTCCACATTCCTTTTTAAGGGGATAATCAAGGAGTTGATCCCTCATAAAAACACCTCTAAAATAGGGAATACTACTTCCATACTTCATAATGTCTAAGTTAGTTAATGCGCGATTGGGTAGCCTATATTTTAGTTTTTTGCTTTTGATACAAAAATTCCAAGTCCATTCTTATTTTCCAATGCAAAGAGCTTCCAGTTTTTCATTATGTCTTTTCGATTCCTCATATAGTTTTTTGGCCATCTCGAACTCGTTTATGGTCTTTGCAATACCAGCTGCACTGCCTGCTAAAACTCCTGCAGCCGATAATCCGAAAATAGGAATCAAAGGTATAATACTCCACCAGTTTTTGGTAAAGGGATATGTTATGTTAGTTATAAGTAGCTATGCATGTATACAGCTACGTTTAGCTATGCATGTTACCTACGTTTCGCGCCGGTCACAAGGGCAGTGCATTAAAGAGCTTTTTTACCGAACGCCGTGTCTCATTTAACAGTGACGACGATTCAACAATTACCTACGTACGGAAAAATTATAAAATGAGCAACTTCATCGGAACTGTTCCTACTTTTGAGCTCGGCCAGGACTGGAACGTTTTTAAGGAAAGGCTTTCTCAGTGGTTAACGGCAAATACGTTGTTAATAAAAGGAGAAGGACAAGAAGAGGTTCGGCAAAAGGCGGTACTACTGAGTGCACTCAACAATGATGCGTATAAGTTGGTGCGCGAGTTAATTGCCCCAAAAGCAGTTAAAGAGATATCTTATAGTGAATTAAATACAGAATTAGATAAGGAGTTTTTGCCGAAAAAGTCGGTTTTAGCTGAAAGACACAAGTTTCATATGGCGGCGCAAGAGACAGGCAAGGATTTGACACACTGGGCGGCCCGCGTACGAAAATTAGCAGTGGACTGCAGGTTTGGCACAGCTTTGGAAGAAATGTTGCGCGACAGGTTTATAATAGGGATGTATCCTGGACCGGAACGAGACAAGCTGTTCATGGACGAAAAAGTGTCATCATCTTTATCAGCATTAGAGGTCGCAGTGGCTGTAAATAGTGCGAAGCGCGCAGCGAGGCAGTCTACGACAGTAGCGGTTACGGCAGTAAACACCACCGAAGTTTTCAAGATATCTGCGGGCCCGACGAAGTCGACTAAATGTTAGCGGTGGGCTGTAGCATCTTTTTTGGATAACGAAACGCAACTGTCTATCGGATATCAATAACGGTTATTAAAACGCGCTATCCTGCTATCCTGCTATTGGTCGCTATTTGTCATAGCGACTAATAGCGGGATAGCGGGATAGCGCGTTGCACATCAATGAGCAACACGTAATATGATAGTGAGGTATTGATGAGCTTTTTTTTTTTTTTTTTAGCTTACCTATTTACTCAAAATTCATTCATTCATGATGAATGAACGGCTCCGTGAAATTTTGATGACCTTTTTTTTTTTTTAGCTTTCACTGATGCTCATAATGCTCAAATTTTGCGAATTGTCGTTCCCTATTTACCCAAAATTGTTGTTCGTGTCGGCTCTTGGTGTGGATTCATTAACGACTCCGTGAAGTTTTGATGAGCTTTTTTTTTTTTTTTAGCTTCATTGATGCACTTCCATTTCATTGGATAACGAAACGCAACTCTGTCTATCGGATTCTTTGGATGTTAGCTACTTTAACGTTAGCATGTTAGCAGGTTAGCAGGTTAGCACGTTAGCACGTTAGCAGGTTAGCACGTTAGCAGGTTTTTCAAATAACCTGCTAACCGTTATTATGACGATAGCTCGTTTCAACAACGTTTAAGTTGCGCAACGACCACCGCTACTAAATGTGGTGTATGCGGCTATAACAACCATGCGACCGACAAATGTCGATTTTCTATTTACAAATGTAAATAATGCGGAGTGAAGGGTCATTTGAAAAAAATGTGTCGTAATAAAAGTGGACAAATTAATTGCCTTCAACCGTGTGACGAATATGGTGACGACGGTAAGAGCATTCTTATTTGTAATATACGTAGTTATTGCGGCGAGCCTATGACGCTGTCTATCGATGTAACCAGCCATGAGTTAACGTTCGAAGTAGACAGTGGATCCTGTGCTACGGCTATTCCATTAAACATTTATAAAAAATATTTTAACACGTTCCGTTAGGGTGTCCCAACTCAGTGTTAAAAGCGTATTCAGGTGAAAAATTGGAGGTAGTAGGGGTGATGAAAGTTTCGATTACATATGTAGGGGAAAGAAAACGTATTGAAATATATATATAAAGGTTCTGGTATTCCTTATTAGGTAGATTTTTTTTATCTTTATATAAATTACAGTTATCTAAGGTGAATCATTGTGTTAAGCTAACGGAACTCGAGTACTATGTAAATAAATATCCTTTCTGTTTTCCGATCAGTTAGGGGGTTTTAACAAATATAAAATTAAACTTACATTAAAACCGAACTGCCAACCCAATTTTTTTTGGCCTAGAACAGTACCTTTTGCGTTAAGGAGTATTAAATTACGCTTTAATGTTCGCAGCAGACTAAAAATTTATTGAATGACACTTTCACATCACATAGGATAGATGGCGTTATCAGTCACTATTTATTGACCTTTTTGATACATTTAATAACACCCCCACTTATCAAAATAAGGCAAGACACAGAATATTACATAGAAACAATGCCAAGCAAATTTATAAACTTGTAATGTTTTAAGTGACACAGACCTTTAGTCAGTATGTCAGCAGGCATTTCCTCACTAGCAATATATTTAATTTTAACAAATTTGTGTTTTACAAGATCTCGAATATAATGACAACGTACATCTATATGTTTTGATCTATTATGACTCTGATTACTAAAGGCTAACTTCAATGCACTTTGGTTATCACAATACAAATCAATTACATAAAGTGTATCAGTAATTTCGTGCAATAAATTTCTCAAATAGACAGCTTCTCTAGATGCTTCTCGGTACTAGACAATGAGACTGTTTTCTGCTTTCTACTTTACCAAGAAATAGCTGACCCTGACAGCATAAAGCAAAAACCAGTATAGGATTTCCTATAAAGGGCGTCACTTGCCCAATCACTGTCCACAAATACTTGTAGATCGCTATCATTATCACTGTATTTTAAACAATAATTCTAAGTATAATCCAAATATTTCAATACACGTTTTGCATAGTTCCAATGTATATGACTATAACAACCATTGAATTGACTAAAATAGCTTACAGCGTAGGCAATGTCTGGTCTTGTTAAAACTGCCAAGTACATTAAACTTCCAATTAGTTTTTGATAGGGAACATCCGGTAAAAATTTATCAGGTGACTTATCTAAATTCAATTTAGGCTCAATTGGAGTACTTTGTGTTTTACAATCAGACATCTGAAATTTAGAAACTAACTGTTCAATATATTGTTGTCGATCTACAGTAATAACATTTTTATTTTTATCTAAATTTATTCTCATGCCTAGATATTGTCTTACAGGCCCTAGATCTTTTAACTTAAATTCTGAACCTAATATATTTTTTAATTTATTAGTTTCAAGAATAAGAATAAGAATAAGAATTATTTATTTGCAAGAATACAAGTACAATTTGTTGTAATATTTATATATAGATAAGTTTCATCATACTCTACCAGACAGATGACTGGTGTGCAAATATTATGTTTGACATTATGTTTATTGTGACAACCATGAAGCTAATATCAAATCAATTTAAAATAAAATAAAAATATAAAACAAATACATTGTGGAAATAAATGTCAATCAAGAGGACCATGATATGAAAGAAATAATAACAAATATTTATTCAATTTTAAATTCTATAAAATGTCAATGTATATAAAATAATTTTAAAATTCTATTAAATGACAAGTAATTAGGATGTCACATATTATAACTTATTAGCACAAAATTACATTCACATTTTGTCAGTAAGATACTCGGAAATATTATAATAGCCCTTGCACAAAAGAAAAGATTTCAACCGTTTTTTAAACAGGTTGGTATTTAATTCCTTGATGGATTGCGGAATGTGGTTATATATTATTGGTGCTAGGCAGAACACGCTCTTGTGCATAAGTGCCGTATTAGACTTCGTTACACATAACCTACTATTGTCCCTTCTACTACGGGTATTTGTTTCCGATAGTTTTTTAAATAATGATGGATTATTCTTAACGAAAACAGCGACTTCGTATATATATAATGACGGAAGTGTCAATATTTTGTGTTTACTAAAATAAGGCTTACATGAATCCGTAGAATCTAACCCAAACATTGCTCTGATCAGTGTCACTGTTTGAAAAGTCAAAATCAAAGTCAACGTTTTTTATTTCAAGTAGGCCTTTTCAGGCACTTTTAAAAAGTCGAGACTCTAGGCGCACGGTTCCAAAGGGGGTAGGTCCTATGGAGTAGAGACCGGCAAGAAACTCCATGGATACTCTTTCCAAAAACAAAAAGTTAATTTACAATTAAAATCTTAAATTAACATGCATTATATAAGAAAAAATACAAACTTAATAGAATGCTACTTACACAATGAGGCAATACAACATGAGTTAAACAATTGTTTCGAGTATAAACTAAAAACGGGATAAACAGATCAAAGCGGATAAAACAGAAATAAAAAAATACAAAAAAGAATACAAAATATTGAAACATCAAGAATGTCCAGATATGTAAAGCGAATCTAATGTAAAATATAATTAGTAGACACAATGGATAACCAGGGAAGCCACATGTGCAGAAGATATTCAACGCCACACGTCTCTATCGTCAACATAGTCTTTGATCCTATAATATGCTTTGATAGAGCTGTGATGTGCGGACCCCACTGCAGCTTCGAATCTATTGTAATACCTAAGAACACTGTTTCGTTTATTAAATCAAGTTTATTGCCATCAAGCATTATGTTTAAGCTTACTTGGGGTACATTTGGCAAGGAGAACTTGAGACATTTTGTTTTAGTAGCGTTTAGTAATAAATTATTTGCTGCGAACCATTTAGAAAGAATATTTAAGCTATTGTTAACATGTATTACTTCGCTATCTTTTCTACTTATTTTAAAAATGAGGGAAGTATCATCCGCAAACAAAACAATATCAGATATTCCGCTTATCATATATGGAAGATCATTTATATAAGCCAAGAACAGGAAAGGGCCAAGAATTGAGCCTTGTGGTACGCCCATTTTCACCAGAGACCCTTTAGATAAGACACCATTTACACATATTTTTTGCTGTCTTTGTGATAGGTAGGATAGAACAAGATCGGCAGCTCGTTCACGAATTCCGTAGTAGTTTAATTTGCGGATTAGTATAAAGTGGTCGACGCAGTCAAAAGCCTTAGAGAGATCACAAAAGACGCCAATTGCATCCTGTGAGCTCTCCCAGGATTCCAAAATATGAGTGATTAATTTCACTCCAGCGTCAGTAGTAGACCTACCCTTCGTGAAGCCGAACTGACGAATATGTAATAATCCATTGGAATTAAAATGTGAAAGCATTTGATCAAGCAAAATTTTTTCAAATATTTTACTTAATGCGGGGAGAACGGAGATTGGTCTATAATTGGAGGGATTATTCTTACAGCCTGATTTGAATATTGGTATAACCTTAATATGTTTCATCAAATCAGGAAACGTACCCTTATCTATGCATTGGTTGAATATGCCTGTAAGTATGGGGGCAATAGTATCAATAATATCTACAATAACTCTAACAGAGATGCCCCACAAGTCTTCAGTGTTTTTTATATTTAGGCTTTTAAATGCTGTTTTAATTGTACTTATACAGATAGGCTTGAATTTAAGGTTAGACACGTCTTTGCAGAAATTCTCTTTAAGTAGAGATTCAGCTAAAGTATAGGATGAGGCAAGAGTTTTTGTTAACTCTATAGGGATATTTGTGAAATAGTTTCCTAGTATGTTTGCGACTTCTAACTTATTAGTTTTAAAACCATCATGTGTTTTTAGAGACAAGTCGGTATCCCGCTGCTTTACATTCCCAGTTTCTGTATTTATTACCTGCCATACAGCCTTAATTTTATTACTAGAATTACCTATTTTATTACTTATTAACTTAGATTTAGCAATATTACAAATTACCTTGAATAATTTGGAATAATTCCTAACATATTTATGGAATGCTTGATCAGAGGTGAATGATTTTTGATAGTATAAATCCTATAAATGATCCCTACTTTTCCTAATGCCTTTAGTAGCCCATTCTTAAATTTTGATTTATTAGTAATCTTGATCTTCTTAATTGGACATGTCTTATTAAATTCTTGGCATATTGTTGAAAATAGAGTGGAGTAATTTCTGTTGGGGTCTCTTGAATTATATGAAGAAGTAAAAACTTTGATTTCAACATTTTTGTTTAACGTCTGCAACTTATGTTTAGTTATAGGTCTAAATTCAATGATATTATTTATATTTTTCTTATCATTCTTTGATTCGAACTTAATTAGTTGACCCAAATGATCCGATCTGATACCGCTAATCAATGAGGACCCTTTTATCATGCAATTTGTGAAAACATTGTCTATGCATGAAGCTGAAGAGGCAGTGATTCTAGTGGCTACATTAAATACATGATCTAGATTAAAAGATTTAAATAATGACAAGACTTTACATTTTTCTGGCGAGTTAAAAATAAATTTATTATTTTTAAAAAGTTTACTAAGTATTTCTTCAATTATAATTAAAAACGAGGAAAAAATTGATGCGGGGGGTCTATACACACACAGAATAGTATGGTTTTCAATCTCCGCACATGCTACCTCACACAAACGATCAACAGAGCAAGAAGTGATGTCCCTTCTTTCCTTATGATTAAAACGACTGTTACACAAAATCAAAGTACCACCACCTTCCGCTGATAATCTGTTGAACGCACTGGCAACTGCAAAGTTATCTACATGAAACTTCATTTTATCAGGTTTTAACCATGTCTCACAGAAACATAATATATCCATATGATACCTATCAACTAACAATTCAATATCCAAAGTTTTGCAAGAGAAGCGATTAATATTTTGATGATAAAGAAGAACGTCATCATACTGCTTCTCTATTGTCGGCTCTAAAAGTTTAAACAATCTATCATAGAATTCTTAGTGGTACATCTTAGCAATACTGACTCATTACCTATCCTAGTCTGCGATATATTATCTATAATAGAGTTAATATTATACGCTATTAGAGTAGAAATCAGATGTTTGGATTTCTTAGGAAGAAATAAGGCATCTTGAGTAAGTATAAAACCATTAACAAACTTATTAGTATCAAAAAACAATAGTTTGTCATTATGATGACATGTCAACATATACATTAAACTATTTAAGTTATGGATATTGTTATTCTCTTCATCTGATAACATGTTTGAATAGGGTAGAGCACATAACATTAGTCTGCCTATATTTAATTTTAATATGGTGTTAATACTACATATAATGTCCCTTTTCAATAGTCCAATAATATTACCTATCAACAATATAACAGTAGTTTGGTCATCAAGGTGTGTATTACTGGCAATTTTATTAACAATATGATTGTAATGCAAGTTAGGATAACAAAAGTTTGTAACCTTGTGACTCAGAGAATTTAAAAGGAAATTTTAAAGGATTCAAAAAATCAGAAAGTCATCTACATACAGTGCCACTACAATTTTAATTTTACCATACATTTTTGTAAACAAATGTAGGGTTTTTAAAGATTTAAATAATTTGTTCTTATTTTGAGAAATGGCAACACTGTCCAGCCGTCATTTTGGTAGGGAAGGGGTAGTTTATAAACGAGAGCACTTGGCCGAGAGGGCTCAGAGACCAATGGCTAGACCGTTGAGAATCCTACACTGGAATGCCCGCGGCCTCAAAGCCAAGGCCGCCCTCCTCCGACCCCTACTGCAGGAACAGGACATAGACGTGGCGCTAATAAGCGAGACGCACCTGGGACCTGCAGATAAAATCAAATTCCCGGGTTTCCTCGTTTATAGGAAAGACGAGCAGTCGGCACTCCACATAAATTACCGCGGTCTGGCGGTCATTGTCAAGCGGAGAGTCATCCACCAGGAGCTGCCCACCACCACCCTGAAGACCACCTACGCGCTGGGTGTCCAGCTGCATGTCGCGGGCGACCACCTGTGGGTATATTCGGCGTACAAGGCCCCCGGCGACCGCCTGGAGCCCGCCGATATACGCACACTACTGGACTCGCCTCACCCCACCATCATCGCCGGCGACCTAAACAGTAAGCACCCAGCGTGGAACTCAAGCGTCGCCAACGCAGCGGGGAACCGACTCTTCGCCGACGCTGAGGCCCACGGATACCACGTGTCCGGCCCCGAGAACCCCACCCACTACCCGGATCGAGCCGCCCACCAACCCGACGTGCTGGACATCGTCGTGCACAGGGGCCTACACTGCCAGATCGCGCAGCACGTACTGGACGACGAGCTACAGTCGGACCACCAGCCCGTGCTCGTCGTCCTGGAAGCCACCACCACCCGACTCGCTCGTCAAGCGCCACGTCCGAACATAGACTGGGCTGTGTTCACCAAAAGGATGGAGGCCACAACGCCTACTCGGCCGGTCGCCTCGGCCGCTGAAGTGGACGAGCTGACGGACGACCTCACTGCCTGTATACAGAGCGCCCTAGAGTCGGCGACCACGGCGACTAGTGGGGCCCGGGGACGCTACTCAGCGCTCCCCACACACATCACGCAGATGATCGCCGACAAAAGGCGCCTACGCAGGCAGTGGCAACACACAAGATGTCCGTCCCTAAAGACGCAGCTCAACCGGCTCGCCGAGAAGGTGAAGGCCGAGCTCCAGGCCCACACCACCGAGAGCTGGGAGAGTTGCATAGAGGCGGCTGACGGCGATTGGCCGTCTATCCACAGACTGTGCCGCCGCCTCCGAAGCACCCCAACTCCGGTGCGTCCTCTATTAAACAGCGACGGGGCGCTCAGATACACCGCCACAGACCGGGCGGAGATCTTCGCCGAGCACCTGGAGCGTCGGTTCACGCCCAACCCGTCGGGTGATGCCACACACACCGCAGCAGTCGAGCAACACCTTGGAGAGTACTTCTCCACGCCGATAGCTCCCGAGGAGGACCCGCTGTTCGTCTCCCCGGGCCAGGTGAGAGAGGCCATCAGACGCACGAAACCCAGAAAGGCCCCCGGTGCGGACAATATCACAAATATTGCGCTACGCCACCTGCCACCGCGCACCACAGCGGCCCTAGCCCGGCTATATACGGGCATTCTCCGCACCGGGACGTTCCCCTCCGCGTGGAAAGAGGGGCGCGTCATACTAATCCCGAAGCCCGGGAAGAACCCACAGAAGCCGGAGAGCTATCGGCCGATCACCCTGCTGCCCACCACCTCCAAGGTGTTCGAGGCGCTCCTGCTGCGCCACCTGACACCACACCTCACCCCCCGATGCGAACAGTTCGGCTTCCGCGCCGAACACAGCACGACGCCCCAGTTGTCGAGGGTACTGCACCTGCTCACCGCGGCCGTCAACAAGCGGGAGTACGCCGCTGCAGTATTCCTCGACATGGAGAAGGCATTCGACCGGGTATGGCACCCCGGTCTTGTACACAAGCTCACCGGGACCACAGCGCCCCGTCGCTTGATACACGTGGTCTCCTCCTTCCTCTCGGACAGGACATTCAGGGTCGCAGTTGAGGACCAAGTGTCTGCCGCGCACCCCATCACCGCTGGAGTCCCGCAAGGCAGCTGCCTCTCGCCTGTGTTGTACTCACTGTACACCGACGACATTCCCGCCACGAACTCATCGACGCTCGCGCTGTACGCTGACGACGCCGCGTACATCACCACCTCGCTCACGGCCGAACACGCGGCCGTCAAAATGCAGCGCGCCCTGGACGACCTTCCCGACTGGCTCAGCAAGTGGAGGTTGACGGTCAACGTGGGGAAAACACAGGCGATGATCGTCACCACGCGCGCACGCCACTTCCCTCCAAAACTGCGACTCTTGGGGGCTGACATCGAGTGGACGCGGACCGCCAAGTACCTTGGCGTGACGCTCGATCGTCGGCTCACCATGGGCCCGCACGTCCGCAACACTGTCGCGCGGGTACGAGCGACCCGCCATCTCCTCCGTCCCGTGCTCTCCTCGCGCCTCCCGCTACGCGTCAAGCTGGGGGTGTACAAGGCCTACATCCGCCCGCAGCTGACATACGCTGCCCCAGCTTGGCTCGCCCTCACGTGCGAGACCCACCGCAAGAAGCTCCGTGTGCAACATCGCCGACGCCCCTCGCTACGTGAGGAACGCGGTAATCAGCCGCGATCTGCGAGTCGAGAGCGTGGACGACTTCGTCAAGGGGATGGCGAAGAAGATGTTCCTTCGCGCCGACGCTTCCGCCTGGCCCCACGTCAAGGACCTGGCCCCCTGGCACGCACGCCCGCCAGACGCCAAACGCTTCCCGCGCGACCTAGTCGCGGACGATGCCGCCCCCACCACCGGACTGACCCCGAGTATGCCGCCCCACACTACACGCGGCACACTCGAACAATAAGACTCCACAACACAAAATAGCACCCGCCGCCACTGCGCCGCGACCTATGTTTACATAGCCGCGGCAAAGGAAACGGCCCACGCACACATACAACAGACTCCTCATACACGTATGACTCACGCGAAGGATGTGTCTCACGGGCGGGTGAGCGCAAGCCAACGCACACATTGGGCGATGACTCACAACAGACAAATCGCCCAATACACACAATAACGTCCCGTGTTTGCAACGTAATTGGCTAGCTCCGAGTGCGTTGTAAACACGGGTCAACCCACCCCTTCTGTAGGGGGCGCCACCTAAAGTCGCCACCATGTGCGTCGGCAGACTCCCGCCGGGCCTCCCCCGGGATCCCCCGGGGGTCTCACCCGGCGGAGTACGGACCGCCTGGGTGGCGTGAAACACTTCGGGTGCCCCTACAGAAACACCAGCAGCCACACAAACGTAGGATTTTGTTTATTATCCCCATCCGCGCCCAGTGGTCCGACCAAACCCCACGACCGACCCATACTTCTATGGGTCGCGTTCGCCCCTTCGGGCAGTGGGCAACACGCCCAGAACCCGATTCCTCGCCCTCCCCTAGGGGAGCGCGTAGACGATCTACCAAGCGAGAGGGCTCATTCTTGGTGTAGCAACGGTGGTGACTGTAATTGTGAAGAAGTAAAGAGACGAATAAAGTATCAGTGCCTACCTACATTTAGTGAGTTTTATTACACTTCAGAAGTGGGATTCGAAAGGTAAAGAAATTTTAATTTCTTTACGCTAAAATTAACATATAGTTGCCTTAAGCTCGCTGTCCTATTTTGTCGGGGTGCTCCCCGATAATAAAACAGAGGACTGGGTTTCTAACATGTTCTATAACCTTGTGATGTGATTTTATTTGGTCAGGGTACTCCCTGATAATACGATTGCAAAATAAGGTTATGATAACTATATATTAAATAAATAAAAAAAAAATGTGGTAACCTAAAGCTGTCTGTCACATTTGGTCGGGGTACCCCCCGATAATATGACAAAGCATATTGGGTTTCTAACATGTTTGATAGCCTTATGGTGGGATTTTATTATATTCCTCATATGATTTCAAAATAAGGTTATGATTAGTGTGAATCTTTTCTATTTTGACTGGAAATGATGATGATGAAAATAAGTTAGAATCGAGCAAGGTTTGTTGCCGCTTGGTTGGGGCTCTCCCCAACAGCGACAACATGCTTCTGCCGTGCTGCAACTAAAGGTCAGTTTTGTTTGGTTAGAGTACACCCTAATAATAAAACTGTTTATCGAAGGTTACTTTTAACACTTTATTAGGGAACAACCGTTACAAAAGGGCATAATTGGCTAACATTTGGTCAGGGTACTCCCTGACAATGATGGTTAATAGCTCGAAAGCCTAGTTGGGTGTTAATGCTTGATCAGGGCACTCCCTGATAGTGTTGACAAACAGCTGAGTTTTGCAAAGTGTTACTGTGGCTCTGTTTTACGCTATGCAATGAGTTTTATCGAACATTTATGTCCTTAAATGTTGTCAATTCCAGTTTCACAATGCAAAGAGATAACGGTGACGCCCGGTCGTTGAATGTTTCTCCTTGTGGTCATAACGAGAGTCGGCGGCGCCTACTAACTCCAGCAAGGTGCCCGTCGCATCATCGATGTGATACTTCCGGCGAAGTCGCAGCAGGTCACGGAGGCAGCGTTTTCGTGAGAAAGAGCTTGAGGTTGAGCAAGAACGAGAGCGGCTACGTGTACTCGACCGGGAACTACGCCGGGAACGTGAGAGAATAACAGGCGCATGGCAATCGATCTGGTAGAAGCATCAAGAGTACGACCCCTCATCACTCGCAAGAACCGGGAGCGCAGTTGCAGTCAGAGCCGGTCGCGTCAATGTGAGCATCAAGCTACAAGAGCCAAGCGGAGACGTAGTTCACGTGAGCAGAGCAACGACAGTCTACGTGGCGACGGCGCATCACGAGATAAAAGGTCACGTACCCCTTCTTTTACTGTTAAAAGTGCATCAATTTCGAAGAATATCGATACTAAAAATATTCTCCCTAATTTTGACCCTTCAGCAAGAAACCAACGTATTGACATTTGGCTGCGTAAAGTAAACGAATGCGCTACTGTATACGGCTGAGATGATAAAACAACGATACATTTTGCAATGCAAAAACTTCAGGGTTTGGCCAAAGTTTGGTATGAAGGCATGAACACAATTTTTCATACTTGGGAAAATTGGCAAAAGATGTTAACGAGTGCTTTTCCTTGTGAGCAAAACTATGGCCAAATCCTGGAAGATATGCTTAAGAGAAAAAGTAATTTTGGCGAACCAATTGAAGTATATTATTATAAAAAACTTGCATTGTTAACTCAGTGTGACGTTAAGGGTAAACGCGCAGTGGATTGTATAATCCACGGTATTTCTGATAGGACGACGAAATCTAGTGCGTTAGCGCTTTGCTGTTCTCTGCCTGATCAGCTTCTCCAATTTCTAATGAGTAACAAAGAAACCCAAACTTCAGATCGTAGTTTTGGTAAAAATAATTCTAACCGATCCAATTCTAAATCAATTCAGAACAAATCTAATCAGTATCAGGGTCCTTTGTTCTGCTTTAATTGTAAGGAGCGAGGTCACCCTTACTTACAATGTCCAAAGCCACTAATCAAATGCAATAAATGCAACAAAATCGGTCACAAGGTCGATAATTGCTCGCAAGATCCTAAATATGATAATATTGTAGGTAAAACTGGAGCACCATCTAAAACGATGTGTATTTCAAGCTCCAGTCCAAACTTCAAAATTCATGAAGCCAGTTACAGTGAATGGCAGGACTGTAGAAGCATTTATTGATTTCGGTAGCGAAGTGACGTTGGTTAGGGAGTCAATAATTTCAAGCCTTAATCTAGTGCATGATCAGGTCCCGTCGGTTATGAAGGGATTCGGGAATGAGGTGGTCCGATCGTTAGGTAATGTGATGCTCGATATAGTGGTAGATGGAGTTGATGCGAGGGTAGTCTGTAAAGTTGTCGAAGATAATCTGTTAGACAAACCTATATTAATAGGCCAGTCATACACAGAGCAACCACATATTCTTTTTTTTTTTATTCTTTATTGAATTTAGAGGGTTTTTTCAATTATGAAAATGTCACCCCCGTTGCCGCCGATTGTATACAAAAACAGATTAAATACATTAACAGAACTTAAATTAAATCTATGGTACCCGCAACCTTATACCCAAAATAACAATTTTGAGAAGCATCCTAGCCTCATCCGACAATGGTGAAGCTAAAATGCTATTATAAAAACCTATACTAAAATTTGCATTACCAAAGGCATGACGTCTCGGAGCCTCATTCCGGCTACATTCCGCCAGAATATGATGGGCATCTTCTATGATTCCACACACACTACAATAAGGTGAATTCACCTTCCGCATCATATATGCAAAGCTGTTGAGAGGGATATGACCAGAACGGAGCCTCAAAGCCGTCACAACCTCTTGCCTACTCTTTCCTTCCACAATGAACCAGAGGGAACGAGGAAGGGACGGTTGGATAATCTTATACCAGATACCCTTCGTTAAGGATCTTTTATCAAAATATTCTGACCAATAATCGAAGCATACATTCCTAACTGTTGATAAAATCTCGGTATACCAAGGTAAACAAGTGTACAATTCTCCATCAGAGCCAGCTTCATTTGCTAGTCGATCAACTATCTCATTACCCTCTAGCCCAATGTGCGAAGGAATCCATTGAAGTATAACCGTTATGCGTTTAGTAACAAATTTACTAATAGATCTTAAAATAGTATAAGCCAATGGAAGCCCTCTAAAGGTCGAAGTGCATTTAATCAAATGTAGAAGGGCACTTTTAGAATCTGTCAAAACAACAAATTGATGACCACTTAATGATTCAATATAAGCCAAAGCCTCTGAAATGGCAATTAGCTCTAAATGCATTATAGATACTTCAGGAATTATTTTAAATTTTGAACAGTCTCCAGTTTGAGAATCAAAAAACGCAGCGCCTGAACTATTTTCTTGTCTAGAACCATCGGTATAAACAAAGTAAAAATTAGGGTATAGTTCATTTAACGATTTACAACATTTTGTTTTTAAGTTCAATATATTGTAAGAATGTTTAGGATTATTCACCCCCTCTAAATTAGGCTTAACTATATAGGACAAGTCCATACTACTGACCCAAGTGTCCATAGAAAACATGTCGAACTTATTGCTACTATATATGGATTTTTGCCTTAGTGTATCGTGTATTGATACCAATAGAGGTTTTTTCTTACGTCTCCAATAAAGGTTATTGCATAGCTCATATAATGTCGTTAGTATATTTATTATTGGGAAATTACTTGATTTAGATTTCAAATAAAATTTACCAGCGAGATATCGGCGTCGAACAATTAAAGGGGGTATCAGCAATTCGGACTCCATCACGTGGATAGGGATACTTTTGATGAATCCACCGATCAGTCTTAAACATATATTCTGTAATCGGTCTAGCTTAACTAAATGGACTTCGGCACTATTATCAAAAAAAAAGCTACCGAAGTCCATCCGGCTACGGACAAGGGCAATATATAGTCGTCTCAAATGTATAGGATGAACACCCCATCCGGGTCCCACGAGAACTTTGAAGATGTTTATGAACTTACTAACTTTATCACGAATCTCGTTAATATGTTTCTTCCATCGGAGGCCCCTATCCATCCACATACCTAAGTACCTAACGTTATCCACTAAGTCTAATTTTGTGTTATTTACGTGAATGTCAACTACTTGCCTACGAAAACCTCTGCTAAATATACAAATTTTACTTTTAGTTGTGGAAATATCTAGACCAACATGTCTAAGCATCTCGTTTATTATGTCAAGGGCACTTTGAATTTTACGTTGACCCTCACTAATAGAAGTACACTGCAGATAAATTGCAAAATCATCCGCGTATTGTGAAATGTGAATATAATTTTGCAGACGTTTACAAATCTCCAATGTTATGACGTTGAATAGTAGTGGGGACAACGGGTCACCCTGAGCCAAACCTCGACCAGTAGATCTGCTAATGAAGTCATTACCCGAGTTAATTTTAAGTACTCTTTGGCGGAGAAAATTCGACAAGTATTTACAAATACGTGACCCCACTTGAAGTTTATCCAAAACATTGACTAAACAAGTATTGTCGATGTTGTTATAGGCATTCTCGATGTCTAAAAAACAACCTACAGTGTAACAACCATTCGAAAAACCAGTCTGTATTACAGATATAAGACAGCTTAAGCTATCTAAACATGACCTACACTTACGAAATCCTACCATTTACGGAGAAAATGCATTATATTTTTCGAGAAACCATTCCAATCTCCGATATAAAATATAGTGGAAGATTTTGCAAATGCAAGATATCAGAGATATAGGGCGCAGAGAAGAAACGTCACTAGGGTCACGTCCAGGCTTTGGAATGGGCACGATACAAATATCGCGCCACTGAAGAGGGACAAAGTTGTGAACAAAAAAAGAATTATATAAAGTTAAAAGAACATACTTGCCTACGATAGGTAAATTTTTAATCGTGGAATATGAAATATCATCGCATCCAGGAGATGTATCCTTAGGTATCCTTAATACATTTTTCGAGCTCCTGAATAGAGATAGCACACTCCAAGGTAGGGTTATTATGATAAATAGTCTGTAACGGGGGTGATACATAATCAGGAGTTAAGGAATTGAGGAGATTTTCGGCACTTTGAGTATCTACGTAACGTCTCGGAGAACGGTATCCTTTAAGCCATCTCATTTTGCGCCACATCTCACTAGACGATGTAGATTCATCTACTGAAGAGCATGTATTATGCCAGCCCTCCGATTTTGCCTGACGTATCAACTTCTGAGCTGAATGAATGTTTTCTTTAAGTATGTCTAAGTTCTGGGGAGTGGGATTACTTCTAAATATAGCCAGAGCTAGCCGACGACGAGCTATAGCGTGAGAAAGTGTTGGAGTCCAGTATGCTTTAGGGGTAAATTCTGAAGTAGGGTTTTGATTGAATTTAAATTTGGGAATAAATTTATTTGCGGCGTCATTAATTGTATCTAGAAATAAATCATAAGCTTTCTGTAGGTCATTGGGTAAAGAAAAATCGAGAAACTTTTGTTCCAAATACTTATTATACGAAGCCCAGTCTGCTTTGCGAAAGTTTCTTTTAACAACTGGAGGGTGATGTAATAGAGAGATGGTCGAAATTTTGATCATTAAATGATCGCTACCCAGATTTTCATTTAAAACAGTCCAGGTAAATTGGAGCCCAATATCTAAAGATACAATAGAAATATCAGGGGACGATTGTTGTAAGATGCCATCTACTAAACGTACTCTAGTGTGTGACCCATCGTTCAAACAAACGAAGTTCCTATCTAAGAGTGAATCATAAATTGACTTACCCCTTTGGTCGTCTTTATAAGACCAACTAATATGGTGAGCATTAAAATCGCCTAAAATTAAAGTTTTAGATGTCCATAGTGATAAGATATTATCCCAATCTCTTTGCGTGGTAACTATTCTAGATGGACAATAGACTGCAACAATGTACTCAATCGGGTAACAGTTAAATAATTGAACGCATATTATTTCAATTCCGTTATTGTTAACTTGCACGTGTCTCCGTAGTGATTTGATAGACTTGTGTACCACTATAGCTACTCCACCGTATGAGTCATACCGGTCTGCGCGATAAACATCATAACAACTTACGTTAAGATTACTTTCAGTTTCGAGCCACGTCTCACTAAGGGCAGCAATATGGACTTTTTCCTGGCGTAAAAATTCTAAAAAAGAAACTAACTTAGGTCTTATGCTTTGGGCATTCCATTGGACGATATTCAATTTAACCGCTTTATTAGTCCTCATAGTGATTGTGTTATAATATTGAATAAAACTTTCATCCATGGCCACTCTGAAACGTAACTTCGTAAAACTGAAAAACACCACTCTAGGCATAGTTGAATAAAAGAATTTATTTTTGTTGACACACTGGCTTGTTGGAGAAAGATGACTTCTTTTAAACGAGATAAAAGTTCAGCAAAATTTAGATGTCGTCTATTTTGATTATCTCCGTCATTCAAAGGAATTTTATCATTTTTATCCGCCTCGATGTTCCAATGCATCCAGTCTTCTTCAGTACGGTATACCTTTTTATTGGAAGCTCTTGACTCCTTTTTGTAAGTCTGACGAGGAGGTGTGGCATGAACTTCTGCATTGTGGATGATGGTATTTGCTTGTACAGTTTCAGCGTAAGAAGAACAACCAGGGGTATTGGGCGTGGCATGATTGGAAAATGTGGTATTATCTCGAAGAGAGGGAAATGATTCACGACAATCTGATTCCAAAGGGTTTTGTGGTGTTTTTAAAACGGTACTTTCGGGGGGAACATAGACTTCTGGCTTATCTATAAGTACACCTAAACTCAGCCGTAATCTCCCTAAGCCTCCTCTCTTTTTTGTATACCGGACATACCTTACTCATCGAAATATGATCGCCACCACAGTTGACGCACGAAAATAACGTAATGTCACAGTTTTCATGACGCCCTCCACACTTAGGGCAAATTAGGAATTTGCCAGGGCACATCGATCGAGTATGACCCAGTCTCCAGCATTGTGAACACTGTGATACCTGGTGTATAAAGGGGATGACTTTCACATTTATGTCACAAACACGGACGGACGCTGGTAAATATCCTCCGTCAAAACATAGACGGATAGTTTCGCTGGGGCACCAACCTCCCTCATCTCTGTTGCGACGGTTTAACCTTTTAAAGAATAAGAGTTTTGCTGGAGAGGGACAAGAAATATTATCAATGATCTCTTTGTCAGTGAGGTCAAGGTCTACATCTTTAATCATACCATAACATACGGATAATTCGGTGGCCTTTTGCAATCTCCAGCCCTTCTTCAAAAGAATTTCGCATTCAAATAGGCTTTTGACGGCATCTTCATTTTCAAATTGAAGACGGACTTTAAAGGGGCTAATATATTTCACCAGGCAAATGTTGGCGATATTATTTTCTTTTAATATGCGTGCTAATGCAAATTGTTTAGGGAGTCGGTCCTTAGAAGAAATATAGACCTCATATTTGTCCTCATTTATTGAGTTCTTACTATCATGCCGCGTCTTTTTTTTTTCCTTTAACTTGGGTCCAACCTTCTTCCGCCTCACTACTACTTGCTCGCTGTCTCTTTGCCGCTCTGGTCAAATCCTCCTCGTTCTCGCTACCAATTTCTATCGCATCCATTTCATTCATCGGCAGTGGTGTATCGCTACGTAGATGAATGTTAACGTTATCGTCGATGGGACGCCTCGCATCAATATCAGTCGGTTCTATAGGCATTATGCAACAGGTGGTGCTGCCGGGTGGACCGGCGGCGCGCGCGCACGCCTAACACACGTGATATTACGAATATAGTCCGTGGGGGGGATAGCGACAGGTGCCGCGAAAGATAGGTACGACCTGCCCGCCTGAGTGACGACACGGGACTGCACATA
This sequence comes from Shargacucullia verbasci, assembly GCA_947562105.1. Classification (NCBI taxonomy): domain Eukaryota; kingdom Metazoa; phylum Arthropoda; class Insecta; order Lepidoptera; family Noctuidae; genus Shargacucullia; species Shargacucullia verbasci. The sequence goes on along the minus strand of OX387281.1, from coordinate 11,138,897 downwards.
TTCTTGTGTTCAAAAACTCCCACATTTTGCAATTTCGTAAGTTGCACACTGAAATCCCAATGGTTTATCGCGATGCTAATCACATTCAACTTGCTGAAGTTAGGGTCGCTGCTGATGTTGAGCTTTATGGACCTGCATCCATTAAGGCTCGCGTAGGTTCCGAATTTAGTGGGTATTTAATGCTGAGCAACAACATCGTAGGTGGTCCAAATCAAGAGGTTCTTGTTAATGGAGGTGTTTATCAGGCCCAGAGCGGGAATTTAGACATTCTTGTCTATCCATTTTCTATTCCATGTAGACTACGAAAAGAATTTGTTGCTAGTAGGGGAGAAAATACAGTCTCCAGGAATTGCTTGAGTCTGCAGGTACTCAAGATAATAACTATAAACATGTCATTCAGGAAAAAGACGTACGCATAGGTGATTCTGTATCAAAGGACGATAGACAAAAGCTTATGTCCATACTTAAACAATATAAACATTGTTTTGCCTCAAATTTGAAAAATTTTGGCTGTACGGACGTTACGCAGATGTCAATTGAGTTGAATAGTCAACGACCTATTGTCTATCGCCCTTACAGGTTGTCATATCATGAACGTGAGAAAGTCCAGTCTATGTTAGGTGAAATGTTGGAGGCAGGGATCATCAGAGAATCGGTATCGGAGTATGCAAGTCCCGTTATATTAGTTCGTAAAAAAGATGGCAGTTTCCGAATGTGTATTGATTATAGGATGTTGAACTCTGTAACAATAAAGGAAAGATACCCGATGCCGATTATAGACGATGAGATAGCAAGGTTGTCTGGGCAGGCCTGTTTCATTACGCTTGATTTGGCATCTGGATATTATTAGGTGCCAATTTCGGAACCATGCAAACATCTAACTGCGTTTGTCACTCCAGATGGATTGTACGAATTCAACCGTATGCCATTTGGTTTGGCAAACGCACCAGCAATTTTTCAGAGAATGATCAATAAGGTCTTAGGGTCAGCTCGATTCACCCATGCTACAGCGTACATGGATGATGTGCTTGTTTTTGGTAAAAACGCTGCTGAATGTCTTGATAGACTCGAACAAATTCTAAAGCTGTTAGAAAATGCAAATCTTACATTAAATTTGTCGAAATGTAATTTTTTGCACGATAATATTGATTATCTAGGGTATGAAATTAGCCAATTCGGCCAGGTGAAAAGAAAATTCAGTCCGTTAAAAATTTTCCACGGCCAGTTAGCCTACATGGTGTTAGGCAATTCCTTGGACTTGCTAGTTATTTTCGAAAATTTATCAAAAATTTTACACAATTAGCGTAGCCAATGATGCAATAATTATTAAAGAAGGATTCCACATGGGTGTGGGGCCAAGAACAAGAAAATGCCTTTCAGGTGCTCAAATCACAATTAATAGACAGACCAGTTTTAGCTATTTACGATCGCGACGCGGAGACGGAATTGCATACCGACGCCAGCAAGGATGGCGTTGGAGGCATTCTCTTGCAACGGTGTAAGGATAGTGGTTATTTTCGGCCAATTGCTTATTGTAGCAGGCGAACGTCACCGGAGGAAAAATATTATCACTCCTACGAGCTAGAAACGCTCGCTGTTATTCGTTCATTAGAGAAATTTCGGGTCTATTTATTAGGGAAGAAATTTAAGGTAGTCACCGATTGTAGTGCTCTTCGTTCCACTTTCATGAAACGCGATCTCATACCTAGGATAGCGCGCTGGTGGCTTTTGCTGCAAGAATTTGATTGCTCAATTGAATATCGACCAGGCACTAAAATGTCCCATGTAGATGCGTTATCTCGCAATCCAATTTCGAATGATTCTATGACTGATTCCTCTAGCCTGCGCTCAGCTAGCTGGCTCAAGTTATGATTATTAGTAGCGAAGACTGGTTACATACCCTTCAGCTGGGGGACTCGGAATTGGAACGTATTAAACAGGTTTTAGAAAAGGATTTAGATCTCAAGAATCTCCAATATATCAAAGATAATTATGTTGTTTGAGATAATAAATTATATAGGTATGTTAACGGTGATAAGGATAATGTTCGCTGGGCAGTCCCGAAGGGGGCGAGGTGGCAAATATGCAGGATGAATCACGACGATATTGGTCATCTAGGATTAGAAAAAACTTTAGAAAGGATTAAAAGTAATTTGTGGTTTCCAAAAATGTCACGGTTTATTAAAAAGTATGTGTCCGTCTGTATTAATTGTGCTTACGCTAAGAAGTCCACAAGTACTAACGAAGGTTTATTACATCCAATCGAAAAAGTAGAGTCACCGTTTCACACCCTGTATGTTGACCACCTGGGCCCCTTTGTCAGATCTAAACGAGGATACTCTTACCTTCTAGTGGTGGTAGACTCGTTTACTAAGTTTGTATTTATAAAGCCAGTTCGAAACACGAATAACCAAAATGTAATTCATGCCCTGGATGACATATTCTATACATTTAGAATGCCTGACCGTTTAATAAGTGATCGTGGCAGTTGCTACACGTCTAACTTATTTGAATGCTGTCGCGAGTCCCAAATCAAACGGCCAAGTAGAACGATATAACCGGACAATCCTAAATTCATTGAAAGCACTAAACTTGAAACATGATGAGAGGGATTGGGACAAACAGTTAGGGAAAATACAATGGGGGTTGAATAACACCGTCCAAAAGACGACTGCTAGGAGACCATCAGAAGTCATGTTCGGTACGTTCATGAACAGTGAAATCAATCCTAATTTAAATGAAATAGCAGACGTGACTAGGGAGAATACAGATGTGACCACTATCCGAAATCAAGTAAAAGAAAGAATAGACACTGAGCAAACAAAGCAGAAGCTACATTACGATCAGAACAGACGCCCTGCTAAGATATACAATAAGGGCGATTTAATCAAAATTACTAAAATTAGCTTCAATAATGATGGGAAGAGTAAGAAACTTCTCCCATCTTACATAGGACCATACCGAGTCACCAAAGTTTTAGGCCAAGATAGATATAAGATAGCGTCTATTCCCGGTTTCAGTAATAGTACAAATAAACGCACTACCACTGTAGCAGCTGATCGAATGCTGCCGTGGGTACATATAGCTGCATTACAACTGAGTAAATCGGATTCTAGTGAATCCCGCGACACGTAGCGCAGAAAGCTAATCGCTTAGCCACTGCGCCAACCGTGTCGTCAAATGTTTAATATTATTGTTTCAGACCGAACGTGAGAATTGATTGGTTCACGTCATCGGTTACTACACAGTTAGAGGCAAGAACTGATTGGTTTGCCCAGATTTTTGGAGTCTCTGATCAGGTGTGAGAATTGATTGGTTCACAACCTGGTAGAGTACGTAAGTTCAGTAGCGAGAATTGATTGGTTCGCACTAGCTTAAGCAGAAATTTAAAAAGTTCTGAGTGATTGATAAATAGTTCATAATCTGAGAATAAAACTAGTCCTTTAGGCCTCGGTATTTTTGGCGAGAATTGATTGGTTCGCCAAAATTGTTGAAAATTCGTTTTGTGAAAAACTGACAGTAATATTATAGATCTATAACTTTTATGCAATTATGGTAGTACTATGGATTTCATAAATGTGTTAGTTGAATCGAATAATGTATTTTTTGTTTAATAATAACTGTTGTAGCAAAATAATTTCTGCTTAATTCTTAATTTTTTTTTATTATTTTGTTTATTGCTATGAATGTGATCTAATTGCTGTAATAAAATGTGTTTTTGTTATAACTGTTTAGAACAAACAATCAAATCTCAGTCACTTGGATATATGTATATTTTTTATTTTGTTTTTCACTTTATCATGAGTCCTCTCAGCCAAGAGTGTAGGGTAGTTAGTTACTGAGTCGTGTATGAGGGCACACATCGTCAGGACGGTCGAGTGTAGGGTTTTTAAAGATTTAAATAATTTGTTCTTATTTTGTGAAATGGCAACACTGTCCAGCCGTCATTTAGGTAGGGAAGGGGTAGTTTATAAACGAGAGCACTTGGCCGAGAGGGCTCGCAGCTGCCTCTCGCCTGTGTTGTACTCACTGTACACCGACGACATTCCCGCCACGAACTCATCGACGCTCGCGCTGTACGCTGACGACGCCGCGTACATTACTACCTCGCTCACGGCCGAACACGCGGCCGTCAAAATGCAGCGCGCCCTGGACGACCTTCCCGACTGGCTCAGCAAGTGGAGGTTGTCGGTCAACGTGGGGAAAACACAGGCGATGATCGTCACCACGCAGTCTCTCTACCACCAGACTGTCTGCTGGTAGCTCTTCATTAGGAATCCAGATAGCTGAGTCTTCACTGGTTTCCTTCACCTCTGTCTCATCCTCTATCACAATGACATCTCTGCTGATGATAACAGTGTTCTTGGTAGGGTTGTAGACGCGATAACCTTTTACATCCTCACCATACCCAATTAAAATGTGTTGTGTGGCTTTCTTGTCCCATTTTAAACGTTTCTGTTTAGGGACATGCACCATGACTTTGCTGCCAACTTTGGCCCATAACCTATTAAAACACGCTTTAATGTACGCAACAGACTAAAAATTTATTGAATGACACTTTCACATCACATAGGATAGATGGCGTTACCAGTCACTATTTATTGACCTTTTTGATACATTTAATAACAAGGAGTAACGTGGAAAGGGAATTAAGTAGGTTAGTAGAATCTGGTGTGTTAATTCCTGTCAAACATTCTGATTTTGCAAGTCCGATAGTTCCTATATTAAAAAAAATGGTGAGATTCGTTTTTGCGCAGATTTTTCAGTGTCGTTAAATGAATGTTTAAATATTGATAAGTACCCCTTACCGAGAACGGGAGAACTTTTTTCAAAGTTACAGGGGTCATCAATTTTCCCAACTAGATTTCAGTAGTGCTTACGTACAACTTTTGTTACATGAAGAGTCACAAATTCTTACCACGATTAATACTTATAAGGGATTATTTAAGTTTACGCGTTTAGTGTTTGACCTAGCAAATGCTCCAGCTATTTTTCAAAAAACCATGGAGAACTTACTTCATGGCATTGAGGAGGTCTTATCCCTGTTGGATGACGTACTTGGGACAGGAAATTCTAAAGTTGTTCAGACAGAAAGTTACAACAAGTTTTTAACCGTTTACAGGAAGCGGGATTGGTACTTATTAAAAATAAATGTAAGTTGTTCCAAGATTCCGTAACCTATTTAGGGTTTGTCATAGATAGAAATGGTATTCCCATTTAATATAATATTATAATTAGTGTTGGTCGGAGATTCATGATGCTGCTTTTAATCAAATTAAGAAAGAATTAATATCTGTACGAACGCTACCTCACTTTGATTCTCTTACAAATTAGTTCTGACAGTGGATGCGTACCCTACAGGGTTAGGTACAGTGTTAGCACAAATGGAGGAAGGGTTGGAACGGCCTATTGCATATGCCTCGGGATCCCTCATAATTAATGAAAAGGATTTATAGTCAAATTCAAAGGGAAGCGATAGCTATAGTGTTTGGTATTCGTCGTTTTCACCAGTATTTGTATGGTGTCGAAACACCGTTTATATTGCGTACAGATCACAAGCCGTTAATGTTTATATTCCATCCAAACAAAGGCATACCCGAAGTGTCAGCAAACCGGTTGCAATGATACGCTTTATTTTTATCTAGTTATAATTATGAGATACAATATATACTAAGCGTTAGTAATTGTGCCGACAACATCAGTCGTGCGGCCACCGCGGCTGCAGGCGCCGACGACAGCACGTGCATCGGTTTGAGGCCGAGCTTTGACAATATAAATAACGGATTTAACTCGATTTCGGTCGTCACTACGAATCAGTCCAATGTGTATCAGTCCCAGGATAAGGCGTCTTACATAAATTTCGCTAAGGATGGGTATTTGCCTGTATCGCTAAATGATATTCGTTTCGAAACATGCAACGACAGCATTTTACAGAAAGTAATGCAATATGTTCAAGTTCTAAGATAAATAACAAAGACTTGCTACCTTTTTATAAATAATATACAGATGGCGCCACTAGGTGAACATCTAAGTTTGATAAGCTCCGTGTTTAAAAATTACTCTAAAAATATAAATACTGTGAAATCCCACCTAAATTTGTGACTAAAGTGTAGGTGCTAGGACAAATACCAAGTGAAAGTGTTATTCAAGCTTTCTGTGACCGGCATCTAAGAAAACATCGAAAATAAAATCTCGGAATTAAGTGCAGTTAAACAAGGAATTGATCACTTGAATGTGCTAAAACAACAAAAAAACTTCTAAATAATAGTAATAATAACGATTAGTTGCAAGTAAATTGTAAAAAAGTGTCAAAAAAAGCAAGTTAAATTAATCGTAAACAGTGAAAAAATTTGTGGAATGTATGACAAATGAATCATTCTCGTAACGTTCATTAATATTTAAAATCCAAAATTCGAGCAATACGGTTGCACATTTCGTCACATAATTCAACGTTCAAGTGGCGCATTAGTAAACGCATCGATCGAGACCGGTCGGAACCCATCGTGTCGTAAGTTCGAGCCCCGCGCTCCGCATTAGTTTTTGTAATTTGTCAAATTCTAAGGAAAGAATTTCATACAATAATGGCTAACGAATGTGCGGGTTGTAAGAATATTATCCAAAGCAAAGATTACCTGCAATGTTGTACTTGTAAATTACGGTACGACTTGCTGTGTTCTAACGTACCCGAAAATCAATTCAAGACAATGGGTATAGCCAAAAAAGCGACTTGGAAATGTCCAGATTGTCAGAGCAAACTACCGAAGACGAATAATACGGATACGCCAGTCCGACCAGCTGCACGAGGCGATTGCTCCAACAATGATACAGCTCGGCTTCTTCACGGCTCACCTACCGAATCCAACATAACTATTCGCAATAAAAAGAATAAAAAGAGTAGCTCCAGCCCACCTGAGAGTCCAATTAATGACGACACCATACTAGAAATTTCGAAAGGTTCCCTCAGAGACATTATAAAGCAAGAGATTGCCAGCGCGCTTAAAGATGTTGTGGCTAACCAGTTTAAGCAAATAAGCGAGTTAATATCAGGCTTCAGAGTTTCCCTTGACTTCTTTAACGAAAAATACGAGGAAATGAAATTGTCATCAGAAGAAAAGTCGTCCAGAATTCTGGCACTTGAGAAAGATAACTTACAGTTACAAACATCGATCCACGATATAAGTCGACGCCTTAACCTTATGGAACAGAACTCTAGAGCGAACAACATCGAAATTCAGAATGTGTCCGAAAACCGCTCGGAAAACCTACTCACCACGGTGATACAACTCGGCAACATCACTAATAGTGGAGTCGTGGAAGCGGACATAGCTCACTGTACCAGGATCGCAAAAAAGGATACACAGACTGCTCGACCTAGATCCATACTTGTGAAATTCAACACCCCACGCCTGCGAGATACGTTCTTCGCTGCTACTATCAACTACAACAAGAACAACGCTAAAAATAAGCTGAATACAAGTCATCTTGGTATCGCCTCTGAGAATCCAGCTCCGATTTACGTGGCGGAACATTTGTCGGCAGAAAACAAGGCACTACATGCAGCAAGTAGAATTCTTGGCAAATCACTGGGGTATAAGTTTGTCTGGGTGCGAAATGGAAGAATATTTATGAAGAAAAATGAAGAATCCGAACGCATTGTAATCACGAACCAGGAGCAACTTAAGTCTATAACGTAAAAATATATTAGGGTAAATATTAGCAAACTGTTGAACGTTTTCGTAGTTTAATTAGCTTCATTCGATAATTCACTTCGGATTTATTATCAGAATGTACGCGGCCTTAAAACGAAACTTAATATTTTTTACCATAACATGTCCTTACAAGATTATGATATAATTGTTCTTACGGAGACTTGGCTGAACAGCGGGGTTTATGACGCCGAATTGTTTGACGACAGGTATAATATTTACAGACGAGATCGCGAATCTAGTCGTTATGGTGCGCGCAGGGATGGTGGTGGCGTTTTGATAGCAGTTTCCAAGAGGTTAAAGTCGTGTCGACTGCCACACCTAGAGAGTTCATGTGAGGATCTGTGGATCAACATTGAAACCGCCCTGCATGGCACAAAATCACATAAATTCCGTATCTGTGGCGTACTTACCCCCGCCAGTGACCTCTGATATCATGCAAGTATTTTTAAATTCTGCTCAAGGTGCTTTTGACCACGGTGACCATACTCTTATATTAGGGGACTTTAACCTCAGTAATATAATCTGGAAATTTAATGAGAAAAACACAGGTAATTCACAGCCATATCCTTGTAATAATAGCGAGGTAATTAAATGTTTCCTAGATTTTGTTTCTTTAAATGCTTTAGAACAGTTTAATTACGTACTAAATACTAAATCTATGTAAAATATTGGACCTGGCCCTCTGTAACACTGCGTTACATAACCTTACCCGCTGCACATGCCATTTGATCTCAGAAGATCTCTTGCACCCATCATTAGAATTCTCTATATCCCTAAACATTAAATCAAACAATCTTCAAGCCAAACCAACAATAAAACCAAACTTCTTTAAAGCTGATTACGATAGCACCTCAACAGCACTAAATTCTGTAGATTGGGAAAAAGAACTAGAAGGTCACCCCACAACTGACAAAATGATCGATATATTCTACAAGATACTGCATGAGATCATCAAACAAAATGTCCCCATGAAAAAAATATTGGGCAATAAATATCCGCAATGGTATTCTCGAGAACTTGTACGTCTCCTAAAAGAAAAAAATAAATTTCGTATAAAAGTAAAAAAGTACAAAAATCCTTTAGAAATCGTGTCATTTGAGACACTGCGTGCTAGATGTGGTAGGCTTATGGAAGTTTGCTACAAAAGCTACATAGTAAGAATAGAAGAAGCACTCGAGAGGGATCCAAAAATGTTCTGGACATTTATTAAGAATAAAAAGAAAAATATGAGTACTTACCCAGCAGAAATGTGTCACATGAACAGGACAGCATCTAGTGGACGTGAAATCTGTAACTTGTTTGCCGAGAACTTTGCACAAGTCTACAATACCTCGTCAACAGTTGATGCGTCAAAGCATGTTGACAGCTATCTTGCCCCGTCCGGATTCTGTAAACTAGAATTTAGTGCTGAGGAAGTATTCCAATCCCTAAAAGCCTTAGACGAGCGTAAAGGTGCTGGAAGTGACGGTATTCCACCCGTATTTATAAAACGATGTTCAATAGCATTAACTAAACCTCTCAAACTTATTTTCAACAAGTCAATGACTGACGGCGTGTTTCCTGGGAGGTGGAAGGAAGCCTTAGTGGTCCCTATTTTCAAATCAGGGGAAAAGGAACAAGTATCTAACTACCGGCCCATCTCTATCTTAAACATTTTCGGAAAAATACTTGAAAAATTCGTAACTGAACGCCTAAATGCACATGTTAAACAGTATATTACTTCCCATCAACATGGTTTTATCAACTCAAGGTCAACCTCGACAAACCTTATGTGCTATATCACAGCCATATCAGAGTCTCTTGATAAAAGAATACCAGTAGACACGATATACACAGACTTCAGTAAGGCATTTGATAAGGTTGACCATAATATACTGCTAAAAAAACTAAACCAATTAGGCATAAGCGGGTCATTACTAAAGTGGTTCGAATCTTACCTCGTTGCCAGGAGTTCAAAAGTGGTAATAAATGGTCACCATTCTGACAACTTTCCAGCTACATCGGGAGTCCCACAAGGATCACACTTAGGCCCCATCCTCTTTAACATCTTCATTAACGACATTACGTCATGTTTTAAGCATTCAAGTTTCTACATGTTTGCAGATGACATTAAAATTATGAAACCAATAGTGACCAGCTTAGATTCTGCACATTTACAGGCTGATCTCGACAGAATGGCAGAGTGGTGTAGGGTAAATAGAATGTCACTCAATGTCTCTAAATGTCACTGCATGCAATTCTCCCGTAATAAAATAGTGCAAGCCAACAAATACACATTGCATCAGCAGACACTAAATGAAGTCACAGAAGTTCGTGACCTGGGAATTGCACTTGATAAGAAGCTGAAATTCGACAGGCATATATTAAATATAACCTCTAAAGGGTTCAAGATCCTCGGATTCATACTGCGTAATAGCAAAGAGTTTTCTAAAACCTCGACTAGAATTAAATTATTTAACACATTGGTTCGCCCACTACTAGAATATAATAGCACCGTATGGAATCCGCACTATGATGTTTACATTAAACGCCTAGAAAGTGTACAAAAACGTTGTCTATATCATCTTTGCTATAAAGATCGTCTGGCAAAAAAAATTAAGAGTTACCACCTAAGACTACAACACTATAAAATGTCCTCGTTGGTAGATAGAAGAAAAGTTCTAGATCTTACATTTCTTCACAAACTTTTCAATGGTGCTGTTGACTGTAGCGAGCTTCTTGGAAAGCTGCAAATTAGCGCACCATCTCGCTTGCCGCGGAAATGTAATTATAACCTTTTCCATGTGCCGGGATCCAAAACAAACCTTGGGCACTACGCTGTTTTGCCAAGGCTCTGTAGGCAGTTTAACGCAGTATCGAAGTACAATGATTTGGATATTACATGCAAATTACCAAAATTTAAAAAAGACGTAAAAGCCATAGTATCCAAGTTATAATACTTTATCCAGTTCTTTTTTTTCATTTTTATATTTTTTGGTTTGATTTTAGTTGACCATTGAGGTTATTCTTATTCTTTGATTACTGTTTTATTTAATTTGTTTTCTTGTATTATGTTTATTAATTTGTATTGTTTTGTACCCCTGTTGTAATGTTTTGTTTTTCATTTTGATTCCTATATTATGATTTTCGTTTATTGTATTTTGATTAATTTTTTTTTTCCGTAACTCTGATTTCTTTCTTATCAAACTTGTTGTTCCTACCTAGAAAATAAGTGAAAGATGTGGTCGCCTATAATTGGAAGCGCACACTAGTATTGTCTGTGTTTATGTTAATATGCATGTAATTGTGTAGCCTCTGTTGGCGATCCAATAAATAAATAAATAAATAAATAATAAATAAATAAATGTCGTTTTGATTTAACTATAGATAGTGTTTTTTTTTTTTTTTTCAAAAACGTTGCCCCACACTAGGAATAATTCCTGTATCGTGGGTGCGTTTACAAACACATATATTCACATACACATTACTTATAGGTTATAAAATAATAAATCCAATGTCTTTGCGAGGTAAAATTTTAGATGAATTACATAGACCACATTTCGGAATTATAAAAACAAAGGTTGAAGCTAGATCTAGATTCTGGTGGCCTTGTATAGATAAAGATATAGAGAGTAAGATCTCTAACTGTACTGTTTGTTTAAGTTCAAGACCTACACCCCGTAGGGCTCCATTGACGCCATGGCCTTTTCCGGAACGTCCATGGTACATTTAGATTTTTTTGGTCCTTGGCAAGGTGAAATGTACTTTATCGTTATTGATGCATTTTCCAAATGGGTGGAATGTTTTAATCTTAACAGCGACTACTCTTCGGCTTCTGTAATAGCGAAATTACAAGAAACTAGCAAGATTTGGCATCATGCACACCCTAGTTACCGATAATGGAACTTCATTCATGAGTAAAGATTTTTGTAATCTTAATGGTATAAAAGCTATAACTTCGTCCACATACTCGCCGTCCAGTAATGGACAAGCTGAAATATATGTTAAAATTATAAAGAAATTTTTAAGGGGGTAACACAAGGTACACCTAAAAATAAAATTAAGGCACAAGTTATGTTCGTCCGTCGCCCGACCAGAGAAAGGCCCGAGACGGGGGGGGGCAGCGTAGTGTTCCACGCGCCCCCCCGTTAACAAAGTGAAGTCAGCAACAGTCGTGGGGCCCGCCTGGGCTAAGGGCGGGCCAACGCCTGCCGGGGCTGCGAGCCAATATAACAGATATCGCGGCCCCGGTACACCAGGGGCGATCATGGGGACACGGGTGGGTTTTAGTCAGTAAGAGTCTGACACATCCCTTCGCTCTTGCCCAGGGCGGAGGGGGGTCATTGGATGATTTCCCACCCAAAAAAAAAAAAAAAAAAAAAAAAAAAAAAAAAAAAAAGGCACAAGTTATGTTTCGGCGATCGGGAATTTAGTTAATAACATACTTTTATTTAATACATAATATTTAATTATAGAAAACAGGATATTTAGTTGAAGGCTAATGACAAACTGAAGGAACAAACAATTTTTTTTTTTTTTTTAAACATTGCCCCACTACTCCACTAGGATTTCTCCTGTATCTTGGGTACAGTTTACAAACATGCACAAACAACCAGACCCGAAACAACTATCTGTAGATCATACAAATATTTGTTCCGTGCGGGGATCGAACCCGCGACACGTAGCGCAGAAAGCCAATCGCTTAGCCACTGCGCCAACCGTGTCGTCAAATTATATTGAATAACATGATATTGATCTTATGCTAAGTTGCACTTTAATCAGTAGGCTGACGCCAACTGTATACTCAGCGAAAGCGGTTGCTACGATGAGTTAACTCCTCCCTCCATAAGATAGAAGCAACTCTTGCTTCTGGCGGCGTCCTCGCTGCCTTTGGTTGCAGCTATCAACAGTACGTAGAGGAGTAGCGTAGTCCAACTCGGTGTAGCTATTATCATCGACCAATTGATGTCATTTGGTACGGATCTTCTAGTTGTAGTTCATATTGAATTGTTTCTTCTAAGACTTGGTGTTGCTCTGGTAAAGGGATGACCTCATTGATGACGATCGTATCTGTGTGTGATCGTAAGGTTTTATTCATGACATTAATTTGACAATCTTCCGTTAAGGTAACGAGATAAATTCCAGTAAGCCTTTTGTAATCTGTTTTGGTATTGCCCAGTGTTTTGACAATTTCATCTTCTTTAAGAATTAGCAGCCAGTTGTTATCTCCAATCTTTTGAGTTTTTCCGTTTCTTAGGTTCGGTGCTGGATGAGAGACGGTATGCAATCTTCAGTGTCTTCGATTCTTCTATTGTTCAGGATCCCGTAGAGTTGGATGTCATCAGACAGCGGCTGACAGTTTTCTTCCAGGTAAGCGTACTGTCCGTGCTGTCATCTTAAGCAGACGTGTTACTAGTTTTTATCCGAATATTAACACTCAGTTAGTCCAAAGTTATTCTAAACTGTAACTTATGCTTAGAGCAACAAACTTAATTATAGCGAACAGTGACATAAAAGTGAAAGGAAGGTCGCGGTACGCAGAGTGCCTGTGCGAGTAGTGCAGCCGCCATAATTGCCGTCTTTGTCACCCCGCGCTCGGCGACTACGATAGTTGCGCAGGCGCATACTACGTGATCGACGTCACTGACAACTAAGTGGGAAGATACGCTGCAGCGTGCTATATAACGGAATATACCGCGCAATAATAACGCAGAATATTTATTTAGAATGCATCGCATGCAACGATCGCCCCCGCCAACATCAACACCAAACGCTAGTTAAATCCGACTCCGACATTCCCTCCTCTGTATCGAATAGTCCTTCAGAAGGTGTGAACATTCAATCGCGGCACAAACGACCCTGCCCCGCCTTTTCACCTGGCAACGAAGTTCAAGATTTAAAGCACGAACTATTCGGAATGCTTTTGACATGGAAAAAAGAAATAGAAGAACGATTCACAAAATTCTCGACCGATCAAAACTCAACTCTTTTGAAACTCGTAACTGAATTGGCAGAACTTAAACAACAGAATCACGCTATACAGAAATCTAATGCGGAGATCGAAAAAACTGTGACTTACATCAGCAAGCAGTACGATGATATCATAAAGGATGTAGACTTGCTAAAAAAAGAGAACCTTGCTCAAAAAGAGTACATCAGCAATCTCGAACTAAAAATACAGGATATTCAGCAACGCTCCAGGACATCAAGCATAGAAATACGAAATGTACCGCCAATAAATAACGAGACAGCAGCAGATCTACCCACAATAATTGCGAAGGTCGGTGCTGCAGTCAGCATGCCACTCGATGTCGCCCAGTTACGCGACACGTACCGACTACCCGGTAAAGAAGGCACAGTGCGACCAATTATTGCTGAATTTTCAAGCGTACAAATTAAAAATCAACTTCTTAGTAACGTGCGCAACTTTAATAAAAGTAACCCCAATGAAGGACGTTTGAATACTACATGCATCGGGCTACCTGGTGACCGACGCCCAGTTTACGTTGCTGAGTACCTGCCTGTTAGCTCAAGGAAACTTTTTTACCTAGCACGGGAATTTTCTAAACAGAAGGGTTACCAATACTGCTGGACGTCGAACGGGAACATTTTCATCCGGAAAGAACCAGGAGCAAAGCAAGTACTTATTAGGTCTGAGAAAACATTAAAGGATCTACAGTCGGTAACTAATCAATGACTAACTTTCAGAGTAAATTATAATTTAATTGTAATGTTTACATACATAACTATTTCTAGCCTCTTTAAATTACCGTTTAAATGTAGTTATTTGTATTGCTCAAGCAGTCTCCCGCTACTTATTGAGATAAGTGTCCTGACTAGTACATTTAACAAAATTCACATCATATGCAAAAAATGTCTGAGAAATTGTTTACTTATAAGAACTAACTTATCTTATTATACTTAATAATTAAAAAACAACTCACACAAATACATACACTACCACATGCACAAATAAAAACACTTAAAGAACTTAACTATTATATATATTTTACACTACACTACCTATACTATACCCTATTACTCATTTACATATTAATTATTGGATTATCTGTTGGAACTCGTACGCGCTATTCTTGCTACACAAGCAAACTAACAAGACCTACAAAAGTATACCTAGCTTTAATCCCCAATGGCTAACATTGTTGAAATTATTGACGACATCGACAACACAGATTTCACCTCCTCTCTGACACTTGAATCAATAGATGAATGTAAGGCATATCTTGGAGATCTAAGTAAACAGTACACTGTAGTAATACAGAACATACGCAGCATAAAAAAGAATTTCGATGAGTTCTCTGTTCTCTTAAATCGACTGCTATTTCCTCCTGACATAATAATCTTAACCGAATGCTGGCTCGACAACTCACCGCTATGTTATGAAATTGATAACTATAACTATCACTCTTCTAAAACGTACCTAAATCAAAACGACGGCATCGTTGTCTATACTGAATCTTCTCTCCAGGTTTCCATAGTAGAACCTCCTTTTAAGGATTCAAACTGTTTGCTCATTAATGTGGGTAGTGAACTGTCTCTTATTGCTTTATACAGGTCTCCGTCGCATCACAATATAGATAACTTCTGCGATTCCCTGTCGACCATCTTGTCCTCTTGTAGGGCTGATACATGTGCTATTGTTGGCGACATTAACATTGATATTACAACTGGTCACACTGACAGACGTGCTCCCAATTATTTAGATATAACTAGTTATTATGGCTATTTTCCGGGACATACCTTACCCACACGTGGTGACAACTGTCTAGATCACGTTATGCTAAATACTAGGAAATCTGCTACAGTTATAATTTGTAAAACCGGCATAACGGATCACGAAACAATTGTCTGCGGTATTCACAGACAACAGTCAAAGACCTGTACTGAGCAATCACGCATTCGCATTGATTACCCAAATCTACTCAAAGACATTGAGATGGAATCGTGGGATTGGCTTTATGAATGCACAAATGTTACGAATGCATACGAACAATTTGTAGAAGTGCTATCTCATAAAATAAATTTACATACCAACAGACACACTTCGCGTAGCTCAGACCACATTCTAAAGCCCTGGGTAACTAAAAGTTTATTGAAATGTATAAGGCGTCGAGACCTTATGCATGTCAATGCAGGAAAAAAGGAGAACCGTAATAATCTTTTAATACAACAAGAATATAAACGATATCGCAATTATTGCAGCAATGTACTAACTAATTTGAAAGTAGCCTTTGACCGGGAACTATTAAAAAAATCTAACTGTAATTCCAAAAAATTATGGCAAGCAATTAAAAAAATATGTAACATTAAATGTAAAAAATCTGATAGTAAATCTGAACTTATAACAAATAGTAAAAACTCAAACGAGATATTAAATAACGTAAACAATTACTTCTCTATCGTTGGGGAAAAACTGGCGATGCAAACACTTGACAAGCTCGGTCTTACTGAAACTGAACTCGCCATAAACAACGAGCAATACAGTACCGTACACAATAGCCCTGACTCATTCTTTTTTGCTCCGACTGACGAGAAAGAAATTAATAAAATAATTACACAACTCAAAACTGAGTCGGCTCCCGGTTATGATGGTCTAAATAATAAAATCATAAAACTCTGTTCACATGCACTAGTCGCACCAATTACCTACCTGTGTAACCTAAGCTTGTTCAGTGGCACTGTACCTGAATGCCTGAAGATTGCTAAAATCTGCCCTATACATAAAGCTGGGGATGCTAAAGATCCAGCCAATTATCGCCCAATATCGCTATTGACAGGACTCTCCAAAATTCTTGAGAAAATTGTTAATAAAAGACTCTTAACCTACCTTGAAAAGAAAAACTTGTTGTCAGACAATCAGTATGGCTTTCGGTGTGGTAGGTCGACGGAAGATGCAGTTACAAATTTAGTTGATTATATTACGCATAATCTAGACCAGGGCCGCGCATGTACTGGCGTCTTCCTGGACCTAGCAAAAGCCTTCGACACTATATCCAGGAAAATCTTATTAAGGAAACTTGCGTACCTGGGAATCCGTGGCACTGCTCTGGAATGGTTCAGTTCTTACCTCAGTGGCAGAACGCAAAGAGTGGTTTTGGATGGCCAATACAGCGATCGGACTACGATAAACTTTGGCGTGCCCCAAGGAAGCGTGTTGGGGCCTACTTTGTTCATAATCTACATAAACGGGCTATGTTCGACTACACTCCCCCAGGCTAAAATATTTACATATGCCGATGACACCGCCATAGTCTTCAGTGGTAAAACTTGGGAAGAAGTACAAACCTGCGCAGAAACTGGGCTTCAGGTAGTGGCAAACTGGCTCCAACACAATCTGCTAACATTAAATATTATAAAAACAAAAGTAATTAACTTTGCAGTGTCGAATAGCTCTGCCCCAAGTGTTAACACTAACCTCCGGCTACATTCGTGCAATAGTAACAATAGCTGTTGCACCTGTCCACATCTAGATCAGACAGATTGCCTTAAATACCTCGGTGTTCATTTGGACAACAGATTGAACTGGTTGACACATCTGAATTACCTGAGCAGTAGAATAAGGAAGCTGTTATTCATCTTTAAGCGACTTGGCAAGACTGCTGATGATTCAACTGTAAAAATGGTGTACTTCTCCCTGTGTCAGTATGTTGTCCAATATTGTATTCCATCGTGGGGCATATCTGGGAAAACTTACCTTATGAATGTGGAAAGGGCGCAACGTTCTTTGTTAAAAGTGGCATACAGGCGACCATTTCGGTACCCCACTGATCAACTTTACTCCGATGTATCGGTGCTAAGAGTAAGACAGCTATACATACTTGGTATTACTTTACGGTTCCATAAAACCTCGCTGAACCACTGTGCTCAGAGTCACTCTCATCGGAAAGTAAGATGGGACAGAATTAGGTGTTATAAATCTATAGGAAGAAAATCTTTTGGTTTTATGGGACCATACATATATGGGAAAATAAACAACCTACACAATATCATAAAAGCAACCATAAATAAATGCAAAAAATTAGTGACTCACTGGCTCCTTACGCTGAATTATAACCAAACGGAAGAATTTATTAAAATTCTAGAGTAGGTGATGCAGAATTGCAGACACGCATACAAACATGCACACACACACACACACAGACACTCACACAACAGCACACACACACACACACACAGACACTCACACAACAGCACACACACCACACCACACACACACCCCACCCACACACACACTACACCACACACACACCCCACACACACACACACACTCAAATTATGTTGATTGTTCTAGTTTAGGTTTTAAGTTCTAGAATTAAGTTTTTGTGAACGGATTGCAGAGCCTTTTTTTTTTTTTTTTTTTTTTTGATTTGCGTGGTGAGAACCCATCATGGGCTATCCTCCGCCTGGGGTGGGTGCGGAGGGGTGTGCCGGACTCCTACCGGCTAAACTCACCACGGTGGTCCGCCTCGACACCATATGGTGGGCCTCGGGAACTCTTAGAAGACCGCACCGAGGCCCACCACGGTCCCATGCCAAACGGCACTTCCCGGAGGGGGTGACTGTAAAGAGGCCACCCCCTCGTGCACGTCCCGGGGGAGACTGTAAAGAGTCCCCCCGTTACCCCCGTGAGAGGTCCCCCCGTTACCCTCGCTGGTGCTGTGTGCACGGCGACACGGACCACAGCGTGTCGCCGTCTTCTCGAGGGTCGCTAAGTGAGAGCGCGCAGAGTCCCCACTCTGCGCGCTCGCGACCCCTAAGGCCCCCCGCTAAGGTGTGTTAGGCGGGGGGTTGCGGCGTGTTGCGCGCCGGGGCGGTTGCTCCCCGGCGCCTCCTCCTCCGTCGAGCGGGATCGGCCCTCTCCCGTTCCCGCTCATCGGCCTCCTTCTGGAGCATGACTGCTTCACAGAAGGAGACCACTGCCCTCCAGTTTTCCGATTCTGCCAGCATAGCCGATACTATGGCTGGCAGAGAGAGATCTTGCCCGATCTGGTCGACCAGAATCTGCCGCTCTGCGGCCCACGCAGGGCACGCCTCGAGCGTGTGCTGTGCAGTATCCTGGCCGCCTCCTCCACAATGGTGGCAATCAGCCGTGGCCTCGCGGCCGATCCTATTCAGGTATTCACCGAAGCAACCGTGCCCGGTGAACACCTGCGTCAGTCGGTACGTGACGCGCTCGCTCCTCTTGAGCCAGGCTCCGAAGTGCGGCACTATCGCTTCGACAACGCGCTTGTGCGCGAACTGTGGCCGTAAAAGCCGTTCGCGCCACAAGTCGAGCGCGTGCCTACGTGCGCGCCGCCTTAGCCTTTCGAACGCCGAAGCTGGCGCGGTCTCGCCGTCCTGGCGGATAGCGCGGATCCGGTGATACACCCTCGCGTCCATATCCGCCTGGATGTCGAACGGCACATACCGCGCCAGTAGAGTTGCCGCCTCGAAGGATACTGTTCTGTATCCTCGTGCGATCCGTATTGCAACTTTGCGCTGCAGGCCGTTGATTTTCGTCCTGCAGCGCCGGACGCCTGATAGCCGAGCCGACCATACAGGCGCCCCGTACAGCACCACGGATCGCACGACCCCCCCGTAGAGGCGGCGAACTTCCTCCCGAGGCCCCCCGAGATTGGGCAGCAGTCTGTGCATCGCACCCACTACCCTCTCGACTCGGGGGACCAGGCGTTCGAAGTGCTCTTCGAAGCCCCACCGACTGTCCAAGGTGAGCCCCAGGTACTTCATGTACCGGCCCACCTCGACCCGCGCGTCACCAACGCGTATCCGCGAGCTGGGAGGTTCCCTGCCGCGAGGCAGTTTGTGGAACCATAGCGCCTCGGTTTTGTGAGGCGCTATATCCAGACCCAGCGCGCGGATCTCAGCCACGACTGTTGCCACCGCTTGCTCGGCAAGCCGGATGGTTCCTTCCCAGGTGTCACCGCCGGCCAACACCAATGTGTCGTCGGCATAACAGACAATGCCGACGCCGGCGGGGAGATCGACACGCAGGACCGCGTCATACGCGAGATTCCACAACAGGGGGCCCAGAACCGACCCCTGTGGAACCCCGCACGTGATCCGCCTCCGCTGGACGCTACCGTCCCTGCCCACGTAACGAATGTGCCTGTCGCGCAGATACGCCCCGACGATGCCTCGCAGGTAGGGGGGGACCTGATGGTGTTCCAGGGCCCCCCGAATCGCGCCCCACGGGAGAGAGTTGAAGGCGTTGACAATGTCAAGGCTGACAGCCAACGCCACTCCCCCCCGCCGGGACACTACCTGTTCCGACAGCGAGCGGACGCGGAGAATCGCGTCCACGGTAGATCGCCGCTGCCGGAAGCCAAACTGGCTATCGGCGAGGTCGGGACCCACTCGCGACAGGTGCTCGACTAATCTTCGGGCAACTATTCTTTCGAATAGCTTCGAAGCCTCGTCGAGCAGGCAGATGGGACGATATGCAGCAGGCAGATGGGACGATATGGATTGCAGAGCCTAGGTCCTACAACACAGGGAATCCTAGTGTAGGATC
The DNA here is from genome assembly GCA_947562105.1 of Shargacucullia verbasci. NCBI lineage: Eukaryota > Metazoa > Arthropoda > Insecta > Lepidoptera > Noctuidae > Shargacucullia > Shargacucullia verbasci. The sequence goes on along the minus strand of OX387281.1, from coordinate 11,118,677 downwards.
TAGGGCATAACCAATAATGTAAAATTTCTAGCAATAAACGATTTTTCATTTTCATTTTCATTTTCATCGTTCCCAAGTGCAAGGTATTTGGATTTAGGAATGACAGTTAAGTTATTTTTATCGGGAATGGATTACAGATGGATAAGGTCATAGGTTTTTGGGGATACTGATGGGATTTCAAGTATAAAATTTATAGAGAGTACTGTGCTATAAGCCTTGACTTTAACTGATTTTTCTATCTTATATATGTTACTAATACTAATGTCAGCCACTGGTTTAAACAAATACATTTTATTTAAATTAATTAATTCCTCTAAAAGATTCTGAGGGCTTATAATACTAGGATGCATGGTGCCCAGTTGAGCAACCGTCATAGCATCATCTAACAACATTAACCTATCTAAGATTATCTGTAAACTAAATCTGTAAATACATTATTATCAAAATTTACTGACGAAATCAACAATTATTTGGAGGATAAAAAATTCGTAGTGGCAATATTTTTTGATTACAAAAAGGCATTCGATACTTAAGAAACTGACACCCTCCTTACTGCAATGGGGGAATGCGGTGTGGGAGAACCACTGAACCAATGGTTCCATGATTATCTCACGGCGCGCTCCTACCGTGTTAAGGTGGGTGACACACTCAGTGACAAGATGGAGGTGAGGTGTGAGGTGCCGCAGGGCTCCGGATGTGGACCGATAAGCTACCTTATGCACGTTAACAGTTTGTGCAATGTGATGCAGTACTGCTCAGCGCATATGTTCGCGGATGACCTGTGTGCACTGTGCGCCGGTACTGACATATTCGACACTTGTCAATTAGTACAACAGGATATAGACGCGGTTGTTAAGTGGTCTCATGATAATGGAATTATCCTGAACACTGATAAAACTAAGTTACTGATAATTCATTCCCCCTACTTACGACCAATTACACAACCGCTACTGTATACCCATGATTTCTCATGTTTTCATAATAATATGCTAAACTGTAAGTGTAAACCCATGGAAAGAGTCAACTGTGTAACCTACCTTGGTATGAGAATAGATGAAAAATTTTCTTGGTTAAATCATATGGACTATATTTGTGACAAATTAAGAATATTATTGGGCAAATTCTATCATTTAAGTTTTAAAATTCCTTTGGGTAGTTTAAGGTGCATATACATGTCACTAGTGGATTCACCGCACAACGGGTCCACAATAAATACATTAACATAATAAAAAACATATACATAAATATGACGGCAAAAATACGCACAGAAAAGGTAGGAAAATGTTTCCCCCATTAGAAAAGGAGTTAGACAGGGAGATCCCTTATCACCCAAACTGTTCTTGGCAACCCTAGAACATATATTTCGGCAACTGGAATGGAAGGAATATGGTATAAATGTTAATGGAGTACTACTTAACCATCTAAGATTCGCAGATGATCTTATATTAATAAGTGGTGATCCAAACACTCTGCAGGTTATGATTGAACAACTAATACACGAAAGCGAAAAGGTAAGACTATCAATAAATACCAGTAAAACAAAATTAATGACAAATAACGTCAAAACTCCCATTAAACCCGATAATGCTGCTGAACTGGGATATGTAAACGAATATACATATTTAGGCCAAATAATATCTCCAACAGACACCACAACAAAAGAAGTTCAAAATAGAATAAACCTAGGATGGAAGAGATACTGGGCTCTAAAAGATGTAATGAAAAACTCGGATATACCAATTGAAGGGAAGAAGAAAATATTTGATACATGCGTTCTACCAAGCATGACCTATGGATGTCAGACATGGAGCTGTACAAAGAAAAATATAAAATCATTAGAAATTATATAAATATAAATTCATTGAAAACTATTGTAGTACCTATTGTTAAAAACAAGACAGGGGATATCTCGGACAGGGGTAACTACCGTCCAATCTCCCTTGCAACCACAGCGGCCAAAATATTGGACAGTATGCTTGATTCGTGCCTGAAAAAGTATTTGTGTTTGCACGATGCACAGTTTGGTTTTCAGCCTGAACTCTCAACCGAAAGTGCTGTGCTGAGTTTGAAGAATACTGTCCAATATTACACTGACCGAAAAACGCCGGTGTATGCCTGCTTCCTGGATCTCTCCAGAGCCTTTGACCTGGTGTTATATGATGTGCTCTGGAGAAAGCTGGGAGACGGGAATGTACCGGCATGTAGTACTTAAACTCATGCAGTATTGGTATGCAAACCAAATGAATAATGTAAAGTGGGCCGGAACGTTCTCTGAGTCGTATGGGCTGGAGTGCGGTGTGAAACAGGGAAGTTTGACGTCGCCACGGCTCTTCAACCTTTATATTAATGATCTCATTGTCGGGCTCAGTAGTATGCGTGTCGGCTGCCGGGTTGGTGGTGTTAGTATAAACAGCATCAGCTACGCGGACGACATGGTGCTGCTGGGCCCGACTGCGGGATCTATCAGAGAAATGCTGAAGGTCTGCGAGGAGTATGCTGCCTTGCACGGTCTTGTGTATAATGTCCGTAAATGTGAATATATGGTCTTTAAGGCCGCCGGTAAGTGCCCTAATCATGAACCAAATTTTTCTTTGAATGGTATTACCATCAATAAAGTCCAACAATTTAAGTACTTGGGGCACATCCTTACCGACGACCTTAAAGATAATATAGATATTGAAAGGGAACGTAGGGCACTGGCGGTCCGAGGTAACATGTTGGCCCGCAGGTTCTCTCGTTGTACGGACCAAGTCAAAATCACCCTGTTTAAGGCGTTCTGTCAAGGGCTGTACGCGGGAGGTCTGTGGGTCAGCTACACCAAAAGATCGCTAGATGTATTGCGCGTCCAGTACAATAATGTTTTTAGGATGCTGTTGAAACTACCCCGTTTCTGTAGCGCATCGGAGATGTTTGCTCAGAACCGAACTGATGGCTTCCATGCAGTGATTCGCAAAAAAGTCGCATCACTGATGCGTAGAACGCGGGTCAGCGACAATAGCATCCTAAAAACAGTGGTGGAGAGTCCTTACTCCCCTTTGCTGAGGCACTATGTGGGGAGAATGGTCAAGTAACTCTTTTCTTGCTTTATCGTTCTCTCTAACTTTTTAACTTATTTGTGTATTACTAACACTATTTGTAAGGTATTCTACTAACACAATGGACTATATTGTTGTCTGAAATAAATAAATAAATAAAAAAATAAAAAATTAGAAACTTGCCAACACCGAATGGAAAGAAGCATACTCAACATAAAATTAAAAGACAAAATTAGTTTAAAAACAATCAGAAAACAAACTAAAATTATAGATATAAAATACCAAATCAAACAACTGAAATGGAAATGGGCAGGACACTTAACAAGAAGTAAGACAGAAAAGTGGACGAATGAAGTGACAGAATGGTGCCCTAGATATAGAAAGAGAAGAAAAGGCAGGCAGTATCAAAGATGGGAGGATGATATCAAGGAGGTGGCAGAACCATGTTGGACGAGGATGGCAAGGGATAGATCGTTGTGGAGAACACTTGGGGAGGCCTATGCCAAAGGCAAGACAATCACGGAACCGGTATCTAATACAAATAATAACATTTAATTTACGTTGCTTTCATAATCAACCATGATTAATATCAGTAGTACACAAGTAGTTATAAGATGAAATGTAACATGTAAGATTGTTAATAAAGGCTTTATTATTATTATTATTATAGTGGATTCTATCTTTAGCTATGCCCTCGATTGCTATGGACTTACATTTAAAACGTATATAAATAAACTAGAATTAATTCAAATTAGATTTCTAAAACTTCTTGTTAGTAAAAAAATTAAAGAACAATGTAAAAGTGATTACTCTAAATTAAAATATGTAAAATCCTACCTATCAGTCTGAAGCAGAAATACCTACTGGCTGTAAACAACCATGGAAAACAGGAGTATAACCTAAAGTCTGTAAATAATAAATATAACACCCGCTCGATGTCCACCGGCAGATACGTTGTGCCCAGAATATTTAATTATTATGGTGATAGAACATTGAAAAAACGCTTGCCTTACCTGTTGAATAGTCTGCCGGAGGACATAAGGCGCGAAAGTAACACACTCATTTTTAAGCGTATGTTGAAAAAGTATTACCTAGATAAGTGTTAGATAATATGAATGCCTATTATATGTTGTGGTCTGTGTTTGTATATAGATTAGTAAGAATAATAGTTCTACTATTGTACGGAGACTCGATCCCGCAGTCAAACTGATAACACGGTTTTGTGGGGCAAATACATATTTTAAGAACTGTTACTTTATTAAATAAATAAATAAATAAATAATATAGTATATCTGTACGTATAATTCTAGGAAATGTAAATGGTTATTTACGTCATTAGAGTTTTGAGTAATATTCTGCAATAACTAATAACTAACTAAATTTTTCTGATTATTATTTAATTTATTTAATTGATTACCAAACTCATCTATTGTATTTTTTGCTAGAACTAAAGACTGTTTGCGTATCTTGTACTCTATTAACTCTATTCCAAATATTTGAAATTTCTTCTTCAAATTTTACTGCATCATCATTATCAAGATTTCCGGTTATAGATTTAACGACAGCACCTAAACCATTTATGAGTCCTCGTCTTTTTCTAATATGAGAGGTTAAAAATATAATCTTTTTACCTATCTGATCTAAACTATACTCGATTTGATCTCTGTATATTTTATGCAACTGTCCAGATACTGCACTCTCAGATGCTTTGGTACTTGCATATAAAGCCATCAGTTGAATGGACGTAAGATGAAGGTTACTAATATTATAAACGCAGACGAGACTAAAGTAGTTATCCTGTTTAAGGAGTTGTCCTTGTTTTAAGAGGAGGATACCGTTTTCATTATTTACTGGGTCAAGGGTCACGATTCCGGTTGCGTAGAGCACGACGGCTCCTGTAACGAAGGTCCTGTAACAAGATGAGGTCTCCGTAGTAGCTTAAAATGGACCCTAATGGACTTAGAATTTGGGTGGTTACCTATTATTTCAGCCACGTTGTTTGGATGAAGATGCAGAATGTTGTAAGGTCTCTTGAAGACGGGCTTGGTTTTGTCGCTACGCGCTGACTTTGCTACCTGTTTGTAAACGGTTTCACCTACCTTAAATTTGATTTCTTCAGCTTCTTGGTTCCGTTTGGCAATCACCTGCTCTTTATTCTTAGACATATGTGCTGCAATGCATCCTTGGACTGCTTCTGCGTTAGCACGGTGCTTAATTACGTAATCTTGATAAAATTCTTTTGGATACTATAATTCTAACGGATTTCTAGATGCTGTCTGTCCGAATAATAGCTCGTGTGGTATGTAATATGTTTCCGAATGAATAGCGTTGTTATATGCTATGATCGAGCTATTATAAGCTGCATGGGATCATCTTTATTGGTCATTCGTTGTATTCTAATTATTTCAGCTAGTGTAGAATGTAATCGTTCGATAGGCGAATTAGAATTAGGGTTATAGGGTGTAGTAAAATGTATATGTACATTGTGTAATGCGCATATCTCTTTTATGACATCTTTGTCAAATTTTGTGTCCGAATCTGTCGTTATTTTGTTTGGCAAACCTAACACTGAGAAAACGCCTAGCAATGCTTCCGTTACATGTACAGTCTGGGGCCATAAGTCCAGTAGCACGTCAACGATCATATTCGCCTGCACGGTACTGCGCGTATACATACATGTGTGAGTGATTTCAACGCAAACAGTTACCAGTCATACAGTATAGCTACGAGAAGGTGATAGTGTGTGGGGTCAATACTAGACAAAGATAACAATATAGTTTTGATTTCTTCATATTAGTGTTCGCACTGAGCTATTCCGTAACTAAGGCCAAAATTTAAACTCATTATCATCAGTTCATGTGGTTAAGTGCAGTAATGTATGCCTTGGAAACGAGTGTCCGTCGGTTCGAAATCCAACCGGTTGGGTGGACCGATTTTGTTTATTATTCATTACTTTTTTCTTGTAAACATTTTTTTTATATTTCAATGAATGTTATACTTATATATTTTATATAATAAGTAATATTTATATACTTAATATATAAAAAATGCATATTGTAAATTTAATTACATATATACTTTATATGTGATATCAATATTATTTGTATATAAATATTATACTTATATATATTTCTTAATATATAGTTAAAATTGATACAATTAGCTTTTAAACCGAAAAATAATTAAGTATACAGGAATAATATTTTAGATTGAAATAAAATAATAGTCGGTAATTTGAAGAAACATTAATTATTAAATAAGTTAAAAAACCAAAATTTGTGTCAAGTTTGTTGATATGAAAATAAAATTGTTTTTATGCCTTTAATTTAATTGAGATTATAGCTTAATTATTCATTTTCTCAAAGAGAAAAGAAGATTGAAGCTTAACCCCAATCTTACAATCATAAACTAACTTACGTGTTACTATATTACGACCGGCACATCCCGTCAGAAACAGTATAATATTTAATATTTGGTATGACCTCCATTATTGTCAATGCAGCTAAGCAGACGTCGACGCATGGAGGCCACAATGTTTGCACATGTATCTGTGCCACGTAAATTATCCCACAATTGAGTGCAATGGGATTTAAGCTGCTCAAGACATCTCTCATCTCGTGGTTCCCATCTTTGAACCATTAAACCCCATATATTTTCAATGGGGTTTAGATCAGGGGATCGTGCTGGCCACGGAATAACTTTAATATCAGGGTGCTGGCTAAACCACTCTTTTACAACACTGGCACGATGTATCGGACAATTATCTTGAACAAAATTTAGTTCACTAAAGTCTTCCGAGGGGTAAACATTACGCACAGAATGGAGTCTGTCACAGTCTGTAGAATTATTGTAGATTCAGGATACTCGAAATCGGTCAGTCGCGCGGGACTTCGGTCCGATTTTGGGGGAAATCTTCACGCGAACCGATCCTAAACTACTTCGAGATCCTATCGACTGCGCCAATTATGTTTTCTACAGCCGGAGGTTAGAAAGAAAACCAGATTAATAAAAAATATAGACATATTATAATTAATTTAACCGTGGGAGAGCCATGCTTCGGCACGAATGGGCCGGCTCGACCGGAGTGATACCACGGCCTCACAGAAAACTGGCGTGAAACAATGCTTGCGTTGTGTTTCGCCGAGTGAGTGAGGGTACCGGAGGCCCAAACCCCCAACCTCCCCTATGTTGGCGCAGTTGAAAAACATTTTGCTACCCCAGGAGGGTACCAACTGCGCTAGCGTTGGAGAATCCCTCTCTGGACGTCCGCGTCCAGGACACAACGCACCTGAACGTGGACGCCCAGGCCGCCCCTCGTACTCTGGGGGGGGCAAAACTGCGCTCAACAATACCCGAGGCAAGAGCAAAAACACCTTGGCACCCCCTGCCACGCTGGCCGTGGACTTCTGCAACATCAGGGGATTACATACTAACCTGAATGCTGTTCATCACCACCTCGAGACAGCAAAGCCGGCCTTGCTCTTCTTGACTGAGACGCAGATATCGTCTCCAGCGGACACATCCTACTTCACCTACCCTGGGTACGGACTTGAACACTCCTTTTTGTCCAAGGCCGGAGTTTGCGTGTACGTCAGAGACGATATCAGTTTTCGTCACCTCAGGAATCTTGAAGGTAGGGACCTCTCCTCCTTATGGATCCGTATAGATAGCGACGATCATCCCCGCGTCTATGCTTGCCTTTACAGGTCCCATAGCGGTGATACTGAAACTGACCGACTCATTGAGAACATCAAAAGGGCTTCAGACTTTGTGCAGCAGCAGATCCCGTCAGCAGAGATCGTTTTACTTGGCGATTTTAACGCTCACCATGCGGACTGGCTCGGTTCCAGTAAAACTGATCATGCGGGGAGATCTGTTCATGACTTCGCCCTGGCATATGGCCTGACACAAATGGTGACTACGCCCACGCGAATCCCAGATGTGGAGAGTCAGAAGCCTTCACTGTTGGACCTTCTGCTGACTTCTCATCCGGACGGCTACCATGTATCCGTAGGCGCCCCACTTGGCTCCTCGGACCATTGCCTTGTCCGGAGTACGGTGCCTCTCACGTGCCCGCCGCGATCGCGAGTTGCACGCAGCCGCCGTGTGTGGCACTACAAGTCAGCAGATTGGGATGGGATGCGGTCCTTTTTTGCGTCCTACCCTTGGAGACAGGTATGCTTCTCGCCGGATGTTCCCAACGCCGCTGCTGATTCTGTTGCTGATGTGGTGCTGCAGGGTATGGAGCTTTTCATTCCATCCTCTGTGGTCCCCTTTAGTGGCAAATTTCGGCCTTGGTTTGATTCATCTTCCAAAAAAGCTTCTCGCAGGAAGCAGTAAGCTTATAAAGCCTGGGCTGATGCGGTGGCGGCACGGGATGAAAATACCAGCGCATTAAAAAAGGAGTATAACTTTGCTTCCAGGTCCTTCAAAAGAGACATTACAAGGGCGAAGTCGAAGCACATCAATAGAATTGGCGAGAGGCTTGAGCGCCTTCCTTCGGAAACTCGTGCGTTCTGGTCTCTTGCCAAAGCTATCGAAGGGAATTTCTGTAAGCCATCCTTTCCACCTCTACACATGGGAAATGATTCGTTGGCCCACGACGCAAAGGAGAAAGCCGATCTTCTGGGCAAACTCTTTGCGTCCAACTCGACCTTGGATGACGGGGGACAGGAGCCGCCTAACATACCGCGGTTCGAGGGCTGTATGCCGGATATCCGGTTCCACCAACGCGCGGTGCGGTCGGCACTTCTGTCCCTCGATATCCATAAGTCGAGTGGGCCTGATGGAATCCCTCCTATTGTATTGAAGATGTGCGCTCCAGAGTTGGCACCAGTTTTCACACGTCTTTTTCGGCTGTCTTACTCTTCTGGCGTAGTCCCAACATCATGGAAGACAGCATTAGTCCACCCGATCCCTAAAAAAGGCGACCGCTCTAATCCGTCCAACTACAGACCAATAGCCATAACCTCCCTTTTCTCGAAGATAATGGAGTCCATTATCAACTGCCAGCTCCTTCGGTTCTTAGAGGATCATCAGCTGCTTAGTGACTAGCAGTACGCCTTTCGTAAGGGTCGGTCGGCTAGTGATCTTCTAGTATACCTGACACATCGGTGGGCACAGGCGATCGAGACTAAGGGAGAAGCCTTAGCGGTCAGTTTGGACATAGCGAAGGCCTTCGATCGGGTCTGGCACAAAGCGCTTCTCTCGAAACTTCCTTCCTATGGTCTTCCCGAGAAACTATGCGAATGGGTCACCAGATTTCTTGCAGACAGAAGCATAAAGGTCGTAGTCGACGGTGAATGCTCTGACTCCATGTCTGTAAATGCTGGTGTCCCTCAAGGCTGTGTGCTGTCGCCTACTCTGTTCCTCCTCCATATCAATGACATGCTGCAAATCAGCGGCTCTCATTGTTATGCGGATGACAGCAGAAAGCATCGCCTGATGCTTTCTATACCGGCCGCGCTAACATTTCTCGGGAAAACGTCATCGAGAGCCGAAACAAACTTCGGTTCAAAGACATTTATTTTCTCAAAAAAAAAGAACATAACAGTTCACTTACACTATGAGAAAATGTACTAATATAGATAAGTAAGTTAGTACCTCTGTGATTGCAATACACAATACAATGTTTGTGTTATAGTGACTATTTAGGTTTTTATTCTTATATAATTAGGGTTAATATTTTATTCTTATATAATTTTCTAGACTCTTTTAAAACTTATGCAAGCTACTACTATCGGTTACATCGTCAGGTATTTCATTGTAAAGTTTGGTTCCTTCATAGAGTATATTCTTCTTACCATAATCGGTTCTAGGCTTTGTTACTTCTAGTTTTTTCTTCTTCCTTGCGTTGTATGTATAGGTTTTCTTTTTAAAGTTTAATTGTGAATGTGTATCTTGTGTTATAATTTTATGTATCAATATACAAGTTTTAAGTATGTATAGTTGTTTAGTTGTTAGGATTTTGGTATCATTGTAGATTTTAAGTGTTGGTGTTAGGTAGTCGTAGTTATAGGGTGTTTTTATTGCTTTATTTTGCAGGACTTGTATTTCTTGGATATTTGACTTCGAAGCAGTTCCCCATATTTCAACCAAATATTCTATATGAGGTCTTACAAGAGCGTTGTAGATCATGGTACGAACTTTATTAGGGATGCATGCAGACATTCGACGTAATGCACCTACAAGTGGAGATATTTTGGATTTAATATGATCGATATGATATTTCCAAGTTAATTTTGAGTCTAAGATAAGGCCTAAGTATCTTTCATTGTTAGATTTTGTAATATTTTCGGTATTCAATGATAGTTGTATATGGTTATCAATTTTCTTATTTTTAGCAGCAAAGATCATGTATGATGTTTTTTTTGTGTTAATAGTTAAAAGATTTGATCGGAACCAATTATTTAAAATCTTCAAATCATTTTGAGCTTCTTTTACGATATCAACCAGGTTGTGTCCATAATAAAACAGACAAGTGTCATCTGCATAAAGTGTTATGCTGCCTGCCGTTCTTACACTGTTAATGTTATTAATATAAATTAGAAATAACAAGGGGCTTAAGATTGATCCTTGAGGGATTCCGTGAGTCAGTATGGCAGGCAAGCTTACGTAGTTTTCAATTTTAACTACTTGTGTTCGGTTTTCTAGGTACGAAGTAAGAATTCTATGAGCCGTCCCAGATATTCCTGCATCCGTCAATTTGTTTAGAAGCAAATTGTGACAAATTGTATCAAATGCCTTTTTTAGGTCTACAAAGACACCTAAGACGAATTGTTTTTTATCTATCGCATTTTTTATTTTAGTTGTTAGATCTATAGTTGCGGTTAAGGTACTCGATTTTGGCCGAAATCCGTATTGATTTTCAAAAAAGAAGTTTGTGTCTATTAGGAATTTGTGAAGACGAATGTAAATTATCCTTTCAAAAATTTTGGATATTACTGGAAGCAAGGAAATTGGTCGATAATTACCTGGGTCAGATTTGCTTCCAGATTTGTAAACTGGAGTCACCTTAGCGACCTTTAGACTGTCGGGAAATATTCCTAATTCAAGACATCTGTTAATACAGTCTGTTAAGTTATCTATTATTAAATTTTTAATGCATTTCAAATCTTTAACAGTAATCCCATCAATTCCACTACTTGTGTTAATATCTAGTTTATCGAATATTGTACAGATTTCTGTTTTTGTGCATGGTTCCAGTGTTTGTAATGTTATATTAGTAGTAGTTGTATTTGTGTGTGATTGCGTCATATTTAATGCATTAAGAGTTTGTGTTTGTGTTATTTTTATTTTTTTGGCCAAAATAGAACCGACTGTGGAAAAGAAATCGTTAAAATGTTGGCAGATTTCCTGCCCATCTGTAATTACATTTGTGTCTGTTATCAACTTCGATGGAGAAGAACTTTTTGTGTGTTTGTTATTTGCTAGCGTATTAATTAGGTTCCACATCTTTTTTGGTTGCTTCTGGCACTTCTTGAAACTGTCTAAATAGTACTTCCTTTTTGTGATTCTTATTGTTCTATTGGCCACATCTCTCACATCTTTGAATTTTTGTTCGGCTTCCGGGTTGTCTTTTTCATTTTTATGGGTGTACCATGCTTTGTTACGCTTGTGTAAAATATCTATCACATGTTTGTTGATCCAGTCATCGCAAGGCTTGTTGAGAATTTTCATTTTTCTTATTTTGTTGATTGTTATTTGGTTTGTAATAAAAGTTTCCAATTTCTGATAGTCATTCTCCTCGTTGTAAAATTTAGCTTCTTCAATTGATTTATATAGTTTGGTGTAGTCTGTAGCTAAGTATTCCTGTCTTAACTTTTTCGTGAATATAGGTTTTCTTAGTTCCAAGTAGATTTGCTTGTGATCCGATAGTGGGGTATCAATTAGGGTCATAAAAAAGGTTTCTTCTTGAATATTTGATGTTATGTGGTCTATGATGGTTTTTGTGGCATTCGTTTCTCGCGTACAATATTTTGTACTTACATTATTTAATATTTGATATCCGGATTCGTTAATCATGTTTTTATAAGTATTAGTTTGTCGGTCATTGTTTAACAAGTTGATATTGTAGTCACCAAATACTATAGCTTTTCTTTTTTTGTCTAATTGTGATGCATACGTTTCAATAAAGTCACTAAAGTTCGTGTTGGGCGGCTTATACACCAATCCAATGTGTAATCCGTACTTTTCTAAGTAAATCCAAAGATATTCGTTTTGGTTTTTACCACAGGCATATGTAACTTCGTATTTAATACTGTTATGTATGTATATAGATGTTCCGCCACCAATGCGCCCCTTCCGGTATGTATATGCATGTGAATAGTTAGGTATTTGTAGCAAGTTAGCCTCAGCATCGGATTTAATCCAAGTTTCAGTGATAAGAATTACGTGTGTAGTTGTTTTTATTGATTTTAATAGGCACTGCAGTTCATCCATTTTATTTTGTTTAACTATACTTCTAATATTTGTATATAAAAACTTGAGTGACGTTCGCTTCGAACAGATTTCTTCGGAACAGGTTGTATTAAGATAAGTAACGTTTGTGATGTTTTCTACATAATCAATTGTTGTATTCTTCAAAGTTGATCGAACTACTTTTAGTTTTTTGAACTTGATTTAATTATTTTGGGTATACCCCCGATATATTTTATAATAAGGTCGGATTCACCATTTTGTTGACGTTGTAGTAGTTCCGCACGAAGTTCCGTCATATATTTCTGTTGTAGTGGTGTTTGGTCCGAGTATACACGAACTTCATCTATGACATGTTTATTGTAATTACGTAAGATATGCTTTGCCGCATCTGTCGACTCGAAACACACTTTTAACGATCGGTTTTTATCGGGGATATACTTGCCTAATCTCATGATAGTGCATGGGTTCGGACATTCTGGGTACACAGTCTTAATAATGTGCATTACCTTTTTTTTGTGTAAAAAAAAAAAAAAAAAAAAAAACTATCAGTTTTGTTTGTTTGATTGTTAACTTCGGGTATTCCTACAAAGATCACATTTCTTTCTCGGCGACTGCGGTCTTGTATCTCCAGTATGGTATCTTCATAAGATCTTAGCGGGGTTGGATTTATAACCGGCGCATCCGTAGACTTCAGTTTAGAAATCTCAGTTTCAAGTTGGATAATTTTTTGTTGTTGTGAAGTGTTAATTATCTTCATGTCTGTAATTTCTTGTTTTAAAACATTTTGTTGAGTGATTATAGATTCCGAATTTTGTTTAGAGTTTTTTAGTTGATCTTTTATTTCTGTTATTTCCTTTTGTAAGTTTGAATAGGTTTCCTGTTGTGTTTTTGCAAATTCTTTGAAAAACGTCATAATTTCGGTACGAAAATCTTCAAGTTGATTTAGATATTCACTATCGGGCTGTTTTCTCTTTCGTTGTGTTATATTGATATTGGGTGTTCCGTAACCAACGTAAGTCAGGGGCAGAGCCACATCCGCTGGCGCTTATGGACTTGGAGCCGTCCGGGGAACGTTGTGAATTCATGTTGACTTGTTGTTGGCGCTCGCCGCGTAGATAGGTAGTGGAATGAGCGAGTCAAAAAATTTCGCCTGTCTCGTTTCCTCGCGGGGGTGAGGGGCTCCGCAAGCTCGGTGAGCGTTCTTGTTATTACTCAGGAATCTATGCTTATTAGTTAATCACTGTTGTTTTATTTAGAACTTTAAGCAATCACTTTTAAGGGTCTAGTTTCAACAGCACTTATTTAAAGGTCACAATTTAATCTTATAACACGTTGGCACACGTCTGTTCGCGCTGGTCACAGGAGGTACTTGTGTTGAGCAACTGAAATTGAGACCTCTTTGGAGAAAGTCTCAGATTGGGGTAGACTTAATTTGGTCCAATTTAACCCCACAAAGACACAAGTTTGCGTATTCACCGCTAAAAAACCGCTGCCGTTGGTCGTATCTCCTCGTTTTGAGAGCACCCCTTTAACTACCTCAGCCAATATTGGAATACTTGGTGTCGACATATCGAGCGAAGTCCAGTTCCGCGGCCATCTAGAGGGTAAGGCCAAGTTAGCCTCGAAGAAGCTTGGCGTGCTCAATAGATCGAGACGGTATTTCACTCCGGCCCACTGCCTACTACTTTACAAGGCGCAGGTCCGGCCCCATATGGAATACTGTTCTCATCTCTGGGCAGGGGCACCCCAGTACCAACTTCTCCCTCTGGACCGCATCCAACGGAGAGCGATTCGAATCGTCGACTGCCAAGATATTTCAAACCGGCTTGACCTCTTGGCGCTGCTTCTATCGCCTATATTATGGGGAGTGCTCCGAGGAATTGTTCGGACTGATCCCTGCCGCCTCTTTCCGCCATCGTTCTACGCGACAGCAGTTCCATCACCATCATTTAGATGGTTGGCAGTCCACAACTGTGCGTTTCTCGCGAAACTTTCTGCCTCGCACAACAAAACTGTGGAATGAACTGTCGCCTGCGGTATTTCCGGACCGATACGACCTTCAAACCTTCAAGAAAAGAGCGTACTCCTTTTTAAAAGGCCGGCAACGCACTTGTGACACCTCCGGTGTTCCGGGTGTCCATGGGCGACGTTAATCGCTTACCATCAGGCGATCCGTCTGCTCGCTTGCCGCCTATCACATAAAAAAAAAAAAAAAACAATTATTTTAAGGGTGATTGCTAATCGAGGTTGGATATAACAATAATTTATCTTAATGCATTTTCGTTCTTATAGTTTGGGCATTGACGTCATTCGCTTGCACGTTCCGCTGATGGTGCGAAATGGGTTTCTAGGTGCCTCGTGTAAAGTTGATACTGCCGGCCATGCATTAAGTATGTTAGGGTTCTGTTACGGGGTGGGATGATGGAGACTTTTTAAAAAAACACTTTTATATTAACTGAAACTTTAATAAAATGAAATTAGATATGATGGAGAAGGCCCGAGCGGTGTTATTTTAAAAATAGTGACGTCATCAGTGCTGACGTCACCTGTTTCCTCAAACTGATTATCCATTTGGGGTTGCTTGTCCATGGTCACAGTGAAACTCAAAGTAAGGTTTTTACTGATTTATTTGACAACACTCAGGTGTCCGAACAGTACAACGGCTCGTGTAATAATGAATCTTAATTCGTTCGGTCGCCTCTATTTATAACAATCATGACTCATTATCGTGACGACATCAAGCGCGCACGTGCAACCACGAAGCTGTTGTTTACAAAGTTTTGCAAAACAAGAAATAACTCCTTATTTTATTACTTAAATCAAACTGAACGTTAAAAATAACAATAATTACGTAATTTTAGCCGTTCTTTATAATTAGTTAGACAAATAATAAGTATTTGCGCCGATACGGCCATTCTGACAAGTGGTGCGCGCTCTGCACCATCCTGCTTTCTAAGCCTCTTTCCTGTACACTGCCCCGTTAATCCGTAGACCGATGTTTGAGGAACTTCTAGTTTAGTTACAATCTCCATTAATCAGCTTTCACAGTAGTCTATAGAGCACCGACATCCGTGTCCAAAATCTCAATAATTCGTGGTTTCTTGCGGCGAGGGAATCCAGTATTTATGACGGATCTTACGTTGTATCTCCTCGTTGATCCTCGTCGCGACATCTGTAAGAATAGGAAGAACTTTCTCTGAGTTTGATATCTGTGAGCAACTTGCGTTGCTTTATATTTAGTTGTTATGCAAAAACAGACCACTGTTATGTAAATCTGGGAATATTAAAGCTATAAGGTTTGTAGGTTGTTAGAGGTTCTCGAGGAGTTCTCGAAGGTTCTCGTAGGGTTCTCGTAGTGTCTCGTAGTGTCTCGTAGTGTCTCGTAGTGTCTCGTAGTGTCTCGTAGGTTCTCGTAGTGTAAGGTATGATGCTGTGCTAGGCACAGGGGCTCTAAAATGGTAATGAAGTCTGTTTAAACATATTTCTCGACGACTCGATGACTCGTTGATAACCAAATTTATCAACGCCAATGGTGTGATACACACACGGCTTTAAATGGTAATAGTTTGTGAAATGTTTTATACTCATCTGTTTTTAGTCGGCTAGTTGTCTTTCCTCGTTTTGATCTTGTGCCTGTTGCTGACATGTTTCAGCGCGTGATGTACTTGGTACAGGTTCTCTGACCGCCTCAGGTGGTGTAGATTGCTCGATTTTCGCCGATACGGTTATCCTGACCGCCAGCTTGTGGTGCAGCAGATGTTGATGAGGTAGTACCATGGATCCCTTCGTATCCCACTTCTGATGACGAAGAAGGCCCGAGCGGTGTTATTTTAAAAGTAGTGACGTCATCAGTGCTGACGTCACCTGTTTCCTCAAACTGATTATCCATTTGGGGTTGCTTGTCCATGGTCACAGTGAAACTCAAAGTAAGGTTTTTACTGATTTATTTGACAACACTCACGTGTCCGAACAGTACGACGGCTCGTGTAATAATGAATCTTAATTCGTTCGGTCGCCTCTATTTATAACAATCATGACTCATTATCGTGACGACATCAAGCGCGCACGTGCAACCACGAAGCTGTTGTTTACAAAGTTTTGCAAAACAAGAAATAACTCCTTATTTTATTACTTAAATCAAACTGAACGTTAAAAATAACAATAATTACGTAATTTTAGCCGTTCTTTATAATTAGTTAGACAAATAATAAGTATTTGCGCCGATAGATATAATATCAGAAATGTGTCCACATCAAAGTCTAAATCCGATCTGAATTGCGCATCGCCGGAAATGCTTACCACAACTTATGTTTTACGTCATAATACCTAGTAACGATGAAGTAAACCACTGAAGCAAGATCAGCAGTTTACTTTATATTAGCTTTGGTAATCAGAATATTAAAACAGCCCCCCCGATAAGATTGATCATCACGGATTGAGTGATGAGAAAGATTGAAAAACTAATCTTCTAGACTAGATTTTGATATGGACATTACAATAAACAGATTGAGACTTAACTACAGACTTATGAGGTTTATTATAACTAACTTAACTAGTAAACTAACACCGCTTAAACCTTTTAATAACTAACTAGATTTAAACATAAAGAAATAAGACAAAGAAAAATAATGATAGGTAGTTTAATTAGTAAGTAAAAATTTGCTTTATTGTACTATATTACGTTTTATAGGAACTGGTAAAGACTTTACAGAATTGTTATCGATTTCGTTTTCTGAGGAATCAGAAGTATACGCTACATTTGTTACTTGTGTTTTAGACACTACAGATCTAGTATAATTCTTATTATAAATCTTAATGCAACAACTTGACTTCCTAGGACATATGTATGTATCTCCTGATTCTAAACATAAGGTAAATAAAAAATACGATTGATAACAAATAAGTCAATGAAAGGTAATGTGTACTATATTTTTCCAAATGACGAAGTCATCAATCATCAAGTTCATCAATTTTATTTAATTGTCTTTCGAAATCATCAAGATGAGTACTTGCTTTTAACAAAGAATCAAAGCTATTAAACTCGTTTAATTTTATGAGAGGGACTTCGTGTAGGGTTTTATTTAACTTTAAGTTATCACAACAATCATCATTTAAAATATTAAAGTTAGATACAGTTGTGGTGAAATTTGAAGACATACTATCACTTGGCACAAAAGTGAGGGTCTTGTAAAACGCTTTACATGATTTTGGAAGATGTAAAATTCCCGTGCCTAACAAGATTTCCACGTGGTCTCTCATATTACCGCTACACATTATATGACCTTTGCTAGGTTCGGACTGTACAAAAATCCACCGATTGTTAGATATTTTATGGAACAAATCAACAGAGCCACGTAATATTCTTGTTTGGCAAGATTTTGGTAGTTTGTCAACGACATCTGTTAACAAGGTCGTCACAAGATGGATTTGCAATAGTAGAATACACGTTATTCAACGCACATACAAAACACTGATTTTTAATCACTTTGCACTCACTAAGACTTTCAAATTGTGAGTAAAATAAACGATCGAGCGTTATTGCCAGATACTGTCTACTAGGAGCAATTAAGATATAAGTATTTGGAGTTTTATTATCAAAGGAAATAGGTAAAGGAATGTTTTGATATAAATTATAAACTTGAGAAAGAACCAGCGGTATCTTTAATATAAGTATCAGCTTGCTATCATGGTAGTAACATACGATATCTGATATATTTATTATTTCATTTACGTTTTGTAGTGTCAGTGGAATAGGTAACTCCGCGTGACGAGGTAATTGATTAGCATGTAACTCGAGTTCCTTGTACAACTGCATTGGACTTAGTACAGTCGGGTGCAAAACATTTATTTTACTAAATAAAATAGCATTATTTATATCGTCGTTTAAAAAAAAAAAAAAAAAAAAAAATCGAAAGATAATGTTATAATGATACTCTCTAAGGAGCTAAGTAACAACGTTAATTGAGATTTAACTTCCGGCTTATCATTAGTATTTATAAGACTATCAAAAGCTTTTTCGATTTTATTCAGATTTTGATTCAAACGGTTTTCATTATCTTTAACTTTCGACATTGTGTTATTAAATGTAGAAATTGTAAACTTAATTACATGGATATTATCACGCATTAGAACCGTTAACTGTTTTTCGTCCGACTGTACTTTGTTGATCGCGTCTGTGAATTTATTTGCATAATCAGAATCTAAAGTACCGAAGAAGATCTTTAATAAGGATCCACCTGCATCGATTAAACCACGTTTAGAACGTTTAATTTCATTAACTTGCACTAGGTATGATATAGATGAAAATTTCTTAACATTATTACTGTGCTGTAATTTTAGGGAATTCAGCGAGTTTAGACAATCATTTTTAACTTGAGATGATGGGGTAGAATCACAATATTTAGATACTCTTCCGAATAAAAATTCAACATTTTCTAAATGTGGCTGTATATGACTTAGATCTACGTAAGTTATAACATTCCAATGATCGCTAGTAAATTTTACGTCTAGTAATTGATCGAAATACAACCCAGGACTGTTTACGATTTGTGACGAATTGGTTTGCATAAGCTGACACCGAACATCTGTAAACAATAGATATACAACGTAGATATATTATAAAATTACTGTTGGAAGGCTGGTTTAATTTCATCATAGTGATGACGAATGTGTTTCCTGTCGACTTGTACTGTGACAGTATGATTACCATTTATTTTTATAATTTTGTAAGGGCCTTTCCACACTGGAGATAAGGCTTTATTTTGTTTATGATGGCAACGAATGTATACCATATCACCGAAGTTATAAGTTATAGGACGAGAATGGGAATCGTAATAATGTTTAGAACGTTCATCGTTATTGTTGGATATTTTGTAATGCTTTCTGTCGACTATAATATAACCTATGATTGAGAGCGCGCACGTAGTCAGTGTAGGTATTATTTTCAAGAGTGTCAATAGACTTTGGAATGTAAGGTTTATGACCAAATATGAGTTCAAATGGGGCGAAACCCGTAGTAGAATGAATATTTGAATTGTAGGCTAACATTGCAGTGTTCAGGTACAGATCCCATGTATGCGAGTTTTCTTCTATATAAGAACGTAAATATTCCTTTAAGGTAGAATGACTCCTCTCTAACGCACCGCAGGTTTGAGGATGATATGGTGAAGCAAAGATTTGTTTAATTCCGAAAAGCCTCTCTAACTGTTTGAATACTTCCGAACAGAAGTTAGTACCATGATCAGATACGATGTTTCGTGGGATTCCAAGATGTGAAATAAAATGAACAAAACGCTGTGCAGTTTCTTGAGCTGAGCATGTCTGCATGGGATAAGCCTGAGAGTATTTCGTTAAGTCATCTTGGAGAGTTAGGATAAATTTGTATTGGTCGATTCTAGTTTCCGGAAGGGGGCCTACGATATCTAAGTATAGTTTTTCGTTAGGTTTAGTAGCTGTTGAAGTTATGATCATAGGAGCTTTATTTGAATGGCCCAACGGTTTGTTGACTTGGCAGGATTTGCAATTCTTAACATAGTTTTCTATGTCTTGACGCATATTTTTCCACCAATAAAGAGATTTTAGCCTATCATACATGCGTTTAATACCTGGATGTCCCGCAGATGGCGAGTCGTGGTTATCTTTTAGTATACGAGGAACTTCATTGGGTGTTGGAAACAGTATACTATTATGATAAATATGAACTTTGACACCTGTTTTATGAAATAAAAATCCTATGATATTGTATATTTTTGTAAATGATATTTTCGTGAACGGATCTTGAAAATCAGAGATAGCAAATTCTTTTTCTTCTAAATACCAAGTTGTTATCATGTCTCGATAATCTTTTAACATTGAAAATATATTTTTATAAGATATTTCGTCGTAATGATGGACGCGTAAGAATAAATGTGTGAATATGTGTTTTTCATTAGACGTGCTTTGAAATGTATACAGTTCCCGTTCTAGAGTTCTAATATCAGGTAAGTTTTCATCGAACTTAGACATTTGTAAAATTTCAGAACAATATGGGATCGAGTCATCTAAGTCGATTGCAGAGGGGTAAGTAATCATTTTACATTTTGTTTTGAGTAACGATTCATTATGTTCTTCTATTACAGTGTCGTAGGCAATATTTTGTTGTTGACAAATTTCTCAATATTTTTCATATGTTTCAGAGGCAGAAGGAATATCAGGATCAACGGCAAGGATTGGATTACGTGATAAAGAGTCGGCGTTACAATTTATTTTACCCTTTTAATAGACAATTTCGTAGTCGAACTCTTCGAGTTTTAGGCGCCAGTCATCATTTCTGTGCGACCTGGAATGACATAAATTAACTCGGTGTTTAATTTAAAACAAACAGGTGGGTCTCCCGGTAATTGTAATTGAGACGTTGTATAAAATATAGAAGCGCAATAATTTGAAAGAAAGTTAGTTCCTATAATTCCGCCGTAATCAAGGTTAACTTTATCTACAACGTGAAAATAGAAAGGGAATTCGGTATCGTCGTTGTAAATGATTGATATCTACCTCTTGTTTCAGCGTATGAGCCAATATCGTTTATACCCTTAAATTTGACTTTATCTGAATCGAGATTTGGAATTTTTGATAAACTTGAGTTTTAAGGGTGTTTCAGAATGAGACGTTTGAACTATGATAAAGGGTAATGATGCCTTTTTATTTTGAGAGATGTCGTAAATCGTGGGACATTCTTCAGGATTATCAAGTAGGCTATCAATTAGATCTCGACTAGAATTAGTAATCACAGAGTCTGCGGAAACAGTGGATTGTACACGTACAGGTTTGTTTGAGATGAAATCACATTCATTGTCAGTGGGATGCTTGTCCGAAATAATAGGCAATGATGATTTCTTACTCTTCCCCAAAAGCGTTGAAGCCGGAATAGAAGACAATAGTTTAGAATTAGAAAAAGAGTTATATTTAGTAGGATTAGAAATGGAATTAGAAATAGAATTGGATTTAGTAGGATTACAAATGTAATTAGATTTAGTAGTATTGGAAGTAGAATTTGATTTAGTAATGTTAGAAATAGGATTTGATTTAGTAGGATTTGATTTAGTAGGATTTGATTTAGTAGTATTTGATTTAGTAGGATTTGATTTAGTAATGTTGGAGATAGAATTTTTATTAGTAGTGCCTTTCAATTGGAACTCGCGTTGGCACTTAAACGCGAATCCGGCTATTAGTTTAAATCATCATTAGCGTTTATTTCTAGGATGTGCGGTGGAGATGACATTTCAGGGGATTCAATACAATGCTGGTGTTGGTAAGGAGGCTTTGACTGAATTTTCCGAGAATTATTAAACTGCCGTTTTCGACACTTTGAAATATCATGACCAACGTTTTTGCTATTGCAAAAACGTTGTTCTACAAACAATAGGTGCTGAATTATTTAGATGTTTAAAGTTTGATGTCGATGGGTTAAATTGTGTGCGCGGTTGTACTTGGAGTCGTGTTTAATCGCGTCTCTTTTTATTATAACATTCCGCATCCGATCGATCGATCTGTTTTATTGCAAGTTTTACAAAACTTTGACTTAATCATTGTGCTTTTTTGAGTATTTAAATTTTTTTCCTCCTCCATAGCAATATTGATAGCAGCATTAAAAGTTTTTGGATCTCGACAACGAACTATGTAGCTAACGTTGGGATGCAAACCGATCATAAATGTATAAAGTGCAAGGTCTTCCGTCATAGCAATGCGACCCGCTAATTCCTTTTTCAAGGTATCTGAATTGTGTATCTCAGCTTGTAGATTCGTGAGGCAAGTTTCGATTCTTAAGACATATTGTGCAACAGTCTCGTTTGATTCCTGTTTACACGACTGCAAATCTAATAATAAATGATTGTAATGTTTTCGTTCTCCGAAATTTTGCCTCAAGAAATCCTTCAGGCTGCCGAAGTCGTCAAATATCCTATTAGAGCACGCGATCTGAGCCTTTCCTCTTAATTTAGATACGATAAATTTTAATAAGAGTTCCTTTTGTGATTCTGAAGTCAAATCGAGAGCATTCTTACAGTTAGTTAGGAATGCAGGCAACACATCGCGTTCTCCACTATAGGTATCAATAAAATCACAGAGAACTTTCATAGGATAATGTTCAGTCATTGTTACAGACTTGCCTTCACCTTTTTCACCTTTCATAGAAATTTATATTAAAATAAAGATAAGAGTTTTCAATGAAAATCCCTGTAGACTGATATATGGCAATAATTACCGTCAGAATAATTTTACTCACATTAGAATTAGGAACTGGGGCAGCATAACTGTAGGACGCCGAGACGAGTGATAGGACCGATGAATGATGTTCAGTTGGCGTTGACCTCTCTTAGGTCGGAGGCAGCGGAAGTCAGGAAACAGCACCAGAGTCAGCGACGAAATCTCGTGTTTAGATACGAGCAATATGAATTCTTGATTGGAGCCAGCGGGAACAGCAATAGGTGACACAGTGAATCAGCGAGTCTTTTCACTTATGAGTTCGTGACGCAGAGAGATGACACAGAGTTTATGAGACAGTGGAGTGGCACAGAGTTTCTAGCGATACAGTGAATCTCGGGACATAGAGTCTTCAGTTTGTTTTCACACACAGAGTCTATAGTTTGGCACGAGCGAAAATAATTAATGGAATCAGGCGTTACTTTGCGGAAATCCATGATATATAAGATATACAAATAGAATATTTAGTTTTAATTCCGCTAAACTACTGCAAGTTTGGGTGCATGCACAGCACCGCCCTCCCGCCCGCAAATATATGCACATGCAGAAGGTGTGATAGAAATAATGTAACATGCAACCAAACCGATCCTCGACACGTGTTTCGCCCCTCCACGGAGCATCCTCAGGAGATGTTGACTCGTCGACCGCTTGGACGCGAATGAGCGGCTCCGGTAGATCGTCTACGCGCTCCCCTAGGGGAGGGCGAGGAATCGGGTTCTGGGCGTGTTGCCCACTGCTCGAGGGGTTAAACGCGACCCATAAAAATATGGGTCGGTCGTGGGGTTTGGTCGGGCCACTGGGCGCGGAGGATGATAATAAACAACCTATCCTATTTGTGTGGCTGCTGGTGTTTCTGTAGGGGCACCCGAAGTGTTTCACGCCACCCAGGCGGTCTGTACTCCGCCGGGTGAGACCACCGGGGGAGGCCCGGCGGGAGTCTGCCGACGCACATGGTGGCGCCCCCTACAGAAGGGGTGGGTTGACCCGTGTTTACAACGCACTCGGGGCTAGCCAATTACGGAAGCGTGTGCTGGCATTACGGAAGCGGAATGAAAAAGGCTTGGGGATCGTAAACTAACTTGGAAGTGCAGCAGTTGTAAAGCCCTAGCAATCAGTCCTCGCGTCGGATCTTTGAATGCCACCTCGGCAGATATGGAGAGTGTGTTATTGGAACTGAAGCGTGTCAACACAAATGGAGACATTACCGTCACTAGTGGAGGACTTAAAAGCGATTAACTTAAATCAATGAGTGCACAATTTTCGGATGTCACATTGTCTCTCTCGGAAATGAAATCCTCGGTTGAATTTGTTTACAATTCAATTCGGGATCTGACAAATAAAGTATCAGGTAGCACACGCAAAGTAAAACTGGCTCTCGCAAATAGTACACGTGACCCCATGACTAGGAATAAACACAACCTTGCTGTACATGCTACGCGCCTCCACAGAAAAAGCAACTCGTTCAAGGGACAATGTATACGCTTTTACAATGACACGACTGTTGAAACCTCCAGCTCTTCGAACCACTCCGAAGGAGCTAAGGTGGAGAGGGACGGTCCCGGACCGCCGGGAAGAGCATGGTGTTCACCCTCTCCAGCAGATCCGGGGACAACAAGATCTATATCAACGATCACCTGACACTTGAGAACAAAGCATTGCTAAATAAAACCAAGATTTTAGCTAAGGAACGTGGTTATGAGTATGTTTGGGTTCGAGGTTGTAAAATTTTTATAAGAAAAAAAAATCCATCACCAAATCAAGACTGAGCTGAACTTAAAAAAGTTTTTTTTTTTAATTACTAAATCACTGTTGTTATTCGTCCGCTTGCTAAGTTTGAGAAACGCAGGTACTCATTTTTTTTTGTGCTTTCCTTTATCGGCTACTTTATGTTCGCCTGTCGCTCGGTGTCGTCTATTCATTAAATTTTGTTGACTGCAATTCTAGACATTATTTCTGCGCTGATAAGGATGTGATCTGCTCATACTTGTTGAAGTTATTTTTTTGTTACAATAGTACTTATAATTTTATCTATTGCGCTTGCTCTTTTGAACATGATTTGCATATTGTTGCTATCCTTTTATTTTGTTTACGCTTTTATTTGATCCGACTATTTCGAATTTGTAGTTTTTACTTAGTAGAAAATATGAATTTACCTTATATTTTTCTAAACACAGTTCTGATAATTTTAATTGTAACTTGTCATGGCACCTATTAATATATATTACCAAAATGTTGGGGGCTACGAACAAAAACATCTGTTTTTTATAGAAATGTTTGTATCAATTGCTTTGATGTAGTTTGTTTGACGGAAACGTGGCTTATTGACGGTATATTAGATAGTGAATTGTTTGATGTCATACATATACATGGTTTGGAGACCTTGGTGAACTTGTTGTTGATTTCCACATGGAGTGGTGTTCGTCTGCTGAGGATCTGTGGATAACTCTCACTTTACAGCATAAGGAACCCAGAGTAACCTATAAAATACCTTTGTGTGTTGTTTACCTATGTCTTCAACAATCGGAAAACTCTCTGATGGTCCAATTAAATATTTTTTCTAGTAACGTAACTGATATTGTTTTAAAACATCCCGCGGACAAGTTCATAATTCTAGGCGATTTCAATGAACCGAATATTGCTTGGCACGCTGCAAGTGATGGTGATTACCTGTATCCTAGTGATTTTCATGGTGTTATCTAGGCTAGCTTTTGTGATAATCTAACTGCATGCAAGTTACTGCAGTATAATTCTCATTCAAATATGAATGGCAGGATACTTGACCTCGTATTGTCTAATAATGAAGTTACTGTCACTTGCTGCGAGTATCCCTTAGTACAAGAAGACCCTCACCACAGGACACTCTGCATTTCTGCTCACTTCGTTCAACTTCATCAGCATTACTCTCTCCTTCGAGTCAAGTTTCTATATGCCCATGCAAATAACGATTCCATTGTGGATGAGATGAATAAGGTCGATTGGTTGTTTGAGCTAAACTGTAGGCCCCTCGAAGATGCGGTCAAATTATTTTATGATACTATCAGCATGCTACAAAATATTTATATACCAACTAAAATTGTCACCCTACACTGTAAGTATCCTCTTTTTTTTTTTTTTTTTTTTATGTCATAGGCGGCAAACGAGCAGACGGATCGCCTGATGGTAAGCGATTAACGTCGCCCATGGACACCCGCAACACCGGAGGAGTCACAAGTGCGTTGCCGGCCTTTTAAAAAGGAGTACGCTCTTTTCTTGAAGGTTTGAAGGTCGTATTGGTCCGGAAATACCGCAGGCGACAGTTCATTCCACAGTTTTGTTGTGCGAGGCAGAAAGTTTCTAGAGAAACGCACAGTTGTGGACTGCCAACCATCTAAATGATGGTGATGGAACTGCTGTCGCGTAGAACGATGGCGGAAAGAGGCGGCAGGGATCAGTCCGAACAATTCCTCGGAGCACTCCCCATAGTATAGGCGATAAAAGATGCATAGAGAGGCCACATCTCTACGCAGCGCCAAGGGGTCAAGCCTGTTTGAAATATCTTGGCTGTCGACGATTCGAATTGCTCTCCGTTGGATCCGGTCCAGAGGGAGAAGCTGGTACTGGGGTGCCCCTGCCCAGAGATGAGAACAGTATTCCATATGGGGTCGGACCTGCGCCTTGTAAAGTAGTAGGCGGTGGGTCGGAGTGAAATACCGTCTCGATCTATTGAGCACGCCAAGCTTCTTCGAGGCTAACTTAGCCTTACCCTCTAAATGGCCGCGGAACTGGACTTCGCTCGATATGTCGACACCAAGTATTCCAATATTGGCTGACGTGGTTAAGGGGGTGCTTTCAAAACGAGGAGATACGACCAACGGTAGTTTTTTTGCGGTGAATACGCAAACTTGTGTCTTTGTGGGGTTAAATTGGACCAAATTAAGTCTACCCCAATTTGAGACTTTCTCCAAAGAGGTCTCAATTTCAGACACAAGTTTGTTTCGGCTCTCGATGACGTTTTCCCGAGAAATGTTAGCGCGGCCGGTATAGAAAGCATCGCCTGTGCTGTCATCCGCATAACAATGAGTGCCGCTGATTTGCAACATGTCATTGATATGGAGGAGGAACAGAGTAGGCGATAGCACACAGCCTTGAGGGACACCAGCATTTACAAACATGGAGTCAGAGCATTCACCGTCGACTACGACCTTTATGCTTCTGTCTGCAAGAAAGCTGGTGACCCATTCGCATAGTTTCTCGGGAAGCCCATAAGAGGGGAGTTTTGAAAGAAGCGCTTTGTGCCAGACCCGATCGAAGGCCTTCGCTATGTCCAAACTGACCGCCAAGGCTTCCCCCTTAGTCTCGATCGCCTGTGCCCAACGATGTGTCAGGTATACTAGAAGATCACCAGCTGACCGACCCTTACGAAAGCCGTACTGCTGGTCACTAAGCAGCTGATGATCTTCTAAGAACCGAAGGAGCTGGCAGTTGATAATGGACTCCATTATCTTCGAGAAAAGGGAGGTTATGGCTATTGGTCTGTAGTTGGACGGATTTGAGCGGTCGCCTTTTTTAGGGATCGGGTGGACCAATGCTGTCTTCCATGATGTCGGGACTACGCCAGAAGAGTAAGAGAGCCGAAAAAGACGTGTTAAAACTGGTGCCAACTCTGGAGCGCACATCTTCAACACAATAGAAGGGATTCCATCAGGCCCACTCGACTTATGGATATCAAGGGATAGAAGGGCTAAACGCACTGAGCGTTGGTGGAACCGGATATCCGGCATACAGCCCTCGAACCGCGGTATGGTAGGCGGCTCTTGTCCCCCGTCATCCAAGGTCGAGTTGGACGCAAAGAGTTTGCCCAGAAGATCGGCTTTCTCCTTTGCGTCGTGGGCCAACGAATCATTTCCCATGTGTAGAGGTGGAAAGGATGGCTTACAGAAATTCCCTTCGATAGCTTTGGCAAGTGACCAGAACGCACGAGTTCCCGAAGGAAGGCGCTCAAGCCTCTCGCCAATTCTACCGATGTGCTTCGACTTGGCCCTTGCAATGTCCCTTTTGAAGGACCTGGAGGCAAAGTTATACTCCTTTTTTAATGCGCTGGTATTTTCATCCCGTGACGCCACCGCATCAGCCCAGGCTTGATAAGCTTCCTGCTTCCTGCGAGAAGCCTTTTTGGAAGATGAATCAAACCAAGGCCGAAATTTGCCACTAAAGGGGACCACAGAGGATGGAATGAAAAGCTCCATACCCTGCAGTACCACATCAGCAACAGAATCAGCAGCGGCGTTGGGAACATCCGGCGAGAAGCATACCTGTCTCCAAGGGTAGGACGCAAAAAACGACCGCATCCCATCCCAATCTGCTGTCTTGTAGTGCCACACACGGCGGCTGCGTGCAACTCGCGATCGCAGCGAGCACGTGAGAGGCACCGTACTCCGGACAAGGCAATGGTCCGAGGAACCAAGTGGGGCGCCTACGGATACATGGTAACCGTCCGGATGAGAAGTCAGCAGAAGGTCCAACAGTGAAGGCTTCTGACTCACCACATCTGGGATACGCGTAGGCGTGGTAACCAGTTGTGTCAAGCCATATGCCAAGGCGAAGTCGTGAACAGATCTCCCCGCATGATCAGTCTTACTGGAACCGAGCCAGTCGGCATGGTGGGCGTTAAAATCGCCAAGTAAGACGATCTCTGCTGACGGGATCTGCTGCTGCACAAAGTCCGAAGCCATTTGGATGTGCTCAATGAGTCGGTCAGTTTCGGTATCACCGCTATGGGACCTGTAAAGGCAAGCATAGACGCGGGGATGGTCGTTGCTATCTATACGGAGCCATAAGGTGGAGAGGTCCCTACCTTCAAGATTTCTGAGGTGACGAGAACTGATATCGTCTCTGACGTACACGCACACTCCGGCCTTGGACAAAAAGGAGTGTTCAAGTCCGTACCCAGGGTAGGTGAGGTAGGATGTGTCCGTTGGAGACGATATCTGCGTCTCAGTCAAGAAGAGCAAGGCCGGCTTTGCTGTCTCGAGGTGGTGGTGAACAGCATTCAGATTAGTGTGTAATCCCCTGATGTTGCAGAAGTCCACGGCCAGCGTGGCAGGGGATGCCAAGGTGTTTCTGCTCTTGCCTCGGGTATTGTCGAGCGCAGTTTTGCCCCCCCCAGAGTACGAGGGGCGGCCTGGGCGTCCACGTTTAGGTGCGTTGTGTCCTGGACGCGGACGTCCAGAGAGGGATTCTCCAACGCTAGCGCAGTTGGTACCCTCCTGGGGTAGCAAAAGACTTTTCAACTGCGCCATCATAGGGGGGGTTGGGGGTTTGGGCCTCCGGTACCCTCACTCACTCGGCGAAACACAACGCAAGCGTTGTTTCACGCCAGTTTTCTGTGAGGCCGTGGTATCACTCCGGTCGAGCCGGCCCATTCGTGCCGAAGCATGGCTCTCCCACGGTCCTCTCTGGTACAAAAGTCCTCTAATTAAAATTATAAAAGAAAAGTTCAAATTTCATTCTAAATTTAAAAAGTAATAATGTCCTCCTGACCGATTTCGATCACGGCGGCCAATCTCATCGGAGATTAGCCAACTACGCAGGAGATATTATAGAGCACAAGTGTGTGCGCAAACACAGGTGCTCTCTCTATTTCTTCACTCTCATAGTTCGATGGGACGGCAATCCGACACGACCGGAAAGAGATCAGGCGCAGGACCAACGGCTTTACGTGCTTTCCGAGGCTCGGTATTTTTGATACTCACATTTAAAAAGTATAGTAATCTTTATGACCATCAATCCTTTGTTATGTTACGTCAACAGGCTAAAGATCTTGAGAAAGATATGTTTGATAAATATATATCAAATATAGAACTAGCTATATCCAAAAATCCCAGAGCTTTTTGGCAATACGTGAAATCCAAACAACAATCAAACTCTTATCCATCTGTACTAAAACTAGGTGAAATATCGTCTAACGATGGGGAGGTAATCTATAACATGTTTAGCTACTACTTCTACTCTACTTTCAGGTACGAAGTGATGGTGGTGAATTCTCATCAACATTCGGAATTGACTCTAGTGAACGAACTACTGATTTCATATCTGACATCAGGTCTGTGGATGTGCAGGAAGAGGAAGTATTTCGATTACTGAAGCAAGTAGACTTAAATAAAACAGCAGGTCTAGACAATATTCCACCAATATTTATAATAAAATGTGCTAAGTGTTTATCTGTCCCGTTAACAATGTTATTTAAACGGTCTTTTATGTCAGGAGAAGTCCTTATTATTTGGAAGTCAGCATATATAACGCCAATTCATAAAAAAGGACCTAAGGAATGTGTGGAAAATTATAGGCCGATTTCAAAACTTTGCATTTTCGCTAAACTTATGGAGAAAATAATCCATCGGCAACTCTCTTCTTCACTTAAATTAAGTTTCTCCGAACACCAACATGGTTTAATAAAAGGTCGCTCCACCATATCCGATCTTGTAGTCTGTAGTGACTATCTTTCGGAGCATATGTCCATGCGGTCTCAAGTGGACATTTTATATATACTGACTTCACAAAATGTATTGATCGAATAGATCATACACTACTATTACGCAAACTCCTATTGATTGGTATAAGGGGTAATCTGTTCAGATGGTTTTCATCGTATGTAGAAAATAGATGCCAAATAGTGGTACTCAGTGGTTATATGTCAAGATCGGTGTAGATCCCTTCAGGGGTTCCTCAAAGATCTTTGTTAGGACCTTTATTATTTAACATCTTTATCAACGATATAGCTTCGTGTTTCCATAATTCTAAACTTTTACTATATGCCGATGACATGAAGATACTTGGACAACTTACAGCCATTGAGGACGCTCTGTCACTGCAGAACGATTTAGACCGGTTTCAAAATTACTGTGTTAAAAATAGGTTAGATTTAAATGTTTCTAAGTGTTTTGAACATTTACGCGTAAACCAAACCCTATATCTTATGATTATAAGCTGTCACATACCTAATTAACCAGAGTTAATTACATAAAGGATCTTGGGATAACCTTAGACTCAAAGCTTCTATTTGATACACACATAAACAATATTATTAATAAAGCTTCTAAAGCATTAGGTTTTGTTTTTAGAATTTCCTCTGAATTTAAGAACATAAAAACAATGAAAATTCTTTACTGTTCATATGTCCGTAGCCACCTTGAATACGCTTCACAAGTTTGGTATCCGAATTATAATATTTATATTGATCGCCTTGAAGTTATACAGAGAAATTTTTTAAGGTATATTCAGTTTCGTTCAATTACATATTTGCCAAATTCGTCGTCGTCAAATATTTGCCAAAGTCGTTATAAAAAATTTCATGTTCTTCCGCTATATGAACGAAGAAAAATTGCAGATCTCTCTTTCTTATTCGGTATTATGAATGGATCGATAGACGTCACAGAGTTACTTGGCAAGATTGCACTCCGTGTGCCATGTGCATTTCTAACGAGATCACATCTCCTTCATATGCCCGTGGTAAGGAGTACCTATAGACAAAACTCTTATCTAGTCAGGGTGAAATGAAATGAAATGAAATTATTTATTTTGCAATTAGGATTTTTCCATCACTTTTACACGTCTTTTTTTAAACTAGATGGCGTCGGCATTTCCTACGACTATGCCTGAGAAGAAACGCCGAAACAAAGTCAGGGGTCAAAGTCTATTTTAAAGTCCAGACAGATTGTAATGATGTAAGGGTTTATGTGAGACAAACATAGGGTGGAATAGCCTTTTGAAGAAAGTGCCATAACTATTTGAGCTAACCTGTCGCAACAGAGTGCACGCATGCATCAGTTATCGTGAGAATTAATGAAATTAAAAGCGTTCAGCCTAGATCTCACTCACATTTACAATGTATAGCGGTTATATATAAGAAATAATTTCAATTTAAACGACATTACAATATCAAAATAATGAAGTAAATAATATAATAATGGATGTATATAAAAAAAAGGAAAGGCTAAAGAGCGGCTCAATCCCAAGCGTTTTTGTCATCTAAATAGTCCGAAATTTTATAGTATCCTTTTTTACAAAGTTTAGATTTAATTACAATTTTGAACTTCTTTAATGTTAAATTACGTATATCATTGGGAAGCTTATTGTAAAAGCGTATACATTGTCCCATGAACGAGTTGCTTATTCTGTGGAGGCGCGTAGCATGTACAGCAAGGTTGTGTTTATTCCTAGTGTTTAAAGAATGAGTATCAGACAGCTTGACAAAGTTCGAAATATTTTTATAAACATATATTAAATTTTCAAAAATATATTGTGACGCTACAGTTAGAATATTAATTTCCTTAAATCTGTGTCTCAGCGACACCCTTGGACTAAGATTATAAATAGCTCGGACAGCCCTTTTCTGCAAGACGAATATAGTATTGATGTCTGCAGAGTTTCCCCAGAGGAGGATGCCGTAAGTCATAACGCTATGAAAATAACTGAAATAAACTATTCTGGCTGTATCCACATCAGTTAAGTGCCGAATTTTTTTGACAGCAAACGCGGCAAAACTAAGCCTACCCGATAATTTGTTTATTTGCGGGCCCCATTGCAGTTTGGCGTCTATAGTGATGCCTAGAAAAACAGTTGAATCCACAATGTCCAGTTCCACTCCATTCAATTTAACATTGATTGGTACTTGTCGGACATTGGGCGTTGAAAATTTAAGACAAATGGAAATCGCGGCTACGTACTGTGGATCTTCCCATTTCAGAATTAATAATATTCCATGTAGTTTTGATTTTGTTACTGGATGCTTTTATCTTGTTTTTTAAATGTATTGACTTGGCCAAGGAACAGGCTCGTTTAAATATTTTTGAATATTTTTTTACATATTCTTTAAAATCTGCGCTATGATTGTACGTTTTTTCATAATATAATTGAAATAACCTATGTCTACTTTTAAAAATGCCAGCTGTCGCCCAGTCACTAAAAGTAAATTGATCACTGACCGATAGTGATTTTGGGGTAAAAACGTTACTAAACTCTCTATTAATCATATTGAACAGCAAAGTATAAGCTTGATCAGGATTGATGTCATACGGCAAGAAAGGTAATTTATCTATAAGATTATTTTTGAATAGTTCCAAACGGCCTTCATTGACAGGAACAACACTTACAAGTTTTCTTTGTACTCTAACTTGATTCCTAGGAAAAGTGACTAACTGACCACAGTGATCAGAGTCTCACTCATATATAATTAATTTATTACAATGTTTCAAGTTTGTAAAGAAATTATCAATACAAGTAACACTAGAAGCAGTTATTCTAGTTGGTTCAAAGAAGATATTGTACAAGTTGTATGATTTGAATAAGTTTAACATTTTGCTAGTATTAGACGAATTTTCCAATATATTTATATTAAAGTCACCACAGACAACAACTGTTTTATTAGACTTCGCGCTTTTGAATAACGCATCCTCCATATGTTTCTCAAAATCATCAAAAGATGCGCATGGGGGCCTGTACACGCTCATTACAATGAACCGCTCTAGCTCAATACAAGATATCTCAATTACTCGCTCAACAGAGAGGCTCACAATATCTTTGCGTTCTTTACACTTCAAGTTGTTACGTGTAATTATTAATGAGCCACCATGGATTATATTTACTCTGCTGAACGAGCTGGTGACTTGGTGGTTGTTGAAGTTGAACATTAACTGATGGTGTTTTAGCCAATGTTCAGTCACACATAAAATATCAATAACATTGCAGTTCAAAAACAACTCCAATTCTAAGTCTTTACCCATCAAACCCTATATATTTTGGTGCACTATGTTAAGACAATTTAACTGATTATTAATTTTATTGCTCAAATTTGATGGGGGTGATATTACATTAATGCTAGCGGGTATCTCTGTTGCCACAGCGTCCCTCAAACTAGGGTACAAATCTAAATTAATAAAAGAAATATTGCCAGAGGTTGACTCTATTGTCTTATGGTGTAATTTAAATTATTTGGAAAATTTTGTGTCGTACGTTAACACGGAGTGTCGGGTGGTCGACCTTGATTTATTTGCAAATAGTATATCCAATGTAAAAAAGACTTTAAGTAACAAATTTTTCGGTGCCTAGTCGCAGGGTGCGTTCATTGGAACGTACCTCGCATTCTAATGAACGCGTCTTGTATGATCATTGTTTTCCATTTTCAAGTGTTTTTTTATTTTCTATTTTTCGAGTGTTTTTGCTAGAGTGTGTTAAGACTGAAAATTCTGTATATTATAATACTACTACTACTATATACATAACACTGCTACTATATTCATTTACATACTAAACTGTATAAGCTGTAAGTTTTCTTAAAATAATAAAATAAAATAAAATAAAAATAAATAAAATTTATTGTGCATTTTGCAATGCAGACAGTTATCATAATAAAAATTAACATCAAACGTTAGTTAAATTACCATATGATACCTTGCGAAGATACTACACGATTTCTTGAAGACTATAATTATTAAGTTTAGAATCTTTGTAACAGAAATTTCTTGGCAAAAAAATCATCCATCAATAAATTACATATTATATATGACGAAGGTTTTTACTGAATTATTTGACAACACTCAGGTGTCCGAACAGTACGACGGCGATTTTTTTTTTTTTTTTTTTTTTTTTTTTTTTTTTTTTTTAATTCTCGCAGTTAGCTCAGGGAGCTTTTACTGCTTAACCGGGCAAATGGCGAGACCAGACTCGAGTTTATTCCAATCCGTTACCGTCTTGGTTGGAGGGGGCTGACCGGGAACAGGGGAACCTACACGGGGACCTAGCTCTAGGGTCACCGGTCTATGGTCAGAATCTAGCTCTTGTAGCGTTTCTATAGACCGTATACCGAGGTTTACGTTCTTTAGCAGCGCTATGTCGAGGACGTCGGGCCGATGGCTAACAATAGCCGGGTAGTGGGTGGGATTCATCGGGGCGATAACATCGAAGTTATATTTGGTGCATAAAGCTTCTAGGTTTTTACCTCTAGGGTTTGAACTGTGGCAGTTCCAGGATGGACTTTTGGCGTTTAGGTCGCCCGCCAGGAGGACGGAACCACCTAGGTTCATGAGGGAACAGATGTCCGGCTCGATATTAGTATAATAGTTGCAGGGAGGGATATAAGCCGATACGATATTGATCGGCTGGTGACCAGTCATGCCTAGCGCCATATTGAAACCTCTATTTGGGATAGGGGTGGGGGGTCCATGGGTATGCAATACAGGGAGTTTTTATAATAAATGAGGGTACCTCCTTTAGCGGCGCGGGTCCTGTCGTTGCGAACTAGACGATAGTTAGCGATTAGAGGATCGCGGTGGGAAGACTTAAGGAAGGTTTCCTGTACGAGGAAGATGTCGATTTGATGGTCGCGGAGGAACGACGCAATCTCATCGCGTTGACCTGCAATGCCGTTGGCATTGAAGAAGCCTATTTTGAGGGATCGGGGTTTTAATCTGCGGCTTACTGGATCTATTTAAAAATGAACACGGTAGTTTTCGCAGAACTCGGCTAAGTCGGCGTATTCCGACATTAGGTTGAAGACGGCGGTGGAGTTACCCTCGGTAATCTTGAGCTTGCCAAGTAATTCACGGCCGCGTGCCATGATTGTAGGGTTAAAAAGACGGCCCAAGGAACGGAACACATCCACGGGCCCGGACGGCTGGGGAGCCGAGACGGGGAGAGTCCGTGGAGGGGGTGCTGGCGAGGGAGCGGGGATGGGAGAAGCCATCAACTGTGGGATAGCTGCGGTAGGGGAGGGTTGTTTGGGTCTAAGAGCCGGGAACGCTTGCTGATGGTTCAGCGCGTTCCAGGGTGAAGTTCTTTGGGATCTGAGGGTGTCGGGCATGGTGGACGAGGGCAGCCTGAATTGCTGCCGTGTCTCCTCACGCTTGACCACCTTGCGATTCGAGCGCGGAGCCTTTGGGCAGCCACGATAGTTCGCGGGGTGCCCCGACTCGCCGCACAAAACGCAGCTCGGAGGCTCAGTGCAGAGGGTCAAGTCTTTGGGGCGGGGACAATCGCCTGTCGCGTGGTCGCCTAGGCACTTTACGCACCTGGCTTTGGCGTAACAGTTGGATTGAGCGTGGCCATAGAGTTGGCATCTATGGCATTGGGTTAGCAGCCCAGTTTTACGGGGACTTTCGACCTTGATGCCAGATAAGTGGCACAAAGAGCGGATATTGACAATCGCCTTACCGGCGGGAGAGTTTTCACAAGCGACGATCACCATATTATATGGGATACGGCCGCGAGCGCGGTGCATGCGATGGACGCTGAGCACTGGGGTGGGTCTTGGGATTTGAGGTCGCAGACGACGTCTTTGACGTCGATCTCCTTGGGCATATTTTTAATGACAACCCTGAAGGGTCGGTCCTCTTTGAGAGCGTAAGTGTGGAAGGGCACTTTACGCGAGGAAAGCAGGGAGGTTAGTTCCCGATAATCTTTCGGGGTTTGGACTGTCACTTTAATTCCTATTGCGAGGGATTGGGCGTGGGTGAAGTTGATGTGCTTTTGAACACACAACTTGGACATGTCGGTCCAACTGCCCTTGTCGTGAATAAACATTGGGGGCGGGGTGGGAGGTTTAGGCGGGTCGGAGCCCGCGGGATTAGGGGGAGAAGGGCGGTTGCCCTGCGGTAGGGTGGCCGCTTTAGCAGCTGAGGGTGAGAGAGGGCGGCTGCCCTGCGAGGGGCTGGCCACGGCCGGGATTGCGGAGGGAACGGCCGCCTTCTTAGAGGGAATCGGGGCTTGTTTCTTCCCTTTGCGGGCGCGTTTCTTCCCCTTGCCTTCGACGGTAATGTACTCGTCGGAGTGACAGGAAGAGGAAGAGTTAGAGTCTGAGGAGGGACCTTCAGACTCGTAGGCTGATAATTCAGAGGTGGCCTCAGCCATCTCTGCGTCAGCGGGGGTCGGGGGGCGGGAGCTCGCATTGGAATGCGGGACATGCGCAGGTGTGCGCACAATAGGTCCATTGTTGTCGTCGGACAACAATGGGACAATGGGTGCCGGGCTTGCAGGGCTCTCGGCGAAAACAATAGGGGCGGGTTGTTTGTTAACAACCGCAGGTATAGAGGACGTCGCTGGGCGAGGGGATTTTTGTTTTAAAACATCGGATAGTTTTGAGCCATATTTGGCTTGAAAATCGGCTTGAAAATCGAACGATAAAAGAATCGCGTCCGTCATTTTGCATAACAAAATGACGGCCTACACCTACTATTTTATACTTCAACCCCGGGTTGGATGGGCCCGGGGGTGTGTGGGTGTTGTATACCCTCCCTGCCGGGTATAGGCAGGGAGTTGTGTGTACGTAGGGTGTGCCCTAAGCTGGTATCCCGTTGCCGATCTTAATGTGCAAACGGGTCCCTAACAGCTCAAGTGCAGAGGGTGATATGGGCCGAAGCTTGCAGCACCCAAACAACACAAGAGAATAGGGAAAAGGGTAAGGAAGGTGGGAAGTAGTGAGCTAGTGTCGACTAGGTGACCCCCCAAGGCCGGTGGTTCTAGCTCCTTCCAATTGATTGCTTTGCCCTGAAGGGGCGCGGCGGGTGTATTGGGTCAACACCCCACTCGGTTTCGTTGGCACCGTATGGTTTCCACCGAGGACCACAAAACAGTGGTTTTTACCCTGAAGGGGCAACACACGCGAGTTTTATCTATCAAGGAAACAGGGATAATCAAGCGTCGCCTTGAAAAAGACAAGTTTTGATTCACGAGTCTTGATGTGGTGAAAGTCGCAGGCGACTTCGGACAGCGCTGTGGCAGGCACGGCGCAGAGGACGCACGGGGCGGGAGCGTGACAGCGGCGAGCGCGACACGTCTGCACGCGGCGAGCGTCAGAGTCGGAATGTCTCGAATCTTAATTCGTTCGGTCGCCTCTATTTATAACAATCATGACTCATTATCGTGACGACATCAAGCGCGTACGTGCAACCACGCAGCTGTTGTTTACAAAGTTTTGCAAAACAAGAAATAACTCCTTATTTTATTACTTAAATCAAACTGAACGTTAAAAATAACAATAATTACGTAATTTTAGCCGTTCTTTATAATTAGTTAGACAAATAATAAGTATTTGCGCCGATATATATATTTTTTTTAAATTAGAAATAAAAATATTTTTAACAATGCAAACTGTTTTTTGTTCACTCTATGGCATAGCATTGCGTTTATGACGCACGGGAGAGCTCCGTCACTCGCTCAAGGTCGCGCGTTATATGCCTACCGGCTAGCGTACTCCCGTGAGTACAAGTTGCTATCAGTGGAGCGCCACACACTCAAATTTAAAGATAAATGCCGATATCACGAAATTATTGTGCAATGTAAGTAGTTGTAAATAATCATCCAGATCAAAAGAGATCTGGATACCCTAATTTACTCTATTCGAAATGAGACTTCTAATCAAATTCATTCATCATCAATTCAAACTAATCTGTTCTTGATCCAGAAACACCCAATTCACACCATCATTCATTACATTCGAAAAAATATACTGGTGTGGTCTAGAAACTAGCTAGCAACAATTGTTTTTAACATACATACATACATACATACATCACGCCTGTATTCCCCGAAGGGTTAGGCAGAGGTATACTATTGTACACCCACATTTCGCCGATGCTGTTATTGAGTCCCATGTAATAGGGGGCGAGCCTATTGCCATCTTCCGGGCACAGTTCCAGACTCCGTGCTGCTACTGAGAATTTCAATACAGAAAAACCCAATAACACTTTGCCCGACCCGGGAATCGAACCCAGGACCTCACGCTCAGCAGTTGTTTTTAACATATTTCTATTAAATATTTTTGTGTATTCTCTATTCAGTTTTATCTATTCAGCATTCATACCCAATTCGAACCATAATTCATTACATTCGAATATTGAGATGTTTAACAACAAAAAAAATCTGATCATTCATATTAGTGTACAACAGATTGACGTACAACAGATCAGCAATCAGCAACATATCTTTGTGAAAGAATAATGATGTCACATACTTTAGTCTTATAATTATTCTATACATACTTTTGAGTCTTTTAAATAGTCAACAATGCGCTTTAACGGAAAAATATATTCAAATAATAAAATCAAATTAAATAATCATTTATTTCCGACAATATTCACAGATATGTTAGCTTGTATCTGGTAACCCTAATAATTCAATCGACTATAACTCAAATTACTCCTCTATTCGATCATTCGTTTTCATTCATTTCGTGGTAACCCTAATTATATTATTGAATCGACTCTATCTCAAATTGCTCATTCATTCGATCAGTCGTTCTTAATGTCAACCTTTATACGAAACAACTGACAGACGGCCTTCTTGCTCGAGACGCCGAGGTGTGAACACGTTTATAATATTGGTGTAACAGATTGGTGAACTTATTTATTTTAACAAGTAAGTACATGACTTATTGTTATTTCTAAGTGTTTTACAAAATATGTGGAAAAGGATATAAATATGTTTGTGTCTGAGTCGCGCGCGGGCACTTGTTATTGCAAGACGCGTAGATCTATTGTCTAATATCGAACCGGTTTGAGCCGCTCGCTTCGTATTAACGCGTGACTTGTTTACGATGTATATAGAATGGTACTAATTAATGAGTAATAACGAAAACTCTGATGGTTTTCAAGCCGAGGTGAATGTGGCGATTTTGGAGAATGTAATGTTTACCAAATATAGCGAGAGTGAGATGACAAGTAGTGCTGAGAATATCAGTCAGATGGGTGATATGGATAACAGTAATAATATGGAGCCAGAAGGGCCTTCAAAAAGAAACCGAGATATTGATCAAGAAGAAATATGGAATACTGTGGGGCGGAAGGCTAAAAGATTTGGTCGAAACGGAATGGATAATAGCACGACGAGAATTCCGGAAGATAGAATTGAAGTGAGCTTAACTTGTACAGAAAAACTACCCAAACAGTTTGGTTTAGCAAAAATGTTAAGATCGGAAAAAATACAAAATGTTATAAGAGTTAAGTATATAAAGTATTGATTCAATTTAATAATGAAGAAAGTGTTGAATCTTTATTACGGTCCGTTAATTTTAACAAGGATGGTTTTAAATGCCAGAAGACTTTAGATGTAAATCAGTCATACGGTGTTATAAAAGATATTGATCTAGATTTGAGCGAAGAGGAAATATTAGAGGGTCTTGGTAGTGAAACTTTAATATTAGCGGTTAAAAGATTAAAACGCAAGAACACGAATGATGGACACTGGGAGGCGAGTGAATCAGTGAGAATTTGCTTTAAAGGTTCATCTTTACCTACACATGTGTACATTTATGATACGAGAATCAATGTAAGTCCATATATGTTTCCGGTGACGCAATGTTCGCGGTGTTGGCGCTTTGGAAATACGAATAAAATGTGCCCCTCAGCCAAAACCATTTGCCCTAAGTGTACCAAAGACCATGCTAACTGCGAGACCACTACGTTTCACTGTAACAATTGTTCGGGTAATCATATGGCAATGGCTAAAGTATGCTCTGTGTTTGAAAAAGAAAAAAAAATAAGAGAACTGATGGCTGAATTTAATTGCTCGTACAAAAGAGCACTTACCTTATAATGTCCCGCCGTCTCTCCCAGCTAGCCCTCAAGACCAACCAGTACTAATACCGCGAGTAGAATCACATGTTCCTCCTCCTATGGAACCAGAATTACCGGAAATTGACGTTGCCCCGATTCATGTTACAGCTGCAGTAGAAAATCGAGAAGAACCAAAGGGAATGCTTATATCTAAAAAACATAAGACGAGGTAAGAAGTCTCTAAAGAGCAGGAAGATGACACAACTCGAAAGGAGTAGAAGACGACATGAATTTGACGGCCGAGCTGCCAAATCAAGGAAATAGGAGGAAATGTAAGGAACAAATATCTTGGAAACTATTATTTGATAAACTAAAAGTAACAGTATTTGAAGGAGGAAACATTTCATGGGAAGATAGGATCAAGAGTTGCGTGAGTATAGTGTTTGAGGGGTTACTGTCATATATATTGAAATACATCAAGGATTGGCCATGTTATGATTGAAAAAAACATGGCTTATTTAAGCGCTTGTGCTACCTGCCTAGCGAATGAATCATCATTCTAAGTGCATGTTGCTACCTGCCTCGCGGATGAGTCATCAGTTTTAACACAAGTTGCTACATACCTAACGGATGAGTCACCAGTCTCAGTGCAAGTTGCTGCCAGCCTAGCGGATGAGTCATCAGTTTAGGTGCAAGTTGCTACCTGCCTAGCGGATGCGTCATCAGTTGTCGACCTTTTTGGGGGTTTCAAATTTCATTTCAAATCATTTATTCATATCAAAATGCACACGAAAATACAATAATTTGTCTTACATTCTAAACATTAGTGCTAACATTATAATATTTGCCTGAACTAGGTTAAACCTGTGCCTCAGGCGAAAAAAGAGCTTACATAATATATTTGATATTATAAATTTAGAATCTAATAAACTTGTAATTAAATAGCTATATCGATTATAATATTTATGCTTATACCTAATACATTGTTTATTGATTTTTGTTTAAGTCTGCAGTTTTATTTGGACACTGTAAGTAGGTCTTCGGTGTGGTCATAAGACAGACTTTGTAGATAATTATTAACATTTTTTCTGCATTTAAAGTAGTTTAAGCTATAAATACTTAGTTCACTATTTAGTTTATTATACAGAAATGGACCTAAAAATCTAAAGAACTTGTTAGAATACACATATTTTGAGGTAGAGTTTGAACTGCAAACTATATCATAACGTCTTTTGTTAGTAATGTTAGAATTGTAGGAAAGCTGAGAGTGTTGTTTTAGTATTACGTGCATTATAAATAATTGCATAACAGTTAAAACGTTGCAGGATTTATATAACTGATCTGTGGGAAAGAGGAAAGGACGGAAGTGAGCTACTTTTAAAATTGCTCTCTGGGCTCGTTCGATGGGAAGCATTACAGTTTTTGGTGCTCCACCCCACGAAGTGATACAATATGTAAGAATAGATTGACATAGGGCCAGATAAATTTGCGTCACTAGCTTAGGTTCAGCGATTGTGCGTAGTTTTTTAAAAACAAACATTAGTGTCCGTACTCTAGACACCAAGCTCTCGATGTGTTGTCTGAAGGAAAGTGTGTCGTCGATTATAACTCCCAGATATTTAATATAACATGTTTTAAGGATTTTAGGACAATGACATGAGTTGATTAAAGGATTTATACACTGATGTGCGTGTAGATGAGTGTCAGTAATGTTATTTTGACTTTTGCGCATAGAAAAGTGTATATATTTTGTTTTATCAACATTTAGTGTTAGTAGATTGCTGTTGAGCCAGTTAGTGACGGTATTAAAACCTTTTTGTGCGCTCTCGTAGAGTTCGTTGTTAGTTTTTGCAGTAAATATTAGCGCTGTGTCGTCGGCGTATGATATTATTTTACCGTTTTCTAT
Source organism: Shargacucullia verbasci (assembly GCA_947562105.1). NCBI lineage: Eukaryota > Metazoa > Arthropoda > Insecta > Lepidoptera > Noctuidae > Shargacucullia > Shargacucullia verbasci. The sequence continues at coordinate 11,076,558 of OX387281.1, read as the reverse complement.
ATCTAGATTACATAGGTCATTTATGTAGATAAGAAAAAGGGTAGGCGCCAAGATGCTGCCTTAAGGCACACCAAAACCGTGGTTTTTCAGGTCGTCACTCATGGTCGTATCGATTCGAACGCATTGGTGACGATCAGTTAAGTAGTCTGCTATTAGTTTTAGCTGTGTACCACGAATACCTACAGCTTCTAGTTTGTGTAGAAGCAGGGGAATTGATACCGTGTCAAAAGCTTTCGCTAGGTCAATGAAGATTGCTAAGCTTTGGTTCCCCTTGCCGAGTTCTTCTGCGACGTAGTCAGTCAGGCTATGTACCGCACCTGCTGTGGATAATTTCGATCTAAAGCCCAATTGCATTGGCGAAAGTAAGCCGTGTTTTTCCAAGTAATTGACTAGTCTGCTGTTAATAATTTTTTCAAGTACTTTGGATATCGAAGGAAGTATCGATATCGGTCTATAATTATTTATTAGATTTTTGTTTCCTGATTTGAAAATGGGGATTACTACAGCCTTTTTCAGAAATTCAGGAAAAACTCCATTTGAGAGGCATAGTCGAAGTATATACGTTAAAGGGGGCACAATAATGTGCTTGAAGTGTTTTAATATTCTGTTGCTTATGTTATCCCAACCGACTGCACTGTCATCCTTCAGTCCTGAAATAATGCGCGCTATTTCCTGTTCGTCAGGGTCAAGCATAACAAAAGATTTTTCACTTCTTGTGCCCGCATTTTGAATGTTTGATGATTGTATGCCTGTTGACTTTAGGATCTGTTCAGCGAGGGTTTTTCCTACATTTACAAAAAAGTTATTTACATTGTTAGCTGACAGAAGCGGTGAAGAATCATTAAGCAATAAACTTGAGATTGATTCACGCTGTTTTGATAAATAAGTGACGTTTTTTATGTGTTTCCATAGTGATTTGCTATTGTTACTTGCTTTCTGCAGTTCATTTTTATCATAGTTAGTTTTTAGTCGTTTTAAGAGATCATTGCAAAAATTTCGATACCTCTTATAGGATACTTGGAGTATTAAATTATCTGGGAACCGCTTCGTTCTCTGATGAAGTTTGTCCCTGTGTCTAATACAACGGATGAGTCCAGGTGTAATCCAAGGTTTGATATTATGCATTTTTTTATTATTTGTCGTAATAGTCGTATTGTGTAATATAGCTTGATGGACATTTTTTATTAAGTATGATAAAGACAAGTTTGCGTCAGCAGTATTATAGATTGGACTAAAATCAATACTGTGTAAATCATTTTCAAGTTTGTTTATGTTTAATTTAGTCTTTGTCTGTGGACGATTTAGCTTAGGTGGCATTAAATTTAATGTTAGTAGGACAGCGTGATGATCGGTAATTGTTGAATTAGTCACTAGTGTTATATATGTTAACCCAGATTTAATCATCATATGATCTAAGCAGGAACCACTCTGATGTGTGGGCAGAGTATGAGCGGGTAAAAATCCGAGATATGAGCAAAGGTTGAGGTAATTTTGTGTTCCTACATCACAGTTATTAGAGCCTATGTTTATATTTAAATCACCGGTTAGTATAATGTTTTTGAAAGGGCTTCACAAGTCTGGTTTAAGGAATAAAGAAAGGGATCCAGATTTTTAAATGAAGGGGATCTATACATAGCTAATATTGCTGTAGTATTTTCTATTTCTATCACTAAACAGTTACAGTCTTATATGTCTGGTTCTTCGACGGTGACCTGTAATGAATCCTTGACATAGACTACGACGCCGTCGTTTTGATTGTAACTTATTTTACTAAAGAAGGATTGATATCCGGGAATAAGAGGGAGATTTCCTTTCCTGCTTGATAACCAGCCTTCGGTTAGCACTATTACATCACAAGCCAGGTTAAGTCTATGCTGGAAAATATTGAAGCTATCTATATTCTTATGTATACTACGAATATTTTGGGTTAGTACTGTTAATGAGTTTTGAAAGTCGGAGAGATATTGTCTGCAGTCTTCAACATCGCACGCCTTGGACACATTTGAAAAACTATTGTCTATTTCCGTAATTAAATTGATATCCATACTAACTAGTTAACAAAAAGTACTAAAGTAATAAGCTATTATGTGACGCTCTTAGGCGCCTTCATAATCAATCGAATTTATATACCTATATTCGGCAGCTTTCCTAGCCGGGCAATCGGTATCTCCAGTTTTATGATTACCTGGTTTTTTGAAGCGCAGGCACGTAGCACATTTTGGAGAGTCAGTTTTCTTAGTGCACTCCTTGATTGAATGGCCCTCTTCACCACAGTGTCCGCAAACCGGGGCCGTAGATTTGCATGATTTTGCTGCGTGTCCGTACTGCTGACACTTGTAACATCTAGTTACTAGTGTGAAGTCTCTTACAGGGCAGGATGTCCAGTTTATAAAAACTCGATCTTGGGTGATGAGGGCTTTACGTATGTCAGCTGATACTTCTAAGATCAAGTTATGATTTTCTGAATCTTTCCTGCCAGATTTGTGGCTCAGTTTTATTGAGGACAAAAATGTATCTCTAGACATAGTTGGGAATTTATCGACCACGTTCTGTTCAAAGATACAGTTGAAGACCTCACTTTCTGCCATTAATGTAGGGACTCCTATAATTATTACGCGGGGCTTCCTTTTCTGCGGTTCATCGACGGTGAGCCCTGAGTTTGCACGCTGGACGGTTTGCTTTAATTTTTCGAGGTCATCCTTGGTCTTAGTGCTGATAATCACGCCTCCATTTCGAACCTTACGAACTCCCCGGACTTTCAACTTTATTTCCTCAGGGCACACGATTTTTTGGACCAGGTTTTTAGTGTCATCGCTTGTCTTTGAGTTATCGCTCGGGTAAATTGCCACTGTGCTATGACCTTCTTCACCATATCCGCAAAGGAAGTGATTTCAGAACTTGGTTTCGTATAGGACTCTTTTATTGTTTTTTTTTATGTCTGCAGCTAGATTTTCGGCCAGGTCTTATTTTTCGTTCAGAGCTTGGAGAGAATAATGCGTTTGCACGGCTTTTTGTTTTAAGGACTGGTATTGAACGGCTAGTTGCGATACGTTATGTCCAATTTTTCGGCAGAGGTTACTCACTCTTAATTTCTGTTCTGAGTTTAGCTTGCCTTCGGTAGTAATAGAGCAGACCTCGTTTAGGCATTGTTCGATGGAGCCCATCCAGTTCTGTATTTCGGACGTTGAGATTATCTCCATCTTCTCTACTTGGTCCCGGTTGGGGGTTTGGGCTGGAGTTGGTGTCGGTGGTGGAGAGCGGCGCGTCAGCCCGCTCCGGTTGAAGGGGCTGCTATCCATATAGATTTTGTGTCAAATCACTACTTGTCCATTCTTTGAAGTTCACTCAAATCAAACACTAACATTAATATTATATGTAAAAGGTATAGAACGCTAAGTCACTAAAGTAGGTCACGATTAAAAATTGCCAATTTATGTAAATTTATTTGCATTAACGAGCACGTCTGTATGGGTTGACGTATGTATATAATCATGATTAGAGAGCAGAGCATGGTTAGAGAGCTTATGTTTAATTTTGTTACTATTACAGGCGTTATTTCAAGAGAGATTGTTTTATTTTTAATTATTAAATAAGTATTTTTAAATAAAGAACTTTGAACCAATTTTTATTTTTTTATTGATTTACCTTGTAGGCATATTTTGATAAGTCAAAATAATGTAAATAATCGCTGTCAACATCTAGCATTTTTTTATAAATATTTATGTCATTACACTACTCAAATAACACTTGAAATATGTGCGCTATTTCTTTAACTAAACAAAACGTTTGTTTCTAAAGAAACCTCTCGAAGCGGTCATAAATCTCGTTTGTTTACACCCACTTGAGGCCCGAGCACGTTGCGGCGCGATAACGTCCTTCTGCGCATTTTTTGGCGGCAAAAGTTTCATATTACTCAACGGGGTGGTTATGAACTATATTAGTAATGATTTTAGGACAACATACACTTTTAACATAAATAACGACAAATACTTTAGAAAATTATTTCAAAATATTATAATCAAAGCACCATTTATTTAAACATAAAACATTCTTTAGAGCACATATCGAGTCATGATAAATACAACTATAAACTTCATGAGAATCTCCATATTTTTCATACAATCTTCTTTTTTTTTGTATTTTTTTTTGTAACTGTTTACTTTTGTTATATATTTTTATGAGAAATTTGCTTTTTGTTACCACGCAACGGTGGAAGAATGATTGAAGTCATTAATATTATTTTGTATATTTATTTTTATTTATAAGTAAAACAAATCTTTATTTATATGTTTTATTAGTAGCAATTATAATATATTTAATAATGTCAGGATATGGTAGCAGCAACGATTCTGAATCCTTTTTTTCAGCAGACAGCGATGACAGTTTCACCAGTATCCCCTCACTTGCTGATACTCTTGTATCACAGCTTTCTGATGTTTCCAAGAATTTTAATGTTGTTCCCGTCAATGCCCAGAGTATTCTGGCTCATTTCCCCGATATGCTGGCAAGCTTTGACTGTAAGAATATTCATGCTATTCTCATTTCTGAATCTAGGCTCAAGCCTTGTCTCCCTTCTACTTTATACTCGCTACCGGGTTTCCAGCTAATCAGAAATGATCGCACGGGTAGCGGTGGTAATGGTGTTGCCATATATCTCCGAGCACATCTTTCTTTTTCGATTATTAATGTGTCTTCACAACCACAAACGCTGGCGAGCATCTATTTCTGGAAGTGGAGCTTCACCATAAAAAAAATCTTCTTGGCGTCTACTATTGTCCCTCTTTACGTATAAACTACTTCTCCCCTTTGGAAATTATTTTAGAAAATCTTGTTGCATCTTACAGCCACACTATTATCATGGGTGATTTTAACACTTGCCTCCTTAAAAATGATTCTCGTGCTTCCTCGCTTCATTCTGCTATAGAATCTAACAATTTATCTATTATTCAGAGGGAGAATACTCCCTCTGAATGCCACTCACAATTTCCCCAACTCTGTCCCAACACTTCTTGATCTCATTATCGTTTCTTCTCGTGACCACGTTGCTTAGCATGGGCAGTGCTCAGCTGACGCATTTTCTTATCACGATTTAATTTTTCTATCGTATAAAATTCGTCCTCCTAAGGCAAAGTCAAAAATTCTCTTGCAGCGTAATTTTGGTGGTATGAATCTTGAAAGCCTTAGAGAGGATGCCGGCAACATTGATTGGGTTCCCTTATTAAGTTCAGAATCGGTGAACGGCCAAGTCAGCCTGCTTACAGATAATCTAGTCAAACTGTATGATGTCCATGCCCCCATTCGGGCGGTTAGGGTGAAACACCTGCCGTCGCCATGGCTCACCCATGACATAAAAACTGTTATGAGTAGAAAAGCAGCGGCTAAGTCGAAATATAAAGGTCGACCCACTCCCTCGAACTTGGCAAAATATGTGAATATCAGAAATCATTGCAACAAGGTGTGTAGGAATGCTCAACGCCATTATATCCATAGCTCTGTTGAAAACGGAGTTCCAGCGAAAGTCTGGAAATTTCTAAGATCTATGGGGATCGGAAAGTCACGTCATGATTCTATACCTTCAGATTTGGATATAAATTTATTAAATCAACATTTCTCTGCTTCGTCCAACTTTAGTTTATCTCTAAATCAACTACATTAAAATATCTTTCCTCTCTTCCGAGCCCCGATTATTCCTCATTTGTGTTTAATCAATTATCTGTTTGTGATGTTAGGAAGAGTATTTTATCCATAACTTCTAACGCGGTTGGAAGTGACTGTATTAGTCGTAATATGATCCTTCCTATCCTTGACGAAATCCTTCCTGTAATCTGTCATATCCTCAATTATTCCTTGTCCAGTGGCGTCTTCCCAAATGCCTGGAAAGAAGCTCAAATTACACCTTTACCTAAAAAGTCCAATCCTACGTCCTTTTCTAAATATCGTCCAATATCCATTCTCCCATTCCTCTCCAAAGTTTTAGAACGTCTTATTCATGACCAGTTAAGTTCATTCCTCTGTAAGAATAGACTTCTAAATCCCTTTCAATCCGGGTTTCGTCCTGGTCATAGTACTGTTACTGCCCTGGTGAATATTACGGATGATATCAGGCTAGGCATGGAAAATGGGAAGTTAACAGTATTTTCAATACTGTTGACTTTGACATTTTGCTTGGCATATTGTGCTCTCTTAACATATCTCCGACAGTAATTGATTGGTTTCGTAGTTATCTGTCTGGCCGCCGACAACGTATTCGCATAGAAGATACGTTATCTTCATGGTGTGATACATATGTTGGTGTACCACAAGGTGGTGTTATTTCTCCTTTACTCTTCGCAATTTTTATAAATTCAATATCTAATCAACTTCTCTCTTCCTTTATGCTGATGATCTTCAGATTTATTCACAAGCCCCGCTGGGAACGCTGTCAGAGGCTATTAAAAACATAAATGTAGATCTTGCCAAGATATCCGAGTGGAGTGAATCTTATGGACTTAAGGTTAACCCTTTAAAACCCAAGTCATTGTTGTTGGCAGCTCTAGGATGGTTTCGAAAATTGACTGGTTGCAACTTCCAAAGGTTTTCTTTGACTCTCATACTTGATACTCGTATACCGTTTAGTGATAAAGTGAAGAATTTGGGTATATATATGGATAAGCACTTGTCATGGGGTCCACAATTGCAGGAAACCAGCCGCAGAATGTACGCGTCAGCAGGATCCTTGAGACGCCTGCGCAATTTTCTCCCGACTTCCACTAAAATTGCGCTTGAAAAATCTCTTCTACTTCCCATACTTGACTATGCTGATGCCAGCTATCTCGATATTACCGAGGAACAATTAGATAAACTTGAGCGACTTCAAAACTTTTGTATAAGATTTATATTTGGTTTACGCAAATATGATCACGTGTCAGAATTCCGCGCTAAACTCAAGTGGTTACCAATACGCCTTCGTCGGAATGCTCTATAATGAATGTCTCAATATTGTTTCTCTGCTTTACAGTATTCTGTTTAATCCTTCAACGCCATCTTATCTTAAAGAACGCTTTGAGTTCATTCGAGATCCTTGAGATCATCCGAAAGCTTAAAACTAAAGATGCCTAAGCACACTACAACATTTTATGACCACTCATTTACCGTACATGCTACTCGCTTATGGAATGTACTACCTGAGTCTGTGCGATGTGCTCAGTCGTTGGTTTGCTTTAAAAGAATGGTAAAAGTTCACTACTTGTCCCTGTAGTTGTCATCTACTATTTCGTTTACATTTTAATCAAATATATATATATTTATTTATTATGTTTAAGTAGTATTACATGTATATTTATTTCATTGAGATATTTGTTTATATAAATGATTATTTATGAGTTAATGTTCGTACACCGACCATTAACTTTATTTGCGTCATCCTGTTGTAATGGTAGCCTCACACCTGCATACTCCAAAACAATGTGTCATTGATTGTCAATAACAAATGAATCATCGTGTTGTTGCGGTGACCGCGCAGCTGCACATTCCAAACTAATGAATTAGAACTAAAGTTTAAGTAGGAAACAAGGTCGCAATGGTGCAAATCATTGGCGGCCGCAACAAGGTGTCCACTACGTGTGCCCCTCAAAACGTATATGTAAGGGGCACCTTTTTGGTGAATAATCGTAGGACATGGACGGACATGGAGACTGCTACGTGGACTACAAGCTTCTTCAAGTCACCGCACCGCAAGAAGTCAAGAACCACCGCTCGGACCGCAAACGCGCACCACTTGTGATTACGCCGTAGCTCGCTCGCGAACGCCGGCGTAAGCACAGTGGGACCGCCGTCACCGTCACCGCTCGACGTGTCTCACACGTCGTCGCGGTCGCGGCAGGCCACGCCCCACCGGGATGTCGGCCCGTGGCCCCCCCGGGGACCCGGGCCCCGACCCAAACGGCCCTTATAAGGGCCACCACCACCACCACCACCAGCAGCACCAGCAGCAGCAGCAGCAGCACCAGCAGCAGCAGCAGCAGCAACAGCAGCAGCAGCAGCTATCGCAAGACGCCCCGCGCGGCCGGACATCGTCTTACCCGGACCTCCGTACGGCAGCACGTCACTCGGCCAGTGACGGTGCGCCCCGTCGACCGCGCGAGACCGACTCTGCGCCCGCGCCCTGCGCCGCCCCGCAGGTAGCGACCCCCGCGTCCGCGAGTGCACCGGCGTCTAGAACGCCCGCGACGGCGGTCCGCCCGCCCGCGTTCCGCCCGGTGCCCATGGAGTCATCGGGACCTCCATCGCGCCGCCCGTCAACCGCGCGACCATCCGCGCCCGCGCCCGCGCCCGCGCCTGCCTCCCGCGCCGCCACCCGTGGAGCTCCGTCGACACGTACGTCGACGTCGAGCGTGCCGCCAAGTGTCGCCGCGAAGGACAGTGCATCCGTAACGCGCACACCGAGCCGACCTGTCGTGCCCAGGCAGATCGCGCTCACCTCGCCGCCGCCCCCCCGCGGTTCGGCCCCCGCATCGCCCGCATCATTATCGGCCTACTCGTCGCTGGCGGGGTCGAACTCATCGGTCGCGTCCGCCGCATCGAGCACCGGCAGCACACCCAGGACCGCTCTGCCGCGCACGAGACCGTCGCCGGGGCTAGTGAACACCGGATCCCTCCCCAACCTACAGCTGTCGCCTATGGAGTACCAGGTAAGTCAAGTGCCTATTACTTTTGACACATACATAGTGCTTGACGACCCCCCGCGCGCTGCCCAAAGACGCCAACGCAGCCCCGGCGACGAGGCCGAAGAAGAGGCCAAACGGCCCTGCGTGGACGCGCCGCCCCCTCACGCATCGTTTGTGCAGGCGGCCCGCACCCCACCCAGGTTGCCCACCGGCTCCGCAGCCCCCGCCCGCCCTGCCACCTCCAGCAGTGGCAACAAAACGGGAGAAGGCGCAACAACAACAAAAACAAAGAAGCTACGCTACCCGCCGTTGGTAGTGGAAAAGCTACCGTCCTGGGCGCGCCACTTCAAGGCCCTGAAGGCCAAGCTCGGCCGCGCGCCCAATGCCCGCCCCTACGGAAACGGGGTGAGATTCACCCCTCAAACAGAGGACGAATACCGCACCACACAGCGGTACCTAACAGAGCTCGAAAAGCAGGAGAACGTTGTGTGGTTTAGCTACTCTCTACCAGCGGAGAAGAGCCTTAAGGTGGCCATCAGGGGGCTGCCCAACGACACCGAGCCCGACGATATCAGCGAGGAGCTCCGTGCGCTGGGGTATGAGCCCGAGTACGTCCGCCAAATAAAGGCACGACAGGGACGACCGGGCTGCATATTCCACGCGGTTCTCAAAAAAACCCCAGATCTCACCCCGGGCATATATCAAGTGACAGAGCTCCTCTGCATGCCCGGGATCAAAATCGAGGCATGGCGCGGGAAAAAGGGCCCTTCCCAGTGCCATAAGTGTCAGGGCTTCAGACACTCGTCTGAGCTCTGCCACCGCCCGCTCGCCTGCGTGAAGTGCGGCGGCGAACACCGCGCCGCAGACTGCTCACGCCCAAGGGAGGAGCCCGCCACCTGCAAGAACTGCGGTGGCGCTCACCCGGCAAACTATACAAACTGCCCCGTGTTGCGCAAGGAGGTGCGCAACAAGCGAGCGGGCACGGTTGCCATCAGCGGAGAGAGGCGCACAAACAAAAACCTCCGCAGCCACCCGCAAACACAACAGCAGCTAAACCCCACGCCACTCGAAGAGGCCGAGTCCGCGACGCTGATGGCGGCCGCAAATGGGCCCACCGCGCACGGAGCGGCCACCTCCTCCACCATCCAGGGTCGAAGGAAAAGAAGGCGCGGCAAAAGAAACAAAACACCAAAAGCCACAGAGACAACTTACGTCGCCGCCGAGAGCGCCGCCGATTGTAATAAACAATTGGCAAGCGGCGACGTACCGGCTAAGCCACGCCCCCCCCCCGACCACCGCACCGGGGGGACAGAGACAGAATATAGGCGGCCTTGCGCGCCCGACAAGCGTAGCGAGCGGCGCAACAGGTCGCCCCGCCTCCCGAGCCGAGCCCTCGGCAAAGAATGAGGTCAACCATCGCGCCGCGCCGCTGGCAGGCCGGGCAGAGGAAACAACAACACCAACTTTTGCGCCCGACCAAATAAGAGCCCAGCGGCAAACACGAACGGCGGCGCATACATACACACGTGCTGATTGAGGTCGCGATTCGGGTCCTTCAGGACGTCCTTATCGCCCTACGCAGGAGAGAGGACCCGATACGCGTGGTACTCAACGGCCTAGCGGCACTTATGCATTTTAATTATAATGCAAATGGCTAGGCCGTTGAGAATCATACACTGGAACGCCCGCGGCCTCAAAAACAAGGCCGCCCTCCTTCGACCCCTCCTGCAGGAACAGGACATAGACGTGGCGCTCATAAGCGAGACGCACCTGGGACCTGCAGACAAAATTAAATTCCCGGGTTTCCTCGTTTATAGGAAAGACGAGCAGTCGGCACTTCACATAAACTACCGCGGTCTGGCGGTCTTAGTCAAGCGGAGAGTCATCCACCAGGAGCTGCCCACCATCACCCTCAAGACCACCTACGCGCTGGATGTACAGCTGCATGTCGCAGGCGACCACCTGTGCGTATATTCGGCATACAAGGCCCCCGGCGACCGCCTGGAGCCCGCCGATATACGCACACTGCTGGACTCGCCGCACCCCACCATCATCGCCGGCGACCTAAACAGCAAGCACCCAGCGTGGAACTCTAGCGTCGCCAATGCAGCGGGGAACCGACTCTTCGCCGACGCCGAGGCCCACGGATACGACGTGTCCGGCCCCGAGAACCCCACCCACTACCCGGATCGAGCCGCCCACCAACCCGACGTGCTGGACATCGTCGTGCACAGGGGCCTACACTGCCAGATCGCGCAGCACGTACTGGACGACGAGCTACAGTCGGACCACCAGCCCGTGCTCGTCGTCCTGGAAGCCACCACCACCCGACTCGCTCGTCAAGCGCCACGTCCGAACATAGACTGGGCTATGTTCAGCAAAAGGATGGAGGCCACAACGCCTACTCGGCCGGTCACCTCGGCCGCTGAGGTGGACGAGCTGACGGACGACCTCACTGCCTGCATACAGAGCGCCCTAGAGTCGGCGACCACGGCGACTAGCGGGGCCCGGGGACGCTACTCAGCGCTCCCCACACACATCACGCAGATGATCGCCGACAAAAGGCGCCTGCGCAGGCAGTGGCAGCACACGAGATGTCCGTCCCTGAAGACGCAGCTCAACCGGCTCGCCGAGAAGGTGAAGGCCGAGCTCCAGGCCCACACCACCGAGAGCTGGGAGAGTTGCATAGAGGCGGCCGACAGCGATTGGCCGTCTATCCACAGACTGTGCCGCCGCCTCCGAAGCACCCCAACTCCGGTGCGTCCTCTGCTAAACAGCGACGGGGCGCTCAGATACACCGCCACAGACCGGGCGGAGATCTTCGCCGAGCACCTGGAGCGTCAGTTCACGCCCAACCCATCGGATGACGCCACACACACCGCAGCAGTCGAGCAACACCTTGGAGAGTACTTCTCCACGCCGATAGCTCCCGAGGAGGACCCGTTGTTCGTCTCCCCGGGCCAGGTGAGAGAGGCCATCAGACGCACAAAGCCCAGAAAGGCCCCCGGTGCGGACAATATCACAAATATTGCGCTGCGACACCTGCCACCGCGCACCACAGCGGCCCTAGCCCGGCTATACACGGGCATTCTCCGCACCGGGACGTTCCCCTCCGCGTGGAAAGAGGGGCGCGTCATATTAATCCCGAAGCCCGGGAAGAACCCACAGAAGCCGGAGAGCTATCGGCCAATAACCCTGCTGCCCACCACCTCCAAGGTGTTCGAAGCGCTCCTGCTGCGCCACCTGACACCACACCTCACCCCCCGATGCGAACAGTTCGGCTTCCGCGCCGAACACAGCACGACGCTCCAGTTGTCGAGGGTACTGCACCTGCTCACCGCGGCCGTCAACAAGCGGGAGTACGCCGCTGCAGTATTCCTCGACATGGAGAAGGCATTCGACCGGGTATGGCACCCCGGTCTCATACACAAGCTCACCGAGACCACGGCGCCCCGTCGCTTGATACACGTGGTCTCCTCCTTCCTCTCGGACAGGACATTCAGGGTCGCAGTTGAGGACCAAGTGTCTGCCGCGCACCCCATCACCGCTGGAGTCCCGCAAGGCAGCTGCCTCTCGCCTGTGTTGTACTCACTGTACACCGACGACATTCCCGCCACGAACTCATCGACGCTCGCGCTGTACGCTGACGACGCCGCGTACATCACCACCTCGCTCACGGCCGAACACGCGGCCGTCAAAATGCAGCGCGCCCTGGACGACCTTCCCGACTGGCTCAGCAAGTGGAGGTTGTCGGTCAACGTGGGAAAAACACAGGCGATGATCGTCACCACGCGCGCACGCCACTTCCCTCCAAAACTGCGACTCTTGGGGGCTGACATCGAGTGGACGCGGACCGCCAAGTACCTTGGCGTGACGCTCGATCGTCGGCTCACCATGGGCCCGCACGTCCGCAACACTGTCGCGCGGGTACGAGCGACCCGCCATCTCCTCCGTCCCGTGCTCTCCTCGCGCCTCCCGCTACGCGTCAAGCTGGGGGTGTACAAGGCCTACATCCGCCCGCAGCTGACATACGCTGCCCCAGCTTGGCTCGCCCTCACGTGCGAGACCCACCGCAAGAAGCTCCGTGCGCAGCAGAACATCTCGCTGCGCAACATCGCCGACGCCCCTCGCTACGTGAGGAACGCGGTAATCAGCCGCGATCTGCGAGTCGAGAGCGTGGACGACTTCGTCAAGGGGATGGCGAAGAAGATGTTCCTTCGCGCCGACGCTTCCGCCTGGCCCCACGTCAAGGACCTGGCCCCCTGGCACGCACGCCCGCCAGACGCCAAGCGTTTCCCGCGCGACCTAGTTGCGGACGATGCCGCCCCCACCACCGGACTGACCCCGAGTACGCCGCCCCACACTACACGCGGCGCACTCGAACAATAAGACTCCACAACACAAAATAGCACCCGCCGCCACTGCGCCGCGACCTATGTTTACATAGCCGCGGCACAGGAAACGGCCCACTCACACATACAACAGACTCCTCATACACATATGACTCACGCGAAGGATGTGTCTCACGGGCGGGTGAGCGCAAGCCAACGCACACATTGGGCGATGACTCACAACAGACAAATCGCCCAATACACACAATAACGTCCCGTGTTTGCAACGTAGTTGGCTAGCTCCGAGTGCGTTGTAAACACGGGTCAACCCACCCCTTCTGTAGGGGGCGCCACCTAAAGTCGCCACCATGTGCGTCGGCAGACTCCCGCCGGGCCTCCCCCGGGACCCCCCGGGGGTCTCACCCGGCGGAGTACGGACCGCCTGGGTGGCGTGAAACACTTCGGGTGCCCCTACAGAAACACCAGCAGCCACACAAACGTAGGATTTTGTTTATTATCCAATCCATCCGCGGCCAGTGGTCCGACCAAACCCCACGACCGACCCATACTTTTATGGGTCGCGTTCGCCCCCTCGGGCAGTGGGCAACACGCCCAGAACCCGATTCCTCGCCCTCCCCTAGGGGAGCGCGTAGACGATATACCAGTGCGAATAATCGTAGTCATTCCTGCGGTAGAACAAGAACAACAACAAGAACTCTTGAACCTCTGATGAACTGAAGATCGAAGTCAATGAAGCAAGAACGTATTAGCTAGATCAGTAAATAAGTCTTTGAAAGTGAATGTTTATATTTAAATAAATACGGCGAAGTACCTTTCAACAAGTAATCTAGGTTTCATTGACCTCCTAACTGTAGGGATCCCCTACAATATATAAAATATAATTGTTGTTACTTGTTTCTTTTTGTACCTATTTCTGCCACTAATAGGGTCCTGTTGCAATAAAATCATAAAGTAACCTTAAGTTCATTGCTAACTCAATTTCAATTTCAAGTTAAGTATTTGGCGAGCTTTACTGTGTGGCTATTAGTATTAAAATCTAACAAACTCATCCCATATTAAGTTAGAAGGCCCACCTAAGCCTATTTATTTATCCAAATACCTTACACTTAAAGCCCAGCGTTTATGCTATATCGCTAGGAACTTTGCGAAGGATAATTCATATAAATTTTGTTGGACGTCATATGGAAACGATTTTATATGAAGGATTGAAGGTGGAAAACAAATACTAATCAAACACGAAACGGACCTCAACAAATTACCCCAGGATAAATGACTATTAAATTGCCCTTGTGTTAATTGCATGTTTAGGATAATTTTAATTTCATTTTTGTTTTTAATATTATCTGTAATTTGCAAGTTACTCATAAAAATGTTAAACATTACAACATACCACACAATAAACTACATATTTTATCATACAACCACTTCTCACACACCTAAACGTTCCATACACAAGCATACTGTACTACTACATATATATCTATTGATCACACGTCCCATGTAAACAATCCTAATCAGTCATTATCAACATTCTGCTACATTAAACTGTGCTACAAAAATATAATAATAATAATAATAATTTACTCTTTATTGTACACCAAAAGAAATTAACAAAAGGAGTCATAATAGACAATGTACAAGGGGCGGTCTTATCGCTTAAAGCGATCTGTTCCAGGCAACCTAATGGAGTTGATGGAAGCAGGTTAAAAAAACAACGGGCAGTCTGGATGTACAATTAAAAAAAAAAAGTAAAAATTAAAATATTATGAAGCTAAAGTAATATACAAACTATAAATAAATATAAATAGATACATAAAACACAACGAATACATAAGTATATCTGTAAGCCAAGAGGAAACAAGTCTGGGGTAATCTATAATAGCGCCAGGTAATGTTTCTTAAAGAGATTTTTAAATATTGGCAGAGATTGAGCTCGTCTCACATTAATTGGAAGCGCATTCCACAGGCAAGCAGCTTGTACGGAAAAAGACTTACTTCGAAACATGGAAGAATGCGCTGGGATTTTAAGCACCAGGTTTTCTGATGACCTCAGGGATCTAGAATGCGTGACATAGAGGAACACAAACCGTTCCTTCAGGTAAAAAGGAGTAAAGGGATTAAACAATATATTATACAGTAGTGAAAGGATATGAGTATTCCGGCGAAAACGGATGAGCAACCATTTGAGCTTAGTACGAAATTCAGAGACATGATAATATTTGCGTAATCCAAATATAAATCTAATACAGAAATTTTGAAGTCGCTTAAGTTTATCCAGTTGCTGTTCGGTGATATCAAGATAGCTCGCATCAGCATAGTCTAAAATCTGGGGGAGAAGGGATTGTGCCAGTGCAACTTTAGTAGCAGTTGGTAAAAAATTTCGTAATCTTTTAAAAGATGATGCCGATGCAAACATTTTTCGACTGACTTCCTTCAGTTGGGCAGTCCATGATAAGGTTCTGTCAATGTAGATTCCCAAGTTTTTTACCTTATCACTGAAAGGAATGGTCAATCCATCAAAAACTACTTGAGGAAGTACTGACCAGTTCACTCTAGCGATTATCCTTGAACTACCAATGACAATCACCTGAGTTTTGGTAGGGTTAACCTTCAGACCAAACTTAGAGCTCCAGTCACCTATTCGAACCAAGTCTTCATTTATGACTCCAACTGCTTCAGCCAGTTTCTCAATTGGCGCCTGAGAATAAATTTGAAGATCGTCTGCATAAAGTTGGTAGGAAGAAGAGAATTGAAGAGAGATAGAATTTATAAATATAGCGAAAAGTAGAGGAGAAAAAACACCCTGAGGTACACCAGCTGTAGTATTGCACCATGAGGATTTAAAATCTTCAAGGCAGATACGTTGCCGGCGACCAGACAGGTAACTATGAAACCAATCAATCACCGCTGGAGATATGTTAAGAGAGCAAAGGATCCCCAACAAGACATCGAAATCTACCGTATTAAAGGCATTACTGAAATCTAGTAACGCCAGTACGGTCAGATTTCCAGCTTCCATGCCCAACCTGATGTCATCCTTGATATGAAATAGCGCTATCGTGGTGCTGTGACCACGACGGAAACCAGACTGAAGCGGGTTGAGGAGATTTTTTTTGGAAAGGAACGTAGAGAGTTGGGAGTGGATGAGGCTTTCAAGGACTTTCGATAGGAATGGTAAAATGGAAATAGGGCGATAATCAGTTTTGTTGGTAGACGGCTAGCGAGCAACACGCGCACGCTCCTTACTCGCATTACCTTCATCTATTATTACGATTCGCTAACTCGAGTGTAATGTTTGTGTGTAAACGCTGTGATGTTAAAGCTAAGGACGGTGTCAAATGTACATTGTGCTTGGGTCAATTCGATTTTTCTTGTGCTGGTATTACCGAACCTGGTTGGAAAAAGCTCGGAGATAGGAAAAATACCTGGAAATGTACTGCGTGCAAATTGCAGCTCGCGGCAAGTTCCCTTGGTGCTACCTCGTCCACCCCGGCAGCTGACCTCGAAGGTGTTGTGACGGAACTCAAACGACTTTCCGCGCAAATGGAAACATTGCCGACGTTAATTGAAAACATTAAGGCGATTCAGATGGAACTGGGAGAGTTAAAATCCATAAAGATCGAAGTCCTGGGTGTGAAATCCTCAGTGGACAGCATCAATTCTAACCTCGAATCACTCACCAGTAAAGTTTCGATTATCGATCGCGAAGTTGAGAGTCTAAAGGTAACCAAAGAGATGATGACTTCGTTACAGGACCGCTGTAGTAAACTCGAATATCTATTTCATGAAAGTGATCAACGTTCTCGACTAAATAATGTCGAGATCAAAGGTGTACCCGTAACTAACAATGAAAACCTCTATACAATCGTTTCTAAAATCGGTGAAACTATAAACTGCTGCATCCCTAAGGAACAAATAAATTATATTGTCAGGGTTCCGATGAGAAATGATCCGAACAACAAAACCATTATCTGTTCTATTCATAATCGATACGTGAGAAATGACTTCGTGGCCGCCGCTAAGAAGAAAAAAACAATTACCCCAAGTGATTTGGGACTTCAAGGTGCCAATAAGATTTTCGTTAACGACCATCTTACATTGCAGAATAAACTTTTACTCAATAAAACAAAGCAGCTGGCAAATGAACGGGGTTTTCAATTTGTTTGGGTCGTCGGGTGCAAGATACTTATAAAGAAGAATGTTACTTCGAAGACACTCAATATCAAAACAGAAAACGATTTGAAAAAGTATCTATCATAATAAAATTACGTCGTTCATATACCGTTATATTGAGTTGTTATAACTATTCATTTGGTCTTGGAAGTTTTTTGCACTCATTAGGCGCTATTGTTCATGTCAACCTCGGATGTTGTAAACAAGTTAATTACTTATGCAGTTATTATGTACCATATCTACTTGCATTTAGCGTTGCTATCGGCTTAGTTCTACTCATATTGCTCATGTATTTTTTCTATACAACAATTAATTTACGGTTGAGTTGCTATTGTTGTATTATACCTTATGCTATTGGACCTTTGTATGCATTTTGCTTAACCTCGTTGGCTTTACTCGGACTTCTTACTTGTGACGATTTGTCCATAAACATTCTAAATCTACCTGGTATTTGTGTTATATATTCTATTCAAGTGTATATTATTTTAAAGTTTTCCAATGATGCCCCTTAATTTTTTTTACCAGAATGTTCGGGGACTGCGGACAAAATCGTCTGTTTTCTATAGAAACTTGTGTATGCATTCATTTGATGTTATTTGTTTGACTGAAACGTGGCTTACTGACGGTGTAAATGACAGTGAACTTTTTGATGATCGCTACCTGGTATGGCGAAGGGATAGGAACTACTCGGGTACTAATCAGGTTCTAGGGGGCGGAGTACTCATAGCTGTACGACGTGAACTGGTCGCAGTGGTTCGCATGGACTGGTGTTCGTCAGCTGAGGATTTATGGGTGACACTATCGCTACACCATAGGAAACCGAGAGTGTCCTATAAGATGCATATCTGTGTAGTATATATTTGTAATCAGAACCTGGGTAATTCACTGTCACGTCAACTAAGTAACTTCTCTAATAACTTAGCTGATCTTGTTTTGAAAAATGCGACGGATAAGTTTATGATCTTGGGTGATTTTAACCTACCTAACGTTAATTGGTCGCTCATGGATGATGGTCATTCTTTATGTCCTTATAACATACAGGGTCCCACTCAAACAGAATTGTTTGATAACTTTAATATTTGTAATTTGTCTCAATATAATTCTTTTGTGAACGTGAATAATAGAATACTGGATCTAATTTTATCGAATAATGAAGTATATGTTAGCAGATGTGGTGACCCCTTAGTACCTGAGGATCCGCATCACGGGGCACTCTGTATTTCAGCGGATTTTGTGGAATTACACTGTCTTCCTACTGTCCCCCGTGTTGTTTTTCTTTATAATTTGGGCAAATACGACCATATTTCAGATGAGCTAACCCGTCTGGATTGGCACTATGAAATTAACAGCAGGTCAATGGAAGACGCTCTTACATTTTTCTATGATACTATTAATATGCTGCGTCACACCTACATTCCAACTAAGATAATAGTTCCAAATAACAAATACCCTCCATGGTATAAAAGTCCCTTAATAAAAATTCTTAAAGAGAAATACAAATATCATACAAAATACAAAAAATACAAAAATCTGTCTGACTATCAATCATTCGACCTTCTTCGAGAGCGTGCTAAGAACCTTGAAGTGGAAATGTTTAACCAGTATATATCTGAAACTGAAAAATCTATTTTAAAAAACCCGAAAGCGTTTTGGTCTTATGTAAAAAATAAAAAACAATGTAATACATTTCCTTCTGTGCTAAAATATAAACAAAATTCTTATAGTAATGGTGAGGACATTTGTAATATTTTTTGTGATTATTTTCACTCTAATTTCCTGCAACACTCCCCGCAAGTCGGTGCGACCTCTGTTGGTTGTATAGCGGACCTAGCGCGATATGATGACCCTCCTTCGGATATATCCTCGGTTAAAATACATGATGCTGAAGTGTTTAAACTCCTTAAGACGGACCTTAATAAGTCAGCAGGTCCTGATAATGTTCCTCCCATTTTTATAAATAACTGCGCCAAGAGTTTAGTTACTCCACTCTCGCTCTTATTTCGGCGGTCTCTTGAAACTGGTGTGGTCCCTAAAATCTGGAAATCGGCATTTATTTCCCCTATCCATAAGAATGGTCCTAAGAATGTTATAGAGAATTATAGACCAATCTCCAAACTCTGTGTTTTCGCGAAAATATTTGAGAAAATCATAAATAGACAACTATATGCTTCCCTCAAACATAGCTTTAATCCACATCAACATGGGTTTTTAAAGGGACGATCGACTACGTCCAATCTTATCGCATTCAGTGACTTTTTGACAGAACATATTTCACAACGTTCTCAAGTGGACGTTATTTATACGGACTATAGCAAGGCGTTCGATCGCATAGACCACGTGATACTTTTGCGGAAGCTTTTTGCTATGGGCATCAGAGGAAATCTTTACAGATGGTTTTCATCTTATGTTGATAACAGGTGTCAAACTGTTGTTCTAAATGGGTTCTTGTCTCGTGCGATGTGCATACCATCCGGGGTCCCGCAGGGGTCCTTATTGGGGCCCCTCTTATTTAACATTTTCATAAATGACATCTCATCTTGCTTTCTTCATTCTAAAATTTTTCTCTACGCAGATGATATGAAAATCCTCTGCCCTGTCAGAAATAGTCACGGTGCCACTCTTTTACAAGATGATCTTGACAGATTTCAGAACTATTGTTATGTTAATAAATTGCATTTAAATGTGTCAAAATGTTATGTTTGCTCTTATACACGAAAACCGAACCCCATATTGTACAGCTATAAGATCTCAGCTACTTCTTTAAGTCGGGTTAACACCATACGCGATCTAGGTGTGACTTTCGATTCGAAACTAGTTTTTGATAGCCACGTTTCCACAATTGTCAACAAAGCATCCAGGTCACTAGGTTTTATTTTGCGGATATCAAGTGAATTTAAAAATGTTAAAACGTTTAAAATATTATACTGTGCCTTTGTCCGCAGTCATCTCGAATATGCGTCGCAGGTGTGGAGTCCAATTTATAATGTTTATATTGATCGTATTGAGAAAATACAAAAAAAGTTTCTAAGATATGTACAATACAGGTCTAAAACTTATTTACCGGATTATTATACTCGATGTAAAAAATTCCATCTTCTTCCATTGCATGAGCGAAGAAAAATAGCCGATTTAACGTATTTATTTAAAGTCATGAATGGTTTAACTGAGTGTCTTGAACTACTTGACAAAATTGGCCTACGTATCCCTTCCACATTTTTAAGAAAACATAATCTCTTAAACACTCCCGCTGCCAATTGTACTTATAGGCAAAACTCTTACTTCGTGAGGGCGGGTAGATGCTTTAATGACACCAGTCGAGAAATAGATATTGACCTTTTCAACACCAGTATCTCTCAACTTAAAAAAGTGATGTGTAATAACTACTTTCAAAAATAGAGCCTAACTCGTTTGCATCTACTGGCAATCATTTAGATTTCTATAATTTGTTTTATAAGTGAGAACTTGTAATTGGCCTTATTGTGTTTATATAATTTTTTACTTTCTGTAACTAGCTGTAAGTTTTCTTTAGATTAAAATAAATAAATAAATAAAGGATAAAGGTTTAGAGATTTAGGGCAAAGGAATAATTTGGGCATCCTTCCATGCACGGGGAAAGATACCAGTTTTTACTGAGCAATTTAGGATATGAGAAATGACAGAGAGGATTTCATCAAGGATAGGAAGGATCATACCACGGCTAACACAGTCAGAACCAACTGCATAGGATGTAATGGATACAATGCTCTTCCTGACATCACAATCGGAGAATTGTTCAATGACAAATAGGGAAAAACCGGGTGTCGGAAGATTTTAAAGATAATTTAAGGTACCAATTTTAACTGTCTTATCGAAATCAGACGAGAAAGAGAAATGCTGATTAAGCAAATTTAAATCTAAATCTTTGGGAATTCTGTCGTGCTTTAATTTTCCGACCCCAAGTGATCTAAGAAATTGCCAGACTTTAGCTAGGTCACCATTTTGTACTGATTTATGGATGTGTTGGCGTTGAGCATCCCTACACACTAAATTGCAGCAATTTCGGATGGAGATGTGTTGCTCTTTAATGTTCATATTATTAGGTCGACGCTTAAGTTTATATTTAGCAGCAGCTTTCACAAACTTGAACAATAAAAGCTTTATCTCCTCTGTAAGCCAAAGTGCTGGAGCATGCCTCACTTCTACTGCCCGAATAGGAGCGTGGCGATCATAAAGTTGGACAAGGCTCGTAACAAGCAGATCAACTTGCTCATCAACCGATGTAGATGCAACAACAGATAAAAATATATACATATATATGTCGGCGTGAGCGATGGCTGAGCGATAGGGCTGTCATTATCTCTATTCGGTGGTACAGGGTTCATGACGCAGGATTACAATAAAATCACAGTTCCAATGTAAATCAGTTAGTATTTCACTTTCACAATACAATTAATGAAGGTAATTTGCCCGTCTGGACTACCACGTTATCAGAGTCCGAGTTCGACATGGTGTAGGCACGAAATAATAGTTTCAACAATGATTCTAACAGGCTATTTATACACTCCCGTTAACAAAATAACAAAATTACAAATGACCAAGCCGATGGAAATGGATTAAGATAGGGAAACGCGGTAAG
Organism: Shargacucullia verbasci; assembly: GCA_947562105.1. NCBI lineage: Eukaryota > Metazoa > Arthropoda > Insecta > Lepidoptera > Noctuidae > Shargacucullia > Shargacucullia verbasci. Next base: position 11,054,773 of record OX387281.1, on the reverse strand, counting down.
TTCGATACGGGCTGGCAGTACGACCTCTCGCGTTCGTGTCTAACCAAAGAGTGATGTCTCGCTTGGTAGATCGTCTACGCGCTCCCCTAGGGGAGGGCGAGGAATCGGGTTCTGGGCGTGTTGCCCACTGCCCGAGGGGGCAAACGCGACCCATAGAATTATGGATCGGTCGTGGGGTTTGGTCGGACCACTGGGCGCGGATGGGGATAATAAACAAAATCCTACGTTTGTGTGGCTGCTGGTGTTTCTGTAGGGGCACCCGAAGTGTTTCACGCCACCCAGGCGGTCCTTACTCCGCCGGGTGAGACCCCCGGGGGATCCCGGGGGAGGCCCGGCGGGAGTCTGCCGACGCACATGGTGGCGACTTTAGGTGGCGCCCCCTACAGAAGGGGTGGGTTGACCCGTGTTTACAACGCACTCGGAGCTAGCCAATTACGTTGCAAACACGGGACGTTATTGTGTGAATTATGAAGGTGGCAGCCGAAGGACTTAAAAAAAACCGAAATTACTTGAATAAAGATTTAATTATTCAAAATTACAATATTAACTTAAGCTAAAACTTATGTCTAGACTTGGACGATGCTAGTACCGAAGTGTCGAAATTAATTATTGATTCTATAATTACAATTTAATAATCGATAGCAAAATTAACTAAAACAGGATGCGGCGTCAGCGCGTTGTAAGTAGGTGATCGGCGACACGAGGCGTCGAGTCAGCAGAGTGCGATGGTGCAATTTTATATGGAAAAACATCCGATTGACGTAAATAGCTATCATGTCGCTATTCAGCTGATTTGGTGTAGGCAGGGCACGTAACACCTCCCCCCTCAGAACAGCAACTATTTGAGCACTTTCAGCGAGAATGTTGCTGGTACAGGTTTCTTAGTTGTAGCAGATTCTGCATCTTCATATTGATGGTTTTCAGGGTTCAAATTCATTGTCTGTGGCTTTCTGAGCTTTGTGCAAACGTTATACCGTCGTATAGTGAGTGTAACGATCAGTACAGTTGCACCGAATAGTACGACATATAGTGGGATAGTCGTATGGTAGATTGATTGTTCCAATTGTGCATGATCTATTTGTACCGGATGCTGGATTAAGATTTTATCTTCAATTTCATGTAGGCTTTTCAGGTGTAATGAGTTTAGCTGCAGATGTGGTATATGTTGTTCGATGATGTTCAGATTCATAGGTATTTCAGTGATTTTCAGCGGTTGTCCTCTGATGCGGTCATTTGCATTGATGATAGTGAATTGGTCAGTGCGTAGTAGGCATTTTTGCGGGATGGTGGCGAGATAACTTCCATGCAGGGAGATGAACTCTCGACGTTCACATTGTAACTCGGTTCTGGTTGGTTGTGGAAAGGTTAGCGTATAGCGTCTGTCATCTAGTTGTTCCATGGCTTCTTTAGTCAGCGTGAGTTTCGTGGGCAGGCATGATTTCTCCAGAGATTGGTTGAATATTAGTCCTTGGATGCAGTCAAGATGTCCTCTCGTTGGTTGATGGTTGACTCCTTCCTCGCAGAGATGATACTGGTTGAACTTCGGGCATTCAGCCTCTATGTACTTGAAGACTTTCCCATTGGTTGCAGTGTAAGGATAAGGAGGAATAAAGGTATACATATATTTATTGGGAACTATCGCTAATCTATATAATTCAAACTTATCAGAGGAAATTATTGGAAATTTAAATATAATAACTATCCGTTTATCTGTATAATAATAGCCAGGTTTAATAATTGTATAATATTCTCTTAAGTCTGCATCTAATAACTGATCTGAGCCGTATATAGATTTTAATCGATTAGTCATATTAATTAAATTATCTATGCTTAACATACTATGATGAGTGCTCGATGCACGTATAAAAGCTAAGGTATCTTCTATCCTAGTTATTTCTAGAAATAAATCATCTGTATTATCACTAATTATACTTAATAGTTGAGCGAACTTCGCGTATCTTATAAGATCAGATGCGGCAGAAGCTTTTTCATCTAAAAGTAATCCTAAAGTACTATTAATTCGCTCTTGATTTGACTCTAATTTTGAGAGTATGTCGCTATATCGAGACATCCAGACTTTATTAAGACTGATATGCTCATTTAACTCCGATAATATCTTATCATTATTCGTTTCTAGAAGTCTAATGGCATTATTATAAGTTTGGGCATCCATATGATCTAAGTTACCGGTAATGCTTTTTATGATGGAACCTAAACCATCTACGAGACCTCGTTTACTACGATTGGGTTCTAGTGTTTTTAACTGAGACCTAATTTTATCTAGCTTATAAGATAAATGGTAAATTTGAAGTTCATATAAGACAAAGGTTCGATTATCTAGTTTAGTCTGAAAATAGTCAAGTTGAGTCGTTACAGATTCTAGTTTATTGTCAATGTCAGTTAATTCTATGTATTGTAGGAAAGTATGGTAATGTGTAATGAGTCTCGCTTGTCCAAGGTTGAAAGGTAAGAGTCCGGGTCCTTCTTCTAAGCTTTCAAGTCTTATCTCGAGCGCCAGAGTTGGGTGAACGATCATCGCCAATAGTATCCTGTAACAATTTTGAGTTCTTAGGGATACGTTTGAGTCGCGATTTGGCAACGGGACCTTTCTTTTTAGACGTGTATATATGAATTGGAAGGTCAGCTAAAACGGTGTCATGAGTGTAACGCGATGCTAACTTTTGTCGACTAGCTACCGGGTTACTTATGAACACTTGTTGTTCCGGTTGATATTCTACTTCGGGCTCTCTGTCCTTATTCCTATTCTGTATAATGTTCATACGGTTAGTAAGTGTAAAGCTGTTAATAAGGTCGTATGCAGTTTTCATCTGGTCTCTATGTGTCAAGATGTATTGTTGCATGAGATGTTCGGTCATGTTAATGTCAAGAGGGTCTCTTGGGTCAAAATGTCCTCTAATTATGTCATGTGGTCTGCACTTAGTGAAGCTGTGAACTGAACTATTATAGGCTAGTATGGCATAGGGCATGAGATTTACTACGGGTTCATCTTTCTGACGTAGTCGTAAGATACGTAGATGTTCTAATAACGTAGAGTGAAATCGCTCTACAATTCCGTTGTCATTAGGTGAGTGAGCTAGAGTTCTATGGTGGTTAATCTTGTGTAATCTAACGAATTCAGAAAATAATTGATTTGTAAATTCAGTACCATTGTCGGTCACTATCGTTAGTGGAAGACCATGGTGTATACAATAGTTTAAAACGGCCTGAAGTATACTAATTGCTGTGCCATCTCTCAAATGGTATGCCTGTCCATATTTTGAGAATACGTCTACTACTGTAAGGTACTTTTCATTTTGGGCTGTAAAGAGGTCCATATGTACTAATTCGAAAGGTTTGGTAGCTGGGGGCACTAAATTGAACTGTGGTCTAACTGGATTCCTATCGTACTTACACTGTCCGCAAATGATACATTCATTTATGTATTTTGCTATTTCATCCCTCATCTTAGGCCAATAGTATTTCCGGGAAAGAGCAAGATAACACTCGTTTATTCCTCTATGATTTGTCTTGCCTTCGTGATAGTGTTTTATAGTTTCTTGTTGCCGTAAGTAATCTTTAACGTCTTCTAATTCAGTTTTAACTAACACTAGATTGATAGCTGAGCTTTTAAAGTTATTCTGGATGATGGGGATAATCGAGTACATACCTAAAGGTGGAGTAATTTTTAAAGCAGTTTTAACTTTGGGATTGACATATTCTTTTATAGCGTTTACGACGTCCTGTTCTAAGTTCGATTCTGAAACTTGGATATGTGTGCGAGTGTGCGTGTCAAAAGGTTTAGTGGCTGTCGTCTTTCGTTTAATGTCGCCTACTATAGTAATGCATAACTGTCGATGAAATTTATTTAAAGGTTCGTCGGTGATAGGGACTTCTAGTATAGGGTTTTCAGTGCTGGTGTGTGCAGTGGCTGTTGTGGACCCATTACGAGAAAGTGGTCGCTCTGAAGGGTTGGCTAACATGGACTCAGTCTCCTCATTATTAATCTCTACTCGGGATAAAGCGTCTGCGTTGGTGTTATACTTCCCTTTCTTATAGATAATAGTGTAGTCATATTCACTAAGTTTAAGTCGCCATCTAGTTAGTCTTTGATTAGGTTCTTTAAGGTTCATAATCCACTGTAATGGCTTGTGGTCGGTGTATATTTTAAATTTACGACCAAACAAGTACGGCCTAAAATATTTGGTAGCCCATACTATGGCTAAAAGTTCCTTTTCTATGGTACTATATTTACTTTCACTATCATTCAGGGTTCTTGAGGCGTAACAGATAGGTTTATCTGAGCCGACAGTACCTTGTGAGAGTACAGCGCCTATGGCTACGTTTGAGGCGTCCGTGGTTAAAATAAACTCTTTGGAAAAATCGGGATATTGTAAAATAGGGTCATTTGTCAGTAAAGTCTTACATTTGTTAAAGCAATCAATATAGTCAGAATCAAAGGTTATTTTACTAGTCTTTTTCAGGCATTTTGTCATAGGCTTTGTGATACGAGCAAAGTCGGGGATAAATTTCCTATAATATCCTAGTAATCCTAGGAACTGTTTAATTTCTTTAGTGGTTTTTGGTAAAGGGTACTTTTCTATAGCTGCTATCTTTTCAGGGTTAGGCTTAACACCTTCGCCACTGATAATATGTCCTAAAAATGCGGTTTCCAATTTTAGAAACTCGGACTTGTCCATTTGAATCTTGAAGTTCGATTCTTGCAGCCTCTTAAACACTTTTTCTAAATTAATCATATGTTCTTGCAGTGACGTACTGAAAATAATGACGTCATCAAGATAAACTAGGCAAATTTCGTTTTGTAAGCCTCTGAGTACATTGTCCATAACGCGTTGGAAAGTGGACGGAGAGTTCTTTAAACCCATGGGCATACGTAAAAATTCAAAATGCCCATGCTCTACATTGAAAGCTGTCTTAGGAATGTCGTCGGGGTGCATTTCGCATTGATAAAATCCTGAGGCCAGGTCCAGGGTGCTGAAATACTGGCACTTACCAAGCTTGTCAAGTATGTCATTGATGTTAGGAATAGGGTATTTGTCGTCTATAGTCTTGTCGTTTAATTTACGAAAGTCTACTACGATGCGCCATTTTTGTTTGCCTGATGCGTCGGCTTTCTTAGGAACTACCCAGATAGGTGAGCTCCAAGCTGATTCTGAAGGTTGTATTATACCTTGTTCTAACATCTTAGTAATCTGATCCCTAACTTCTTGTCGATGAATAAAAGGGTAGCGGTAGCTCTTAGTGTAGACGGGAATTTCGTCAGTCGTTCTAATACGGTGTTTAATTTTGTTTGTAAAAGTTAAGGGCTCTCCCTCAACATAAAATACGTCAGCATATCGTGCACACAGGGTCTCTAAGTTAGTTTTTTCCTCGATATTTAAATGATCTGTACGCAAACGAGACAGAACCTCTTTAACGCGCTTAGGATCTTGTTCGGTGCTAATGCACTCAGTATTAAATATCTCGGCTTGTAAAGGACGGTCAAATGTTATATTTATATCGTATTCCGTCGGGTTTTCAACTTCTACAATGCCCGTACAATCGGTAACGCGAGTAATGCACTCGTGAATAATGCAGTTACAATATATTTGCTTAGCAATCGAAACGTCACCGTCTGGACTATAAATAGGAATATTAATTAATTTTGATGAGTTAGCCGGAATGGTTTCCTGATAACTAGGTTTCCTACATTGATAAAAACGCATGGGTATGGTAGTATAATCGGTAATCAAATAATTATTTTTAAGGTCAATCTGTGCTCCGTTAAGCAAATCTAGACCTAATAGACCATCGAAATAATTATGAAATCTATAAATGAAAAACTTAACATTATTAGGGTTATTAAATTCACTAAAGTTCGGGATAGTTATAGAATGTTCGTGTCTACTAGTAACCCGGGCGTTACTTACTTCAAAAGGATCAAAGTTCAAAGGTATATCTGAAAAGTATTGTTTAACTGCCTCGGGGCTAATAAATGACTGATTAGCTCCGGTGTCAACTAATAGCTTAAGTGGCGGGTTTGATATCTGTATGTAGCGTAATTCTCTTTTAGATTGAATATTTAATTCTATCTTAATCCTTTGTGATCCATCTCCTTGCGAAAATCCTGATCGGGTTTAGAAGAAGCGGATGGCTGTGGGGCATCTAAGCATTTAACGTCGGTCGATTGAGAACTATCCTGTACACATTGATAATCGGGGTCGTTTTGATCATAGTTATAAAAGTCAGAATAGTCGTAAGGGTCATAGTCATAGTAATAGTCGGGTTGCTCATAGTAATAGTCAGCGTAATTATAAGTATCGTCGTAGTCGATCATCTCATTATAATTCATTTCACGTGTCTTGAAGTAATTGCTAGGTGGTGGGTTGCCTGACTTAGTCCAATCATGTCCTGGTAACCCTAAAGGTCTCGGTACATAATGACTAACACCGCTCATCGGTTTCGGACCGGCATACTGTGTTGAAGGGTTTCTATTTGGCAGTTTAAACACGTTACTTCGCGGGTTATAATTTGGCGGGGGTGTGCGAAACATTTGTTGGGTACGCGTAAATTGATTAGGGGCACGATGAGGTACCTGGTTATGCTGGAACGGCGGCCTCCACTGCTGCTGCTGCTGCGGGATAGGCATAGGCTTACGCCAGCTGGGACCTGCGCTAGGGAAACTAAAAGCTTTCGGTGTGGTCATAGGGACCGCGGGTGGCATTCTAAAGGTTGAATGCGTTTGCTGTGGCGGATTACGTCGCTCAGGAATACTCTCGTTACGTTGCTGTAGGTACATGACATTTAATTCCTGTTGTACAAATTCCAGAGCCTTTTCAATCGTTTCCGGTCTCATACATCGGATACGGGACCCTAAAGGTTCTTTAAGACCTCTGACATACGATTGTAAAGTTAGCTTTTTATAAAGATCGCGTTTTGCTTCTATAGTAGTTGTTATACGCTCATGTAATGACACATAAGTCATTATAGTGCTAAAAAGGGTCTGGCATTTGTCGTAATATTCTTGCGGCGTACTACTTCCTTGTGTTAGCAAGGACATGTCATTGTAAAGGGCGGTCTCGTCCCTTTGGTCGGAAAAATTATTAATTAAAGCATCACGAATACCTTGCCAATTATCTGGTATGCCGTTGGAATTAATTGTTGAAGCTGCTGATCCTGTTATTTTATTTAAAATACCATTTATGAGACATAGATTTGTTAACTCGTAACTCGGGTCGTTCCTGACGTATTGTAATACGAGCTGATCGCATATTTGAATAAATCGTGTTAGAACATTCGGATTGCCATCAAAATCGGGAACTGCGCGTAATGCCTTGTAGATAGTATCGGGGTTCAATGCCATTTTGTCACTATTAAATAATAAATCTAATCCTAAATTATCTAAATCTATAAAACCTATTTGAATCTACTTCCCTAGTCCTATTTATCTGTCTGGAAGAGACAGATTTCTTCCTAGTTTCTCGTGGATGAAAAATCTTGACCTAATAAATATAATATAGGTAAAAGGAAGGACAAGGAAGCAACACTTAAAGAAAGTTTCAAGGACTTACATATACATGGTTTTCTTCGTTGTATCGATTCCTGGATACGTCTTCAGCTGCGTCTTCTTAAGTTCGGATATTCGACGAGGTACTTGGAAATACCGACAGCGACTATCGGAGTCAGCAGATTAACGATATTTGGAAATCTATACCGCGCCGCGCACTGCCTCGAATATCCTACCGACTGCGCCAATTATGAAGGTGGCAGCCGAAGGACTTAAAAAAAACCGAAATTACTTGAATAAAGATTTAATTATTCAAAATTACAATATTAACTTAAGCTAAAACTTATGTCTAGACTTGGACGATGCTAGTACCGAAGTGTCGAAATTAATTATTGATTCTATAATTACAATTTAATAATCGATAGCAAAATTAACTAAAACAGGATGCGGCGTCAGCGCGTTGTAAGTAGGTGATCGGCGACACGAGGCGTCGAGTCAGCAGAGTGCGATGGTGCAATTTTATATGGAAAAACATCCGATTGACGTAAATAGCTATCATGTCGCTATTCAGCTGATTTGGTGTAGGCAGGGCACGTAACATGTGTATTGGGCGATTTGTCTGTTGTGAGTCATCGCCCAATGTGTGCGTTGGCTTGCGCTCACCCGCCCGTGAGACACATCCTTCGCGTGTGTCATACGTGTATGAGGATACTGTTGTATGTGTGCGTGGGCCGTTTCCTTTGCCGCGGCTATGTAAACATAGGTCGCGGCGCAGTGGCGGCGGGTGCTATTTTGTATTGTGGAGTCTTATTGTTCGAGTGTGCCGCGTGTAGTGTGGGGCGGCATACTCGGGGTCAGTCCGGTGGTGGGGGCGGCATCGTCCGCAACTAGGTCGCGCGGGAAGCGTTTGGCGTCTGGCGGGCGTGCGTGCCAGGGGGCCAGGTCCTTGACGTGGGGCCAGGCGGAAGCGTCGGCGCGAAGGAACATCTTCTTCGCCATCCCTTTGACGAAGTCGTCCACGCTCTCGACGCGCCGGCGATGTTGCGCAGCGAGATGTTCTGCTACGCACGGAGCTTCTTGCGGTGGGTCTCGCACGTGAGGGCGAGCCAAGCTGGGGCAGCGTATGTCAGCTGCGGGCGGATGTAGAGTGATGTCTCGTCCGTCGCTTCTCAACTTAAGTACGTCCAATGTCAAACAATGACAACTGACAGCTGCCACGCCCTGTATCGACCTCACCCAAGCACACTGCTTGACGTTTCCGAAAAACGGTAATAGATGGCGTTATTCTAAATCAACAATAATCAATAGCGATTCTAATAACGGTCACTATGTTGCTGTCTGCGACACGGCCATCTTGATAAATCACACGTCCTCGTGTGAGGCATCTGAAACAAGAATTTATGGAAAGTAAAACGTCCCTTGTTCGGCCTTCCTGACCAAGATGTCAGGAATAAAATCGCACAATTCAAACAACACAACTTATTCTGATTCACATTCTCATCAAATCTTATAAAGGAAATCTCAGCACTGAAATCACTACTCTTCAAAAATCATCAATTTTAGAACCAATTCATGAGAACCTTCCGACCAAATCTAGTATGCAATGCTCTGTTCGGTACTCAGCCTCGTCTCACACAACTCATTGCCTCCATCCGGCAAACTAGCAGGACCTCCATCCGGTACCCGACTTCCAAACACAACACATCACACTGCCTCTATCCGGCAACCAGCGGGACCTCCATCCGGTACCCGACTTTAACACATCACATTGCCTATATCCGGCAACTAGTGGGACCTCCATCCGGTACTCGACTTTAACACATCGCATTGCCTCCATCCGGCAACTATGGGACCTCCATCCCATCCAGTACCCAATCTCAAACGTAGGTTAAGACCTTTGGCGATCACCTACATCGCCATACTGGACGTAGGTCACCAACCTTAAGTAAACACTTAGGCTTGCAGCCACGAACAGCATCGAGATGCATGCAATCTGAGCCACTTGCATACTACATTTGCTTACTCTTTAACCAAATCAAACATGGTAAAATTGGGAATCACCTACATCGCCATACTGGACGTAGATACCATAGATGGCTATAATAATTTTGCCACAGCCAAAAATATCACACAAAATGAAGGGGTTGTTGTCTACTGCAGACAGGACCTAGTGATCTTGGTCGATGAAGCTCAATTAACAGATGCAAATTGTTTAATTATAAAACCTAACAATAACACTGTAATCTTCGCAATTTATCGGCCCCCTGGATACAAACATCTAAACAACTTTTTTCAGTCCCTTAACCAACAATTACTTAATTATATTTCAGTCCAAAATATAATTGTAATAGGTGATATTAATATTGATATTGGCAAAAATAGTAAAGATTTAAATTTCTCTACTTACTTAAACATGCTAGCCTTTCATAGCATTCTGCCTGCCCATACTTTTTCCACCCATAACAAAACGTGTCTAGACCACGTGTTACTTAGAACTAAGTTAACAACATGTTGCCTTGTAATTCAAACAACACTCACGGATCATTACAGTACTGCACTTTATTTAAATTCTGCTCATATATCTAAACCGGGAAAAAAAATTAGTCGCGTTAATTATGCAGAGGTTAGCAGAGCTTTGAATGAAATGGATTTTGAACAGTTATACACGATGGTTGATGCTAACAAAGCTACGAATTTCTTTTTGAACACATTTCAATCAATAATCATAACCAACATTAAAGTAATTAAGATATCTAGGCGAAAAAGGCTAATAAAGCCTTAGATAACCCTAGGTATTCTAAAGTGTCTCAGGAATCGGGATAATAAAAAAAAAAAACTAAAAAAGGACCCTGATAATGAAACACTCAAGGTAACGTTTAGAAGGTATAGAAATTTCTGCTCATATATTTTAAAAAAAGGTAAAAAGAGACTATGAAAGAAATTTACTAAATAGTGCTAATCAAAATAACAAAAAACTTTGGAAAGCTGTCAAAGAGATAACTTACACAGTTAAATCGAATGAGACGCCATCAGAATTAATGGTGGGGCTTGACATGATACCGGCTGACGTTTTCAAATTAAATAAGAGGGTTTTAACTCCACTTCATCGCTTCATCGCTTTCAACTGGAACTTTCCCAATTGCTCTTAAAAAATCAATAATTCTCTCGATCCATAAGAGTGGTGACAGAGACTGTGTCAACAATTATGGACCCATATCAATTCTCCCTACGTTATCGAAAATCTTGGAACGTATTATAAATAAAAGATTAGTAAAATACTTAGAAGGCAGGAGTCTGCTGTCACGTGCACAGTATGGTTTTTGATCTAAAAATTCCACCGCGGATGCTGTTCACGTGTTGACTGACTTTATTGTATCTAATATGGATAAAAAGAAGAAAACCATAGCAATATTCCTAGATTTGGCGAACGCATTTGACACAGTATCTGTCCCAATCATGTTAAAAAAACTCAGCAATCTTGGCATTAGGGGCATCCAGCTGAAACTATTTGAAGATTATTTTAAAAAAATAGGGTCCAATGTGGTAAAATTGAACATCTGATAAGTGATGAGGTTGCTGTACAATTTGGTGTCCCTCAAGGTAGTATCTTGGGCCCCACGTTGTTCCTTGCGTACATAAATGAGTTATGTCAGCTAGAACTTCCTAAAGGTAAAATAGTGACATTCGCTAATGACACAGCTCTGCTCTTCAGTGGAGATACTTGGGGTGAAGTGTTCTCGAGTGCCCAAAGTGGCTTCAACATTGTGAATAGATGGTTACGCAAGAACTTCTTGACCCTAAATGTTGACAAAACAAAATATGTTGCTTTTTCGTTAAAAAGTACATTTCCTGTTCTTTCGTCACAAAACATAATATCACACTCTTGCACTAATTATGATGACTACAGTTGTTCATGTCCTAGGCTCCAAAGTACAACCTCAATAAAATATCTAGGTGTCACGATCGATCATAGGTTAAATTTTCATACTCACATTGATATGTTAGCTGCAAGAACACGAAAACTTATTGCAATATTCAAAAATTTGCGTCATGTTGCAGACAAGAAAGTGATTCGCACAGTATATTTTAGACTTTGTCAATCTCAACTTACGTATTGCATCACATCTTGGGGAGGTGCAACTAAAACACACTTTTTAAAACTCGAAAGAGCGCAACGAGCCCTTCTTAAAGTAAGTCTTTTTCTACCATTTTTCCATCCTACTTCTGATGTATATAAACAGTGGGATGTACTGACTGTTCGCCAGCTCTTTGTCTTGCACACTGTCATTAAACAACATTCTCTGATTGTATTTGAACCAAATACAATTTCTAAAAAACGTCGAAAGGACAGGGTCTGTGAACAACCTGCACTTAACACAAGCTTCTCCCACCACTTCTTCTGCTATCAAAGCAGTAATCTCTATAACAAAATAAATAGAATACTATCAATTTACTCAGCTCAAAAATTTAAATGTAAGTCTGTAGTCAGAGACTGGCAGCAAAAATTTGACTATACAACTACTGAAAATCTACTATAGACGCGGGGTTTTACACAAATACATATACACACCCATTCACACAACTCATACTCACATATACACTCTTACACATACATATACGCAACGAATATTACATTCTTTGTTTTCTTCTTCCTTGTTTAGAACATCGAATAGCATGAAAGATAAAATATATTTAAAAAAAATAAAAAAAAACATTTTTCACCCAACCTGTATGTAACATATATGGTGCAAAAATGTTCAAAATTGTGAATAAAAAAACTTTTCATTATGTACTCTGAGTAAATAGGGGTGGGGTCCTGGTGATCTATAATACAGGTTCTACCTACATCAGACACCAGCTCCTTACAAATACAACATTTAAAAAAAGTTGATGTTTTCACCCTTTATGTTACCCATTCATAATGTACTTACCATTTGGTTTTATGTACCGAATTGTATGTATTGTATGTGAGGAGAAATAAATGAAAAAAAACATAATTATGCTTATCATAAAGATTCGCAACCAATTTTGCTGATTTTCTATACAGATCTTTTTATTTATTGCCATTTAACTAACACATTTTATTTTACTTAATATTATGAATGCACTAAAAGGATTAAGAAACTAATCATTAGTCTACGTACTTACATAATAACATTCTCTTACTGTCCTGATATTGTCGGGTTGCTCACGGGTTTTTTTTTTTTTTTTCACAAACACTATACACTACCACTCATTGTACGTAGAATCACGTTCCCACTCAATCTTCCAAATCCAGGATAGTCTTCCTTCGTATTGCAACGTCAGCTGGGCTACTGCGGTTGTCCCATCATGCAACTCGACGTCCAGCGAGTTAGAAATCAGGCAGAATGACCGGCTATTTATCTTTTCTGGGCATAACCGATAATGACCTTTCCTGCCTTCTAAAAATGCTTCAACAATAGTTCTTCCTTATTTATTCCCTATTCGTATACCTTGGCAATTTAATTCATTAATTTGACTGAATATTTCCATTTACTAAGCTATCTCTTTCATGTGCTGCTCCATACTTCTGGCTCCTTTACACACCAGTTTTGTTCAAGTCTATAACTTGGCTGCGCGCTCTTCTTTCAATCTTCTTATTGACAGATAAAATGCAGTATCGTATAAGTACGAAAGCAACTATCAGAACTAATGTCAATACGAATATACTAAAATAAAAATTTATATTTGCGATTCCTTGGGTGATCGACGTATTTTGCTCAATAGAGTTCGTCTTCCCAAATTGATTATAAATATCACTATGACCTGCAGGGGCAACCGGCGATACAGGAGTACTATATTGTTTCCCCACCTTAGAGATGAGGCACTAGTTTTTTTTTTGTTTTATGTTATTAGACACCAGTCTAATTACGGATCAATACCGGCGCCTATCCATATTAGTAATTGTAACCCGAACTTAAGTGAGCCGCACTGGCAGGGTCGCCATGTGATAGCGGTACGCGGGAGAGTAATTAAACACAAGAAGGTGGTTATAAGACTAACTTTATTTTAATAAGATGGGCTCCCTTTATAGTAATTAGGGTGTACATGTATGATGTCATAGGTTGTTGCCCGCTACGGTATGTAGGCTAGGCTTCAGGTTCCAAATGTTTACACTTAGATACTATTACAACCTCAATTACCATATATAGAATTATATCATATTAGGGTCATGTTACAATATTGATTCTTAGAACTATTTTATCCTATACCTATTACAAGTATTTGAATTACTTGTAATTAAAATACGTAATTGAAATACAAATATGTATTTTGTATTTGTAATTTAATTACTTCTTAAAAATGTAATTTGTAATTGGTATTTCAAATACCTGACGCTGAGGTATTTTGTAGTTAGTATTTCAAATACGTATGGCTTCAAAATACATTAGAACATAAATACATTTAGCGATCTTATTAATGGGTGCGTTCTGCAGAAAATAGCGCTCGATAGCTTTCGTAAGCAAAATGGTGACCGCTAAATATGTCAATCCTATTTTTAAAGTTGGAAAAACTGCACCTGTGCTGTACGTCAAATTGTCAAGTATCTTGTCTATTGCAGTGTTGCCGAAAGTAAGGCAATGAAGCCTCTAAAATATACGATGTACGGCATACGGCAGGGTGCTCATTATCGTGCTATAAAATACGTAAATTCAATATAAAACTTTTTAAGGCAAAAAATCAAGAGATGAAACGTGTTTCGTTTGTTTGTTTCTTGTGAAATGAAACATAGCCCGTAGTATAATATTTTTGCTTTTTGTCTTGCAACTAGATAACATAGCATCACGCCTGTATTCCCCGAAGGATTAGGTACAGGTGTATTATGCACGCCCATATTTCGCCGATGCCGTTATTGAGTCCCATGTAATATGGGGCAAACTTATTGCTGTCTACCGTGCACAGTTCTAGATTCCGTGATACTACTGAGAATTTCCATACAGGAAAACCCAATAACACTTTGCCCGACCCAGGAATCGAACCCAGAACCTCACGCTCAACAAGGGCGCTGGCGACCACTAAACTAATGAGGCAGTCAGACTGCCTCAACTAGATAATCTGTACTTTATGTTCTTTCACATTTAATGGAACAAGAAGAGCTAAAAGCTACTCTACTCAGTACACGAGAGAATAAGTCAGTACACATAATTTTATATATATATTTTTTTTTGTAAATGTAAGGCAATTTTTTTAGAATATTGCAATTTTTACCTGGTTTACGGCATCCCGAAATCTAGGCAGAGGAAACACTGGTCAATTAACATTTTCATTTCAGGCTGGGCTGGATTAGTTCTATTCTATTTACATAACCCTAACACCTGACTGTATTTTGTAATTTGTATTTTGTATTTTAAATACAAATAGTTAAAATACTGTATTTTATATTTCAAATACACGACTTAAAAGTATTTTGTATTTCGTATTTTAAATACATGCGAGATAGTATTTTGTAATTTGTATTTTAATTAAAGCAAAGCATGTATTTTGCCCAGCCCTGATTATCTGCTTTGGAGTGCACCTGCAAGAACACAAAAGGTAAGCGTAAAATATTACTAGGAATCGGTAGGTGACAATAATCGGCATTTTTGAGTGGATAAATCAATAGTTATTGACTTCTTTATTTATATACTTCTATAGATAACGCCGATGAAGCAAACAAAAGAGAATATTTGTTTGTTAAAAAAATTGCTGTTTCCTTATGTTTTGAAATCTTATGGCCGCTGTTTCCTCCAAATATGAGAACCTCGATTAGCCGAATATATCATAGGTCATAGTTAAATAAATAAAAAATCTTTAAATCATAATACACGTGGTTATCCGCACTGGCGTAGCGCAGCGACGTAAGTTATGTGATTTAGTACTAAAGGGTTTTTTTATTTCGTTTTATAAAACTATTTTTTTTAAGTAGTTATTTAATTAATATCTTATCTGTATAGTAAGAGATTTATGTTTAAAAGGTAAAACTACCGGCTTTAATCTTAGTGTGATATAAGCACTGATTGCTTGTGGGCTGTTTAAGAATAATTTTATGGATTTGTATTTATAGAAAAAAAAAACAACTCAAATTATTTTTTTAGGTCTATTCAACATTTTATAAGAAAACATTACAGATTCATTGAAAAATTTAACATCAAACAATTTCATAGACTTTAACATAAAATTGTGTTTTATTAGGTAATCCAGTAGCGCGCGCGCCTCGTTAGCGACAGGTGTGTGTTAGACTGCGTGCGCCGGGGTCATTAACCTATGACAATGGCTTCTAATGTAATCAAGTGCCCGGGGTGTAACCTAGTCATTTGTGAAGTGTTGGCGTTTGTAAAAAACAAACTTGATGTGATGGACGAGGACAGTCTAAGTAAAATATGTGTGACGGCGTTTTCGTCGGAAGAAATACAAAATGCAAAGAAATTGCTGTTTGACTCAATTCCATCGGGTCAGCAGTTGAAAATTCGTAAAGGTGATAAGAAATCGCAACGGGACATTGAAGATATTATCACGCTTCTGAAGCAGACTGACCCAGAGATTGTTCCGGTTTTTGTTGCCCGTGACCTTCAAAAGTTACCACCAGTAACGTTTGACCATGTCGACGTGACGCGGCTCCTCAAGGATATTTTGGTGTTAAGGGATGAACTAAAGGCAGTTAAGGACAACTATGTTACAATGGAAACTTTCAACGCATTGCAAAGAAATGTCGATGCCATAAAAACATCGTCCTCAAGTTTCAACGATGAATTTTGCAACGTTAATTTGAAAAGAGGCTGTCAACGGCAAACTGAATACAATTGTGACAGTGGTCCGATGGGACTATATCATTTGTCTCAATCTAGTCCCAACAGTGATAATACTCCATTGGCAAATACAGTGGCATCACCAAATGTAACATTTGTAAATTCATATCGAGAAATAAGAACAAATGTCGGTATGACTAACGGACAAAAAGGTGTAAACAACCACTGTGCGCCTTCAATACCGCGAATGTCGGAACAGGTAATTAGTATTGTCACCGACACTCCAAGGAATGTGCAAACAAAACCGCCTTTGTCGCATAGTCAATTAGTGCGCGCAAAGTCACCGATGTTACACACTGACTCGGGCTCTGCGCTGCCAAAACAACAAATATGCCCGCTGGATGCCCGTGCGACTTTAGCCGATATAGTTAAGGCGCCCGGAGAATGGAAAACCGGAAGTGTAACGGAAGAATGGAAAATAGTTCAGAAGAATAGGCACAGAAACAGAATTGTAGGGAAAAAAGGTGTTGCAGCTGCAGATCCGAACGGGAAATTTAAAGCGGCAGACATAAAAATACCGTTGTTTATATACAATGTTGACAAGTCTACTACCCATAATGATATAAGTGCGCATGTGTTCAATAAGTCTCAAATTCATGTCTCAATAAATAAATTAGCCATGAAAAGTGATAAAGGTTATGACGCATACAAAGTGTTAGTACCAAAGCATAAATTGGACTTATTTTTAGATGAACAATTTTGGCCCGAGGGCGTATTGTTTAGGCGTTTTGTGGAATTCTCAAAAGCCAAAGTGATTGATAAGGCAGAGCAAGACCCAAACAATGGATAGTACATCTACAAACAGGTACTATACTTTTTTAAGTTTTAATTGTAAGAGTATTGCGCGCTCAATGGACTGTGTGAGAAACATATGTAAGTCGGCGGATATAGTTGCGCTTCAAGAGACGTGGTTACTACAGCATGACATACCAGTACTAGGTACTATAGACCCGGAATTTTCATACACCGGTAACACGGCTGTGGACATTTCTTCAGGGGTTCTGCGTGGACGGCCGCATGGTGGCGTCGCACTACTATGGCGTAGAAGTTTATTTCCATGTGTCTCCGTAATTCAGTGCAAAAGTGTTCGTTTAACGGGTATAAAGGTTACAACAAGTAGTAAATCAATGATAATACTGTCGGTTTATATGCCCACGGATGATCGTGATAATTTAGGTGAGTTCTCATCATGTTTGGGTGAATTGTATGCGATCATTGAAAATGAAGATGTAGACTTGGTTTATTTGTTGGGTGATTTTAATGCGCATCCTGACATGCCTTTTTACAACGAGCTTAAGGAATATTGTAGTGAACAACAACTGTGTATAGTGGACACTGATCTCTTGCCTGCAGATTCATATACATACGTTAGCGATAGTCACGGATGTAGGAGGTGGCTTGATCACTGTGTGACTACATTAGCGGCTAGAAAAACTGTTGACAGTGTAAAAATTCATTACAATGTGTTTTGGTCTGATCATTTGCCGATAGAAATTGTAATTAACCTAGGTAAATGCACACCCAGTACTCTAGTATATAATTGTATAAATAATATAAATACAAAAAATGGAGTTATATGGGGTGATAGGGACCAATTTCAAATACACAACTATCATAATATATGTCACAATAAATTAAAACTTATTGAATTCCCAAGTGAGTTAAGCGTCTGTGCAGATAAGTTGTGTGATAATTTTGAGCACAGAGTTGTGATTAATAAATTGTACAGAGCTGTTATTGCAGTGCTTGTAGAAGCATCTGTATCCAGTCACAAAAACAAACATGTGAGGGGACGCCACATTACGGGTTGGAATAAGCATGTTCGGGATGCACATCTTAAGGCCAGATTCCATTTCCAAGAGTGGTGCTTGTATGGTAAGCCAAAGTCGGGAAGGCTGTATGAGGCCATGCGTAACTCTAGAATAGATTTCAAAGCCAAACTGAAATACTGCCTTAATCATAAAGACCAAATAAAGATGGATATAATTGCCGAACATCATAAATCTAAGAACTTCAGTCAGTTTTGGAAGGCTACAAATAAACTTAAGCCAAGGGTGTGTCTCCCCGCCAATGTACAGGGGATAAGTGCCCCCCGTGATGTGGCTAACCTATTTAGGGATCATTTTAGAGTGGAACCTCTTTTGAAACAGGAAGAGAGCGAGGTGATGTTTTGTGCTGGGAGTAACGGTTCCGGTGACGCATCTGTTAAAATAACTTATGCAGAGGTTGATAGGGTTATTAAACAGATGACCAGAGGGAAGTCGCCGGGGCACGACGGTCTCAGTATCGAGCATCTGCAACATGCGGGTGTGCATCTGCCTAGGGTCCTGTCCATGTTGTTTACCTTCTGTCTACGTCATAACTACCTACCAGATGAGCTCATGAAGACCATAGTAGTACCTATAATTAAAAATAAGACTGGTGACGCATCTGACAAGGGAAATTATAGACCTATATCGCTGGCCACGACCCTGGGCAAGGTACTGGATGGTGTGCTTAACAGATACTTAAGCGAACACGTCTCTCTGCATGATGCTCAGTTCGGTTTCCGACCCGGGCTGTCCACAGAATCCGCAGTACTGTGTCTTAAGCATACCGTCCGGTACTACACTGACAGAAGAACACCCGTATACGCCTGTTTCCTGGACCTGTCAAAGGCGTTTGACATGGTGTCATATAACGTTTTATGGAAAAAGATGCAACTTAACACCAGGTTGCCTGTAGAAATTATTAATTTATTTAGATATTGGTATGATAATCAAATCAATGTTGTCAAGTGGATGAATGAATGCGCAGATGAGTATAGGATGGAGTGTGGTGTGAGGCAGGGTGGATTAACCTCACCCACTCTCTTTAACTTATACATAAATGGACTGATCGAGGAGCTCAGCAGTGCTGGTGTCGGTTGCTCAGTGGATGGTGTTTTTACAAATAACATTAGCTATGCTGATGACATGGTGCTGCTGGGCCCCTCAATCAACTCCTTGAGATCACTGTTGTCCATATGTGAGCGCTACGCAGTGACCCACGGGCTTAAATATAATGTCAAAAAAAGCGAACTGTTAGTTTTTAAAGCGGGGGTTAAAACTTACTCTGTTCCTCCGATCACATTAAATGGAACCGTCCTACAGCAAGTGTGTAATTTTAAGTACTTGGGCCATTGGGTAAATGAGACTCTAAATGATGATATGGATATGGATAGGGAACGCAGAGCATTGTCGGTAAGGGGTAATATGCTTTCCCGCAGGTTTGCGCGATGCTCACGTAATGTTAAAGTCACACTTTTCAAAAGCTATTGTCAAACGCTATACACGTGCAACCTGTGGAGCAATTACTCGAATAAAGCCTACAATGCTCTGCGTGTCCAATATAACAACGCGTTCAGAGGTTTGTTGAGGCTCCCGTGGCGGTGCAGTGCCTCCAGCATGTTCGCTGACCACGGCACGGATGGCTTCCACGCGGTGCTTCGTAAAAGAGCGGCCTCCCTATGGTCTAGGGTAAAGGGTAGCACCAACACACTGCTGAACGTGGTGTCGGGTAGAATGGACAGTCCAATTCTGAGGCATTGGTCTCGCATGCATGTCCAAAATAATAATAATAATTTTAAATTTTACTAACATAGCTATAAGTAATTACCTACTAACAAATATGGACCTGTATATTTTTAATTGTGTGCTTTGGTCTGAAATAAATTATTTTCATTTCATTCAATAATAAAATACACAACAATAATAATACCTAATTAATAACATAAAAAGTTTGAAATGTATTTTTATATAATCATACATATTTTCGTTTATTATTAAACATGCGCATTATATATTCTTTTGCGTGCCGTGTGTGATCGACTCCAGCTCGATACAACTCGTTTCGAATACTTTACATCGAAACGTCATATTCTTATGCGAAATATTCAATCCTTGCCTATGCATGACAATAATTTCATTTCTTTCTTCTTGATTGAGGTTTCGGGTTGTCATGGTTATTGATAAAATTAGTCACAGCCCACAATAGCTACAATACACCGTCCAGTATACAAAGCAGATGTCACAGTTGGGTAGGAAATCAGTCCGATAGAAATAAACAAGTCATAAAATGAAATTGCGATGAGAACACGAAGCGTGAACAATTAGCGAGATGCAAATCGGCAGTGGCTAATGTTTATTGTTTTTTTTGGCGCACGCACTCACTGCACTCACACGATTACATATTGTCTCTAATTGGATGGAGTAAGGAAGGGGCGTGGTCTGTCACTAGCTGCGCTTTCGTAGGAATATTTTTTTAAGTGAGCATGCGTAAGTTTTGCCGATAGTACTATGCCCCGAACTCCCATCACAACCCCATTTGCTCATTAACGTATAATATGAACGAGGTAACACACTTCTAATGACTTCCAACTGAGCTTCAACTAATCGTTCAGCCGTTTTATCTAAAATCGCCTGAAGTTTAATCTCAGCTCGAGATTCAGTCACAGAAATATGTTCGTCAGAAGGACAACAAGATGCTTTGGACTTACCTAGGCTATAGAATGATGGGTACACTTGATGTCCTGCTTTGATTGACCACTTCCTAGTCTGTTTATATGAGTGAGAAGTAGATTTAGAGTCTACATAATAAGCTAAAGCTTCGTCTGGAGTCAATCGCCTACTCTCTTCAGAACACTTTTTTTTTAAACTGTCACTGGCCGCGGCACTTCGATTTCTAGATCTTTCCGTGTCGCTAATTCTGCTGCAGTAATTAACTCATTTGCACTTCGCGATTTCAAAAGATCATCTACTCTCCGTCTTTTTGTTTTTGTTGATGACTCATCAAAGGATTTTTGGGGTCGCCCTACAGAACGAAGCCCCGATGATGTTGAAGGGCAAGTCTGGTTCACACACACAAACATTTCGATGCTGGATCCTTCTAACCAATCTTTATATTTGATGAGAAATGTGTCCTTAGTACACTTAGAAGATTTTTCGTTCAATTTTGATGAAAGGCTTGAAATTTTCATTTTGAGTATCCTCAGGGAATCTTAAGAAGCATCCGATATATTATGTTGTACGCATACATTATCAAAAATGTGACTTATTCTATCACTTTTATCGTGTTTTAACCATTTTTCGAAAAACTGCGCCGCAGTTTTTAACTTTTGCAGCTGCCATCGTTTATATCTGTTTACAATTGTATCTGTTTCTGTTCCAAATAAACGATTTTTTTTTATTTTTATTTTATTTTTTTGTTTTTATTTTTTATTTTTTTTTCGAAAAACACCAATTTTGTCATAGTTACGACTCGTTCTGAAACAAAGTAAATAATTGGTTGTACGGGAGCTACAATATTTATGAATCTATTCCTGAATGTTGTAATTATAACATACAGAAGAATCAAGCTGGATACATTTGGATACAAAAAGTTGCAACCCTTTAAAGTTTAAAATTAGGGAAAAATATGTGCGATTATTATAACATACTTTTAAACTCAAATTACAGCAAAAATATACATGTCTTTTTTTTTAAACTAGTCAAAAGAGTAAATACATACTTTCAACAGTAGACTCCATCACAAAAAAAGCGTTTCACTTTACTATCAATTTTAAGAGACGGTATTACAACTGTGCTAAAAATGCAACTAATTTGCAAACGCCGGTAGATCGTCTACGCGCTCCCCTAGGGGAGGGCGAGGAGTCGGGTTCTGGGCGTATTGCCCACTGCCCGAGGGGTCAAACGCGACCCATAAAAGTATGGGTCGGTTGTGGGGTTTGGTCGGGCCACTGGGCGCGGAGGATGATAATAAACAGAAGGGGTGGGTTGACCCGTGTTTCCAACGCACTCGGGGCTAGCCAATTACAATTAATTAATTAATTTTTTTTCTCTATATCTTTTAATTTTAGTTATTTTATATAAAATTTTCTGTTTTGTATCAATTAGTTATTATTTGTTCAAGATTTCTAATTATATTATTCATGTAATTTGTTTGTTAGACGCTAGCAACTTCAAATTGTAAATGTGCGAGTATAGTGTAGCCAGTAACTTTACATTTACTTGTCGGACAGTGTGGATTGTTGCACTCACTTGGGCCAGCATATCCTTCTAATGAAAGTGGCGTTGAGTACTGGATCGCTGGGTCTCCAACTATTGTGGCTGAGCCTAGCTACACCAATTATTCCGTTATATTAATACTGTTCTTCGTGTGTCATTTTGCGCACATTGGCTTGCATTGTACTCGCATAGTCTTTACCGTTAAAGATTGTAACCAGTTTAAAACTATTATTTTAAAAGAGTATCCATGGAGTTTCTTGCCGGTCTCTTCTCCATAGGACCTACCCCCACTTTGGAACCGTGCACCTAGAATCACAACGTTTTGAAAGAGCCTGTAAAGGCCTACTCGAAATAAAAATATTTGACTTTTTTGACTTTACGTTGCAAACACGGGACGTTATTGTGTGTATTGGGCGATTTGTTGATTGTGAGTCATCGCCCAATGTATGCGTTAGCTTGTGCTCACCCGCCCGTGAGAGACAGCCTTCGCGTGAGTCATACGTGTATGAGAAGTCTGTTGTGTGTGTGCGTGGGCCGTTTCCTTTGCTGCGGCTATGTAAACATAGGTCGCAGCGCAGTGGCGGCGGGTGCTATTTAGTGTTGTGGAGTCTTATTGTTCGAGTATGCCGCGTGTAGTGTGGGGCGGCATACTCGGGGTCAGTCCGGTGGTGGGGGCGGCATCGTCCGCAACTAGGTCGCGCGGGAAGCGTTTGGCGTCTGGCGGGCGTGCGTGCCAGGGGGCCAGGTCCTTGACGTGGGGCCAGGCGGAGGCATCGGCACGGGCGAACATCTTTTTCGCCATTCCTTTGACGAAATCGTCCACGCTCTCGAATCGCAGATCGCGGCTGATTACCGCGTTCCTCACGTAGCGAGGGGAGTCGGCGATGTTGCGCAGCGAGATGTTCTGCTGCGCACGGAGCTTCTTGCGGTGGGTCTCGCACGTGAGGGCGAGCCAAGCTGGGGCAGCGTATGTCAGCTGCGGGCGGATGTAGGTCTTGTTCACCCCCAGCTTGACGTGTAGCGGGAGGCGCGAGGAGAGCACGGGACGAAGGAGATGGCGGGTCGCTCGTACCCGCGCGACGGTGTTGCGGACGTGCGGGCCCATGGTGAGCCGACAATCGAGCGTCACGCCAAGGTACTTGGCGGTCCGCGTCCACTCGATGTCAGCCCCCAAGAGTCGCAGTTTTGGAGGAAAGTGGCGTGCGCGCGTGGTGACGATCATCGCCTGTGTTTTCCCCACGTTGACCGACAACCTCCACTTGCTGAGCCAGTCGGGAAGGTCGTCCAGGGCGCGCTGCATTTTGACGGCCGCGTGTTCGGCCGTGAGTGAGGTAGTAATGTACGCGGCGTCGTCAGCGTACAGCGTGAGCGTCGATGAGTTCGTGGCGGGAATTTCGTCGGTGTACAGTGAGTACAACACAGGCGAGAGGCAGCTGCCTTGCGGGACTCCAGCGGTGATGGGGTGCGCGGCAGACATTTGGTCCTCAACTGCGACCCTGAAAGTCCTGTCCGAGAGGAAGGAGGAGACCACTTGTATCAAGCGACGGGGCGCCGTGGTCCGGGTGAGCTTGTGTAACAGACCGGGGTGCCATACCCGGTCGAACGCCTTTTCCATGTCGAGGAATACTGCAGCGGCGTACTCCCGCTTGTTGACGGCCGCGGTGAGCAGGTGCAGTACCTACCCTCGACAACTGGAGCGTCGTGCTGTGTTCGGCGCGGAAACCGAACTGTTCGCGTCGGGGCGTGAGGTGTGGTGTCAGGTGGCGCAGCAGGAGCGTTTCGAACACCTTGGAGGTGGTGGGCAGCAGGGTGATCGGCCGATAGTTCTCCGGCTTCAGCGAGAATTTGTGAAGTCGGTAAAGTTAGGCCATGTAGATTCAGAAGCTTGGCTCTACATGAGATCTGATATCTTTTTCACAGGGCAAACCTTATGTGGTTGTTCGCGACGATAGCTCGTTTGTGGTGGAGCAATAAATAAAACAGTGGACTGTATAAATTGATTGATGTATTGAAGTACGTTAAAAGGTGACAATGTATAAAAACGTTAATTATGAAAGGCGCGAGTGCAACCGTATGCGGTCTCGTCCAGCTGCGCACTGGTCCGGGGGGCGCGGCGTACGCCGCGCGCGCTCCGTCGTGGATAACCGACGCCCCGCACCCCCGCTTCGTGATGCTGTTGAGTTGGATGACTCAACAGTGGTCGTCTTGGCAACATTTTACATGAAATGTTTTTGGTGGGATTCATATTTCCGGTGACGATATTATCGTATTATGAAAATATATCGTAATATCTAGGTACTAATAATGATTAGCTCATGCGAATAAACAAATACTAAAAACTGCAATACAAAATAAATTATAATAATCTAAAAAATACCAAAAAGGCAAAAAAGATCAACATCGCCAGCGCGCGCTTTAAGCATTGCCTCCTCACAGTTCGCACGCACACACACAAGCGGGTAAGCGGTCGCGCGCTGTAAATACCTAATTTCGCTCGCCACCGCGCGGCGTAAACGCTCTTAACACTTTACAGGCTTTTTAGTCTCTGATTGTGTTAAGTAAAAACAAAAACATACGTTTTTGATCGTATTGGAATTTCCGAATATGAACAGCTCGACAAAACCTAGACAAAACACAGAATTTGAACCAGAACACTCAACTTCTGGCCTTGCTCGCAGCACTCTAAATCTTGTGGCTCCCAGAGTGTATGTTTTGTAACGGCCTGTTTTGTCAAGACACTTCAGGGGAGACATGGATCAAATGCCTCATGTGTGGGCTCTGGGCACATGGTGATTGCGCTGGTGCAGATTTTTACACGTGGATTTGTGATTTTTGCAAGTACCTTGGTTCCTTTTTACATTTAACAAAGTTCAAGTATCTAATATAATTTAAAAAAATAAAATTAAGGTTTATTATTCATATTTTTGTAGTGGTCCATATTTGGGTACCTATTCCATAATTAGGTACCTTTATGTTGATTTTGTTTTTTAGAAAATTTTATAATAATAATTCATTTAAGTAACACAAGACTGTTATCAAGTTAAGCGTAACTGTATAACTGATAATAATTAATTTTTAATAACACAAAAACAAAATGGTATTCCATATTTGGTTACTTTTCTCTAATATTAAAATAAATTATTTAATTGATATTACAATAACAATACCTGATTTCATAAAAACATCGAAACCTAACTCTGTAGAGCCAGTTTTAAAATTACCTTTTTTCAGTGTTCGACCTCAAATTTGTCCCGCTACATGCCAAGAGGCATATATCAATAAAACACAATTATTTCGTAGTAATGATTTTTTATTTACAAGCAACAAAAGAACACACTCAAAAGTTTCAGCACAAACACTTAGTCATTGGATAAAAGATACACTACACAGTAGCGGTATAGATACTTCCATATTCAGTGCACACAGCACTCGACACGCAGCTACATCTTCATCCAACAGACTTGGGGTAAACATTGACCTTATAAGAAAGACTGCAGGCTGGAGCGAATCCTCCTCTGTCTTCGCCAAGTTTTATGATAAAGAAATTATAACGAATCCCAATCAGTTTGCCACTACTGTACTAGCTGGTCAGAACAGTTATAACCTGTAACAAATAAGCACATTGTCAATATTACTATAATTATGATCAATTGAAGTTGTTGTTTTGTTCAATTTCACATTTTTGTCTCTAAACAACTACAATATGTAAACAATCGCTTCGAATGAAGCTGTGAAACATAATTAAAAATCAAACGAACTTACCAAGTGAAGTTCGATGATAATTAGGGGAGAATAGGGTAATGGCGGTCAGTTAAGCAATTTTTGGAATAAAACTCAAAATATAAATCACAGCTTTATTAGGAACATAACATACCAATTCTACATTAAAGGACTATTATAATTTGAGATCAAAATAATCATATTTGGAGTATCCATCTAATAGGTACAAAAATAAAAAATAATCGCTTTGACCACCATTGTACGCACGTGAGGGCAAAGGCAGTCATGATGTTGACAATGATACGTATCCTGTAGCGGAATCCCAACCAGTGCAAGCAGAGTGAGCCCACAGTTCACAGGAAGTGCACCGGTACCATACCTCGTTGTTTTGGCCGAATTCTCCGCATATAAGACAATGATTTTCTGAGTCCTCATCATCATCATCATCTACGCAGAGGTCCTCAATATCTACGTTAGTCAATAACGAGTCATTGTCTTCGAGAAGCACTTTCCGTTTAGCCTTTTTAATACTTTCCCTGTTCTCTTTGGTTTTTTTTCCCTTCCCTTTGCCTTTTTGTTTTCCCTTTTCTTTTAAGATCTTGTTCTGCTTTTTGTTTTCCTTTTCTATAAGACTGTCTTTAATTGGCGTGGAGGTCAGAATGGTAGAATGTTGCTTTTTTCGTCCTTGTCTTGTACTAACAGATAGTGTTTTGGTAGGAAAATTGATAAAATTTTCAACCCTTGGTCACAACTGTCTCATCACAATAAGTTTCTCCAAGTTCTTATAGAAAAGTGAAACTTCTGTTTTGTTAAAGGCTGTTACTCTATTTATACTGGTAGCTTCTGGCTTCCTTACCGATATCCCATTTCTCTTTAAGAAGCCTTCAAGCCAATCTCATCCCGCCATTTTACCATTTTTACTAAAATTGTGTGGCAATTTTAAACTTTCTGCATATTCATAAGCCAGTTTTCTTACTTGGATAGCTGTGCAACCGTAAAATATTTTAGCCATTTTCTTCACCACATCAGCTATTTCTTTTTCAACTTTTGCAGGAAATACAGCTTTTCGCCATAGAGATGGGTTTTCAAACAATTTCTTTTTGTTTCGAATTTGCAGCGTGGAAAATGGAATTCCAATATGATTGGCGGCTTTTCTCATAGATATTCCATTAGCCATAAGCTTCAGAGCCTTGTCCAATGTCTCCGAAGACCATGCAGCCTTCTGCGTTTTTCTGGATCTTTTTTTTGACATCTAAAAACAAATTAATTAGATTTAGTTACCATACGACACTCATAATAACAGTGCGGGCAATGGTGGTCAATTGACCACGATAACCCGCAACGGACTTCGTAGTAAATATTTTTTTTAACACAAACAAATACATATTTAGATTTGAACTGAGCATTATAGCATAATCATAATGAACAGTCTCAAGTAACAAGACAACGTTTACGTGGATTAAGAAATATTTCACAGCTTACCTGGTTAATTCGTTGAGACGTAAAATTACATCAATTTGGCGCGAAAACAACAAACACTCGCCTTGCACGAACGCTGCGTGCGGAATGACAGCACAGGGCTCTCGACGCTCGTGGGCAGTGAGGAGAGAGACGTAATACACTTCACACACGTAAAGGACTGTTCATGCTTTATTTGTGTACGTGACCACCATTGCCCGCTGACTATCATTGCCCTATTCTCCCCTATGAGAGCGGCTTCATTCGAAGCGATTCTTAATCACATGTTTTTATTTTTGTATGTTTGTCACGCTGTCATTCCGTCAATTATGGACCGATTTTAAAAATTCTTTTTTTGTTTGAAAGAGTATGCTCCCAAGTTGGTCCCATTGTCACCAAGTCAGGATCTGATGATGGGATCCTAGGGAAATCGAGGGATACCCTCAAATATTGTAAGACAAATAGTGCGTTTGAGCTTTTTTTTCTTAATAAGTCAGGTGTTGGCGTTTGAAAATCATCATTTCATGATGCTGAGCTGATAATGGATGTCATAGTACTCCTCAACGGTAAGGAGTTAGGGAGTGAAACTTCCGAGTTCGTGATCACTCGATATATTTTGATGAGTCCCGTATATAACATTTGGTATAGAGGGTCTGATGATGGAGCCAGGAGATAGATAGTGGAACTCTTCAGTAGCTACTAGTAAACCCCTCGAGTTTGGGCTCATTTTAAATCGCTAAAAGGCAAGACTATCATTGTACTAGTTACAATAGTCGTCTTAATCTTTTCATTTCTCGTAATGCGTTTTCATCACGTGGTCGGCTAAGTAATTTATTTGATTTTAAATCACAAAGTGCAATACCGTCTAAGGTTTTCGCTCGACTTGGGGGAACATACATTTGACCTTTGTAAAGTTTTTTAAGAGAAGCGTCCTTACTAGGTCTACCTATCACTCAAAATTGTAAAATAATTAAATTTTTTAACAAAAAATAAAAACCGACTCCAAAAAACTCAAAAACAAAACCAACTAAAAAGCAAAAAATCAATTGTTTTTTTATATACAATATATTAGTTGAAGAATATTGAAGTTAACCGACTTCAAAAAAGGAGGAGGTTCTCAATTCCACTGTATATTTTTTTTTGTATGTTTGTTACGCTGTTGTTTCAGATACTTTGACAGGGGTATTGAAACGACGACGTTTTATTCCTGTTCGTTTATTAGTAGGTTTTCACTGGTACAAACACTGTCACATTCAATGTATCTTACTTAAGTTTGTACTAATTACTTACTACTAATACAAATAATTCCTATTTAAACTTAATTTCTGGATCTAGGTCTTCTTCCGACGAATAGCTCTCGTAAACTGTTCAACCAAGCGTAGATGAATGGTCTCTCTTCAACTGATCTTAGTCGAACGCACTTTCACTGTTCTGTTCACTCTTCGACTGTTCGTAGTAGAATACTTGTTCTCAGTTCAACCGTTCTGTGTTGAATGCCTTTTTTGAATGCTTGCTTGGTCGCGGTGGATCGTCTACGCGCTCCCCTAGGGGAGGGCGAGGAATCGGGTTCTGGGCGTATTGCCCACTGCCCGAGGGGTCAGGCGCGACCCATAAAAGTATGGGTCGGTCGTGGGGTTTGGTCGAACCACGGGCGCGTAGGATGATAATAAACAAAACCTATCCTATTTGTGTGGCTACTGGTGTTTCTGTAGGGGCACCCGAAGTGTTTCACGCCACCCAGGCGGTCTGTACTCCGCCGGGTGAGACCCCCGGGGGTTCCAGGGGGAGGCCCGGCGGGAGTTTGCCGACGCACATGGTGGCGACTTTAGGTGGCGTCCCCTACAGAAGGGGTGGGTTGACCCGTGTTTACAACGCACTCGGGGCTAGCCAATTACGTTGCAAACACGGGACGTTATTGAGTGTATTGGGCGATTTGTCGATTGTGAGTCATCGCCCAATGTATGCGTTGGCTTATGCTCACCCGCCCGTGAGACATAGCCTTCGCGTGAGTCATACGTGGATGAGAAGTCTGTTGGGTGTGTGCGTGGGCCGTTTCCTTTGCTGCGGCTATGTGTACATAGGTCGCAGCGCAGTGGCGGCGGGTGCTGTTTTGTGTTGTGGAGCCTTATTGTTCGGGTATGCCGCGTGTAGTGTGGGGCGGCATACTCGGGGTCAGTCCGGTGGTGGGGGCGGCATCGTCCGCAACTAGGTCGCGCGGGAAACGTTTGGCGTCTGGTGGGCGTGCGTGCCAGGAGGCCAGGTCCTTGACGTGGGGCCAGGCGAAGGCGTCGGCGCGGAGAAACATCTTCTTCGCCATCCCCTTGACGAAGTCGTCTACGCTCTCTACTCGCAGGTCGCGGTGGATCACCGACGATGATGCGCAGCGAGATGTTCTGCTGCGCACGGAGCTTCTTTCGTAGGGTCTCGCACGTGAGGGCGAGCCAGGCTGAGGCAGCGTATGTCAGCTGCGGGCGGATGTACGTTTTGTACACCTCCAGCTTGACGTGGAGCGGGAGGTGCGAGGAGAGCGCGGGACGAAGGAGATGGCGGGTCGTTCGTACCCGCGCGACAGTGTTGCGGACGTGCGGGCCCATGGTGAGCCGACGGTCGAGTGTCACGCCAAGGTACTTGGTGGTCCGCGTCCACTCGATGTCGGCCCCCAAGAGTCGCAGTTTCGGAGGGAAGTGGCGTGCTCGCGTGGTGACTATCATCGCCTCTGTCTTCCCCACGTTCACCGACAATCTCCACTTGCTGAGCCAGTCGGGAAGGTCGTCCAGGGCGCGCTGCATTTTGACGGCCGCGTGCTCGGTCGTAAGCGAGGTGGTGATATACGCGGCATCGTCAGCGTACAGCGCAAGCGTCGATGTGTGCGTGGCGGGAATGTCGTCGGTGTACAGTGAGTATAGCACAGGCGAGAGGCAGCTGCCTTGTGGGCTCCGGCGGTGATGGGGTGCGCGGGGGACACTTGTTCCTCCACTGCGCCTCTAAAAGATCTGTCTGAGAGGAAGGAGGAGACGACTTGTATCAAGCGACGGGGCGTCGTGGTCTTGGTGAGCTTATAGATAAGACCGGGGTGCCATACCCGGTCGAACGCGTTCTCCATGTCGAGGAATACTGCAGCGGCGTACTCCCGTTTGTTCACGGCCGCAGTGAGCAGGTGCAGTACCCTCGACAGCTGGAGCGTCGTGCTGTGTTCGGCACGGAAGCCGAACTGTTCGTGCCGAGGTGTGATGTGGGGCAGTAGGTGGCGCAGCAGGAGCGCTTCGAACACCTTGGAGGTGGTAGGCAGCAGCGTGATCGGCCGATAGCTCTCCGGCTTCAGCGAGTTCTTCCCGGGCTTCGGGATGGTAATGACGCGCCCCTCTTTCCACGCTGAGGGGAACGTCCCGGTGCGGAAAATGCCTGTGTATAGGCGCGCCAGAGCGGCCACGGTGCGCGGTGGTAGGTGGCGTAGCGCCAAGTTTGTAATTTTGTCGGCACCGGGGGCCTTTCTTGACTTTGTCCGGCGGATGGCCTCTTTGACTTGGCCCGGGGAGATAAACACCGGGTCCTCCTCGGGAGCTCTCGGCGTGGAGAAGTACTCTCCGAGGTGTTGCTCGACTGCTGCGGTGTGCGTGGTGTCAGTGTTGGCGTTGGGCGAGAATTGACGCTCCAGGTGGGCGGCGAAGATAGCCGCCCGGTCTGTGGCGGTATATCTTAGCCTCCCGTCGCTGTTCATTAGCGGACGCACCGGGGCTGGGGTACTCGTGAGGCGGCGGCACAGTTTGTGTACCGACGGCCAGTCACTGTCGGCCTTCTCAATGTACCTCTCCCAGGTCCAGGTGGTGTGTGCCTCGGCCTTCACCCTCTCGGTGAGCCGGTTGGGCTGCGTCTTAAGGGACGGACATTTGTTTTGTTTCACTGCCTGCGCAGGCGCCTTTTGTCGGCGATCATACGCGAGATGTGTGTGGGGAGCGCTGAGTAGCGTCCCCGTGTCCCGCCAGTCTCAGTGGTCGCCGACTCTAGGGCGCTCTGAATGCAGGCATTGAGGTCGTCCGTCAGCTCGTCCACCTCGGCAGCCGTGGTGACCGGCCGAGTAGGCGTTGTGGTCTCCATCCTTCTTGTGAAGAGGTCCCAGTCCATGTTGGGACGTGGCGCTTGACGAGCGAGTCGGGTGGTCTCAGCTTCCAGGACGACGAGCACGGGCTGGTGATCCGACTGCAGCTCGTCGTCCAGTACGTGCTGCGCGATCTAGCAGCGTAGGCCGCTGTGTACGACGATGTCCAGCACGTCGGGTAGGTGGGCGGCTTGGTCCGGGTAGTGTGTGGGTCAGCCCACGATTGCCGGGTCTAAGGGTGAGACCTGGGCGACAGTCGTGGGCCGCAAGAAGGCCCGCAAAGCCGCCAAGGCGGCCTCAGCAACAGCGCGCGCCCCCGGCCGAACCGCAAAGGCGGTTGCGCAGCCTGCGCGGCGGACTGCCAAAGGCGGTCGCAAAGGACCGGCGATACATGCTCCGCGTTCCGAGGCTGTGACGCTCACGCTACAGCCCGGAGCTGCGGAGCGCGGCGTAACGTACCAGTCGGTCATTGCCGAGGCCAAGGCCAAGATCAAATTATCAGATCTTGGTCTTCACTCCGTCACCCTCAAGCAGGCTGCCACGGGTGCGCGGCTGTTCGAGGTGGCTGGTGCTGCGAGCGGCAGTGCCGAAAAGGCGGACGCTCTGGCCGCCAAGATGAGAGAGGTCCTCAACCCTGAGTACGTCCGGGTCTCCAGGCCAATGAAAACCGCAGAGGTGCGGATTGCTGGTCTGGACGACTCCGTGACTTCTGAGGAGGTGGTGGCGGCCGTTGCCCGAAGCGGAGAGTGTCCGCCGGACAAGGTGCGGGCCGGCGATGTATGCACCGACGCCACCGGACTCGGCGTGGTCTGGGTTCGGTGCCCTGTAGCGTCGGCGAAGAAGATCGCCTTAAGCGGCAGATTGCTGGTTGGCTGGGTTGCAGCGAGGGTGAAACTCCTGCAGCCCCGGGCTTTGCGGTGCTTCCGGTGCCTGGAGAAGGGGCACGTCCGGGCAAAGTGCATCGCTGAGGTTGACCGTAGTGACCTTTGTTATCGCTGCGGTCAGCCCGGCCATAAGGCGGCCCAGTGTTCCGCGGCGCTCAACTGCAGCTTATGTTCGGCTGCAGGGAAGCCAGCGGGACACAAAGTGGGTGGAGGGGCCTGTGGAGCGCCTGCCAGCAAGGCCAAGAAGAAGAAGAAGAGGAGCTCTAAACCTGCCGGGGAAACCGCGCCGCCCCCGCAGGCTAGTAGCTCTGCGGCCGACTCCCGGCCCAGAACCGTTGCCGAGGGAATGGAGTGTCAATAATGGCACAATTCCATTTCCTCCAGGGCAACATCAATCACTGTGCCAGAGCTCAGGATCTTTTACTCCAGAGCATGGCAGAGTGGTCGATCCACGTGGCTGTGGTCGCCGAACCGTACTTACTTTTTTTTTCTTTTCTTTTTTTTATCCTGTGGCAACACTACAGCTTACAGCTGTTTTTAACGTGTCCCGTAATTTTTTATATAAATAATTAAATTAAGCAACAAATAAGGCCAAATCCCATTGAATCACTAAGTAATAGGGGTTATTAAAGTTTTTTATGCATAATATTAGTGAAATAAGTTGAAATTGTGTGTAAAAAGTGTGTGTGAATCGGTGACAGCTACCGGCTACCGGCACAAATAAAAGTTACTTTGTCATCTCGTAATCAGGTACAAAACCGTTTAACTAACTTACCATCGCATTGTTATTGAAACAAATTATTGATGGTGACTCATTTATAGTATAATTTTTTTTTTTTTTTTTTTTAAATCATTTTCGGAAAACTTACAGCTAGATAGACACTATATTTTTGTTATGAATGACATAATTAACGCCAATTACAAGTTTTCACACATAGAAGTAGTCGATTAACAGATAAAGTAATGTTAGTAGGCAGCAACAAATAAGAACATACAAATACATGCAGAACTATTACTACAATTATGGTACATGATCAAAGAAGAAATTGCACATAGTTTTTTTTATTTTAGGTATGCCAGTGTTAAAAATATCGATATCGACGTCCTTGCAAACTGAATTATACATACGACTCGCTCTTATTAAATAGGAATTTTGCCTGTAAGTACTTCTTACCACAGGTATATGCAATATATTAAAACTTCGCAGAAACGCAGAAGGTACGCGCAGCCCAATTTTGTTCAGCATTTCAGGAATTTCAGTTGATCCATTCACAATATTAACTAAAAATGTTAAGTCTGCTATTTTCCTTCGTTCATATAGGGGAAGAACATGAAATTTTTTACAGCGTTGGAGATACGTAGGTAAATAAGTTTTAGAACGATATTGAATGTACCTTAAAAATTTTCTTTGAATGCTCTCTAATCGGTTAATATAGATTTCGTAGTTAGGGTTCCATACTTGAGAGGCATACTCGAGGTGACTGCGAACGAAGGAACAATATAAGATTTTAATAGTCTTGATGCTTTTAAAATCTGAAGAGATTCTGATAATGAAACCGAGTGCTTTCGATGCTTTATTTGTTATGTTATCTATGTGTGTATCAAAGATAAGTTTCGAATCAAAGGTGACCCCTAGGTCTTTGATGGTATTAACCCTGGCTATTGAGATATCTAAGAGTTCGTAGTTGAAATTGATAGGTTTAGGTTTGCGGGTGAAAGAGCACACGTAACATTTGGAGACGTTTAAATCGAGCTTATTTGTGTCACAGTAGCTTTGAAATCTCACTAGATCCTCCTGCAACAATAGAGCATCTGCGCAAGTAAAAATCTGTTTTATAATCTTCATATCATCCGCGTATAAAAGTATTTTTGAATGCTGAAAACAGGAAGCAATATCATTGATGAAAATGTTAAATAGGAGTGGCCCCAATAATGATCCTTGGGGAACTCCGGATGGTACACGCATAGCTCTAGACGAGTAACCATTCAGCACTACAGTCTGACACCTGCCCTCCACATATGATAAAAACCAGCGGTAGAGATTGCCCCTGATACCCATCGATAAGAGTTTGCGCATGAGAATTACGTGATCAATTCGATCAAAACATTTGCTGTAATCAGTATATATAACATCGACTTGAGATCGTTGAGACATGGACTCCGACAAAAAGTCACTACAAAGAATGAGATTCGAAGTAGTCGATCGACCTTTTAAAAATCCATGCTGATGTTCACTGAAGTTGAGTTTGAGAGCAGAATAAACTTGTTTGTAAACTATTTTCTCTAACACTTTAGCAAACACGCATAACTTGGAAATCGGTCTATAGTTTTCGACCAGGGCTCTCGGTCCTTTTTTATGAATCGGTGTTATATATGCCGACTTCCAGATTGGGGGTATAACACCTGTATCAAGAGATCGTTTGAATAGAATCGAGAGGGGGACAAAGAGACTTTTAGCGCAGTTAACTACGAAGATTGGTGGAATCTTGTCTGGACCAGCAGATTTATTCAAGTCTACACATTTTAGAAGCCTGTGCACCTCATCTTCGCAAACCTGAACAGAAGAAATATCCAATGAGCTGTCCTCGCAAGGGTGTTGCAAATGATATGACGAAAGTCTTCCGCTGTTGCCGGTGAGCTCGAGAAAGTTTGAAAATAGTCGGCAAACATATTGCTAATTAATTCACCGTCGCTAGAGGACAGTTGCCCAAACTGCAGTACTGAAGGATAAGATTTGGACTGTTTTTTTGATTTTACGTAACTCCAAAAGGCTCGAGGGTTATTGTGTATGTCTGATTCGACCTTAGCAATGTGATTGTTAAACATGTCTTTTTCTAAATCTTTAGCCCGTTGTCGTAGAATAACAAAAGAATGATAGTCCGAAAGGTTCCCGTACTTTTTAAATTTATTGTGAAATTTAGCTTTTTCTTTAATAATTTTTACTAGCGGGCTTTTATACCACGGTGGATATTTGGAATGGCAAACGACTGTTTTATTTGGAATGTAAGTGTTGTGTAATTTATATATAACATCATAATAGTACGCTACGGCGTCTTCCAATGACCTACACTTTAATTCATGTGGCCAGTCTACACGATCCAGTTCGTCTCTTATTGCTTTGTAGTCAGCTGAACGATAGAAGAATTTCACATAGGGACGAACTGGTAAACTATATAGTAGCCCAAAATTCGCCGTAATACACAAAGCTCTGTGATGCGGATCTTCTGGTACAAGCGGATCACTATAGCTAGAGACAATAACTTCGTTATTAGAAAGCACTAAATCCAAAATCCTGTTGTTTTTGTTTGAATGGCAATTATACTGGAGCAGATTACATATATTGAAGTTATCGATTAAAACTCTTTGAACATCACTATTTAAGTTTGTAGGGTTTAAGGAGCCGCCGTCGACCTCCGGTTGCCATGCTATGTTGGGTTGATTAAAATCTCCCATTACAATAAACCCATCGACCGGATGCTTAAGAATGATGTTTGTTAAATTATCAGAGAAGTTACCTAATTGGGTCGTTAGAGAGTTACCCAGGTTCTGCGGACAGATGTATACTACACAAATGTGTATTTTAAATGTTTTTCTGGGTTTCTTTTGATGCAGAGTTAATGTAACCCAGAGATCCTCTGCGGATGAGCACCATTCATTGCGAGACTCTGTCAATAACTCTCGTCTAACGGCAATTATAACACCTCCCCCCATAACTTGACCGGTGTTAATATAATCCCGGTCCCTTCTCCACACGATGTACCTGTCATCAAACATCTCGGAATCGCATATACCGTCAATTAGCCAAGTCTCGGTCAAGCAAATAACATCAAAACTATTAATACACACATTTCTATAGAAAACACCTGCCTTAGTTCGCAGTCCCCTCACGTTTTGATAATAAATGCTAATAGGCGCCATCATAAATCATAATAAACGTTAACAATTGAGTAGAAAAAGTACAAGGCACATTCAAGTCGATCGGCGTCAATAATGACATTAAGCAAATAAGATCTTTAAATATATACAAATTAGGTGCAAGGAATGAAATGCAGAACTGTATTTTAAAATACAAAAAATAATTATTAGAAGGTAGCAATTTATGCATTAATAAGGTAAATCCGTCTTTATAATAAATGTAACAGCGTTTAAAGTTAGTAGAACAAAAGTAAACGAAGCGATTCCTAATGAGCGATAAGCAAACAAAAGGCCGGTGAGAATGAAATGCATAGAAAAAACCTACCTGTGGTTCTCAATATTAATGAGTCGATGTGATTAAACAAACTGCCTGGACGTCGAATCGATATCACTAATGTAAAAACTTTTTTAAATCGTGCTCTGTTTTGATGTGATATTTCGGAGAAGTGAGGTTTTTTCGTAGCATTATTTTACATCCTTTAACCCAAACATATTCAAATCCACGTTCTTTGGCTCGAGCTTTAGTCTTGTTCAGGAGTAACTTATTTTCTAACGTTAAATGGTCATTAACGTAGATCCTGTTGGTGCCCTGCAGTCCCAGGTTACTAGCATTTAAAGTTTTGAGCTTTTTAGCGGCCGATATAAAATCACTTTTCATATAGCTATTATGCACCGAGCAAATTATGTTTTTATTATGTGGATCATTACGCGTTGGCACTCTCGCTATATAATTTATCTGTTCCTTAGGTATATGGCAGTCAATTTTATCCCCGATTTTATCTAAGATCGTAAATAAATTTTCTTCGCTAGACATCGGCACTCCTTTGATCTCAATGTTGTTCATCCGAGACCTCTGTTCACTCTCACTATTCTGAGCCTCCAACTTTGATATTCGGTCTTGTAGCTTCGAAATATCCTCTTTGGTCTGCTTCATTGCATCGATTTCACGTTCAAGGGTTGATACTTTGCCTGTCAAGGCATCAATTATATCGCTGAAAGATTCAATAGACGTCTTCACCTCTAAGAATTCCTCCTTTATGGATTTGAACTCCATGAGCTCACTTTGAATAGCTTTCACACTCTCCACCAACGTTGGCAATGCTTCCATTTGAGTTGACAGTCTTTTGAGCTCGGCCAAGATTGTTTCCGAGTCAGCTGAAGATGCCTTGAGAGAAGCGGTGCGAGGACTTGCTGCTGCCAAAGATTTGCAACTGCCACATTTCCACGTAGATTTACGGTCCCCAAGTTTTCTCCATCCCGTTTCAGTTATACCTGCGCAGGGAAAGTCAAATTGCCCTGCACAAATGGAGCATGTGACGCCATCTCTGGCTTCAGTTTCACAGCGTTTACAAGTAAACATTTTAAACGCGTAGAGGAAAAAAGTTTGAGTAACGTAGTCGAGTGGTAGTTCACCGAGTGTCTGCAACTGAGTGTGTACGTGTGTTCGGTTCGCTGTCTACCGACTTACTGACTAATTGTACCTCAACTATTGCATATAATGATCAGTTAAAAATATAAACAACCCTATTCCTTGGTGACACAACATAATAAATCTTTATATTAATTCTTTTATTCATCTCATCACCTCTTAACTTTATCTCTATTGCAACGTTTTACTTTCAATCTTCTCTCTATCTATTCAATTAACATGATTATGACTCGGAGGGCCGCTGCTCGCCAGGAGGAGTCTAAACTCCAATTGGCTTTGAGCGAATTAAAGGCATCTAGGGAGTTGTGTGACCAATTGAATAGGGAAAGAGATGACAATGAAAGGGAACTGTTAGAAATGCTAGAAAAAAACAAAAACTTGAAATCGGAAATGGTTCAATTGCATAAAAATTATACTGATGTTATAGATACTCGGGATAGGCTCCAACTCATTGTGGACGGGTTTGACCAGTGTAGCATTGAGTACGAACAAGCTCTTACCCGCATACATTCTTTAGAACAACAGCTGTATGAGGCAAATAGTACAATTGCTCAATATGAGTCCAAACAACATGAAATTACTGCTTCATTCAACCAAAGTCTGTTCAATGAGTTGGTTGTCAGCGCCCCAAGACATGTTCCTGCTGCAATTAACATAGCTCCCTTAGTCACAATCGATCTGACAGGTGAAGAACACAAAAAGTGTAATAACTCAGTAAGGGTAGTTAAATGCAGCAGAAACAAGTTAAAAAAATATATTAGAATAAATAAATTTATCAGAAAAACCCAAAAATTAGTAAAAAAGCACAGGTTCTTTATCAAAAATGTTAAATTAAATAGGGAACGATTACAATTGCTTAAAAAATTAGATATGTTTTCATTAAAAATTAAAAATAATACATTAAAGTATAAGTCAGATACAGAAAACCTTGAATATGAGATCAATAGCCTTAACAATAAATTAAAATCTATGACAAATAAATATAGAAGCTCAGAAATGCAAATGAAAGAGTATATGCTGGCTATGAATGAGTTAATGGGCTCATGTTCATGTAGTGATGAGCGCTCACAATCTTTGACCAGCAATACCTCATCCAAGAATGAGTCCTCATTGGCTCATTCCTCAACAATAATCTGGAAACTCCACATTTAAACAACGTTAAAGTCTATATCATGCTAACAGGTCCCAAACAGTGTGTTCTGGTAATGTTACAACCACGAACACTTCAAAAACTAAAATTGTAATATTTAGTGATGAAATTGGTCGAAATATGGGTCTATTGTTGTCAAGTCTTTGCATGGGACATTCAATATCTAATTTCTGTTTCCCAGGCCTTAGCTATAGTGAAATTATGCAAAAAGTTATACATTTTGATTTTACACCGGATAGTACCTTACTCATACTCATCAGAAATAGAGGCAATGTGAATAAAAAAGGACTGATTCAGTCCCATTTGGATTTATCAAAATTAAATGTAAGAAATATTGTGATATTCACATTCCCTTACTCAAAAAGTGTGCCACAGGAAGAAAATAATATTAGACATAAGCTGAATTTAACATTATGTACTTTGACATGTAATAATGACAAATTTCATGTGATTGACACTAACAATTATGTTAGAAAACATTTTTATTTGACAAAAGATAGCTACTATCTTTCAAAGTATTTTAAACGACAGATAGCTGTGTCGCTATCATATTATTTTGATATATCAGCCAAGAATTTGGCTACTAAAACCATTGTTCCTATTGAGCAATTTTCTGACATTGGTATTACCTCAGCCAAGAACTTGGCTACACATATTGACATTTCTGATCATTTAAATTGAATATTGAGACAATAGAGACAACCTCTTGCAATACAGTACATGTGAACAAACATATTGTAGATTTCAGCCCAATTAATTGTTCTAAAATTACATGTAAAAATTCAAATTATCTCAACCTGGTGCATCAAAATATTCAAGGAATGATGGGCAAAGACCTAGAAATTGAATTGTTCATGAACTGTAATGGCATTGATATTCTAAGTATTACGGAACACTGGCTTAAAAGTCACCAGTTCATGTTTAACTTTAATAATCATCAGATTGGTAGTTCGTTTAGCCGAGAAAATGCTATCCATGGTGGCTCATTAATTTTAATTAGCAACAAACTTAAATTTAAAGAACGCAAGGATATTGTGAGCCTCTCTGTTGAGCGAACAATTGAAATAGCCTGTGTGGAATTGGAGCGGTTTATTGTTTTAAGTGTGTACAGACCCCCTTCATCATTGTATGATTATTTTGATAGTATTATGGAACAAGTATTATATAAGATTTGTAAGTCAAGTAAAAGTATTCTTGTATGTGGTGATTTTAATGTTAATTTATTAGAAAATTCGAGTACTTGCAGTAAAATTAAAACTCTTTTTAAGTCATACAATCTTGAGAACTTATTTTTGGAGCCAACTAGGATAACTACCACTACAGCCACGTGCTTAGATAATTACTTACCACGTGCTTACACAGACATTACACCACAAAACAAGCAAATAATTAATTTATTAGGGTCTGATCACTTTGGCCAGCAGATAAAAATTCACAATCAAAGCAGCATTGTAGCAAAAAAGAACATCACTGTTAACCCTAAAACTGCAGGTCGATTGAAAATATTTAAAAATAAACTTTCTCATGGATTACCTATTTTGTCTATTGAGGAAGATCCGGATAAATTGTATAACTCATTCTTTAATGTGTAATGCATTTAATTCTACCTTCACCCCCAATACGATCGCAGTTGAAGGAAACGCGTCTTTCAGTGAATGGGCTACAGTTGGTATTCACATTAGTAGGACTAGACTGTATGAACTATACAATGAAAGAACGTATGTCAAAAATCACGAATATAGCAAATACGTTAAAAACTATTCAAAATTATTTAGGAAAATTAGTCGTATAGCCAAAGCCCGTTATCTAAGTTCAAAGATAAAAAATAGTTGTAACAAAATCAAAATGACTTGGAATATTATAAACAGTGAAACTGGAAAATCTAAAATCAGTAATTTTGATTATTCTTTGAATGTTGATAGCAAAATAATTACATCACACGAACAAGTTGCAACAGCCTTCGAAAATTTCTTCACCGACATTCCAGTTTCAACTACCAAATCTTTGAACTCCTCACCCACTGATGCCGAGGCTTTACTTAAGGAGAATGTGGATGCTAACAATAATGTATTCAAATTTAATTATATTACTTGTAAAGATATAAAAAAAGCGTTTAACACTCTAAATGTCAAAAAAACCGCAGACTTATGGGGTAACTCTGTTCACGTTGCCAAATCTATTATTGACATAGTAGCGCCTGAATTGACTTTTATTTTTAATAACTGTATTGACTGTGGTAAATTTCCTGATCTATTGAAAAACAGTAAAGTAATACCTCTGTTTAAATCAGGTAGTACTTCAGACCCTACTAATTTTAGACCTATTTCGATACTACCAACATTTAGTAAGATTTTTGAAAAAATAATATTAGAACAGTTGCAAGTGTTTTTTAATTATAATAAACTACTTCATCGTAAACAATTTGGATTTACTAAGGGTCGTTCAACAACCGATGCTGGTGTTGAACTTATTGAGCACATCTTTAACGCATGGGAGAACTCACACGATGCTTTGGGTGTCTTCTGTGATTTGTCCAAAGCATTTGATTGTGTTGTTCACGAGACCTTGATCAGGAAATTACATCACTATGGCATAAAGGACACAGCTCTGAATCTTCTTATTTCGTATTTGAGTAACAGGATTCAGAAAATTGACATCAATGGGAAGACATCTCCTGGGTCTGTGGTTACAATGGGAGTTCCACAGGGCTCAATTCTAGGCCCATTTTTGTTTCTTGTTTACATAAACGACCTGCCTTATCTCACTAAGGATAGTCACGAGATTGTGTTGTTTGCAGATGACACATCATTGTTATTTAAACTTAGACGTCAACAGCTCGATATTGACGATGTAAATAGCGCTCTCTCTAAAGTGGTCGACTGGTTTAATGTTAATAACCTCCTTTTGAACAAAAATAAAACTAAATGTATTAAATTTACAACACCTAACGTCAGGCAGGTTAAAACCAGTGTAAAAGTGGATAGCGAGGAGTTGGAACTTGTGGACACCACAGTGTTTTTGGGTATTACCCTGGATGCTAAGCTTCAATGGGGCCCACACATACATAAGTTGTCGAAAAAGCTTAGCTCTGCAGCGTTATGAAGATACGTAATTTAACAGATGTTGAAACCGCTAGACTTGTATACTTCAGTTATTTTCATAGTATTATGTCGTACGGTTATCTGTTGTGGGGGAATGCTGCCGGCATATAAAGTATTTTTGTGCTGCAGAAAAGAGCTGTTCGTGCAATTTATAATTTAAGCCCCAGATATTCACTTAGGGACAAATTTAAAGAGATTAATATACTGACTGTTCCATCTCAGTACGTTTACGAAAACTTATTGTTTGCACATAAAAATATTAATCTTTTTACGAAAAACAGTGATGTTCATAGTATTAATACCAGGAATAAAGATAAACTCGTTGTTCCTGCTACAAGGCTCCAGAAGATCAGTGGCTCATTTAAATGCCAGTGTATACGTTTTTACAATAAAATCCCAAGCAACATTCAGAAGCTTAGCATTAAACAAAATCAAGTCATGTATAAAACAAAAATTTAGTAATAAGGGCTTCTATAAAGTATCAGATTATATGGATGATAAAAACGCTTGGGATTGAGCCGCTCCACATTCGTATTAACTATATTTTTGTATTTTCATTTTTTATTCTTTATTATTGTAAATGTGAGTATCATGTAGGCCAGTTTATTATATATTTTCTTATATCTGTCTGGCGGTTTTGAGTATTTTTAAATGGCCTACGCAAATGTCCCGATGAGGGTGACGTCGTGTGTCGGGTCGAGGAGCTCCCTAAAATAAGGTTGAGCTCCACGATGGCTGATGCATGTGTCCCGTCAGTAGGGACAGGTCAACTCAAAACTGTATGGCTTTATCCTCAAAAGGCTATTCCAGACCCCTACATGTTCTCACATAATCTAAAATAAATGTCTGGACTTTAAAAAAGAAACCTTTGAAATTCTCTATAAAAAGAATTCTCTATGGAATTATTTTGTGGGGTAACTCCACAGACGTGAATAGAGCATTCCGGGCACAAAAAAAATGTGTGAGGGCGATTGTCGGTATACCTCCGTGGGAGTCTTGTAAACCCATATTCAAAAAATTAAAGCTTTTAACTTTGCCTAGTATGTATATTTTTGAATGTGCCAAATTTGTTCGTCAGAATCCTAGCCTATTTCAAAAAGCTAGGGATATTTTTCCACGTAATACTAGAGATCCAGATAGAATAGTGCCAACTAGAAATCTAAGAACAACTTTATTTAAAAAAAATTGTTATTACATGTGTGGTCAAATTTATAACAAAGTACCAAATGATATAAAAAGATTACCAAATCGATTATTTATCAGTCAATTAAGATAATGGCTTAGTGAACAATCTTTTTACTCTGTTAGTGAATATATGAATATCACTGGCAAATAATTTATTGTAATTTATAAATAATTGACACATTTAAATCTTATTTAATTTAATTGATATTTAATTTATGAGTAACTCTTATTATTGTACAATTTTAATGCAATTTGTATTGTAATTTAATTCTGTTGTATGCACTAGTAATCTTTATGGTCAGATGACATCACCAGATATTTGCATGTCTAATTTTTTGACTAAGTGTTTGAAACATGGACTATTTTTAAGATCTCTTTCTGTACAACACTTAAGGCAAATAAACTATTATTATTATTATTATTTGAGTTTGTTTCGGCGTTTCTTCTCAGAGGCAGTCAGTAGGAAACGCCGGCACCACCTAGATCTAAAAAAGACTTGTGAAAGCTTCCTATACGGAATTATTTACAGAAAATA
This sequence comes from Shargacucullia verbasci, assembly GCA_947562105.1. NCBI lineage: Eukaryota > Metazoa > Arthropoda > Insecta > Lepidoptera > Noctuidae > Shargacucullia > Shargacucullia verbasci. Next base: position 11,010,966 of record OX387281.1, on the reverse strand, counting down.
AATAATTATTTCATTTCATTATTTCATTATTATCCCCGCCCGTGACAACTGGCTGGGGTGCGCTGACGGTTTGGTGGCCATTATTGGCGAGACTCTGATCGACCCGTCTCGGGGCCGCGGCTGGGTTGCTGCGGTCTCGGGCGGCATCGTCATTGTGGGGGCGTATTTCTCCCCCAACAAGAGTCTCGCCGACTTTGAGGGTTTCCTTGTGGAGTTGGGCGCCGTCGTAGGCCGCTATCACCCTCGTCCCGTTCTGGTGCTCGGGGATCTCAACGCCAAGTCATCGGCGTGGGGATCTCCGGTCACTGACCCTCGGGGCGAGGTGCTAGAAGAGTGGGCGGTGACGACTGGTCTGGTCGTCCTGAATCGGGGTTCGGAATACACGTGCGTGCGGCAGCGGGGCGGGTCGATAGTGGATGTCTCGTTCGCTAGCCCCTCTGTCGCCAGCCGAGTTCGCGACTGGCGTGTCGCCGTGGAGGTGGAGACGCTGTCGGACCATCGGTATATCCGGTTCGACGTCTCTGCCCAGACCGCGAGCGGCCGCCATCCAACAACCCCGATTAACGACGGCCCGCGTTGGGCGCTTAAGCGCATCGACAAGGAACTACTCGAGGAAGCTGCCTTAGTCCAGTCCTGGATTTGGGAGTCGACGACGGACGGACCCGTCGACGTCGAAGTGGTGGCGCTGTGGTTTCGCGGGGCGATGACGCAGATCTGCGACGCGTCCATGCCCCGTGTCCGCCAACAGTCCGCAAGGCGCCAGGTGTACTGGTGGACCGACGAGATCGCGCGGCTGCGCGTTGAGTGCGTTGCGGCTCGCCGCCAGTACACGCGATACCGGAGACGGCGTCGACGGGATTCCATCGAGGAAGACGCGCTGTATGAGGTGTACCGCGCGTCCAAGGAGACTCTGTGGCTGGCCATCGGCGACTCTAAGTCGCGTGCCAGGGAGGAGCTGCTGGGGTCCCTAGATCGGGATCCGTGGGGGCGCCCCTACCGTTGGGTACGGGGCAAGTTGCGTCCCTGGGCGCCTCCACTGGCGCAAAATAAGCAACCCCAGTTGCTAGAGGCGGTAGTGTCGGCCCTCTTCCCTGAGCGAGCGGGACACGTTCCCCCGGCGATGGCTTCGCCCTCAGCCACAGACTCTCCAGAAGAGGAGAGCACCGATGTCCCCGAGGTGACGCAAGCAGAGACGAAAGCGGCCGTGTCGCGGCTCCGGGCTAAGAACACAGCGCCCGGACCCGACGGAGTTCCTGGTCGAGCTCTCGTCCTGGCTCTGAAGGAGCTAGAGCCCCAGCTGAGGGGGCTCTTCACGGCATGTCTCGAACGGGGTCAGTTTCCCAGTGTATGGAAGGAGGGGAGGCTGGTCCTGCTCAGGAAGGAGGGGCGCCCCGCGGACTCGCCGTTCGCGTATCGGCCCATAGTGCTGCTCGACGAGGCGGGCAAACTTTTTGAGCGCATTATCGCAGATCGCCTCGTCAGCCACTTGTGCAGGGAGGGGCCGGACCTGGACGACAACCGCTCCACCATAGACGTCATCATGCGCGTGAGGGCCCTGGCGGAGGAGACGGTGTCCCGGGGTGGGGTGGTGCTGGCGGTGTCTTTAGACATCGCCAACGCATTCAACACCCTACCCTGGAGTTGTATTCGGGAGGCTCTGAAATACCATCGCGTGCCTCCCTACCTCCGCTGTACGGTAGGAGCTTATCTGGAGGGTAGATGCGTCACCTATCGGGGACGCGACGGTGCCGGTCGGCACCTCATGTCGTGCGGTGTTCTACAGGGATCGGTCTTGGGACCGCTCCTGTGGAACATCGGCTACGACTGGGTGCTGAGAGGCGAGCTCCCGTCGGGCGTCGACTTGACGTGTTATGCGGACGACACGCTTGTCACTGCCCGGGGGAGCTCGCACAGGGAAGTGACGTTGATAGCCACGGCTGCGGTGTCGCAGGTGGTGAACCGCATCCGGCGCCTGGGCCTGGAGGTGGCCCTAAACAAGTCGGAGGCCATGGTGTTTCATGGCCCCCGACGTGCGCCGGCGCCGGGATCACACATCGTGGTTAGCGGGGCCCGGATAGCTGTCGAGTCCACCATGAAGTATCTGGGATTGGTGCTCGACAGCCGATGGGAATTCGGGCCCCACTTCCGGCGGCTGGCGCCCAAGCTGATGGGTGCAGCGGGCGCGTTTTCAACGTTGCTTCCCAACTTGGGGGGCCCGAGCGCCGCCTGTAGGCGGTTGTACGTGGAAATCGTGCGGTCCATGGCCCTGTATGGGGCCCCTGTGTGGGCGATGGACATGACAGCCAGCACTCTCGCCATTCTGCGCAAACCGCAAAGGGCGATGGCCGTCTGAATCGTCCGCGGGTATCGCACGATTTCCTACGAGGCGGCTTGCGTCCTGGCCGGATCCCCGCCCTGGGACCTAGAGGCGAAAGTACTCGCGTCATTATATCGATGGCGCGAGGAAGAGCGGGCACGGGGCTCGAGGCCGGTGCAGCGGCAGATCGCGCTGCGCCGAGAGGAGCTCCGGTCAGGTCTTGGTGGCGGAATGGCGACAAAGGCTTCTGCGCCCTACCGCCTCCGGCCTCGCTACCGTCGAGGCGATCCGGCCAGTACTCGACGACTGGCTCGGGAGAAGGCACGGCTCCCTGTCGTTTAGGGTGACGCAGGTGCTGTCGGGGCACGGCTGCTTCGGCAAGTACCTGTGCCGCATAGACAGGGAGCCGGACGCTCGGTGCCACCACTGCGTCCTTTGCGGGGAGGACACGGCGCAACACACGCTCGCCAAGTGTGTAGCTTGGGAGGAGCAGCGCCGTGTCCTCACAAATGAAGTAGGAGGCGATCTGTCGCTGCCGGCCGTAGTGCGGAGGATGGTCGGTGCAGCGCAGAGTCGTGGGACGCGGTGGTGTCCTTCTGCGAGGACGTGATGTCGCAGAAGGAAACTGCGGAACGGGAAAGGGAGATCTCGACTCCCTTCCCCGGCCGCAGAAAGCGCACCGGGCGCAGGAGAAGGGCGGACAACGCCCTTTTCCGGCCCCCATGAATAGGGGGGCGGGTCGTGGACCCGAGGCTGAGGCGCGCGCGGGTGTCGGCGCGCGCCTCTGAGGCGATGCACGGGGTAGTTGAACACCTCACTACCCCGTGCAGGAGACGAGGCCCGGACAGACCGGGCCAGCACTAGTGTGGGGCTGCGGAAGAATTTGGATTCCCGCGGCCCCGCTCGCACGTGCGAGGAGACACCGGGGTGGTTTTAGCCGGTAAGAGTCCGGCACGCCCCTCCGCCTTTCCCCAGGCGGAGGTAGTCCATGAGGATTTCTCCCCGTAAAAAAAAAAAAAAAGGTAGTGTGTGGGAGCTTCGGGGCCGGACACGTCGTATCCTCGGGCCGCATGGCTTAGCCGGTACGTCGCCGCTTGCCAGTTGTTTACTACTTTCAACGGCGCTCTCGGCGGCGACGTAAGTCGTCTCTGTGGCTTTCATTTCTTTAGGCTTTTGGTTTCTTTTGCCGCGCCTTCTCTTCCTTCGACCCTGGGTGGTGGAGGAGGTGGCCGCTCCGTGCGCGGTGGGCCCGTTCGCGGCCGCCATCAGTGTCGCGGACTCGGCCTCTTCGAGTGGCGTGGGGTTGAGCTGCTGTTGATGTTGAGGTTGCGGGTGGCTGCGGTGATTTTTGTTTACTCGCTTCTCCCCGCTGATGGCGACCATGCCCGCTCGCTTGTTGCGTACCTCCTTACGCAACACGGGGCAGTTAATGTAGTTCGCCGGGTGTGCGCCACCACAGTTCTTGCAGGTGGCGGGCTGCTCTCTTGGGCGTGGGCAGTCTGCGGCGCGGTGTTCGCCGCCGCATTTCACGCAGGCGAGCGGGCGGTGGCAGAGCTCAGACGAGCTGAAGAAGCGAGTCTGAAGCCCTGACACTTGTGGCATTGGGAAAGGCCCTTTTTCCCGTGCCATGCTTCGATTTTGATCCCGGGCATGCAGAGGAGTTCTATTACCTGGTATATGCCCGGGGTGAGGTCTGGGGTTTTCTTCAGGACCGCGTGGAATATGCAGCCCGGTCGTCCCTGTCTAGCCTTTATTTGGCGGACGTACTCGGGCTCATACCCCAGCGCACGGAGCTCCTCGCTAATATCGTCGGGTTCGGTATCGTTGGGCAGCCTCCTGATGGCCACCTTCAGGCTTTTCTCCGCTGGTAGGGAGTAAGAGAACCACACCACGTTCTCTTGCTTCTCCAGCTCCGTTAGGTACCGCTGTGTAATGCGGTACTCATCCTCAGATTGAGGGGTGAAACGCACCCCGTTTCCATAGGGGCGAGCGTTGGGCGCGCGGCCGAGCTTGGCCTTTAAGGCTTTAAAGTGGCACACCCAGGACGGCAGCTTTTCGACTACCAGCGGCGGGTAGCGTAGTTTTTTGGTTTTGGCGCTTTCTCCCGTTTTGTTGCCGCTGCTGGAGTTGGCAGGGCGAGCGGGGGCTGCGGAGCCGGTGGGTGACCTGGGTGGGGTGCGGGCCGCCTGCGCAAACGATGCGCGGGGCGGCGGCGCGTCCACGCAGGGCCGTTTGGCCTCTTCTTCGGCCTTGTCGCCGGGGCTGCGTTGGCGCCTTTGAGCGGCGCGCGGGGGGTCGTCAAGCACTATACACGAGTCGAAAGTAATAGGCACTTCACTTACCAGGTACTCCATAGGCGACAGCTGCAGGTTGGGCAGGGATCCGGTATTCATCAGCCCCGGCGACGGTCTCGTGTGCGGCAGCGCGGTCTTGGGTGCGCTGCCGGTGCTTGATGCAGCGGACGCGACCGATGAGTTGGACCCCGCCAGTGACGAGTATGCCGACATTGATGCCGGCGATGCGGGGGCCGAGCCGCGAGGGGGTGGCGGCGATGTGAGCGCGATCTGCCTGGGCACGACAGATCGGCTCGGTGTGCGCGTTACGGGTGCACTGTCTTTCGCGGCGGCACTTGGCGGCACGCTCGACGTCGACGTATGTACGTGTCGACGGAGCTCCACGGGTGGCGGCGTGGGAGGCAGGCGCGGGCGCGGATGGTCGCGCGGATGACGGGGGACGCGATGGAGGTCCCGAGGAGTCGAGTCTCCGCAGAGTCGGTCTCGCGCGGTCGACGGGGCGCACCGTCACTGGCCGAGTGACGTGCTGCCGCTAGGAGGTCCGGGTACAACGATGTCCGGCCGCGCGGGGCGTCTTGCGTCGGTAGGTGTTGCTGTTGCTGTTGCTGCGGCTGGTGGTGGTGGGGGCCCTTATAAGGGCCGTTTGGGTCGGGGCCCGGGTCCCCGGGTCCACGGGCCGACATCCCGGTGGGGCGTGGCCTTCCGCGACCGCGACGACGTGTATAACACGTCGAGCGGCGACGGTGGCGGCGGTCCCACTGTGCTTACAGTGTTACCTCCTTTTATTGGATTTTTTCCTAAATGAATTATTATTAATTTTATAATTTATAATAATATATTTATATTAATTTTTATTTTTATTATAATAAGTTTAATTATATTATTTTTTTATATTCGAATGCGTTCGCAAGCGAGCTACGACGTAAACACAAGTGGTGCGCGTTGGCGGTCCGGGCGAGGTTTCTTCGGTTCTTGAGTGTGTCCGCTAAGTTCCGAAGAAAATTTGTAGTCCACGTAGCACTCCGCTTGCTTGGTCGCTCAAGTGCGCTGCTTATATACCCCAGCCAGTGCACGTGATTGGCAAAATTTCCCTTAAATGTCAATAAATCATATTCTCCCATTTTCTGTGGATATTTATCAAATATTTCTAATGTATGCCGTCGTCCGTAACATTCTCCCCCCGGTGCAGACTCGTCGCAGCCTTTCCTTCTACCGGGAGGACGACGAGCTTCCTTCTAAGTCTTCTGAAGACGCTTCCTTGTCTCATACGGATGTCAGCGCTTCGTACCTTTCTGTTCAGACCTAGGTGTACGTGCTCCTCTCTTTCTAGGGCACATTTCTTACTGACGCATGTCTTGCTTCCCAAGTTCTTCGGTCTGTCAGTCGGCATGTCCCATGAGTCAGTAATTGTTGGATGACAATATAATGCACGCCAAATTCCTTCCTCTTTATCATTCCCGTCCTAAAGATTTAGAGGCCAGCATTCTTTCAGCTGCCGACGAAATTCCAGTCTGGTCAGCCATTCTTTGCGTGGGCCATTCGCGCAATTTATGCATGTCACATGTCATCTAATGTGTTGTTTCTCATTGAGAACCCGTGCCCCTTTTGGATGCTTGATCGTTCGGCGATCTGTCTTAGCCCATTGGTGTTAATCTCCGCTGTCTGAGCCTGAAGTGCCTGAAGCTTCATTCTCGAATTGCTCGATGCTTTCTTGAGTGCCTTAGCTTTCGAAGCAGCTAGGGTGACTTCTACGCTGCCGTCTTACCTTTCTATTCTCCAGAAAGCGACAGTGGCGTACGCTTGTTCGGTAGCGTCGCAGAAGATATGCAGATCTCTTTTGGTCTCTCTTTTGTCTATCACATCCACGTGATGGACAGCTTCGCTTCATCTTGCGGTATCAGTTCATCCCAACCAATGTTCGGTCGAAGCGATTTTAGCAGTTTCTTCGCAGCTATGGCGAAGGAACCAATCACGAGTGAGTCATAAATTGACACGGTACCATTCTTGTTCAAGGCGCGGCTTATTCTCTTGTACTTCTTCGGTGAGTTCTGTTTATCTCTGCCCCACCACCCACCAGTATGATCTGAACTGGCGGATATGTAGTCACTGCTATCGGTTTTTTCGGATCCGATACGCTATTCCAGGCAGCGATGGTAGTTGCTTGTTCAGACTTGTTGAGTTGGAGACTGCAGCGGCGTCGAAGACCAGCCGAACTTTCCCCGGCTTATTCGGGTTTGTCACAGCAAAGTGTGGCAGGAACCAGGCCTTCTTGGTCTCTATTTCAGTGCCGTTGCATTCTTCCGTATCATTTTTATGCAATAGGTTTTCTATTTTTTTCCTGTACAAAAATCTATCCGTGACTCTTACATTACTGTCAGAAAAATAGCATCTAACGACAATAAAGAGACTCTTGGGGAACCAATTTGTACCGCTTCGGAGATGAAAGCTTTGCAACAAAAAGTAAGTGAAATCAGCGCAAAACTTACAGAAATCTTTGCCTACATGAATAGTTGCCATAATAAAATTGACAATTGTAAGGATAACCTGATAAACCTTAATGAGAAAGTCGGAATTATTCAAGGTAACATTGACCGTCTTTATCCAATAAAGCTAAATTCGGATTCCACTATTGCACATCCAAAAGCAAAGGTAACAAAAGCCAATTCTGCTGTTATAAACAATAGTAAAATATCAAAACAATTACCAAAACAAAAAACGTATCCATCCAGCAACCAAGGCTCGCTAGTTACTGTCTCTGCATCTGAAGTTATCTTGAATGAATCTCACTTAAGCGAAGAATCCAAAGTTACAAATGATATTACCTCAATCTTACACAATGAAAAATCCATCGGATTGGAAACGCCAAATATTTTAGATGCCAGCAAAGACCTGAAGCTTCAGCCGGTACGATTTCACCACCCAATGATGTTACCAACACTGCACCTCATCAAACTCGTGACGGAAAAGCCAATAACGAAGATAATACTGAAGCAAAGGACGCAAACCCGATACCCGGCCTCGATTCAATGGACTACTGTTAAGTAAATTAAACGCAATAGGCTTCACACCAAAGCTTCTTCTCCTTTTCGCAGATTATCGCCGTAATCGTAAGCAGTATGTTGCCCATGGGTGTTATCTATCTAAATCGTTTCATACCCGATCAGGCGTGAGTCAAGGATCAGTTCTAGGCCCCTTACCATTTCTTATTATGATTAATGATCTCGTTAGTGTGATAAAGCATGCCAAATGCCTACTCTACGCTGATGATCTGAAATTAGTAATGGAAATAACTGAAGATAACACTCATGAACACCTCCAAAGTGACATCGATCGAGTGCAGCAATGGTGCAACGACAACAAAATGCACTTTAATACGAGCAAATGCTATGCCATGACCTTCAGTCGTAAGCGGCAACCAGGCCATGCTACGTATAAACTAGGGGATGAGGTTTTAACGCGAGTGTCAAGCATCAAGGATCTAAGAGTGTCATTCGACTGTGGCTTGACATTCCATGTGCATATGTCTGCCCTAGCTGCGGAATCTTATAGGCGATTGGGATTCGTTCTTCGTAATGCAAGGGACTTTCATAATCCCTATGTAATTAGATTGTTATTTAGTACTCTCGTAAGGAGTAAGCTGGAATCAGCTGCGTGTGTGTGGAGTCCATATGAGTCTACCTATGTTTTATTAATTGAAAAAGTTCAAAAAGCTTTCTTGAGGTCCCTATATAAAACTATTTACGGATACTACCCTTTTCTTTACCCAACCCAATATCTACTGGGGATGCTAGGCTACAATTCCCTTGCAGTTCGTAGAACTAGAATCCAAATAATTTTTGCCATTAAAGTTTTAAGGAATGTAATAGATTCTACCGAATTACACAACCTGCTTCGTAGGTTTTATGTACCAGAAAATTATCTGCGTCATCGACCATCTCATCGGCACAGATTATTTGCGGTAGCACATTGTCGCACGGTATCGCGAGCTCACTCACCGCTGTGTCGCATGCACGGCGACATCAACGCCCTACTCCTTGAAACACCTGATTGTGATATATTTGCGGATAGTCCTAGGAAGATAATGTTTGAATTTCTGTGAAATGTATTGTGTGTGAACGTGATCTTGTATCCATTGTACCATTTACGTGTATTTATGTCTATGTGTGTGTGTGTATTCTTTAAATTTTATGTTCATTATTTGGTTTTCTCTATATTATTAATTACTGTTATTGGTGTTATGCCGTTGTAATTAATTAATTAAATAAATTATAAATTCGTGTTGTGTAGCTTTCTGCGAAGGCTGCGCCCCGATCCATCTTCCTCTCAATCGTTCTGAGACGTTGAAATGCTTGGTCGAAGCTGGGAGACATCTTTACATGTTCTCGACCCCAGAGTAGTCCCACTTCGTATCTTTGACCAATTCGCCGTGCGGTGTTACTGAAGATTTTAACGGCACGTTCATCCTCTGGCCGTATCTTCTCCGTTAGCCTCACTCCCAAAGCATCAATATGGAAGTGAGGCTTCACCATTTCTTCCAGTCGTGCATCCCGGTCTGATTCATTCTGGAACCGGAAATGGACGTGGTGAATTGCTTCATTATTTTCATCAAACGTCGTCTTTGTTAGGGTTCCGAGGATGACCAATCCCAAATTCGTAGGAGATGCTACAGGTTCTCGCTTTCTTCCCTGTCGCAACTGACGCGTGACGATGAGGTGCCAATTGTCTGCTCCAATCAGGATTGTAGGTCGCGCCATCTGGTAGCAGACTTCTTCTTGCTTCAGCATTCGGAGGTGCGGGTACGAAGCACATTGGCATAGTCTGGTTGTACAATGTAAGATCCTTCATTGTACGAGCTTCTATTTTGTAGGAGTCCATATTTCTTCCTTGAACTTAACTTGACCGTCTTGCTGTTTCTTTCTCCGGACACTGAGTTGACGCCATGGATGTGCAATGTATTCTTCGGCCCATCTGCGCCGATCTTATTCGCGATGCCTTCATCAATCAGTGTTACTGTCGACCCCTCATCTAGTAGGGCGAACGTCTCGATGGCTCCTGCTAGTCCCGTGACGGTAACAGGACAGACTTTCAGTAGCGACCCATCGTGGTGTCGCCTGTAGTCATCACTGCTTTCTCGGTGGCAACAACTTCTTCTTTAGCTGTCTTCACTGGATGTAATAACGAGTGATGCGGTCGTTGGCACTCGTTTATTCCGCACGCCTTGGGTTTACATGAAAATATTTTATGCTTCTTCTCAAGGCATTTAAAGCATAGCCCAGAGCCTTTGACTGCTTGCCGTCGTGCGTCGATGTCCAACTTTATAAATTTTGGACACTACGGTGGGATATATTGTGATCTCCACCGCAGCACATGCAGTTCAACTTTGGTCAACTGTGGTCGCTTTTGCTTTGTCATCAATGGTGCAAAGATATGGTATCCCCTCTGGCTGCAACCACGTCTCTTGCAAAGAAATTATATCGGAAGATCTACACAGTTCTCTAATGTTGTTTACCGATCTTTTTACACTTTTACAGTTGAACGATACCATTCTGTACAATCTATCCATTGCGTTCTATACTGGGGCCGTCGCTATTCGAAAAAATTTTCGGATATCTTTGTTTATAATGTACGAATCTTCTAAAAATTGTTCCTCGCGGCCCCCAAGTTTTCATCTAAAAATAAAGGTACCTTGTGATCAGATACAAAAAACTTGTATGCCTTGTGGTCCTTCTGTTTTTTTAGCGTGTATTATTTGTAAGGAAACTCTTTCTTGCGTCTTTGAATGTATGTAATTAACAATATCGGTTTCCAGCGTGTCCATGTGTACATTTGTTATAAATATAGGTGACTTCTTATCGGCAGCCTTAAAGCCGACCGCTTCGCATGCAACACCGCTCTGTCCCCTATATCGGTAATTCGGTTTTTTCCTCCGACTTACGTACTGCCAGTCATCCATATTTTTGCTTTGTGGTTTATTATATTGTATTCTCGAGTCCGTAGCTGACGCCGTACTAGTAGCACAGCTGTAGCTATTAGCCTCCGCGGGTAGCCGCCGTGAGTCATCTGGTCGCTGCATTAACGCGTCGCCGAGCGACGGCACCTTACCCGCTATACCGGTTTCGTCCAAGCACAGATGTTTATTATCACTGCCCGACGACATTGATATTATACTGTCTTTCTCGGTATTTGTACTATCACAATTTACTGACGGTGTTGTACCCAAACAATCCTCAGGGATACTTCCGTATAATATTTGGCAAGATGCAACAGATTCACCCGAAGTTGTTGACTCGTTTTGATGACTAATCATGTTAAGAGTACCTGCAGGTGATGAAATACATTGCGTTTCTTGCTTGTTACCCGGATTAAGTCTGAGTTCTTCTAGCTGGTCTTTGGTCACGTAACTAGATTTGATGTTCTTCACCTCTTCACGTAGTACTAACATATCCTTTAGCAGTTGGGAAACATCTAGGTGGGCGAACGTGATAGGGGGAAGTTTCCCCAAATCACGGGCCACAAACACTGGTATTGATTCGGAGTCCACCACTTTCAATAACGATATTATATCCAGCAAATCTCGTTATTCCTTCCCATCATTTTTACGAACGATTTTTCGTTTTACTGCGGGTAGTGTTTCATATAGTAATGACTTCGACTGCTTTATTTCCTCACTGGTAAACATAGATACACATCTTTTTATTAACGTATTTTCGTCCGCGACCGACAACTTATTCTGTAACGACACGACAACGACATTGTACGAATTACATTTCACAAAACATTGACATTTTTATGTGTCCTGCCGGTAAGGATGCGCGCGCGCGAATGCAATTTTTGCAAATGGCGATTTTTTCTTGTATTCTGTGTTGCTTTCCCTTATTAGGAACCAACAATAATCCCCCATCATAGCAGGATCCCAGCGGCCTTGATATCTCTGTTCCATCGTTAAAATATCTTGGTGGAACCTCTCTCCCTGCTCATTACTAACGGAACCTAAATTTTGTGGAAAAAAACTCAAATACAAATGTAAAAAATATTTTTTAGTAACATTCTGCAACCTATCTTTTGGTAGTTTTTCAGCAAGTTTTCAATCAGTTCCTCATACGCGTCAGACTTTGTGTTTCCCGAGAATTCTGGGACAATGCTTTTAAATGATCTCCAGGCTTGAAATTGAACAAAGTTTAGTTCAAAATTTTCGTCTCTTCAAAATTTTTGTTTTTTTTAAACCCAATTCTTGTGTTATACAAAAGTAGCAATCGGTGGTATGGTTTGTCGGCTCACACCAGATCATCGGAATAGAAAATGGCATTGAAGATCTTTTTCCATAGATCCAGTAGCTTAAGTTTGACATACAAATATGGCAACAAATATGAAGAGCCCAATTGCGATCTTGATTCACTATAGGAAAACCAAAATACTTGAGATATGCTAATCCAGTTACTTTAGTTATTGTTCTGGCCTGTGATTTGGGTGTATACGAGCCACAAACAAAATGAGTCTGTTGATGTTTTACAACCACGTTTTTTATTTTAGACATATTTTATCAAAAAATCTCACTCTCTGCAGCTATCGCAATTATTTTACAACTACCTTCAAGTCTTGAATTAATGAATATCAAAGAACACAGACTAGACACGTGAAATTTGTTATAAATACCCCCGAATAACAAATAAATTTAAATTATATATAGATTCGTTGCAAATAGAACAACAAAATTACTGGTACTTTGTAAAAAAATTAAGTTAGAAAATCTTAAAAATCTTACGTGGTACGGAATTTTTAATTATGGATTGATATTATAATAATAATGTCCTCCTGACCGATTTCGGTCACGGCGGCCAATCTCACCGGAGATTAGCCAACTACGCAGGAGATATTATAGAGCACAAATGTGTGCGCAAACACAGGTGCTCTCTCTGTTCCTTCACTCTCATAGTCCGATAGGACGGCAATCCGACACGACCGGAGAGAGATCAGGCGCAGGACCAACGGCTTTACGTGCTTTCCGAGGCACGGTGTGTATTCACATACACGAAGACCCAGACCCGAAACAACTATCTGTAGATCATACAAATATTTGTTATTAAGTACACATTAATTCATATAAAAATATCAATAGCCACTCAGTTGCATATTAGCTTATTATTTGGCGAGATGTGTAATATCATTTGTTTATGATCTTAACTTCTCAAGAAAATCATGCCCAATTATACCATCGGCCTTACATGGCAAGGAATTAAAACCATAAAACTTATGACTAAAGTTATGCCCCTGAGTCATTAACTGTAAATATACGTATCCAATAGCTTGTACTTTGCCCCCAATACCATTTATAATAGTACTATGTTCATGTTTTATTTTATAACGCTATATTTTACAGCCGAAATTGACGCTCCAGTGTTAATTAACCACGAATATGTCACGTCATGTAGTGATAACCTAGCTTTTAGTGAATTATCATAAGAAAAAATATATTTACTTTTATTCACGAAAAAATTGCTGATCAATAGGGAATATGCATGAAAAAAATATTTGTCATCTAACCAGTTAATCGAAAAAAATATATAAATATCATACCATTAGTGAAATCATAATCAAAATTGATCGAAAAGCAAACGAGATATAACCAATTTAAACGAATATTGCTGTCTCTTTCGCAAAAAACGCTGTTTTCTATGGCAGTTCTATGGGCGTGATGTTATCTGACGTCAGATAACACGTCGGACCTCTCTTTCTAATTCGTCATTTCAATGCTTTATAACTTTAGCGCTGATGAAGATATTTTAAAAAATCGTTCACCATTATTTACTAGAGATTATAAATATTTATTCAGCAAATAAAAAAGATACATGCATATTTTTGTCACTTTTTTCTTCGTCATTATTGTCAGTTTTTTTTTCTTCTTTATTTAAAGAGTTTGTTTATTGTCAGTTATAAACTGCACATTTTCATTTTCTTGTGACCGTCTATAGTAGTTAAAATTTTTGTAATAGGTCCTACGTTGAAATCCGCGTTGGGAAGAATGCCCACTAAAGGCACGAGACCAGGCTCGCGTCGCTCCACCCTGTTCAAAGTTATGTCTTTGAAAATTACCACTGGGTGTCGAGTGATAAAATCTCCTGATTACCTCGGTAGTTCCTGAAATGTTGGGAATTACGCTTATTTATTGTTAAGATATTTGATGCCGAATCCGTTAGCTCGCCTGCATCTTGGGATTGGAGATCTGACGTTGAAAGTTCCTCGTCTACAGCAGCCTGTATGGCATCACTTAGCGATTCGAAATTTCTTGCCGCGATAATTGTGCTTAACAGTTTCGCAATCCATCAGTAAAACGCTTAATTTCCAGTTTTTCATTGACCCGCTTTAACACATTAAAACTTTCAGGATGTCCTTCGGACTGCGAAATTGTAAGATTAACGAATAGATTCGATATCTCTTGACCGTAGTCAGATATTGTCCATATTGCAATTTACTATGTATAGCTGTATATGATTTATTAGGAAGTAATTTTAGCTTCATATCCTTTAGTAATTCTGAAACATTTTTATATTGCGCAGAAAGCCTCAATTTTGCAGACTGCGACAGTCGACTTTTTAAAACGAACACTATTAGATTACGTTTCGCGGCATCTTCTAAAATGAAATCGTAGTACTCAATGCCGTCAATTAGTTATTTTGTTACAGATTCTTGATCTTTCATAACTGGTAATAAGCTAAGCGCTACTTTTAACTCAAATTTTTCCATTTTAGTAATATTTAAAGACATAACCTTTACTTTACAAATCAATAATTTCGGAATACAGTTTTTCGAAATTTTTACTATATGTATTAATTAACTCAATGTCAGATGTTTCTTTAAATTGCTTTATCCGAATTTCTTCTAAATAATTGTTATACTGCTGGCACAGAATATCAGCTTCAGCAATTTTTGTAGTACATTGTTGGATCCCCGGAAGCCGTAGGATTGTGGGTGAATCCTTTTGGACAACCACGTGGATAAAATCGTCACGCCGCAGGAGACACAGAGGCAAAGGTCGTGGGCAAGCTGTCATCAGGGCACCTTTATTATAGAGTTAGGTCCGGAACTCTTGTATGTTCTTATGGAATGCTTCCTTGAAGAATCTTCTATTTATCTTGAATGCGATAGATCTGATGATCTTGATAGCGTTGAATCTTTTCAAAGATTCCTGGTAGAAATCCCGTTGGGTTATGTTGATATTAATAAAGGAAACTCAAAGAGAAGTGAACTCTTGAATAATCTTGGTAGTTTATTTGTGGTTTCGCTTGTCAACCTACTAACGAGAAGTGAACGACAGTGCTTAGCTGCCCTCCCTTTTATAGGTAAAATGTTATAAACAAATCATGTCCTGTCTGGACTATTTGATGAGTAAGGACATAAACAAAGTCAAGTGTTTAGTTGTCCTCCCTTTCATAAACAAATCATGTCCTTTCTGGACTATTCGATAGACATAAACAAAGTCAATTGTTTAGCTGTCCTCGCTTTCATAGGTGAAATATTGTAAATAAATCATGTCCTTTCTAGATTATTCGATGAATAAGGACATAAACAAAGTCAAGTGATTACCTTGAAGTTTTTGTGTTTTTCCACTGTTCTGGTGGTTTACAACAACATATTTTCTCTTGTCTCCTATTGGGACCAATTTTGGCAAAATTTGGCACACTAAATTCATGTCGCTCTGCGTTATCATTAGTACTAGGAGATCACGTGGGCCATGATGAAACTGTAAAAAGATTTTTTAAGGGCATATTTCGGCTACGTCCTCCTCTGCCTAAATACGATATGACATGGTATATTTCAATCGTTTTGAACTATATTGAAAAACTTTATCCTAATGAAAACTTATCATTGGAAAAAATATCTCAAAAATTAATTACTCTCTTAGCGTTAGTCACCGCTCACAGAGTTCAAACTTTATCAAAAATATATATAGATAATATCTCCGTTTCATCAACACGAATTACAATAAAAATTAACGAATTAATAAAAACTTCAAAAGTGGGTTCTACTCAACCTTTGTTAGTTTTATTGTTTTTTGATCAGAAACCTGAAATATGCCCCGCAAAAACCTTAAGTACCTATCTCGATAGAACAGCAATCTTGCGTTCAAATACAAATCGTTTATTCGTAGGTTTGCGAAAACCTCATGACGCCGTCTCCAGCCAGACGCTAAGTCGCTGGATAAAGCGCACGCTAGGTGAAAGCGGGGTGGACATGGCGACGTTCAGCGCGCATAGTACGCGGCACGCCGCCATCTCTGCCGCGCATCGTCTCGGCGTCAGCCTCGACGCTATCCGCAAAACGGCTGGCTGGAGTGGCACTTCGAATACTTTCTTCAAATTTTACAATAAGCCTCTTAATCAATACAATGTCGATTGTTTTGCGCAAGCTGTTACCGGTAATTTAGTAGCAGATACTGTGCCTTTGTCAACAGAATTTTTGTAAATGTTTATGATATGTTAAAGTGATCATTATTATTAGCCATGAGAATTGGTTTCTCAAAAATCAACGTTATTTTTGCTAATTATACAATATTGATTCTAAATACTTCGAATTCTTATTTTAATTCAATATTTCATAATTTTAGAGAGCTCTAAAAGTCTACGTGTATTATATGCTAATCTAAGAGGACGAAGCCAAGTATAATTTATGATTAAACGAACTTACCTGTACGTGAAGTTCTGTCATAATTATACGAAGGCTTCGTCCGAAGAGATTAGCATCCCTCCCCCCATACTTGCCCTTTATAATCATGAAATATTTCTTAATAAACTCCAAACTAAATGAGTGTAGCTCGGCAGCGGTCGCCGGTGGGTTGAATGAAGTACCCACATATAAAAATAAAAATATTATTTCTCAACAAAGTGCGTGAATGACGACCTCTATGCGATACTACGTGTATTATATGCTAATCTCTTCGGACGAAGCCTTCGTATAATTATGATAGAACTTCACGTACAGGTAAGTTCGTTTAATCATTAATTATAATAGCGACATTGAAACAACGAGTTCACGTAAAAATTGTCGAGAGCGAGGCGAATTGTGCGTCGGACACGACAAATGCACTTCGCCAATCGTCTCGGTTTATCATTGCATGCTTTAATAGCTGGACCAGCCATTAATATAGATAATATAGATCTCCGTTTAAAAATAAAAAACGTTTAAAAACAAAAAAAACCAGTTGCACGAAAACCGTTAATAGCCCGTTCTGCACGCTGAGCTCTTATGTAGGCTTGACCGAATAATTCTGCTATGTCATAATTTGTCACTGCTTGGGTTTGCATTTGTACTCGTTTGCGAATTTCTTCAGTCAAGTATTTTTTCAATGGACCCATAAATGTTTTATCAAGGGGCTGTATTTTGTGACTTGAGTGTGGGGGCAGGGACCGTAAGCGAACGTAGTTTACTCAGTGACGTCACGGACGTGGCTTAGTGTTTACAAGCATATTAAAATTAAACAACAGTGTTTTACTCAAAACTTTATTGGCCAATTTGATAATCGTGATTCAATTCATGACGTTTATTGTGGAACAATCACAGTGTTTTAAAATAACAAAATAAACTCAAAAGTTATACAACTAATAGTGATCAGTACTTAAATCTACCCTAAACTTGACAAATAAGTGCAAAAACTACAATAAAATACATTAAAACGTTATTAACGTAGTCAATACCTACGTTCGAGTACAGTGCGAGCCTTATAGGCAGTGAAATCGAGCCTACTGAAACTTTAATATTATAGGAAAGTGCATAATAACAGTTCTTTTGTGTATTTATGAACAGCGGCATCTGTTGCTCTTTGGTGGTACTTGTGTGTGTCGATTGTAGTGTAGATCGACTGGAGTATTGATAACAACATTATTCGCACTTACTACTTGTCATCTGTATTCATTAACATGGCTAAGTGTGGTGGCTGTGGAAAATTCATGTCGGCAACAGCCGATTCCATTCGCTGTACCAAGTGTTCAGGATCATATCACAGCATCTGTGTCGGCATTGCTACGGCAGTTAAAGTGTCCTCAAACTGGCTGTGCCCAGGCTGCAAAGCCAAGATACCCAGGGCAGATAACTCTGCTACACCTGTTAAGAGTTTATCTGACGACAGCACAGATATGGGTGCAGGTATCGCTTCAAATCCATCTAATCAAACCAACATCGCCTAACAATGAGCTGTCTGGACCAACGACGTCAGCCGCTCTCGACATTGCGCACGAAATACGCTGCTTCCGAGAGGAATTGAGCGAGATGAAAGTGGAGCTAAGGCAGTTCCGGCAAGTGATGACGGACTTAAAAGCCGATATGAGCTCGTGCAAAGACCGTATAGACAGGTAGAAATCAAAGTGTCTAACCTTGAGAAGCGTTTTGAGGAGAGAGAACCAGAGTCTTACGATCGCCTAGACAACGCAATCGCTGAATTAAAAATGCAGCTAAATGAGCGTGACCAGGAATTACTACTTAATGACGTCATCATAACGGGCATACCGGAGACCAAAGAGGAAAACCCGGTTCATCTCCTAAGCCTAGTATCCGTAAAGCTTGGGCTCACCTTCGACGAGCGGGATGTTGTGTGCGCCGAGCGTATCGGTATGGTACGCCGTGACATTACAATTACTGGTAGTGTGGATGCGGCGGAACCGCCGCGCCCACGCGCTCTCGCTGTACGACTAGCGTGCCACGCTTCGCGCGACCAATTGCTGCGAGCGGCGCGCGTGCGACGCGGCCTTACCACTGCGGATCTCAACCTGCATTGACCGTCACAAATTTTTTATATAAACGAACGGTTGACCCCTGTCAATGGAAAGCTATTCCTTCACGCTCGCGAGGCTGGGCAGCGGCACAAATATAAATACGTATGGACAAGGGAAGGGCGTATTTATGTAAAGAAAGATGACGGCTTCTCTTCGCGACGCATTCGATCTGATGCGGACCTGGCACGAATTTTTGGTGTAGGACCCGTTTGATTGCATATTTAACCATTTGCAAATTACATGATTGTTTTGATGTTGTTATTACTGTTATGTCTATTTACCTACTACTTGTTGTTATTAGTGTTATGCCTATTTACCTACTACTTATTATTAATATTTTAGCCTTGTCGCGGTATGCCCTGCCTACGAGGTACATTACTTCAGAGGGTGTTCTTTGCAGTACAGTAGCCGTACAATACCCATTTACTTTTATAACAAGTTTATTTACTGTACTTATCCATATCAGACTAGATCTATTTATTATTTACAAACTAGTTTTTTATCTACCTTTATTCAGTGTATTTGCGACCTATATGAAGAGATCGTAATATTTTGCCTGCTAAAACGTTCATACCAACTACTATTTCCCCGTATGCATTACATTTATTACATAATGACATTATTAACTATAGTATATACCTCAATATTGTAATGACAGCAAATTATCTAAAAGTTGGAATATTTAACGCGGGCTCACTAGGCACTAACCATGATGAGTTTGTCGCTGCCATGCAACGTTATGATGTTAACATTATGGCGATAAACGAAACTTGGCTTAGGACGGGCGAAGAGGGGCGCGCCTACCGTGCCCGGGCTGGCTGCGACACGTGCCGCGACCGGTGAGCGTGCGCGGCGGCCGCGGTGGCGTGGCTTCTATATTAAGCGTGGAACGAATGTTCGTTCTCATTTGTACCCTATAGATCCTTTACATAAATCTGTGGAACAAATGTGGCTGATTCTGACCATAAATGGTTCAAAGATCGCCATCGGCACAGCGTATAGGCCGCCCTAGTTTAATGTAGATGTATTTTTAGACGCGTTATCTAACTCAATAAATTCAATACCATCAAGTAAACACCGTTCTGCTGGGAGACTTTAACATCAACTTTCTTAATCAGGCCGATCCGAAAACAATTAAATGAAACACGTTTCTTAATACTTTTAAGTCAACAGGTGCCATCAGCTACCCATTTTTCAACCAATACGGAGACCCTCATTGACCTGGTGTGTACGGATGCGAGAGTCAGTAATATTGTGGTGGACCCAATAGCCGCACTGGGAGCGCATGCATTTATTTCAACTACTTTTTACTTTAAAAGAGAGAAAGTTCTATGGGAAACCCTAACATTTTATGGGAAAACCTAAATAATACTTTACTACCTCCTAAGAATGAGTCGGAATTGCCCTCGCATTTTAGTGATCCAAATAAAATAAACACGAAGTTCTTAGCTGTTCCGGGTAATACAATCTTGCCGTTATCATATTTGACCTACTATGAGTTTAATAGACACGGTGATGGCATGTTTTCTATTAAGACGGTAGACAAATCCGATATTCTTACGAATACAATCATATTTCTCTAAATATGTTTATCCTTACTCTTCCTCGAACTCTAGATATCCTTACTTCTATTTTAACATCGATCTTTCCCGACCTCTGGAAAATAGCTATAGTACGTCCAATTCCTAAGAAAGCCAACTCAACTGAAATAAATGATTTAAGACCTATAAGCATTTTACCATTTTTATCTAAAGTTCTATTAAAGGTAGTTAATGCTCAATTATCTAAATACCTTGAGGACAGTGACATTCTTCCAGAAGCCCAGTCAGGTTTCAGGAGGGGCCGTAGCACTGCAACGGCTCTACTGGATGTAACGGATAATATATTGTCAGCTCAAGATGAAGGGTTGTGTACTTTGTTAGTCTTGCTGGACTTCTCGAGAGCATTTGATGCTATAAGTTTTTCTCTTTTGCTGTCAAAACTGGCCTACTATGGGTTTGATACATCCACAATAAAATGGTTTGATAGTTATCTCAGCAACCGTGCACAACTTGCCGAAATTCGTGATATAAATGGCTCAACTATTTGTTCAGACGTGGCCCCCGCGTTTAAAGGCGTTCCACAAGGATCAATATTGGGATCTACGTTATTTATTTTATATAGCGCTGATATTATCCGAAACAGAAATTTGTAAACACCATATGTGCACAGACCACGCTAAGCACATTTGGGGGCAGCCACCGGATACTTCTTGAAGGCTGCGACGCTTAAAGATTTGCCCCAGTAGCAGAAATCCTTACCTGTAGCCACGTACGCTCTGGTCCAGCCGTGGGAGCTCCCTGGGTCCAGGTTATGCTTCTGGTCGGTCGACCAAGACATGCACACAGCACTGAGTATATAATCACACACGTTGTAGGAGGTTTTTAGGTAATACACTTAAATTTGTCCTTTTTATCGATTTTTGTTGAAGATCACACGTTTCGTGTGTCGGAGAAAAGTCTAACTGACGCCATTGCAGTTGGCGCCAAGAACCGCCATAATGCTGGACGGTGATTGGTCGGACGGAGCGTATGAGCGTTGTCCACAGCGCTCTGCTATTGGTTCGAATTCCCACCAAAGGAACAAAATATCAAGCGTCCAAAGCAAACTTCATATCCGGTGGAAATCAATAACACTACTTTTTATAATTACGAAACACCATATTTACGCAGACGACTTACAAATATACCTTTCTTTTAAACCTGAACATTATCACACAGCGGTAAAAGAAGAAAGAAAGAAAGAAAAATAGTTTATTGACACAAAAGATAAATAAAAGTAAAGAATACAGAAATAAACACAGAAAACAAACATGTACAACAGATAAATGAACATAATATTTACAAACTGGTGTGCCAACAAGGTCACAGCTCAGCATAATGTCATGATGACCAGACTGTAGTGCTGGCCACCCGACGCTGGTTTTCAGCTGTAACCCACGAGTGCCATACGCTCGAAACTAATATTAAAAGAAAATAACTGATACATTCACTAATATTAAAAGAAAATAACAAAATAAATTATATAGATAGGTTTTATAAAAAAAAAATATATTTTTTTTTAATACATTGCATATACATAAATATAATAACTGTGTGCAGTGCTCAGATAGAGAAAAATACGTAGATAGATCTTATTAAGCAAGAGCCGGAGACATATCACTATTTCCTTCGCAACACAGAAAAATGACATATCACAGAGAGAGACAATGATAGTGGCTCGGGTTACTCGAAACAAACGCAATGTCTCCATTTTGACTATACAGTCCTAACTATATTTATACTGATCAATAGCGCTGTTCATTTTTAAAGGATTTCTGTCGCTATCGATAAAAATCGTAAAGCAAATTTTGTAAGATTAAATGTTCAGAAATGATGTATATAAATATAAGCATGATATAGTACTTTAGTTAATGTCACCTAAATGAAATTGTGAGAACGGTTGAGTCATGCTCGTGAGTCAGGTTAGGTCAATTTTGATTTCACAAATTGATTCCTCAGATTTAATATTAGTCAAAGTCAAAGTCAAAGTTTTTTATTTCAAGTAGGCCTTTTCAGGCACTTTTAAAAAGTCGAGACTCTAGGCGCACGGTTCCAAAGGGGGTAGGTCCTATGGAGAAGAGACCGGCAAGAAACTCCATGGATACTCTTTTCAAAAACAAAAAGTTAATTTACAATTAAAATCTTAAATTAACATGCATTATATAAGAAAAAATACAAACTTAATAGAATGCTACTTACACAATGAGGCAATACAACATGAGTTAAACAATTGTTTCGAATATAAACTAAAAACGGGATAAACAGATCAAAGCGGATAAAACAGAAATAAAAAAATACAAAAAAGAATACAAAATATTGAAACATCAAGAATGTCCAGATATGTAAAGTGAATCTAATATAAAATAGAATTAGTAGACACAATGGATAACCAGGGAAGCCACATGTGCAGAAGATATTCAACGCCACACGTCTCTATCGTCAACATAGTCTTTGATCCTATAATATGCTTTCTTTGTGAGAACAGATTTAACGTGGATTTTAAATTTCTTACCGGTAAGATCGGTTACAGTTTTCGGTAGCTTGTTATAGAAGCGTACACCGTGTCCTAAAAATGATTTATTTGTTTTAGTCAATCTAAATTTTGGCACCACTATTTTGTGTTTATTTCTAGTATTAATGTTGTGAACGTCGCTATTGATACTAAACATGTGAAGGTTCTTCCGAACGAACATTATATTTTCTAGAATGTAGAGGGACGGTAGTGTTAAAATATCGATTTCTTTAAAAAAATCCCGTAAAGACTCGCGTGGGCCCATGTTATAGATCGCACGGATCGCCCTCTTCTGTAATACAAAAATTGATTCTACATCCGCCGCTGATCCCCACAACAGAATGCCATAAGACATAATGCTATGAAAGTATGCGTAATATACCATTCGGGCAGTAGCTATATCTGTTAATTGTCTAATTTTTCTGACTGCAAAAGCCGCGGAACTTAGTCTCTTCGATAGAGCTGTGATGTGCGGACCCCACTGCAGCTTCGAATCTATTGTAATACCTAAGAACACTGTTTCGTTTATTAAATCAAGTTTATTGCCATCAAGCATTATGTTTAAGTTTACTTGGGGTACATTTGGCAAGGAGAACTTGAGACATTTTGTTTTAGTAGCGTTTAGTAATAAATTATTTGCTGCGAACCATTTAGAAAGGATATTTAAGCTATTGTTAACATGTATTACTTCGCTATCTTTTCTACTTATTTTAAAAATGAGGGAAGTATCATCCGCAAACAAAACAATATCAGCTATTCCGCTCATCATATATGGAAGATCATTAATATAAGCCAAGAACAGGAAAGGGCCAAGAATTGAGCCTTGTGGTACGCCCATTTTCACCAGAGACCCTTTAGATAAGACACCATTTACACTTATTTTTTGCTGTCTTTGTGATAGGTAGGATAGAACAAGATCGGCAGCTCGTTCACGAATTCCGTAATAGTTTAATTTGCGGATTAGTATAAAGTGGTCGACGCAGTCAAAAGCCTTAGAGAGATCACAAAAGACGCCAATTGCATCCTGTGAGCTCTCCCAGGATTCTAAAATATGAGTGATTAATTTCACTCCTGCGTCAGTAGTAGACCTACCCTTGGTGAAGCCGAACTGACGAGTATGTAATAATCCATTGGAATTAAAATGTGAAAGCATTTGATCAAGCAAAATTTTTTCAAATATTTTACTTAATGCGGGGAGAACGGAGATTGGTCTATAATTGGAGGGATTATTCTTACAGCCTGATTTGAATATTGGTATGACCTTACTATGTTTCATCAAATCAGGAAACGTACCCTTATCTATGCATTGGTTGAATATGCCTGTAAGTATGGGGGCAATAGTATCAATAATATCTACAATAACTCTAACAGAGATGCCCCACAAGTCTTCAGTGTTTTTGATATTTAGGCTTTTAAATGCTGTTTTAATTGTACTTATACAGATAGGCTTGAATTTAAAGTTAGGCACATCTTTGCAGAAATTCTCTTTAAGTAGAGATTCAGCTAAAGTATAGGATGAGGCAAGAGTTTTTGTTAACTCTATAGGGATATTTGTAAAATAGTTTCCTAGTATGTTTGCGACTTCTAACTTATTAGTTTTAAAACCATCATGTGTTTTTAGAGACAAGTCGGTATCCCGCTGCTTGACATTCCCAGTTTCTGTATTTATTACCTGCCATACAGCCTTAATTTTATTACTAGAATTACCTATTTTATTAGTTATCAACTTAGATTTAGCAATAGTACAAACTACCTTGAATAATTTGGAATAATTCCTAACATATTTATGGAATGCTTGATCAGAGGTGAATGATTTTTGATAGTATAAATCGTATAAATGATCCCTACTTTTCCTAATGCCTTTAGTAGCCCATTCATTAAATTTTGATTTATTAGTAATCTTGATCTTCTTAATTGGACATGTCTTATTAAATTCTTGGCATATTGTTGAGAATAGAGTGGAGTAATTTCTGTTGGGGTCTCTTGAATTATATGAAGAAGTAAAAACTTTGATTTCAACATTTTTGTTTAACGTCTGCAACTTATGTTTAGTTATAGGTCTAAATTCAATGATATTATTTATATTTTTCTTATCATTCCTTGATTCGAACTTAATTAGTTGACCCAAATGATCCGATCTGATACCGCTAATCAATGAGGACCCTTTTATCATGCAATTTGTGAAAACATTGTCTATGCATGAAGCTGAAGAGGCAGTGATTCTAGTGGCTTCATTAAATACATGATCTAGATTAAAAGATTTAAATAATGACAAGACTTTACATTTTTCTGGCGAATTGGCTAAAAGGTCAATATTCAAGTCACCACAAACAAAAATAAATTTATTATTTTTAAAAAGTTTACTAAGTATTTCTTCCATTATAATTAAAAACGAGGAAAAATTTGATGCGGGGGGTCTATACACACACAGAACAGTATGGTTTTCAATCTCCGCACATGCTACCTCACACAAACGATCAACAGAGCAAGAAGTGATGTCCCTTCTTTCCTTATGTTTAAAACGACTGTTACACAAAATCAAAGTACCACCACCTTCCGCTGATAATCTGTTGAACGCACTGGCAACTGAAAAGTTATCTACATGAAACTTCATTTTATCAGGTTTTAACCATGTCTCACAGAAACATAATATATCCATATGATACCTATCAACTAACAATTCAATATCCAAAGTTTTGCTAGAGAAGCGATTAATATTTTGATGATAAAGAAGAATGTCATCATAATGCTTCTCTATTGTCGGCTCTAAAAGTTTAAACAATCTATCATAGAATTCTTAGTGGTACAACTTAGCAATACTGACTCATATATTATACGCTATTAGAGTAGAAATCAGATGTTTGGATTTCTTAGGAAGAAATAAGGCATCTTGAGTAAGTATAAAACCATTAACAAACTTATTAGTATCAAAAAACAATAGTTTGTCATTATGACGACATGTCAACATATACATTAAACTATTTAAGTTATGGATATTGTTATTCTCTTCATCTGATAACATGTTTGAATAGGGTAGAGCACATAACATTAGTCTGCCTATATTTAATTTTAATATGGTGTTAATACCACATATAATGTCCCTTTTTAATAGTCCAATACTATTACCTATCAACAATATAACAGTAGTTTGGTCATCAAGGTGTGTATTACTGGCAATTTTATTAACAATATGATTGTAATGCAAGTTAGGATAACAAAAGTTTGTAACCTTGTGACTCAGAGAATTTTGAAGAATAGATCCTATTCCTACACCTATTCCATCTGTGAACACTACAGATTGGTTGCTCATGTTCTTGACACAGCCACTTACAGGTCGAGCTGCCTCCGGTGATCGTGAGAGTATGATAGACTGGGGGTCAGGAGATGGAACGGAGTGGGGTTGAACCACCTCTGATAATGGTGTTCTAGGTTGTTGAGGTTCAGGAGTTGGAGCAGAGTGACTAATGCAAGAGAGATTATTTGTTAAAGACTCAAATCTCTCAGAGTTGTAGTTCACTAAGTCCATCAGCTCACTGGCCTCCACCATGCGCTCACTGAGTAAGTTTTGTGAGGCTTCATATTTGTTAAAAATTTCTCTTAACAAGTTTTCCTTACAGAGTAGCTCATCCTGCAACCGACCAATGTCCATTTCATAAATGTTCCTACTGTGCTCTAGTTTGTGGTGACAATTATTTAATTGGTTAACAAGATTAATGCGTTCACGTCTGAGGTAAATATTGGATTTAAATAGATTTAATTTTTTGAGAGCTATCCGGGATCTTTTAATAAGATTTTTAATCTTAATGTATTTCCTAAACTTCTTATTGCTTAATAACACAGGACAGTGTGTAATTGTATCGTCACTAGTTAAGTCAATTGAAACAGCTGGCTCACACACAGGTTTGGACTTACTGGTTACCAATGTATTGAACAGACTCAGGGTGTTATTGGTCTGTTCTCGGGCTATGACTGACTCAAACTTTGATATAGCCTTGTGTGCCTCCTTTAGTTCTAGTTCCAGCTCAGTTACACGTTTCAAGGTCAGTTCATGTGTTTCAGTGCACTGATGATAAGATGAAACTGTTTGTTGTAGATGTTTATGTTGTTCAAGTAAGTCCATATGTTGGATGTGCAGCTCAGCTAGGTTTTTCTTGAGGGAGGTGTTTTTATCAACAATGTTTTTCACTTCAACCTCACTGTCATCCCGTTCCTGAAGCAATTTATTGCACAAGGATCTTGAAATGTCAAGTTCCTTTAGGGTTGCTCTAAGTTTATCTTCCATATCTCTTGCGGTAGCTCTGCGGGTCATCATTTCCTACAGTTGTTCCAGTCACCTGGAACGTGGAATAGATTAGCTATATACCAGATACTAAGACAAAATTAAGTGAAGAGCAGGTGAAGTACAGACAGTATGAGGTTAAAGTAGTGATTTTAATTTTAAGCAAGTAATAAAAATATTGTAGGTAGATTAATACAATTATATTAGGTAAATTTATTCAGCTAGAAAATTAACAAATAGTAAGGATATAGAATAATATTGAGTTATTCAAGTGTCTAGATTGTTTTAATGAAGCTATTGTGGAGTAATCTTTGTAGTGTACTATGTCTGAGGCGAATGTTTTCGTCGTCGATTTTGCTTCCACAAATTGTCAAACAAAAGGAGACATAAACCGTGCCCGTGTGTACTGGACGTGGCTCATAAAACTGAGCAGTGAATTAATGAGAAGTGTTTTCACTGGAGTTATAATATTAGAAACAAAATACTCCCCGGGGTTGGTTCAAATCCGTCCGTTGGCTGCCGCTACGCGGTTAAAGTTTTGTTGACTGTTATTAAGAGTTCTTGCGACAAAAACACCACACAAACACTAGATACACTAGTACACAACTAGTTTTAATAGTATTACATAAAATTAGAATAAATTACAATGTTTTATTAATTTTCTAAATTAATTTAAATACGAGATTATATTTTGACAACTAGTCGCCAGTGTTGCCAGCTGTGATCAAATTGAATAGCCTGTAGTATGGATGAGAATTCGAGCTATCTATTTAAGTAATTTATAGTTTTACCCAGACTGGACCCAGGAAGGTAATGTTTCTCTTTATATCAGGTTTAAATAATAAAAGACAGTTTTATAATTTTTTTTATTAGTAAATAGTTTTTCATATTACAGACCCTTGTATAATATGACTTTATTAAAAAAATCGTATATGGGAAACCTGGAAATTAAGTGTATTTTATCTAACAAAATATTAAAATTATCGATAAATATTCTGATTCTGATTCACAACGCTATAAAGTAGGTGAAATGTCATACATACATACCGAGTCAAACTTTTTAATGTTTTTTGTTAAACACTAACAGCTAGAATCATAATGAAACTGTGTACGCACTAAACACATGTATTACTTTTATTTTAAGTGAGAATAAAAAGCAAGATTTACAAGTTTGCTTCGTAAAGTTCAATAAACATGAATTCGACTTGCCTATGAAAAGATAATTTTGCATTATTTTCAGTCAATATACCCGCTCGGCTAGAACAACCGGGAACATTACACGCCATAACTAATTTATAATATATCCACAGTAAGGAAAACTTCAAAATTGAGAAGAAAACCACTAAAAAGTCCAATTATCGTAACGACACATTGGTAACCAGCTGGTTACCAAACAAATATGGCTGCTCTCGGCCGGTGGCGCGCAGCGCTTCAAGACGTGCATAAACGGCTTTTGCTATCTCTTTCTGTCACACACAAACTGATATTAGAACGAAGAGTGTTAAGTATGAGTAAATTGTTCAACTTAATACGCTACATCTAAGGATTGTTTTATCTGAGGTGCAATGTGTTACAATTTCACACGTGCAGATAAATAAATAAATATATATGTGTAAGTAAGGTAGTGTTTGTCGCCCTTTAACTATTGCCATCTCTTTCCTGGCGCCAGCGCGCCGCGTCCCCGCCGCGCCGACCACTTCGACTCATTCCGCCACAACGAGCAAGCGTGTCATCCCCGCATTATTCGAATGCGACAGTGAATAACGGAACGATGAGACATGTAAACTCCAAATCGTATGCATACCCACCGTCATACCGCCACGTTAAATTTCGTTAATTAATGGAATCAGGCGTTACTTTGCGGAAATCCATGATATATAAGATATACAACTCCAAGCGGTCCAATTCGATTCGCGTCCAAGCGGTCGATGAGTCAACATCTCCTGAGGATGCTCCGTGGAGGGGCGAAACACGTGTCGAGGATCGGTTTGGTTGCATGTTACATTATTTCTATCACACCTTCTGCTTATATTTGCGGGCGGGAGGGCGGTGCTGTGCATGCACCCAAACTTGCAGTAGTTTAGCGGAATTAAAACTAAATATTCTAGTTAAATTTCGTGTTGACGATGACAAAATGAACAGTGCCTGTGCCTTCCCACAAGCGTCACCGTGCGCACCGTCCGCCGGCCAACACGCTTACCCGTGGCAATGATAGCAAGCCATACTCATAAGGTAGGTGGATTCATATATTATTTTATGGTGCCCATATTACTTATTTAACGCCGTATTTAAACCTACGTATAGAACAATGCTTATGAATGCTTTCAGGCTTCCCAATGCTGCGCAGTATGTGCATGGGCGTAGTGTCGCCGCCACTATTATTACCTCGCGAATGAGTTTGTCCGAGTGGGTATGAGCCACTATACCACCAGTCGCCAGAAACCACTCAACTGATACCTACGGGCCATAAACATGAAGGTACGTACTATCTATCTAATAAACTAATTTAACTAATAAGACTAACCTAATCTTGGATATACCTAATATTTTCAATCTGCAATCTTTGTAGGCTCTAAGCAGAGAGGAATATAATTTCTGGCGAGTGGCGGCACGCTGCGGCATCCCGTCCCCAAGAGCCGCAGCACGTGGCTGTTTACCGGGTGACGCATTTTAGTACCTATATCTATTCTATGCTATATTATATTATTTAATTTTAATTTTCTAATTGTTAATTATAACTTATATATTCCACACATTACATTTTATATAATAAACAAGATAAAAATAATAACCTACCCAACTAAGTTACGGGCACATCAAGGGCAATACCAAGTCTGGGAGAACTTATATGGCAGATGTGGCGATTCGAACATTCTCGTACTGTTTCTGATGCTGGAGCAAAAACTCTTTTAGTTTCATTTTGAAACTCGTACCACTTTTGGTTATTTTTATGGGTGGTGGAATATTGTTCCAACATTTTGTCGCTGCGTAACGAAAACTACCTCTAAACGCCGCAGACTTATGACGCGGGATTGAAAGTTGCGGAGCACAAATTCTTCCTTTCCGTTTATTGTGCCTGCTTGTCCATGCCAGCTTGTCGTACAGATACGAGGGCGCGCGTGTATTTATTACACCAAACAATAAGCTTGCCAAGTGAAGTTTTCGTCGTGCATTCATTTTTAGTATGTCGCGCTTATTAAAAAAAGGAGTAACGTGGCTTCTCAACGGGACGCTAAAACAAAATCGTGCACAGGCATTCTGGAGTCTCTGTATCATACGTTCAGTTCTGGATAGTAATCGTGGGCCATATACTGAGTCAGCATAATTTAGCTTTGACAAAACCAAAGACTCAACAAGTAAAATACGCAGTTCTTCAGACAGATATGGTCGCGCTTTGTATATAACTTTAAGCCTATAGAAACAATTCCTGATTGACTCTGTGACATGTTTCTCAAAACGAAGTTCTGCGTCCATAATCAGACCCAAATTACGTGCCTCGTAAACACGATCAATTGGCTCCCCCATAATAGTTATGCAGAAAGTAGTGGTCTTAATTGCGTTCAATTGGGCCTTAGTACCAAAAAGCATGTACTTTGTTTTGTGTGGGTTCAGCACCAGTGAATTTCGTTTGGACCAATCTACAATGCTCTCTAGATCACCATGTAGATCTTTTAATGCTCTTTGATACTCATGTGGTTTAAATGAAATGTAAATTTGTGTATCATCGGCATAAATATTAAAAGCTATTAATGAAGACCTGTGTAGGCAACTCAGTTTATGTTATATATTTCGCGAGACCCCACCGTCGGCGCCGTACAACGGCTGGGCCGAGCGAGACGAGCGGCGGCGACCCGCACCCCGCGCCCCCGCACCTCTGTAAGCCGCGCGCGATGCGCGAGCGGCGAGTCACGTAAACAAATAGTCGGCATTTTACCTCGGTACGGTGCGCGCGTGCTGCTCGCCGCCGAAGAATTTCTATAATTACGATTACCTGTGCCTAAATATCTACAGCTGGTACTTCGAGCCGGATTTTCGTAATTATTATGAGTGTGAAAACCGGCTGCATTACGAGGAGCAAAGCTCATGCTTCTGCTGGAGAAGATCGACCCGGATCCGATACGACGTGTGTCGCTACGAACCCGCGTAGTGAACGAGTAGCCACGTCGACACGTTCGAGCCGATCAGGTCGTTCAAGCCGAGAAGCGTTGCGCTTACGTGCCGAATACGAAGCGGAAAAAGAGTTAGCCAAGTTGAAAGAAGAGCTAATAAAGAAGAAGTTGGCGTTAGATATAGCGGAAATCGAAGATGAGGGAGAGGATTGTCCGCGGAGTGTGTGTGACGCTAATAACGTGAAAGAGTGGCTCGATAATAACGATAAATTAGCCACCTTTGAGCACGAGCCGCCGGTAGACGCGCCATGCTCGATCGAGAAAACGCCTGCGCCGCCGCCGCCGCCACGGGTTCTCGAAGCGCCCGCGCCGCCGCTGCCGCATGAGTACGCACCCCCCGCGCCTCCCGCCACCGCTACGTCCGACATCATGCATCTTGCCGACGTAATTATTACGAATATGTCAAAACGACCACGACAAAACTATGATCTCCCCATATTTGATGGCAACCCGGTGGATTGGCTGGTGTATCGGCGCACCTACGAGGCTACCGCGTCGACATATAGCAGGTTCGAGAACTCCCTACGACTGCAAGCATCACTCCGTGGCGCGGCAAAGTGTGCCGTTGAAGATCTCCTGCGCACCGGGTCTGACCCTGAAGACGTGATTAGCGCCCTAGAAGAAGAGTTTGGACACCCTAATCTTCTATTAGAATCAGTGTTAAAGAAGATAAGAGGTTTGCCACGTGTGTCAGACAGCGGCGCCGAATTACGAAACATGACCTGCGTCGTTCGAAACTGTGTTTACATTTTGAAAAATATAAAAGCGGAGGGTTATTTATGTAACCCTCAAATAACGCACGAAGTTCTAAGTAAGTTAACCGCTGTGCAACGATCGCAATACGGCGAATTTGTTATGAAAATGAACATTGATAGCAAAGAAGATCTTCGTGTATCGCCGAACATAAGTATTGTGCTCGAGTTTCTAAGTCACTTGTCACGGGCATCAGCTTATTACTTACCACTAAGCACTATGAGCACCGAGCATTATACTCATCGGAACCGGAATACCGCTGCTGCTAACTCCGCTGTCGCCGCCGCCGCTGCTGTTAATAATTCACGCGCGGGGCGCGCGGACTCATCTCGTCATCACCGGGAACATACTCACCGTGTACACATCACCAGCGAGGAATCGGCGTCGCCGAATACATCGCCGAGCACGTCATCGTCGTCCGCGAGTGTGTGCGCGTTGTGTAGCAGTACGGACCATCAATTACCCGAGTGCGATAAATTCGTTCGTAAAAGTGAGATAGAAAAGTGGGACTTCGTTAAGTTAAATAAGCTGTGCTTTAAATGTTTAGTGCAAAGTCATTCTCGTTATCGTTGTCGCGCAAAACGGTGTGCAAAGTGTCGTTCTCCGCATCATACGCTTCTCCACTACGAGAAATCCGGCGCCAGCGCCGCCGCCACCCCTAGCGCTCCGCCTGCGGATGCCGCGGCGCAGGCGCCGGCAGTAGCGCAAGTACAGTCGCCGTCGGACGCCGAATCAGTAACGAGTATGGGTGAGCGATGTCGATACACGAAAACATTGTTAAAAATTATGCCGGTTACTATTATTGTTAATAATGTTGAACATAAATGTTATGCGTTACTTGATGATGGGGCCACTGTATCATTAATCGATAGTAATGTTTGTAATTTTAGTGGTCAACTGTCCCCATTGAAAATTATTAGTGCACGTGGTCATGTTGTTACTGATAAGAATTCTTGTAGGGTAACTGCGCTAATACGTGGACCCAACGGTTTATGCCATAATATCACGTTACGTACTATCGAGAACATAGACTTACCTACCCAGAGCGTGTCCGCCAAAGTCTTAGCTACAAATAAACATCTTCAAGGATTAGAATACTGTGAGATGTCCTGCGCTAAGCCCTTGATATTAATTGGGCAGGACAATTGGCAGTTAATAGTTAACCAACAAATACGGCAGGGAAAGTCCGGACAACCCGTAGCGTCGCTTACAAAGTTAGGGTGGGTTGTTCATGGGCCTGTAGGTATTAGTAGCGAGTCCGTTCGGGAGTCGGTTAACGTTGTCTTTGATAAGTTAGATGATCTAAGTGAACTTGTGAAGCAGCAATTTTTGCTAGAGTCCATTGGTATTACGGAGGTGTCACGTAAAAATGCTGAGACGGAACGCGCGTGTAAGATACTAGATAACACTAGTCGCCGTGTTGACGGGGGTTGGGAGGTAGGATTGCTCTGGTCACGTGACGCTGTACACTTACCTGATAATTACGATAATGCTGTCAAGCGTTTACGCGGGATAGAAAGAAAGATAGATAAAAATCCCGATTACGCTGACGCCTATACCCGTCAGATTGAAAGGTTAGTTTCTGAGCAGTACGCTAGGCCGTTGGATGCTCCGCTGAACGTTAACCCGGTATGGTACTTGCCGCATTTTGGGGTTACTAACCCGAATAAACCAAACAAGCTAAGGTTAGTTTATGATGCCGCGGCCAAGTATAAGGGTACATGTTTAAATGATTATTTGTTGACAGGGCCGGACTTGTTAAATTCCTTATTAGGCGTTTTGTTTAAATTCCGTTCCGGTCCGATAGCTTATACAGCGGACATAGCTGACATGTTCCTCCGTATTAAAATTAGGAAAGAAGATCAGGGCGCGCAGCTATTTCTATGGAGAGGCCGTGACAGGGGGCGGGACCCTGACACATATGTAATGAACTCAATGATTTTCGGTGCTAAGTCATCGCCTGCCTCAGCCATCTATGTTTTGAACAAAAATGCTAGCGAGTTCCAAGATTCATATCCTGAGGCTGTCAAAGCGATACACAAAAACCATTATATGGATGACTATCTAGACAGTGTTCAGTCAGTAGATAGTGCTCGTCAGCTGATCAAAGATGTTTCCATGATTCACTCCGCTGGTGGTTTCTCTATTAGGGGATGGGTGACCAACTCACCTGAGCTTCGTAAAGAGTTACCAGCTGTTGTGCCAGGTAAAGTAAATTTTGACAAGTCTCCATATAGTGGCGAACGTACTTTAGGTATGATATGGGTGCCGGAATCCGACGAATTAGCGTTCGATTTATCTTTTAAAAAGGTTGCACCTGACGTAGTTGAGGGTAGGGTTATCCCCACCAAACGTCAGTTCCTGAGAGTGATTATGAGTATATTTGATCCGTTAGGCTTACTTTGTCCCTACACGATAAAGTCTAAAATCTTGTTACAGAAAATATGGAAATCTGGTGTAGGATGGGACAATCAGCTGAAGCAGGATGAATTCAAGGAATGGGAAAGGTGGCTGCAGGATATCAAACAGCTATGTAATGTGCGTGTGCCACGTTGGTACGGGCTCAACCCATCGACCGTCGAGTTACATGTTTTTGGTGATGCGAGCGAATGGGCTTATGCTGCAGTGGCATATTTAGTTGGTAGGGACGAATCTGGTAATCCAACCGTCTCACTCGTAATTGGAAAAGCCCGTGTCGCACCGTTAAAGGTTATATCCGTGCCTCGCCTCGAACTGCAGGCAGCTGTGTTAGCGTGTCGATTAGCTTGTACCATAGTAAAAGAACAAGACTTGGTTATAACGGGCAAATACTTGTGGTCCGATTCGAAAACAGTGTTAAAGTGGGTACATTCGGATCCCCGTGATTTTCAGAAGTTCGTTTCACACAGATTGGCAGAAATCGACCGGAAGTCCAACCCCGGTGACTGGCGTTGGGTGCCGTCAGCAGATAACCCCGCTGATGAGGCCACGAAATTGTACTGGCCTACAAATTGCAAGTTGTGGTTTACAGGTCCCTCTTTTTTGTACCGGAACAAAGACCATTGGCCAGTCAACGAGTTCGACGATGCAGCTAATATAGATTTGGAGCGTCTTGAGAAAGTTAATGTTGTACAACAGTATGTACCGTTATTTAAAGTTGATAAGTTCAGTAGTTGGACGCGGGCTGTTAGGTCCACAGGTCGCGTTCTTGCCTTTTTAGGTATATGCCGCAAGAAACAGATTGAGAAGCTAACTGCTGACAACGTACGGGATGCCGAGATTCTTTTGTTAAAGCAATCCCAGGCTGAGACTTTCTCTGAAGAGTTGACGCTGCTGAGAACCAAAAGTGTATTACCTGCCAGAAGTAAGATTCGTGTCTTAGATCCTTTTTTGTATGAAGGTGATGGGTTGCTTCGAGTCAGAGGACGCCTAAGTGCTGCACCGGAATTAATGTTTAATGAAAAGTACCCCATTATATTGGACGGTCACAGCTATACCGCGCGGCTTATTGCGCTTGAATATCACAAGCGTGCCCACCATGCTAATACTGAAACTGTCATAAACAGCATTAGGGAAAAGTTTTGGATAACCCAGTTGCGACGTACAGTTAAAGCAGCCGTGTCCAAGTGTCAACCTTGCCTAGTCCGTCGCGCTCGCCCTTCGTTGCCCAAGATGGGAGATCTACCTTCTGCTAGACTTGTCAACACCAGAAGAGCCTTTGTACATTGCGGGGTAGATTATTTTGGTCCTATGGACGTTACAATCGGAAGGCGTCGTGAGAAAAGATGGGGTGTTATTTTTACTTGCCTTGTCACTCGCGGTGTCCACATTGAGGTCGCTTCACTATCGGCAGACTCGGCCATTATGGCAATCCGACGCTTGATAGCTCGCCGGGGAGAGCCTTCTATTATGTTCAGCGATAGAGGCACGAATTTTGTAGGTGCTGATGCAGAGCTGAGAGCTGCTGTTCATGCTTTGGAGCATGACAAAATACACGACTTCGTCGCTACCAGGGGCATTTCTTGGCAGTTTAACCCGCCTGCAGCCCCGCATATGGGTGGGTGCTGGGAGCGGCTTGTCCGCTCGGTTAAGACCGCACTCAAGGTTGTCTTGACAGCGCGAGCACATAAGGAGGAGCTGTTAACAACATTGATGGCTGAGGTGGAGATGACTTTGAACAGTAGACCATTGACTTTTGTGGGATCGGACCCCGATGGGCCCATCGCTCTTACCCCCAATCATCTATTGATAGGTACGGCTACCGGGACATCTACGTTAGGCATATTTGATGCATCTGACTTAACCTGTAGAAAAGCTTGGGTAAAGGCTCAGGCTTTGGCGGACATGTTTTGGCGTCGCTGGCTTAAGGAGTATGTCCCCACCCTGCAAAAGCGTCAAAAGTGGCTTCGCGAAGTGCGTCCAGTGAAGGTGGGAGACATGGTTCTCATTTTAGAAGATCATCAGCCGAGGAATGCGTGGCCTAGGGGTGTCATTAGCGCAGTCCACCCAGGTCGCGATGGCCAAATTAGAGTTGTTACTATAAAAACCTGTAAGGGGTATATGAAACGACCGGTTGTTAAGGTCATTGTGTTGCCTACTGACGAATTTGTTCAGGAACAAGGGGGTGGAATGTAGGCAACTCAGTTTATGTTATATATTTCGCGAGACCCCACCGTCGGCGCCGTACAACGGCTGGGCCGAGCGAGACGAGCGGCGGCGACCCGCACCCCGCGCCCCCGCACCTCTGTAAGCCGCGCGCGATGCGCGAGCGGCGAGTCACGTAAACAAATAGTCGGCATTTTACCTCGGTACGGTGCGCGCGTGCTGCTCGCCGCCGAAGAATTTCTATAATTACGATTACCTGTGCCTAAATATCTACAACCTGGAAAGGATTGTAAATTGGTCTGAACGAAATTCGCTACTCCTTAACCCAGTCAAAACAAAGTGTATGTTGTTCGGAACTAAACCTCAGTTAGAAAAAATAATACCCAAAACCGGGGACGTCACTATTAAAGGGCAACATATTGAATATGTGAGTGAAGCGCGAAACCTAGGCTTGATTATGGACCAAGACCTTCATTTTGAGACACACGTTTTAAACTGTGTCAAAAATTGTTTCTACCGTTTAAAGGTTTTATATAAAATGCGTTCATATCTAAGCGAGGAATTACGTGTGCAGCTAGTAGAAAGTTTGGTTCTATCAAAGTTAAATTACGCAGACACTGTTATAGGACCCAGA
The DNA here is from genome assembly GCA_947562105.1 of Shargacucullia verbasci. Classification (NCBI taxonomy): domain Eukaryota; kingdom Metazoa; phylum Arthropoda; class Insecta; order Lepidoptera; family Noctuidae; genus Shargacucullia; species Shargacucullia verbasci. The sequence continues at coordinate 10,974,081 of OX387281.1, read as the reverse complement.
GACTCTTAGCGCGAACAGAGAGACTACTTCAAAGAGTTCAGAATGCCTGTGCACGTTTTTGTTTCACTGTACCACCAAGGAGCCACATTACACCTTTCCTTATCCCTAGAACCGTACCCTGGGGTACAAATAGAAAAAATATTTGGAAATTGGCGATTACTTTTTCGTTTCACAACGGATTTCTTCGCGCTGCCGCGTATTTGCGCGGGGCGGGTCGCGTCGAAGCATCAGTCGAGCGCGACTCCTGTTACTGTGTGTTCGTGGCAAGGCGTGCGTGGGGTACTCCAGTACCCCTGGTTACAGTTAAGGTAACTATATTCATTACTATTTTGTGAATGTTTTTACGAAATAATGCATGTTATTGTTTTGTTTGATACATGTTTTTCATTTGCATAATTACCTTAGCCATAACTTTGTATAAAAAAAATGTGTAGGTGCTTAATATTTATTATATTTATTTATTTTTGTTTACCTTAGTTGTTTTGTATTTTATTGCATGTAATTAAAAATCACAATATATTTTTGAAAATTTAATATATGTTTATAAAAATATTTCGAACTTTGTCAAACTGTCTGATACTCATTCTTTGAACACTAGGAATAAACACAACCTTGCTGTACATGCTACGCGCCTCCACAGAATAAGCAACTCGTTCATGGGACAATGTATACGCTTTTACAATAAGCTTCCCAATGATATACGTAATTTAACATTAAAGAAGTTCAAAATTGTAATTAAATCTAAACTTTGTAAAAAAGGATACTATAAAATTTCGGACTATTTAGATGACAAAAACGCTTGGGATTGAGCCGCTCTTTAGCCTTTCCTTTTTTTTTTTTTTATATATACAAATTTTGCCATTAATTATTATATTATTTACTTCATTATTTTGTTATTGTAATGTCGTTTAAATTGAAATTATTTCTTATATATAACCGCTATACATTGTAAATGTGAGTGAGATCTAGGCTGAGCGCTCTTCATTTCATTAATTCTCACGATAACTGATGCATGCTTGCACTCTGTTGCGACAGGTTAGCTCAAATAGTTATGGCACTTTCTTCAAAAGGCTATTCCACCCTATATTTGTCTCACATAAACCTTTACATCAATACAATCTGTCTGGACTTTAAAATAGACTTTGACCCCTGAGTTTGTTTCGGCGTTTCTTCTCAGGGATAGTCATAGGAAATGCCGACGCCATCTAGTTTAAAAAAGACGTGTAAAAGTGATTGAAAAATCCTAATTGCAAAATAAATAATTTCATTTCATTTCATTTCATTTCATTTCATTTCATTTCATTTCATTTCATTTCATTTCATTTCATTTCAATTTCATTTCATTTCATTTCATTTCATTTCATTTCAAATAATTCTTTTTTTAGATGGCTTTATGTTAAAATTTATCAGAAAATGAAATTCCAAGCCTTCTTCTGGACACTGATGATGAAGAAGAAGTGATTCTTGGGGATGAATTGGAAGATGAACCGGATGAAATTATTTCCGACTTTTGCGATGAACAGAATACTGTAGAAGAGGATGGGTCTGACCATGAAGCAGATTTTCAATGCTCGGAAGAAGAACTTGAAGAGGATAGTGTCCAGGTTAGAATTAGAAATTCTCCAGTAACAGTTTTTACAGTACCCGAAGTTTTGCGAGGTAAAGGAACAAAAAAGCAAAGAACTAGAGAAAAATTTGTATGGTAGCCTTTGTGTCTTCTACGGCATTTTGAATATTATCGGAATCAATTCTATGATATTACTGCATTCATCTAACGCCACCGGTAAACAAGTTTTCAAGAATAGACGAACTTATCTGAAGGCTCTAGCTTTTGACCTTATAAAACCTCATTAGGAGGACCGATTTTATACAAAGTTTTGCCGATGCATCTCCAAATAAGTCTTAGCGGTATATTAGAAAAAAAGCAGTCTTTCGATGCTCCAGCCCCTTCAGATTCAAAATCTGGAAGATGTTTAATTTGTCTGAGGTCAAAAGACCGTAAATCACGCACTCGATGTGAAAAATGTAAAAGTTTTATATGTTTAGAGCACCAAAAAAAGATTTGCCAAAACTGTTAAGATATAATAATAATCTTTATTTTATAAAAAAACAGATTGTAGGTATATATTACAACATTTATAATTTTCACAATTTTGTCTCCAATCAAGTGGGTGAACTGCTGTTCTCCTAGCTAGGCTATATAAAGAGGGGATCGGGACTGTTACTCCTTAATACAGGCTGTATTAAGGAGTAACAGTCCCGATCCCCTCTATTTTTAATGTTATAATAACTGTATAGTACATTTAAAATTTATGTTATGTAAGAATTTATAACTACAAGTGCTACTAATTTTACAAATTAACTAATTAACTAAATTTTATGTTTTTTTATTTAATAACATAACATTTTATTTGATATCAAGCGCGAAAAAGCGCGGTTTTATATATATAAGTATATGTGTGTGAGTGTGTGCGTGCGTGTGGGTGTGTATGTGTGTGTGTAAGTGTGCGTGAGCGTGGTTTGAGAACGTGTGGGCAGTGTAAGTATGCGTGCGTGTGTTTAGAGTAAACGAGTATGCGTGGTGTGATGAGAGTGAATTTGTGTGGGTCTTTATGTTGTGTGGTCCAAGGTACAAACTTGTCATCACTTAAATTAAATATTTTTCTGTTTCGTCGTAGGTTTTATTTTGAAGGAATGAGCGAACAGTCTTTTTGCAATTATAGTACGATAGATTATATATTGGACATTTCTTGTTTAGTTTATTGTAAAGAGACGGACCTAAGAAATAAAAGAATCTCTTAGTAAATGACAACCGGGGTTGTGGAGGGGTACATATTATATCTTTTCGACGTTTTTTAATTTCTTTGTAAGGTGTTATGTGGTGCTGCAACAGAATAGTTTGTAAAATAAAATGTTGCCGCACGTTAAGGACGTTGCAGTCTTTGTATAACTGACTGGTTGGAAAAATAAGTGGACGAAAGGTAGCCACTTTCAGTATAGCTCGATGTGCAACTTCTAAAGGTTTAAGGATAGTTTTTGCAGCACCACCCCAACAGGAAATATAATAGGTTATAATTGATAAGCATAAGGCAAAATAGACATTACGTATAATATTTGGATTAGCAATATTTTTTAAGGTTTTAAAGATATAGATTAGTTTGCGAACTCTGCCTGTAAGTGCGTTTATATGAGATTTAAAATTTAGATTCTTGTCTATGACTATACCTAAGTATTTGATATTATGAGTGGAGGATATGGGTAAGCAGTGGCATGTATTTTGAGTTTGCAGTTTGCATGTGTGAGCTTTCAGTGATATAGGTAGGTTAGGTTAGGTAGCAGAGCTGACGGAATAGGTAATGAACTTGGTTTTTGAGGTATTAAGTGTAAGTGTATGAGAAAAAAGCCAGTTCAGTGTTGCATCGAAGCCATGCTGTGCTATGTGCTCGAGTTCGGACCATGTGTCGGCGACGAAAGTTATAGCAGTGTCATCTGCAAAGGAAGTGATCTTAGCATTTGGGATTTTTAGGTTGCATAAGTCGTTTATAAAGACTAGAAATAATGTGGGGCCCAGTATGCTTGTGCGTCCTTGTGGGACGCCATAGAAGATAGGAAGCTCATTGCTGCTGTGACTATCAATTTTAACTGTTTGAGAGCGATTGGTGAGGTAACTTTGAAAGAGATCTAGTTGCAGCCCCCTGACACCCATCCCCTCAAGCTTGAATAAGAGAGTACGGACGGGAACGGTGTCGAATGCCTTCGCAAGGTCTAAAAATATTGTCAGTACCTTTTTGTTGGTGTTCAGGTTTTGTACAATATTATCAGTTAACTCCTGAACTGCGTCACAGGTAGATTTGTTTTTGCGAAAGCCAAATTGCTGAGATGATAATAATTTGTAATGTTCAAGGTAGTATATAAGCCTTTTATTGATAATACGTTCGAGTACCTTAGATAAGGCACTCAGAACTGCTATAGGACGGTAATTATTCGGCAAGTTCCCGTCACCTCCCTTTAACACTGGGTGAATGATTGTCTTTTTAAGTGAAGAGGGAAAGACGGCAGTCTCGAAACAAAGATTAAAAATGTGGCAAAGAATAGGTGCCAGAGTGGTTGAGTATCTCTTCAGGATGTAGGGTGATATGCGATCCCAGCCAGTAGCAGCATCAGCGCGCAATGAGCGTATGACTGTATTAATTTCGTCAACGTCTGTAGGTTCAAGGACAAACGATGAAGTCGATGAGTTATTAGAAATGGGTTGAGTGAGTGTCGGTGGTTGCGTAGTACTAGTGTGAATTATGTCATTAGCAAGTTTCTCGCCAATGTTGACAAAGTATGAGTTTACAATATTACAAGACTCAATAGATGAGGATGACAAAGTTAGTAACTGTGAAGATGTATTTTTAGATTTAGTTGTATTCGTTACTCGTTTTATAGCATTCCAAAGTGTTTTAGGGTTATTGCTAGCTTTTTTTAGTTCCTGTGTATCAAAGGTCCTCTTTGCTTTTTTTAGAATATTAACACAAAAGTTTCTGTATCGAATGTAAGTAAGTTTTTGTAGTTCATTTTCTGGGGAGTTTTTGACTTTTTTGTGTAAAGCATCCCTGTTCCTTATGCACCGTAGTAGACCAGGTGTGATCCACGGTTTAAGGATTCTCTTTTTAGATGGAACCTTTTTAAGTGTGGTATTTTCAGAAATGGATACTGTGACTAAGTTTAGTAATATATCGGTAGCCGTGTTTGCGTCTCTTATACTAAAAATAGGGGTAAAATCTAGTTGTGTCATTGATTTGTCAAGTCCCTCATAGTCAATTTTAGTTATAAAGGAGCTGGCTAACGTTTTCGAAGATTTACCTTGAATGCAAAGTAAGGAGGAGCAGTGATCTGTTACTGTTGAACTTATGACAAGTGTAATGCATGGAGACTTTGTTTTTAGGAATGTGTGGTCCAAACAATTACCATCTCTCGTCGGGAGAGTGTGAGCAGGAAGATAACCGTGATAGGCTAAGCAATTTAAGTATTCGTGGGACCACTTATCAGATGTAGTAGGTTTGATATCTAGATTCAAGTCACCTGTCATGATTACAGATTTAAATTTATGTAGCGACGGAAGAATGTTGTTAAGAACTGTGAGAAAGCTGTTTATATTGTCTATTGATGGTGATCGATAAATACAAATAATTGCCAGGTCGAAGTTAATTTTGATAATAAGACCAGAAGCTGTTTAGTGAAAATCTGGTTCATCGCATGTAACCAACAGGTCCGATTTTGAATATACCACAACACCATCACTTTTGTTTATATGTTTGGTGGTCATATACGTGGTATAATTATCCAAAATCAGAATTGTGCTATTGCTAGAGCATGGTAGCCAACATTCAGTTAGAACAACCAGATCGCAATCGAACGAGATACGGTGCAGGAGAGTTTGTAAGTTTAAAAAGTTACAGTTAATAGAACGTATGTTTTGTGTCAGGAGTTTAATGTAGTTGTTAGGACGTTTTATGATGGGAAGTGCTTCCTCGGGTGTGCATGTATGGGTAATTGATACAGATAGTTGGTCGATGTTGTCAATTAAATTGTTAATGTTACTAGTCATTTTTCCGATTTAGTAAGGGTAGATTGGATGCTATAAAAAGCAAGAAGGTTGTCTTAGCAATGTATGAAAAGCTTATTAGTGAGGATAACAGATGTGAAAAATTTATATTTATTATTTTTAAGTCGCTAGGTAAGTAGTAGGGATGAGAGCAAGCATAATATGTGAGGAGGAGTATGAATAGTGACAGTCTGTAGTTGTTACGTGTAGGTGTTGAGTGATTTATATATGAGAGTATATTGTGGTAATAGTAGTGTGTGTAGGTTTTGTTCGTGTATGTATAGTGTATTTTATAAAAGCAATTGTAAAAAATGATTAAATAACTAATTAGAGAAAATACGGTATACTTAAATCCAGGTAGTCATGCTGTGTTGGTTGTCGCTAGCTGCTTCAGTTGTTCTTCGTTTTTCACTAAAATAGCCTGGGTATCAGGATTCTTTTTCAGCATAACTCTTCCATTTGACGTCCAACAATAGTCGTATGTGTGCTGTTTTGCGTAATTTCTAGTAAGATAAAATAACCTTTTAGAATTTGCTGTTAGTAGCTCGGTGATATAAATGGGTGTTTCTTCTGCAGCTTTTACGTTTAGATGCGTTGATTTTATTTTATCTTTAGGATTACATTTATTGTAATTTTTAACAGCAGCAAGAAATTTTGTTTTGATCATTGTATTAGAGAACTTTACTACTATATTCGATGTTAAGTTTTCCTTTTTTGAGGGTAGTCTTGTAATATCACGAATACTAGAGGATTCTGTATCAAGGCCCAGATGATTTGATAGGTGTGTTAAAGTTTCAAACAGCATGATCTTGGTCTCGTTCTGCCTTTTGGGTACATTACGTAATTCTATAGAGGTTTTGATGAGATTGCGGTCTAAAGTTTCTATCTTGTCTTCCAGTGTAGATAGCTGAATTGCCATGGAGCCACTTTCTTTTTCAAGACCTATAATTTTATTTTCAAGTGACTGTAATTGATCGGAAACTGCTGTCATTGTTTTTTTGAGTTCACTATTTGTGGCCTTGATTTCAGAGTAGTGATTTTTTATTTCTGATATGTTCCTTTTATTAAGATCTAATTATATTATGTAAGACTGAAATAAGTGCCATAAAAGTTTATAGAATACTCTTTATTGTACACCGATAAAAATTTGGATACAACTTATATATTTATATATGTACAAAGGGCGGTCTTATCGCAGTCGGCGATCTCTACCAGACAACCTTAGGATGGACAAGAATAGAAGGCGAAAAGATAAGGGTAGTCTGTGGTGTAACAATTGATTAATAGTTTATATATATGTATATAACATATATATAAATATTATAATAATAGTAAATAATTTGTATAATAATACATACTTAAATACAGTTATAATATACCTAATTAAATAGATAGGTAATGCTCTTTCACAAGTTTTTTAAAAGTTGGTAATGTTTGAGCATGCCTCACTTTTACTGGCAACGCATTCCACAGGCGAGCAGCTTGCACTGTAAACGATTTACCAAAGAAAATTTATGTAAGTTGATTATTAATAAATGTTTATTCTTATATAAAAAAATATGTTTTATTTGCAGGGGTATTCGAGTACCCCTGGGTACTGTTACTTAAAGTCTATTATGGGTACGGTTCTACGGTTAATAAACACAACATAAAGAAAATGAAATCACGCTGAAAATTGCACCTTGCTTGTCTCCTTTTCGGCGTTGTAAAGCATAAGTGTCCGTCAAATGAAATGAAATGAAATTATTTATTTTGCAATTAGGATTTTTCAATCACTTTTACACGTCTTTTTTAAACTAGATGGCGTCGGCATTTCCTATGACTATCCCTGAGAAGAAACGCCGAAACAAACTCAGGGGTCAAAGTCTATTTTAAAGTCCAGACAGATTGTAATGATGTAAGGGTTTATGTGAGACAAATATAGGGTGGAATAGCCTTTTGAAGAAAGTGCCATAACTATTTGAGCTAACCTGTCGCAACAGAGTGCAAGCATGCATCAGTTATCGTGAGAATTAATGAAATTAAGAGCGTTCAGCCTAGATCTCACTCACATTTACAATGTATAGCGGTTATATATAAGAAATAATTTCAATTTAAACGACATTACAATATCAAAATAATGAAGTAAATAATATAATAATTAATGGCAAAAATTGTATATAAAAAAAAAAGAAAGGCTAAAGAGCGGCTCAATCCCAAGCGTTTTTGTCATCTAAATAGTCCGAAATTTTATAGTAACCTTTTTTACAAAGCTTAGATTTAATTACAATTTTGAACTTCTTTAATGTTAAATTACGTATATCATTGGGAAGTTTATTGTAAAAGCGTATACATTGTCCCATGAACGAGTTGCTTATTCTGTGGAGGCGCGTAGCATGTACAGCAAGGTTGTGTTTATTCCTAGTGTTCAAAGAATGAGTATCAGACAGTTTGACAAAGTTCGAAATATTTTTATAAACATATATTAAATTTTCAAATATATATTGTGACGCTACAGTTAGAATATTAATTTCCTTAAATCTGTGTCTCAGCGACACCCTTGGACCAAGATTATAAATAACTCGGACAGCCCTTTTTTGCAAGACGAATATAGTACCTATTGATGTCTGCAGAGTTTCCCCAGAGGAGGATGCCGTAAGTCATAACGCTATGAAAATAACTGAAATAAACTATTCTGGCTGTATCCACATCAGTTAAGTGCCGAATTTTTTTGACAGCAAACGCGGCAGAACTAAGCCTACCCGATAATTTGTTTATTTGCGGACCCCATTGCAGTTTGGAGTCTATAGTGATGCCTAGGAAAACAGTCGAATCCACAATGTCCAGTTCCACTCCATTCAATTTAACATTGATTGGTACTTGTCGGACATTGGGCGTTGAAAATTTAAGACATTTAGTTTTTTTCTCATTAAGGAGAAGATTATTAACATTGAACCAATGAACTACATGAGATAGTGCAACGTTAACTGCCCATATCTGCACTCTAAGATATCGTGGGTAAATAGTTACCGCCAGCGCGAGGGTAGACGTTGTGCTCAGCAACTGGCCACACCGCAACACGGTACCGCAGCCTTTCGGGGAAGCTTTCGTTATGCAACGTCCAAGTGTTGGAACAACATACCTCCTCCGATTAGGGACCTGAGGAATATAGAAACGTTTAGAAATAAACTTAAGTTATTTATTCTAACATCTTAAATTGAATATAATTCTCTAATTATTATGATCAGTTATTTAATTTTAATTCAATTTATAATTATATTGTTAATTTTCTAATGTTATTTTGGTATTCAATTTTATAAAAAAATATAAAGTATTAAGCATAAACTTACCAACATCGTTGCGGTTTGGCGGCATAGTTGTGAGTGTTCTCACATAAGCACCAGTATCGAGGATATTTTGCTGACTGTTTAAGTACTGATACTGATATTGTTCTCAATTAATTTTATTGGCGAACAATCCAGTTGTCGTCGTTAAAAGTAGTAGGGAACCGACTAGACAGAACAAGAAATCATCATGGGTGGGATAAATATGTCACCTGCACTCATACATATTACATGCAACATGGTGTTCCGTCGCTTCCGCGGACAAGTGCCACAGGACAGCACAAAAACAATAAGTGCAAAGTGAAGTGCTACTAACATAATCCAAGCGACACTTCGAACAGCAACATTAGCCTTCAAATATTAGAAAAAATGTTAGATGATAAGTTCGAGATCCACAAGAATTACCTTCTCAAACAAATCAAATCCTTCATAACCGAGGAAATTTCAAATAATATCCTCAAATTTAATTCTGACACTTTAGAAAACATGAAAACTCTAAACCTCCATCAAGAAAACACCTCCAAAATTATTGCCAGTATAAATAATCGGATCTCTACCCTTGAAAGCGAAAACGAAAAACTTAAAACAGAAATTCAAGAGCTTAAAAACGCATGTAAACAAACGCTTAATGAAAACACTACATTCAACAATAAATTGAAAGATACCCACCCCTGCCCCAATAAAATTGTTATATTTGGTTTAAACGAATATCACACAAGAACAGAAGATTTGCACTATAGAATTATTACAATGTTTCAAGAAATATGCGACATTAATCTCACAGGCTACATTGAAGAAATATGCAGAATAGGTAGAAAGGGATATCACAGACCTGTAATGGTTGAATTTTTAAGCAAGAGACTACCTAAATATCTATTAAAAAACTACCAATTCTTTCGAAACACTGGAATTGCTATATCTGAATATCTCGACAAAGAAACTATCCACAAACGCAAGCTGCTCAGACAAACTCTATCAGAAGCCAGGCGAAATGGACAACACGCTGTAATTAAGGAGAACAAGTTAATAATTAATGGAATAGAGTTTGACGAAACACACGACGAAACATTAAACATATATCACAACGCCAAAAATGAAACTTTTTCCGACAATATAACAACCCAAAATAGTAATAACAGAACAATAATCCGACCAATTCAGTCAGAAGAGCAACGACCACCACACTACGATACTCAACGAAATCCACATCCATATAGCCGCCGACAACATACTTTTCGAGAACAATTTTAAAATCTTATACCAGAATATACGAAGCATTAAAAACAAATACCACCTACTCCAGTCAATTATAGAAGAGGAAAATATGATACATGCTATATGTCTCACAGAAACCTGGATAACACAGAATAAAATAGATTTACTACACTTAGATGGCTACAGCGTCACGTCAACTTATAACAGAAAAAACCACGAAGGTGGCGGCGTTTGTTTCCTACTGAAAGAGAATATTGTTTTCACTGAAATAATAGACATATTATCATTGAGTATAGAATATATATTTGAAGTATGTGCAATAGAAATAGTCAAAGAAAATTTAATTGTTATCGTTATATATTGGCCCCAAAAAAACAGGGAACCCGAACTGTTTTATAATTCTCTTGAAAATCTCTTGCAAACAATTACACTTAAACATAGCAAAAAGAAAATAATTATAGGCGGTGATCTAATGAACAGCTTTAATTTTGAACAACAAATAAAAGAACCAGCCAGAATTGCAAATGACAGCGCCACTTGTATAGACTTGATATTTATTAATTTTAATAATACTACACTCTCCACGTCTGTAAAAGAATATGGTGTATCTGATCACAAGGGAATATTGATAACAATGCCAATGAAATTAAATAACCAAAAACCATGGTATGTAAACAAGCGAATACTCAACCAAAATAACATAAATGCCTTTAATGCTGAATTAGATAACATTACATGGGAAACCATATTAACGGAAGACAAAAATTTAAACGAAAACTTTGAAATATTTCACGATATCATAAGAAAAACTTTAGACAAATGTATACCCAAAACTCGTATTAAACTAAAGGTCAAGTTAAAAGAAACACAACTAACGAAAGGATTAAAAATATCTTGTAGGAACAAACGACTTCTTAAAATATTCATCTCAAAAAACAAAAACCCGATTCTAGAAAATAATTATAAAATATATGAAAAAACTCTTAAACGTACAATTTTAAAATATAAAAAGCTACAATATATCAATCAAATAAAGAAAAGTGACAATATTTCAAAAACAATGTGGCAAATCATAAAAGAAAAAACAAATAACATAACTACAAAAATAAAGAAAAATATTAGTTTAAAATTAAATAACAACCTTATAAATGACCCATCTCTAATCGCAAACGCATTTAACGACTTTTTTGTCAAAGTAGGAGGCCAACCTGGCACTCAACCAGGTCGCCCGATAAGCACGCCTACAGATAAATCTATATATATAAAGCCAGTAGACCCATACGAAATTCACGATATAATATGTAACCTTAAAAACAAAAATAGCTTCGGCCACGATGAAATACCACCAACATTAATAAAGAAATGCGTCAGAAACTTCGTTATGCCTCTCGTATTTTTAATAAACCAGTCTTTTGCAGAAGGAATTTTCCCAAATATTTTAAAAATCTCAGTAATCAAACCCATACATAAAAAAGGAGAACTAACAAACCGCAACAACTACCGGCCTATAGCTCTCTTGCCTACGTTCTCAAAAATTTTTGAAACTGCCATGTCTAAACGCCTATACTCCTATTGTGAAAAATATCACATTTTTGATGACAGCCAATATGGGTTCCGCAAAGACCGATCGACTACTTATGCAGTTTACAGATACATTCAACACATACTTAACATTTTAAATGACCGCAAATATGCTATAGGTATCCTTTTGGACATGAGCAAAGCATATGATAGAGTCTCATATCAAATCCTTTTAAATAAACTAGAAGTTATCGATATCCGAGGAGTCGCTCATAAATGGTTCCAGTCCTATTTACACAATCGTAACCAATATGTAGAAGTTGAACACCATAACTTCCAAAGTGGCGATATTACACAGGTAAGATCTAAAGTAGTAGATGTCAGAAACTCTATCCCTCAGGGTAGTGTAATCGGATGTTTGCTATTTTTGATCTACATAAACGATCTACCAAAAATAATAAACGCATTGAGTGTTCTTTTCGCAGATGATATTTCAATCATATTCCCCTGTAAAAACGAGTCTGATCTCAACAATGATATTAATAACCTACTTAACAATATTACTAGTTGGCTAAAAGATCACAATTTAGAAGTAAAATTTTCAAAAACAAAGATCATGCTGTTTAAACCCTATCAAAAACGTAACCTAACTATTAATTTTGCTTACAAAAATGAAAAAATAGAATGTACGGACAATTTTAAACTTTTAGGATTGAATATCGATACCCATCTCAACTGGAAATCCCATGTTCATAACTTAAGCAATAAATTATCAAGATTTACTTACGCTCTTTATCAATTAAAAAAATCAACTGATCAGAAATCAGCTCTTTCAGCATACTATGCATACGCGCATTCCTGGATACGATACGGGGAATCGCGTTATGGGGAAATAGTACTGACGCTGATGTTATATTCAAGCTGCAAAAGAAGTGCATTCGAATATTATCTAGTATAAGAGGAACGGTCACTTGTAGACCATATTTTAAATCACTTCGCATTCTTACATTAACATCAATCTATATTTTGGAACTGTGTCTATTTGTTATGAAAAACATTCAACTTTTTAACCGTAACAGAGACCACTACTCTCAAGAACGTAACTTAAGACATAGAAACAACCTGGCGCTTCCTACCTCCAGTTTATCAATATTTCACAAAGGCCCCCATTGTATGTCTATTAAAATTTATAATAAAATACCAAGTAATATAAAGGAAGATACAAACTATACCACTTTCAAAAGAAAACTAAATAACTATCTTATTGAAAAATCCCACTACAATTTGCAAGAGTTTTTTGAGGAAAAAAATAAACTTAATTAATTTTCATGAAGTTAATAACAATTAAAAAAAAAAAAAAAAGTTTAGTTAGTTTTAGTTGTAACTCACAATTTTGATGTATGAATACTCCTGTAATACCTAATATATAAATACTAATACTTACATTGAGTTGCTGCGCCCTTGCAGGGTCATGTTGATACTATTTACTACATCTACGTATAATATCTTGTACCTACACATGAAGCAATAAACAATTTTGAATTTCAATTTTGAATTTTGAACACCAATGCCTGCTGTGATTTCTTCAGCCGAGAGTTGAAGTACAGCATTAATTGTTTGAATTATACCATCAAAGCAGTAGTAGTAGTAGTAGTAGTAAAAATAATCAACAACGAATTACCCGCCCCCCATGGGCGGGTAATTCGTTGTTGATTATTTTTACTATAGGTTAATTTCTTTAATTTACTAAAAATATCTTTGCTTTTCATTAAAGTTTGATTCACGACAGTATTACGATTATTTGTGATTGCACATCTGAACGGATTACGATCAAATTTATTTCTTGAATTGAGACAATCAAATAAATCATTACACAATTGAACAAAATCAGCTGTGTGGTTTGCAGTGCTGCTCTTCAACTCTCCGCTATCTGTGGTAGTTTTAATCGCCCCAGCCACCGAAGCACTCAAAACTTGAGTCGCTAGTTTTACTTTCATTTTTCAACCGACTTCAAAAAAAAGGAGGAGGTTCTCAATTCGGCTGTATTTTTTTTTTTTTTTTTATGTTTGTTACTCGATTTCTCGAAGACGCCTGGACCGATTTCAAAAATACTTTTTTTATTTGAAAATGTATGCTTGTCATTTGGTCCCATTGTCATCAGGTCAGGACCTGATGGTGGAAACCCTGAGATATCGAGGGCATCTCTTGAAAATTGTAGGCGAGCATGGGGTAAAAACTTGATATTTATGTGTATATCTGATAAGACTACAATACTATGGAGGTTTAGGGCAGATCTGATGATGGAGACGACAGAGGATCGAGGGAACTCCTCAACGGTACATCTTAACTACCTCGTATTTGGGCTTATTTTATTCGTGTTGACAAGATCTTTACACCGAGATGGGTAATGACTGCCACTGCAAGGTCCGTGATGCAGGTGCAGTACAGTTTAGGGAACTCCTTAATGGTTGATAGCAGCTACATAGTGTTTGGACGATTATTCCGTCAATTACGGACCGATTTTAAAAATTCTTGTTTTGTTTGAAAGAGTATGCTTCCCATTTGGTCCCATTATCACCAAGTCAGGATCTGATGATGGGATCGAGGATCGAAGATCGATATTGAGAAATCGAGAGATACCCTCAAATATTGTAAGACAAATAGCCCGTTTGAGCTTTTTTTCTTAATAAGTTAGGTATTGGCGTCTGAAAGTCATCATTTAATGATGCTGAGCTGATGATGGATGTCATAGTACTCCTCAACGGTAAAGAGTTAGGGAATAAAACTTCCGAGTTTGGGATCACTCGATATATTTTGATGAGTCCTGTATAAAACATTTGGTATAGAGGGTCTGATGATGGAGCCAGGAGATAGATGGTGGAACTCTTCAGTAGCTACTAGTAAACCCCTCGAGTTTGGGCTCATTTTAAACTTCTAAAAGTCAAAACTATCACAGTATTAGTTACAATAGTCGTCTTAATCTTTTCATTTCTCGTAATGCGTTTTCATTATGTGGTCGGCTAAGTAATTTATTTGATTTTAAAATCTCATAGTGCAATACCGTCTAAGGTTTTCACTCGACTTGGGGCAACATACATTTGACCTTTGTAAAGTTTTTCAAGAGAATCGTCTTTACTAGGTCTACCCATCACTCAAAATTGTAAAATAATTAATTTTTTTAACAAAAAATAAAAACCGACTCCAAAAAACTCAAAAACAAAACTAATAACTAAAAAGCAAAAAATAAATCTTTTATTATACAATATAGTAGTTGAAGAATATTGAAGTCGGTGCCAAGTAAAACATGCAATGATAAACCGACACGATTGGCGAAGTGCATTTGTCGTGTCCGACGCATAATTCGCTCCGCACTCGACAATTTCTACGTGAACTCGTTGTTTCAATGTCGCTATTATAGCAACAAGGTATATTACTTTTATGTTTTACTTGGCACCGATTTCAATATTCTTCAACTACTATATTGTATAATAAAAGATTTATTTTTTGCTTTTTAGTTATTAGTTTTGTTTTTGAGTTTTTTTTGAAAATTATTTGGATTAATATACACTGGTGTCAGTTTTTTTAAAGATTTACTTTTATTACTTTTATCTATATTATATAGATTGATTATATCATTGAATGAGATCTGATTGCCATCTAATTCAAAATCATTATGAAGTAAATAATTTCTAACATTTTTAATCAAATGGGGAGCGTCAAAAATTGCATAAATCTTACGTTCATTTATAAAAAAAAGGATAATCAACACTTGCTCCCAAATTTTTAATCAGCTTTACATTTGTCGTGGCTTGATCACAAACAGTAACTTTTGGTAACAAGCCACTTTCAAATAATCTATTAATCACAGAATCAACGATTATTCGTAATTTAACTGAATCTACCGTTTTTGATGATAAAAAATATGCCACGGGGATTTTCCAGTTCTTTTTTTTTTTTTTTTTTTTTTTTTTATGTCATAGGCGGCAAACGAGCAGACGGATCGCCTGATGGTAAGCGATTAACGTCGCCCATGGACACCCGCAACACCGGAGGAGTCACAAGTGCGTTGTCGGCCTTTTAAAAAGGAGTACGCTCTTTTCTTGAAGGTTTGAAGGTCGTATTGGTCCGGAAATACCGCAGGCGACAGTTCATTCCACAGTTTTGTTGTGCGAGGCAGAAAGTTTCTAGAGAAACGCACAGTTGTGGACTGCCAACCATCTAAATGATGGTGATGGAACTGCTGTCGCGTAGAACGATGGCGGAAAGAGGCGGCAGGGATCAGTCCGAACAATTCCTCGGAGCACTC
Source organism: Shargacucullia verbasci (assembly GCA_947562105.1). Classification (NCBI taxonomy): domain Eukaryota; kingdom Metazoa; phylum Arthropoda; class Insecta; order Lepidoptera; family Noctuidae; genus Shargacucullia; species Shargacucullia verbasci. The sequence goes on along the minus strand of OX387281.1, from coordinate 10,958,126 downwards.
CCCATAGTATAGGCGATAAAAGATGCATAGAGAGGCCACATCTCTACGCAGCGCCAAGGGGTCAAGCCTGTTTGAAATATCTTGGCTGTCGACGATTCGAATTGCTCTCCGTTGGATCCGGTCCAGAGGGAGAAGCTGGTACTGGGGTGCCCCTGCCCAGAGATGAGAACAGTATTCCATATGGGGTCGGACCTGCGCCTTGTAAAGTAGTAGGCGGTGGGTCGGAGTGAAATACCGTCTCGATCTATTGAGCACGCCAAGCTTCTTCGAGGCTAACTTAGCCTTACCCTCTAAATGGCCGCGGAACTGGACTTCGCTCGATATGTCGACACCAAGTATTCCAATATTGGCTGACGTGGTTAAGGGGGTGCTTTCAAAACGAGGAGATACGACCAACGGTAGTTTTTTTGCGGTGAATACGCAAACTTGTGTCTTTGTGGGGTTAAATTGGACCAAATTAAGTCTACCCCAATTTGAGACTTTCTCCAAAGAGGTCTCAATTTCAGACACAAGTTTGTTTCGGCTCTCGATGACGTTTTCCCGAGAAATGTTAGCGCGGCCGGTATAGAAAGCATCGCCTGTGCTGTCATCCGCATAACAATGAGTGCCGCTGATTTGCAACATGTCATTGATATGGAGGAGGAACAGAGTAGGCGATAGCACACAGCCTTGAGGGACACCAGCATTTACAAACATGGAGTCAGAGCATTCACCGTCGACTACGACCTTTATGCTTCTGTCTGCAAGAAAGCTGGTGACCCATTCGCATAGTTTCTCGGGAAGCCCATAAGAGGGGAGTTTTGAAAGAAGCGCTTTGTGCCAGACCCGATCGAAGGCCTTCGCTATGTCCAAACTGACCGCCAAGGCTTCCCCCTTAGTCTCGATCGCCTGTGCCCAACGATGTGTCAGGTATACTAGAAGATCACCAGCTGACCGACCCTTACGAAAGCCGTACTGCTGGTCACTAAGCAGCTGATGATCTTCTAAGAACCGAAGGAGCTGGCAGTTGATAATGGACTCCATTATCTTCGAGAAAAGGGAGGTTATGGCTATTGGTCTGTAGTTGGACGGATTTGAGCGGTCGCCTTTTTTAGGGATCGGGTGGACCAATGCTGTCTTCCATGATGTCGGGACTACGCCAGAAGAGTAAGAGAGCCGAAAAAGACGTGTTAAAACTGGTGCCAACTCTGGAGCGCACATCTTCAACACAATAGAAGGGATTCCATCAGGCCCACTCGACTTATGGATATCAAGGGATAGAAGGGCTAAACGCACTGAGCGTTGGTGGAACCGGATATCCGGCATACAGCCCTCGAACCGCGGTATGGTAGGCGGCTCTTGTCCCCCGTCATCCAAGGTCGAGTTGGACGCAAAGAGTTTGCCCAGAAGATCGGCTTTCTCCTTTGCGTCGTGGGCCAACGAATCATTTCCCATGTGTAGAGGTGGAAAGGATGGCTTACAGAAATTCCCTTCGATAGCTTTGGCAAGTGACCAGAACGCACGAGTTCCCGAAGGAAGGCGCTCAAGCCTCTCGCCAATTCTACCGATGTGCTTCGACTTGGCCCTTGCAATGTCCCTTTTGAAGGACCTGGAGGCAAAGTTATACTCCTTTTTTAATGCGCTGGTATTTTCATCCCGTGACGCCACCGCATCAGCCCAGGCTTGATAAGCTTCCTGCTTCCTGCGAGAAGCCTTTTTGGAAGATGAATCAAACCAAGGCCGAAATTTGCCACTAAAGGGGACCACAGAGGATGGAATGAAAAGCTCCATACCCTGCAGCACCACATCAGCAACAGAATCAGCAGCGGCGTTGGGAACATCCGGCGAGAAGCATACCTGTCTCCAAGGGTAGGACGCAAAAAACGACCGCATCCCATCCCAATCTGCTGTCTTGTAGTGCCACACACGGCGGCTGCGTGCAACTCGCGATCGCAGCGAGCACGTGAGAGGCACCGTACTCCGGACAAGGCAATGGTCCGAGGAACCAAGTGGGGCGCCTACGGATACATGGTAACCGTCCGGATGAGAAGTCAGCAGAAGGTCCAACAGTGAAGGCTTCTGACTCACCACATCTGGGATACGCGTAGGCGTGGTAACCAGTTGTGTCAAGCCATATGCCAAGGCGAAGTCGTGAACAGATCTCCCCGCATGATCAGTCTTACTGGAACCGAGCCAGTCGGCGTGGTGGGCGTTAAAATCGCCAAGTAAGACGATCTCTGCTGACGGGATCTGCTGCTGCACAAAGTCCGAAGCCATTTGGATGTGCTCAATGAGTCGGTCAGTTTCGGTATCACCGCTATGGGACCTGTAAAGGCAAGCATAGACGCGGGGATGGTCGTTGCTATCTATACGGAGCCATAAGGTGGAGAGGTCCCTACCTTCAAGATTTCTGAGGTGACGAGAACTGATATCGTCTCTGACGTACACGCACACTCCGGCCTTGGACAAAAAGGAGTGTTCAAGTCCGTACCCAGGGTAGGTGAGGTAGGATGTGTCCGTTGGAGACGATATCTGCGTCTCAGTCAAGAAGAGCAAGGCCGGCTTTGCTGTCTCGAGGTGGTGGTGAACAGCATTCAGATTAGTGTGTAATCCCCTGATGTTGCAGAAGTCCACGGCCAGCGTGGCAGGGGATGCCAAGGTGTTTCTGCTCTTGCCTCGGGTATTGTCGAGCGCAGTTTTGCCCCCCCCAGAGTACGAGGGGCGGCCTGGGCGTCCACGTTTAGGTGCGTTGTGTCCTGGACGCGGACGTCCAGAGAGGGATTCTCCAACGCTAGCGCAGTTGGTACCCTCCTGGGGTAGCAAAAGACTTTTCAACTGCGCCATCATAGGGGGGGTTGGGGGTTTGGGCCTCCGGTACCCTCACTCACTCGGCGAAACACAACGCAAGCGTTGTTTCACGCCAGTTTTCTGTGAGGCCGTGGTATCACTCCGGTCGAGCCGGCCCATTCGTGCCGAAGCATGGCTCTCCCACGGTAAAAACATATAAATCCCCCTGGCAAAAAATACTAAAGCGTATTTTGCTTCGTTTTTCAAATCAAAACACACAGCACATCCTTAATTGGTCTATCTGCAAATTTATTTTTAATGTTATCAAAAATTTCTGCATCAATTTCCGGCAGACAATTTGTCTCTTGAAGCCAACGTTGGATTGTAGTTGGAGCAGCCAATACAATACCTGATTTAATCATAAATTTATATGCAGCAGGTGATTTATAATACAATGACATGCAAATTTTTTTTTTCCTCATTTGTCCATTGTTTTTTTAATTTTCTTAATTGCATTGTTGTTAATAATTTACTTGATTCACTCCTAAAACTGTGTTTTGACAAATCAATCACGTTTTTATTGGCAACTTTACTCTTTAAAAATGTATTTTTAATTATTTCACGTTTTAATTTCTTATTTGAATTAATTAATAATGTTTTTAACTTTTTACATTTTGGCGTATCTTTGTTCTCCTTGTTTTGTTGTCTCTTTCTCTTTGGCGTGCTCCAGTGTAATTCTTCATTTTCGTCATCGGGATCTTCAGGATCTTCATGCAGCAGTCTCTTATTTCCGTATTTTTTTTTTGGTGTCAACTTTCATGACAGGCAACCTAATTTTTTTGCTATCCTGTTTATTTAATTACTACCCTTGAAGTTTGAGTCTATACATTTATATTTTATTAATTAAGTTCATAATCACATCAACGCATGCATTGAAATAGCATAATCCATACTAATATCCTTCAGGAGGTAGACGGGCAATGGTCATATTACCTAAAATCATAAACAATTATCAGTTATGTAGTAATGGAAATCAGCCATCAACTATGAGACCAGGGTGAATTTCACCAATCCAATTTAACCACATACAATGTATTTAAAATATGAGTGTGGTTACATATTTTCCGTCAATGTTTTCTCGTCTCACAATACTATTTAAGTGTTAATTACTTAAATTTAAATTTTATGATTATAGCTCCATCTACGACTGTTCTATGATGTTTTAAACATAATTTTTACTATCTTTGTCTCTTTGTTTAGCTAGCATTTTAGAGACAAAAACACAATCACAGAGAAAAAAGAGTTAGACTATTATTTTTCTATTTTATTTATATCCTTTTGTCGCACTGCAGCATACAAAGGCTTCTCCACTCTCCTTCCATCTTACTCTAGAGCCGCTAAGGACCAGTTTTCACTGAAGGAGCTCCAGCTTAGCCCGCCATTGCCTAAGTCTCCCACAATTTTGCTTGCCGTTAATAGGGGCCCCATTTGTTTTTTGATAAACGGCAGACATGTCCAGTTCCATTTTAAAGTGGTAGCTTTCTGAATAACATTAGTTCTTTTTGAGATGGAATGGATTATTGATTTCTAACCCGGTCTACAAATTCAACAAACAGATTACTCTGTTTCATGGCACTCTGGCAAACCTCGAAAGTGGACCTCTGCTTATTTGTCAAAGAGCATATTTCAGAACCATTTGTGAGTATGACAAATTTTCAAATTCAAACAACTGACAAATTCAGAATAACTGACATTTAAAATTATTTATTTTTTTAAAACGTTGCCCCACACTAGGATTTCTCCTGTGTCGTGGGTACAGTTTACAAACATACATGTCACATACACACACGACCAGACCCGAAACAACTATCTGTAGATCATACAAATATTTGTTCCGTGCGGGGATCGAACCCGCGACACATAGCGCAGGAAGCTAATCGCTTAACCACTACGCCAACCGTGTCGTCTACAGATACTTACCACAATTGTTCAGCCATACTTTCAAACGATTTGCGTCAATTGAAGGAAACCGAAACATTGACTTCACCTCTGAAGTGTTTTCACACCTAAAATATGAGCACTTGTGCGGTGGCATTTTGTTTATCTTTTTCACAAGCCGAGTCAACGTTAGCGAGTTACATTTCCAAAGTCCGGGATGGGAAAGCCAATAGTCGATCGCAATAACAGCCGAATCAGAGTCCGTTTCAATGGCGTCGCAAAGGGGGGGCGGTGGGGGCGGGCCGCACGGCGTGTCACCCTTTTTGGGGTGACACCCGGTGACAACTTCAAGAACAATATACAACATTAAGAAAAAAGCTGTCTTTTTCGGGGATTCCCCCACAAGCACTAGCTCAGCTTTATGTATTAATAAAAAACTACTTGCGGGCAACGAAGACCCAATCGCGGCTTAGCAATCTTGGTATATTAGCCATAGATCACGAGGCAATACAAAATATAAATTTTGAAGAAATTATTTCCGATTTTGCAGCTGTCAAAGCGAGAAAGAAGAGATTTTAACTGTAATTTTTTTTTTTGTCTTAGTTTTTATTGTTTTTGTTTCAATATAAATTTGTTCAGCTTCAACCCCAAACTTTTATTCACAGTTGACACTTTGCGTTTTGTTATTCATTAATCATTGTATTCTTAACCGACATCGTAGATGAATATATGTACATATCTCGGCGGGAACGATGGCTGAGCGATAGGGCTGTCATTATCCCTATTCGGTGGTACAGGGTTCATGACGCAGGATTACAATAAAATCACAGTTCCAACGTAAATCAGTTAGTATTTCACTTTCACAATACAATTAACATGGAACAGCACGAAATAATAGTTTCAACAATGATTCTAACAGGCTATTTATACACTCCCGTTAACAAAATAACAAAATTACAAATGACCAAGCCGATGGAAATGGATTAAGATAGGGAAACGCGGTAAGTTCGATACGGGCTGGCAGAATGACCTCTCGCGTTCGTGTCTAACCAAGGAGTGATGTGTCCTGTCTTTTTTTTTTTTTTTTTTTTTTTGAGTTGTCTCTCGCAGTTAGCTCAGGGAGCTTTTACTGCTTAACCGGGCAAATGGCGAGACCAGAAGGGCCTCCAGCCGAGCAAATTAAATAATACTAAGCAACACTGCTAAGGGTGTCCCATAGTGGGACTCGAACCTCGGCTTAGGGCGTTGCTGGGGGGCAGACAAGAGAGGACTTGCTGGATCTGATTGTGATTATTTAGGGACATTTGATTTATTACTACTGGCTCAGCGCGGGCTGGCTCGAGCAAGGGTCGGGGTGGAGAATGAACGGGTCTTCGCGACGGGCCTCGCCGGCGAGGACGGTACGACGGTCGGTTGTGTGTAGTGTTGGTAGTTTTCCTAGCCAATCGGAACGCCTCCTGATGGAGGGTGATATCGTCGTCTGGGTACGTGAGAGTGTGCCTAGGACGGCGAATTTTGGATATGCGGGAGGGGGTGTAATTGGCGGCAGATACCACTAAGGGGTTTGTGTGCGAGGGAGCAGAGTCGAAGAAGCGTTTAGACGCATTCTTCATGAAACATCTGATGGTCGGGAGGTTTAGGTCAGCGTGGAGCTGTTTATTGCGAACATACCAGGGCGAGCCTGTGGCTTTGCGCAAGAAACGGTTTTGAGATGTGTCTTGTCCGTCGCTTCTCAACTTAAATACGTCCAATGTCAAACAATGACAACTGACAGCTGCCACGCTCTGTATCGACCTCACCCAAGCACACTGCTTGACGTTTCCGAAAAACGGTAATAGATGGCGTTATTCTAAATCAACAATAATCCATAGCGATTCTAACAACGGTCACTGTGTTGATTCTGCGACATATATATAAATATATATATTTTATTTAAACAGTTTATTTCATTTTATATTTAAAGTATTCTTTTTGCACTTCTTAACTATGCACTTCTTTTTATAAAAATGTGTAAAATATACAAATTAGCAAAACGGAAAAATTCTGAAAATGCAAACAGCACCATCTATTGACAATAAAAACTTAGTCCCTTTGTACTTGGAAATCTAACTTCGTATGATTTCTCCCTTCGCTTTGGATTAATACTAAGTCTTTATCAAATTTAGACGTTTCATAACTAGCACTACATTCTATGTTCGTTGCTGCTTGCTCTCTGGTCTCGTCAATATTTATCTCCGTTTCAGTATCATCAAAAGTTAAAAAAGATAATGGCCTAGCTACGCGCCCTATCATACGCTTGAGAAGACTCGCTCTAGTAAAACGATGAACCGTACTAAAAAAACGTACTATAATTTTAAGCTAGTTGCACATCTAATAGAGCTTCTTGCCAAGGTTTGTCGGACGTCTCTACAGAAGTAAGCATCGCCTTCAGCGTGCTCATCATCCGTTCGACTTGACTGTTGACACGACTTGATCCCGTAGCGATTAAGTGCTAAGTAATACGATGAGACTCACGAAAATCTTTAAAATCCTTGCTGGCAAAACAACGGCTTTGGACACCAATAACCCGTTTCGATGCTTCGGGGCTTCTTTAATCGGTCTAGCAGAATAGATGTGACCATTGTGGTAAATGAAGACAAACTTCGTAAAAGCATCAATAAAAACTGAGTGTGATGTATCAGGTACCATCATTTTCGCCTCTAAGATTGCCAAATATATCGACGCGAACTGTTTGCCGTGGTACACGAACCTTATTTATTGATGTTGCTAAATATTGTCTTAGCATTATTTTTTATTTTATTTTTTATTATATTTTTTTTTTTTACACTTTATTGTCAATGTTATTGTCAATATTATTATATTTTTAATCAATTTTGTTGTGTGAATTTGTGCCTGTTATTGTTAAGTGCGGCTACTTTTGATTGTAAATTTGTGTTGACAATAACGTGACTCTCATTGGTACCTACATTTTGTTTTGTATTATTAAAAATTACCATTGTTATATGTGAGCACTACGTAGCCGTAAATTTTAAATTTTATATCTAATAGACGTGATAGCTGTCTGGCAGTTTGAGTTTGTCATGCTCACTTAATTGTCCTGATGATGGTGGCGTTGTGCATCGGGTCGTTGGGTTCCCTGCAATATGGTTGAGCAAAGCGACGCTGATGCACGCGTTATACTCGTGAACGGGTGCCGTCTATTGGGACTGGTCGGCTCATAGCTGCCATGGCAATTTTATCAAAAGTAAATATATTTTTCACAACTATCAGGCTTGAGTTTCAGACTTACATAAGTTAGACTCTTTTAAGCTACATTGTACTCACATAATTGTTGTTCGAGATCAATGTATAAATTAATATTGTATATTTAATTCCGAGTTTAAAAGAGTAACCATGGAGTTTCTTGCCCGTTCTTCTCCATTGGAAATCAACACTTTGGAACGTGGCAACTAGAGCCTGACTATTCATAAGTGCCTGTAAATGGTTTACATGAATAAAAATATATTTGAATTGAATTGAATTGAATTAGTGATTGGATGGAATTCTACCTGGACACGACCTGAATGAGACTTCGACACCTTACAGGTGATGCAATCATCTACAAACTTACGGACAAAAGAGGCATGACCAATGAATTGTCCGAGCTGATGACTGATCTATCAGAGCTTAAACGTCCTTGGATTTGGTCTTAACTCACCAGCAGTGATATCATATCCTAGGAACTCAACGCGAGGCTTCGAGAAAATAAATATTGAATTGGTAAAGGCCAATGTCAATATTTTATGTTTCTTAAAACAAGATTTACAGCTGTCTGTCGTTTGCAGTCTAAACATCGATCTAATGCACCTTTTTTGGGCCCGAAACGCTATTTCATTGTCCGTGCTATTCCCCCAAAAAATAACTCCATATCGAAGAATTGATTCGGCTAATCCATAATAGGCAGTTATTAGCGCGTCTTTGTTAATTACCACTGCAAGTTGTTTTAGAGCGTAGGCTGCACTACTTAATTTCTTACTAAGTGCCTCTATTTGGGGTTTCCAATTCAGTTTATCATCTATTATTAGTCCCAAAAATTTTATTGTGTCAGCTGCATTAATATTAATATTATTAAAATGTATGTTAAGATTTTCAATATGTGTACGTTGTCTAAAGTGCATTATGTTAGTCTTTTTTAAATTAAGTATTAAGTTATTGTTATTTAACCAATTTATAATAGATATCAGTGAATTATTAATGTCATATTCATATCTGTTTTTGTCATTACAAGCTATTGTCACAGTGCAGTCGTCAGCAAAAAGTGTCATCGGTTGTTTAGTAACTTTAGGCAGGTCATTTATATATAAAGTGAACAATAGAGGCCCCAATACACTGCCTTGAGGTACACCGTATATAACTCGTCGTTCCTCTGATCTTGAAGTTTCTTCTAGTTTACCTTTTTTGTTAATTTTACTGATTTCTGTAACTTGTTTACGGTTATGAAGATATGATTTGATCTTGAAGCTTTTAAAGCATGTTTGGACACCGTACTCCGATAAAGAAGACGACGGCCTCGCGAGACGCAAACCCGCCTAAATCGCCGACCATGCCTGAGACACTACACCCCACTAAAACCTCGAACGTGAGGCGCAGCATTGGCGAGTGGGAGACTGCTAAGACAGGCTCAAAACCAAAGTCCCCTACCATCCCACAACTCACTGCTTCGGTGGCGCCATCCGGAGTTGCTCAAAAGCCCACGCCTCCGCAAGTTAAAAATCTTGTGGTTGCGGGAACATCAGCGCCGGCCAGCCTTAGCCCACCGAAGCAAAGCTACCTCAGTCGGACCACGGAGGCAAAAGCCTGTCTCACCAAGGCCAAGCTGCACCTCGGCAACTCGCGAAATCTCAAAACTGAGATCAAAAACGAGGTCATGGCGGCGATAAACCGACTTTATGAGCTGGTTAAAGAGGCGGAGAAAGGGAAAGTGTCGGAGACGGTGTCACTGAAAGAACAGGACGAAGAGAAGAGACCGGTAAAGACCAGGGAGGAAGAAGCAGAAGGGACAGAGATCAGGGAGGCACTGGCAGAGCACAGCAAGCTCTTGAAAAATAACACCGAACAACTGGTACAAATGAAAGCGGTAATGGAACAGTATCAAGAAAAGCGGGAATCCTTTGCGTTTGTTGCAGCAAGTACTTCCAGGTACCAGCCCCCTGAGCAGTCCACACTACATTCGGTAGTTGTAACGTCGAAAGACGAGATGGACACAGGGGAGCAGGTCCTGGAAAAGGTGCGTGAAGCAATGAACGCAAAGGAAGGATGGATAAAGGTAGAAAAGCTGAGAAAGGCCAAAGATCAGAAAATAATAGTGGGTTGTAGAACGAAAGAAGAGAGGGAAAAAGTTAAGGAAAGACTGAAAACGGCCGCTAAACAACTTTGTGTGGAGGAAGTACAAAATAAGGACCCTCTTCTGATCCTCAGGGACGTCCTGTCATACAACACGGATGAAGACGTGCTCACGGCCCTGAGGAATCAGAACGGAAGCATTTTCAAAGATCTTAACAAAACAGAAGACCGCGTTGCAACAAGATATAGGACGAAGACTAGGAACCCGCACGCCTGTCATATTGTCCTCAGAGTGTCCCCAAAAATATGGCAACGTGCTCTGGAGGCAGGAACTCTGTACATCGACCTTCAGAGAGTCAAAGTAGCCGACCAATCGCCACTGGTCCAGTGTTCCCTCTGCCTGGGATACGGACACAGTCGGCGCTACTGCTCTGAAGGTCAGGAGAAATGTAGCCATTGCGGGGGCCCTCATATGAAGGCAAAATGCGAGCTCTGGCGTGACGGAGTAAGTCCGTCTTGTTGCAACTGTACAAAGGCGAAGCTTGATCAGGCTGACCACAGTGCGTTTAGCCGGGACTGTGCAGTTCGGCGGAGGTGGGATGCACTGGCCCGAGCTACCACAGCCTATAACTGTTAAGGAGGACACTATCGACTGGAGGATGATGGGTGAGATGGAGAAATCGTGTCGATACGAAGTTAAACCAAAAACCAAAATTTTAAAATACATAAAATATATTTGGATAATTAAATTAACACAAATAAATTGCATCCAATTTTATGACAAAATTGCAGAATGTGATTTAAACCAAATCAAAATTAATAACACTAAGACAACAAACAACAAATCTAAATCACAAGAAAATATAATAATTGGACAAAACATCAGAAAATTAACGCAGGTTTCTTGGGAAACCTGCCTAATTGAACAAAAAAATAGATAAAAATTTAACTTTTAGGCATAATTTCTCAAATAATTGTATCGAAACGAACTCGCCATCACCACCCAAGCCTCTAAATATGTTGGAACATGTATAATTGTATACGTACAACCAGCATATTCAGTCGCAGTGTACCATCCATACAGTAACACCCAAACGCAAACTGAAGCCTGGTCAATAGTAAAATAAACAAATCAAGTACTGTACCTAACCCACTTCCCTTAAAGGGCCGTAAAAATTATTAAAACGTCATTCAGCACAATTTACAAGCCAAAACAGTCCTTGATCACGTCAGGGGAACCGTGAAATGCAGGAGTTAGGGTTTAGCCGGTAAGAGTCCGGCACTACCCAGACTGTCTCACTTGTGGGATGGTCTGGGTGTCCATGAGGATTCCCCCTCCTGCAACAAAAAAAAAAATATATATATCCTCCATAACCCTGCATATCCCCAGTACCTACGTGAACGTTTCTCGTATACTCGTACTGCTGATGCCCCTTGTAGATCCCATCTCAGAACTCTTCTGGAATTCACTTCACATAAAACGGATTTTTACTCTTATTCTTTTACTGTCCATGCGGTGCGTTTGTGGAACTCGCTTCCGCTTAACATACGTGATTCTAATACAATTTCTGTCTTTAAGAAACGTGTCAAAGAACATTACTGTCTAAATTACAGTGATTGTCCATTGTAATATATATATATATTGTAAATATTTAGTTGTATGTAGTTTATTTTTCTATTTATGTAGTTTATTTTATATTTGTTGCTTCATAGTTACTATTTGGTTTAGTTTAAGATATATCTATTGGTTAAGTTTAGATATTTAAGAGTTTTCTTATATTCTTTTTACACACTGTGTCTACGTGTCTGTCAGATACATATATTTCCTGTCGCGGGACTACTGGAAGAAATTTCTTAAGAAATAAGTAGTTCCTTTGTGCTCATGTTTCGTTTTTACATTTATATCATCGTGTTTACTGATGTGTACATAAATAAATAAATAAATACAATTGTCCGACTTGTGGCCAAATTTTTGGCAAGTAACGCACTTTAATAAAGGTTTGGGGCACTTCATGAAAGGGTGCCCTCGCTCCGTGCAATTATAACAGACTAAACCGGGGTTAACTGCTACATGGTTAGCTCGGTTACCATCCGCATTATTATTTGAGGATTTAGCATCATGTACGAACCTACTTCTAAAGTTGCTGCGATCAGGGGGCAATATCGTTTGTGCTATATCTTTATAGTCATAAGGAACTGCAGGAGCTGGTCAGGTTTTGTACATTGCAATGCCAAAGCACTAGTTTTTAACGTTTTATCGCTCAACCCATGTATAACGCAATCAACAGCACGCTTGCCGACGATCTCACACTGGTTCAACAAGGCTATCTTTTCATAAAAGTATACCTCAATAGGCTCATTAACCTTACTCTTACGTCTTAGCATATCCTCCAGGGATTGACCATAATTCTGCTCACAGGGAAAAGCCGTTAGAATTTTTTCCTGTCATTCTGACCAACTAAAAAGAATGGAATTCAATCCCTCATACCTGCAGGCTTAGCCAAGTTACAAACGTTTCAAACGTAATCTCTTTCTATAATTATTAACGTCTTAGCGAGAGCGATTTTAGAAAACGATTATTTGCTAGCCAAGTCAACAACTGTGTCGATCGCTCATTCTACAACGTGGATAGAAAAACAATGTGTAATAGTCTATGGTGAGCGCTCTAAACCGTCAAAGCAACGTCAAAGTCACGGCTGTGTACTTTGTGCGCGGGAGAGTTTAAATTTATTATAAACCTAAAATTTTGAAGTTTATTTTATTATTGATTGAAGTTATTTTATATATTATATCTACAGTGCACAATTTAATTTTAAACGACTATTGTGACTTAAACTTATTATATTAGTCTAAATTGCTGCCTAGGTTTAACCTTTTGAACGCCAGTGACCACTTAAGTTGCAAAACGGTCGCGTGGCTGAGACGCCACCGACAACTAAAGTTGTCTAGATTTTGCTATTTTTATAACAATATTTTTGTTTTTTATGAGACTTTATACTGACTGTTAATGGAGTTTTAAATATTCATAAAATATGAAAATGCAGTTTAGAATAAATTTTGTGTAATAAATTTATATAGTAACGTATTAAATGGTGTCTGAAGTAAGCATTGAATTCTAACTATTTCTTCCCTTTTTTTGGCGCCGATGATAACTTTAGATGTCAGCGTAGTGATGGGATAATATCGCTTAATAACAAATAATAAAAATTGACCGAGAGGGACAAGCGCCGCTTGTGGCATAAAAGGTAACTAAACTAGGTAGTGAGTACTGCCAAATGCTGTCCAGTTACCATTTGTTTGAACGTCTTTTCTACTTAAAAATGCATAAAATAATAAAATTTGGATTTTTACATCGATTTCAATAAATATAATTTCAAGAATGCATCATAAAAGTTCAGGTTATTAGGTTATATTTAGGATTTATTGACAGCTTTAATTACAATTTATATCAAATTCGAAATTGTTATTTATATATTTTAGCTGCTAAAAACATGCAAATATACTAACGCAAATGTTTTTACGGCATTTATCCACTATATTCGTTTCTATTGTATCCATAACATGCGTGGATTATTCGATGAAAAAAGAATTAAATTTTACATTTCTAGTACGAGGCTCGTTTGTAGTCTTTAAATTATTGTTTTTACGTTTTAATACAACTGTGTTTTCTAATTTTTCAATGAATCCTACAGAATTATTTACTTGACAGATTACCCCTTATTACCTAGGCAGCTTCGTATTTATGACATCAGATGGCGTTGTCGGCGGCCTGCAAAGTCCCTAGTGCCTAGTCCCTGCATATCCCTAGTTAAACTTACATAAAAATAAATACATTTAAAAAAATTACAACTTGCAAAAAAAGTAACCTAAATTTTTTGTAAGGTCTTGTTTTTGTATTTTTCGTTTGCGAGTACGACTCAAAAATACGATATTCGGGTCATACTCAGAAAAAGTGTACATTTTAAATTTGTAACTAAACTGATAGGTAACTATACTGAGAATCTCCGTTACGAAACTGATGTCATAAGGTAAAGTACACATGAATTGGGCGAATAAAACACGTGATTATATTTGGCTAATCAGTCTTATTTAGATTAACGAAAAAAATACTTCTTATAAACATCGGTAGTTAAATTAGCAAATTAAATATTGTTTATATAAAATTAAGTAGTCATTTCAAAATATCAAAACGAGTTTTCAATATTTACTAAGAGTATTTATCAATCACAGTCACTATATTTTTTCCCAACCCTAATTTTTCGAATTAATGAACTAATTTTAATGAAACTTACGTGAGTAAGCTAAATAGACACATAATAATCAGATCTAAAAACTTAGAAACAATATGAAGGCTAAATTAGAGCGACTTAATTTAGAAGCTACATTAGATTGACCACACTCGTAACTAATATTTATTATTAATATTTTCATAAAATAAAATCTCAATATAAAAAATCACAAATATTAATAATATGGAAGGAACATATTCTTGAGTATAAGGGAGCTTGCTAATGACGCGATGCGACGCAATTCGACCGATTTCAACTTCAAGTGAAAATCACCCTTACCACTACGACATATGACATAAAACGTGCGGTTATGGGTAGATGAAAAACAAAACACGCTCGCCACGACGACGTAAGTCAGTCAAATTACATCATTATATCGTAGTAGCAAGGACGATTTTCATTTTTAGTTATTAGAATTGCAAATCGCACGAATCGCGTCATGAGTAAGCTCCTTAAAAGTACTTTATTGGTCCAATATCTTTGTTTAAAAAATGAATAGTTCTAGTGGCTAGATGAAAGTAGGTATGTTTGAATAAAGCAGTCGAAGCAGTCGAAATAGTGGGAATGAACCAAAATTAATGCATGAAGTTGTATTCAACTATTAAATTCAATTATTTAAAAAATTCAAAATTTGAGTCATCGTCACTTGAATCGTTGCTATTATTTTTAAACAAAGATATGTCATGGTTAGGATCAATCGTATGCATGGACGAAAGTCCTGGTGAAGTAAAATGATAGTATCGTTGATTGTCTGGATGCAATCGGATATCCGACAAAATAGTGACTTTATTTTTGGGTTCCATTGTAATATCCGGTGACTTACTTTCTTCGTTAACATAGGGTGGCTTATTCTCCTTTTCTTTTGAGACTTTTTGTTTCCGAAGACTAGTCTTTCCAAGAAATACCGGTGTTTTAACTTTACTGGTTTTTATTATACCAGATGTACTAGGCTCAATTATGTTCTGAACATTGTCCAATTTCTTTTCTTGTATTTTAACGCTTTTTTTTTTCTATCATTATCTTCTTTCTTCCGATCAGAAATCTTTGGCGATGCATTACTTATTTTTCATTCAGCATTAGCAAGAGTCTCGGTATTTTTTTGAGCTTTCTTAAACAGATTATGCATTTTAACGTCAAAACAAGAACAGTTACCTCTATCGTCGCCACAAAAACAGCTTCCACGTCGATTTTTTATTATTCCAGGCTCATCGGTGGTTACAATTTGATGGACAGCCATAGTTCCTACTAAAGGATACAAATTAGGTACGAGACATGTTTCCTTTATAACGTTTATATCTGTATCTAACACATAGTACAGTGTAACGTTTGTCTCTTGTTTAAGCAGTTTAAAAGCCTCAATGGCATTAGGAACGTCTTTCCCGTATCCTACGTGCATATCTAACGTTCTCTTTAGTACTCCACCTATTCCGTCTGCTGCATTTTTACCGTGAGCAGCCTCAAAATAAGACCATGTAGTATATTTAAACCCCGATTGTTTAGTAAATTTATCAAAAAGTGCGAAGTTTGTCTTTTGCCGGTATTGTGTTGTTGGGCCGTCAGAATGCATATGTAAAGTATCTATCTCGGGGTGTTGATATTTTATACAGAATTATTAACAATTTTTTTAATAACTGCTCTCTGCTCTGATCTGGACTCGGATAAAATTTCAAATTCAGTAGGTGTCGATGGCTGCTCTTTTACAGTTGTTTGTTGTCTTATGTGGTTTTTGCTAATAATCTTTTCTTGCTTTAGCCGGTAGATTTGCTTTCTCATGGTTTCCTGTTTTTTTAACGACATATTTAATGCATCTTGGTAACGTTTTAATTCTTTTCGAAGTTTGATTGTCTTAAGTCTCCACCTCTTTATACTAAGCTCACTAAAAATGAGAAAATGAAATGTTACTCGATTAGCTGCAGTCGGGTCACTAATAGATTTATTCTTCTTCTTTTTATAGTAGCAATCAGAGTATTCTCTCCACTTCTGTCTTGTTTTTTCTTGTTGGCTTTGGTTCTGCTCCTTAATTTTTAATTTATTTAATTTTACTCTCTCTAAATGTTTTTTTCGCATTTCCTCATACTTAACTGGGTTTTGTTTAAGACGCTCTCTGTATCTTTTTTGTCTTTCAGCATTTGACACAGGAGCCATGGTGTTTAACTGAAACGAATATAAGTGTTTTATAACTTGTTTTACAAATTATGCTTTAGTTTTATTTATTTATAAATTTAAGTATTTTCTTGATTTGATTTTAAAGTAAAGGTAGAAGCTACAGTAAGCTTGTTAGGTATCTGTGATAACCACATCGACATACCTAAGAATATGTCCATAGGTATAGTTACCGGCACGTAAGTTGGCATTTTCGTAGTGGCGGAAGGCGCATGTAAAAACGATTTTGCAAAAAAACACGGTTGTCGTATACCACACAAATTCTTGTCACGAAACAATTTTTTACATTGTAACTAGAAGTTATTAAGGAACTATCATTTCCTAGACATAGTCAACATAGGCCAAGAAGAAAAAAACAAAACTACTGAACCGATTTTGATAATATTTCTCTGAGACCAATCGGAAAATATATCCTTTAACATAAAAAAGAATTTTTCAAATCCTAACTTCCTAACCTAAAGTAAGTTTGTTTGTTTGTTACCTTTTCACGCCTAAACTACTGAACCGGTCATCCTGAAATTTCGCATATACGTTGTCAGGTGTACAAAAACGGACATAGGGTACTTTTCATCCCAAAAGAAAGTACTGTTCCTGAGGAAAACAACAATAACGTTCTTATGAGAATAGGTGGCGCCACATGTCTTTCGAATCATGATTTACTTATATTATTATAAAAACCTGAGTAGTGTGTTAAGTGCTTTTTTAACCCGGATTGATTGCAAAATTCTAAAATAACGCGAGCGAAGCCGCGGCCATAAGCTAGTCGGTTTATAAATGACGGAGTTATGAAATAACAAACACAAAAAAACTTATTTTTTTTAAGTAGGTTAAAAGTGTATGAATTTGTATGTGGGCGAACTTCCCTCATTTTAAAATCTTTATCCAAATTACGTGACGGTAATTACAATTTAAGTACTTTTCGTCTTTGTGAACTAAGCTTAACAATTTCTCAGTTTCGTAACGTAACGCAAAATAACGAAAATGATAATAAAATCTGAGAAATTATAACCTCTAAAAATATTTTAACGTAAACCACGTATATACTATGCCATCACTGAGCGTATTCGTTAAGATAATACATAAAAATAGAAAAGAACATAGTAAGTAAACAAAAAATATAATAAACTTACCACAATAATAGTCGAGCCGATACCCTGAGGTATTTTTTTGTAAATATTCTTTTGACAGGTCTCGACTTCACGACTACCGAGAAAACGTAATGGCTGCCGTGACAGTGACTTTGACGTAAGTTATAGTGTTGCCAGAATAGGAAAAAGTATTTATATTAAAGTAAAGTATTTTTTCCAATATTTCATTGCGTGTTACTAACCCTGAGTAACGAAACTTCATAATTTTGGGACAAAATTAGTTAAATAAAAATAAATTCTTCTCTAGATGATTGATGAATATACAAGTAAAGCTATGAATATTCGTAACAATTCATCTCTGAAGATGTGTAATCGTCATTGGGACACTAAAAAAATGTATGATGAAATTTATAACAATGTTTTGACACTCAAAAAATTTACTCTTTTAATGAAAATTAAAGTTAAAATAGCAGATAAATCTTATCTTTAATAGACTAACATAAAAATTTGGGGGTGAAAAAGAAAACATTGTCATAATTTGGATATTTACTTTAATATGAAGTAGCGGGACAAAAAAAGATACCAAATGTACACTTTTTCTGAGTATGACCCATTCGTGTGGATGTACTCACGTAGAATAAATAAATCAAATAACGTTTTAATTGAATATAATTTAATAATTGAAACAAATAAGCCCTTTTAATATAATTATAAAGAAAATTTAAACTTCTTTCTTCAGTATTCTGGCGACGGGCAACTTTTCTCTAGATTATGTTCTCCTCTGACTTTACGTATATAGTTAATTATTTTGACGTAAACTAATGAGCGATCCTCGGGTTTTACTTTCTCCATTTCAAACGCTAATTAAGCAGCAAAATATTCATTCCGCGGATCACGAGGATGTGGATTGAAAATGTGTGCATCTTCAATATTTATCATGACTACACGGATGTCGTCCTCAGCCACTTTAATATATTGTACATAGCTACCATCTGTTTGTGAAGCTTTGTCTTCGCTGGTTCTTATCTTTCGTTTTCTGCCATACAAAATTGAAGGGGAACTTGGGCCTTCCTCCTGACTGGTTTCAATAATATCGGAGTTTTTTTCGTCATACATAATGATTTCACTTGTAATCTTGAACCAACACTCAAAAAACACTTGAAATACTATTATAATATTATAACTGTAATAATAAATAAATAGTAGTTAAAGGTATTAAAACTGGCCGCCTTAAACTACAGACTGAACTCAAAAAACGTTGATATTATAATTATCGATATACCCTTATAGACGTTTCTAGATTTTTGTAAAGAATGGTCATCTCTACGCCATGGGCAACTTTAGTCACTCGTTTATGATGTCACAAGCGAATCTAATGAACAAATAGTGCAGTGAACATGTGGGTAGGTGTATGTTTTTTTGTGCCTTCCTTGTTTTAATTTATATTGGTTAATATTTTTGCATCTACCTTGTTTTAATTTATACTTGTTCGTTATTTATAATATGTATTTCTTTGTTCGGAGCACAGTTAAGAGTAAAAACGTTTTGTGAAAAGATATTTAAAATAATTATGTGTTCAGCACAAGAAATTATTGATATTTTAGAAGGTGATGATCCAGATGATGTGCAATTTGACTCAGATTTGGAGTTTGATTACAATGACTTAGATTATGAGGTAAGTACCTTTTTACTTTAAATTTCATAGAAAACCAGAGAATCTTATTTTCTTTAGTAACGAATTAGGTTTAAAGAATTTTATTCTCATAAGAACTTAAATAACAGTTCACTTAAAATGAGATACAGAGTGCTTACATCTAAATAGTTATAATATTTGCCTCTAGGGTGTTGGTGACGTTATAGGGTACATACATATTTCTTGAGCTTTGCTTTAAATATGTTTATACTATCACACTTCTTTAAGTCCTCTGGTAAATTATTGAATAGCTGTGCTCCCTCAGCCAATATTGTTTTTTTGCCGTAATTAGTCCGTGTACGTGTAGTTATTAGTTGTAATTTCGTTTTACTTCTTGTGTTGTATGTAGGTGCTTTTTTATGTAGTTGTATGTTTGATTGTATGGAATTCATGGTGATTTTTTTTATGAGAATAAAGGTGTAGTATGTGTACAGTTATGTGAGATTTAGAAGGTTAGTTTTTTCATATAATTTTTTTCTTGGATATAGGTAGGGGTAATGAAGTAGTACTTTGATAATTTTGTTTTGTATTCTTTGTAGTGGGTTAAGGTTAGATTTAGCGGCTGATCCCCATAGTTCAATTAGGTATTCCAGTTTTGTTTTTACTAGAGAGTTATATATAATTAGACGTATTTTTTTCGGGATACATTTTGTGATCTTTCGTAACGCTGCTAAAAGTGATATTAATTTTGATTTGACATGATCTATGTGTAGTTTCCAAGTCAGTTTGTCATCTACCCACAGTCCGAGATACTTTTCGTGATTAGATCGTTTGACTACTTCTCCGTCGATCGTAAGCGGTGTAAGATCTGGTAACGGTTTGTTTTTCGCTGCGAAAATCATAAATGATGTTTTTGCTGGGTTAATAGTAAGCAAGTTATATTTTAGCCATTCATTAAGTAGGTCAAGGTCTTTTTGGGCATCAGTTATAATGTTTTGTACAGATTTATTAAAGTAAAACAGGCAAGTGTCATCTGCGTATAGCGTTAGGTGTCCTGTTAGCCCTATTTTATTAATGTTGTTAATGTAGATAATCAAAAAAATCAATCAAATCAAAAATGTTTATTTCGCCATTACACATTATACACAATGTTGTACAGTTGGTGGCGTCCCCTTTTAAGCATATAAATGCCTGTACCAGGAGGCGCCGCTCTTTTATATCATAACGAGTGTAATAAGTTACAGAACATAAGTGTAAATTAATAATTAATAAGTAGTCTAATATTAGTTTATTATAAGTCTGTTGGTGTGTGTGTGTGTGTTTTTGAGGGTGTGGGGTGTGTACGTGCTTGTGTGTGTTCGTGCGAGTTTGTGTGAGTGAAAGGGTGTGCGTGCGTGCGTGTTATACGGAAATTGGTTTGTGTAAATAGGGACAGTTTAATTTATATTTAACAGCAGATTCTCTGTTTCATCATAACATAACTTGTTTATCCAGTTAACCAGCAAGGTTTTGCATTCTTTAAACGGTCTAGTATAGATATCTATTTGTTTATTTATTTTATTATATAAGTAAGACGAACGTCTGTCGTATTGAATTTTAGCAAATTCTGTTTTTACCAGAGTGGTGCAAGCAACATTGTGTTTTCTTCTTCTAGCTAAGATATTTGATGGATTGGAATCTAGAGGTAGGGTTTTATGTTTTTTTTAGTACTATGTGTATAATATATAATTTTCGGACTGATATTAAGTTACTAATTTGGTATAGGTCACTAGTCGGAAAGGTCCTTTTTTTGAAGTACATTATTTTTATTAATGTCCGTTGTGCTCTTTCAACCTCAAGAAAACGCGTTTTGCGTGCGCCTCCCCAGATAGAAATACAATATATTATTACTGATTGAACTAGCGAGGTATACACTTCATTTATAAGGCTTTTTGATATGCCACTTCTTGGGACTACGTGTCGTAATGTTTTAAAAATCCAAATAAACTTACGTATTCTCGCAGTAATTTGTTCTATTTGAGAATACCAGGACATGCTTTGGTCCAACATTACACCCAGATACTTGACGTGTTTGACTTTACTTATAATTGGACAATTACAATTGTGATTCGACACGCTCCTACATTCATGTATTTTGATATTGAAATCGTGTCCTGGTTGGACATTTTTATATATTGAGAAGCAGATATAATTCGTCTTGCTGGTGTTTAAAGTAAGAAGATTGGTTTGTAGCCATGAGGCTACTTGAATCATGCCATTTTCTGCAATGGATTTGGCTTCAGCCCAGGTTGAGCCAGTGAAGACAATTGCGGTGTCGTCAGCGTACGAAAATATTTTTGCTTTATTTATTGACATATTGCATAAGTCATTCAAATAAATGAGGAATAGGGTAGGTCCCAAAACGCTTCCCTGGGGCACTCCGCATGTAACCTCAACTTCCCCGCTGACACAATTTTCTAGCTTAACCTTCTGTTTTCTGTTTGTCAGATAATCGGTAAATATAGCTAGTTGTGTTTCTCTAATACCAATTTTTTCTAATTTTTGAATAAGGATGGGAATAGAGACCGTGTCGAAGGCCTTTCTTAGGTCTATAAAAACGGATAAGCATCTAGTTCCTTTGTCGAGTTCCTTTGTCAGTAATGAAGTTAATGATGTGATAGCATCTTCCGTAGAAATACCGCGTCTAAAGCCAAATTGGGATGGAGATAGAATATTGTTGGTTTGAAGGTAACTTAGTAATCTGTGATTTAATAGTTTTTCTAATATTTTTGCTATAACAGGAATAACGGAAATTGGTCTATAATTGTTAATATCCCCTTCCTGCCCACCCTTGTATATGGGGGTTATAATTGATTTTTTTAAAGCGTTAGGGAAGATGCCTTGTTTAAAACAAATATTAGCCAAATGTGTTATAATTGGAATTATTTCAATTTTTACATGTTTTAGATACCTAGTCGAGATATTATCCCATCCTGGGGCGCTGTCTGATTTTAGAGAGTTTATAATAGAGTTTACTTCATCGTCATCTGTGTCCAAAAGAACAAAAGATTCAGGGCGACTAGGTAAGGAATGTAGATATAGGTTTAGGTCATTCTGGGTTACGTTTTGTTGGATGTCATTTGCAAGTTGGTTACCAATGTTTGCGAAATGTTGGTTTATAAAGTTTGCTGATTCCGTTGGTGATGCTTTTAGATTAATTAATTCAGTATTAGTTCTGGTACGTTTATTTGTATAGGTGATGGATTTCAGGTTTTTCCAAAGTAATTTATTGTTGTTCAATGATTTAGTGAGAAGGTTCCTTTCGTATTTTCTTTTTATTTTTTTAATAAGGCTATTGCAGTGGTTTCTGTAACGAGCATATGTAATTTTTTTAATTTCATTATGGGTGTCGTCTCGAGATTGTTTTTGCAGCTTATTGCGATTTTTTATACATCTTAGTATGCCTTCTGTAATCCAGGGTTTAATAATTCGTTTACTTTTAGGGATCTTGTGAATAGTAGTATTTGTTTTTAGTGAGTCAATAAGTTCTTGGATTAAACATTCTGCTACGTAGTTAGGATTTTCAGAAAAAAGCAGTGTCGAAAGATTTTTTTCTTTTAAAAGTTGTAAAGCACTTTCAAAATCAATTTTAGTTGTAGTTGTTGGTGTAGTCTGGGAATGTTTTATTTTAGATAGCGAAAGAAAGGTTGTACGGTGGTCTGTAATAGTAGTGCGTAAGATGGCAATAAAGGCAGAATGTCGTTTCCTGTTTATTTTGAACATAAAGTGGTCAAGACAATTGGCTTCTCTTGTAGGTAAAGTGTGACCAGAAAGAATACCATGACTCGATAACATGTCCAGGTATGAAGTTCTGTTTTTAAATTCATATGTTTGTTCAGTGTGTTTAGGTATAAGATTAATATTAATGTCACCAGCAATTATAACATTGCTGCTTTGAGAGTTTAGGTTGTCAAGATGGAGTGCCAAAGAGTTTATAAATGGTTCCGCGTTAGTGTTAGATGGTGAACGATATATACCTATAATGATACTATTCAATATATTCACTTGTAGACATGATGCGTGACTTAGCTTCAATTCTGTGACACTGGCTTTTAAGGTATCCTTGATATATATTACTACGCCGTCATTTTGGTTTTGTTGACGAGTTGTAGCGTAGGAGCGATATTTGGCCAAAGTCGGTACAGGTTTATTTCGATCAAGTCTGCATTCAGTCAGAATTATTACGTCTACATCAAAATTGAAACAAGACAAATTTGCTACAAAGTCATCAAAGTTGCGATATATGCTCCTAATATTTTGGGAAATTACGGTAAGGTCACTTTTAATTGAGTTGTAGTTGTTAGCAAGATCACTGCAATCACATTCTATCGTTCTCGCAATATTTATGTTATCGAGGTCATTTATGGTTTGTAGTAGTGGGTCACTCATTATTATGTTTTAGTAAGTACACGGTACATTTTAAGATCAGGGTATTATTTATATAACGTGTTAGAAGCCGTTCGAATACATGCCCTACATGCGTGTGCCTCATTTTTACCCATCCATACAACCATATGGATGGGTAAAAATGATTTTGGGATATTTTTTTTTTTTTGTAAATATTAGTCAATGTAGGTTTAGTTGTTTTTAGATATGTGTATCCATATATTGTAATATTTAGATGCCTGTAATGAATTAGAATTGACTCGGTTGTAAATAAACTGTTCACAGTATAACATGTAAGATGATAATGTGTACGTGTGTTTGTAGGTGTATTTAGAGGAGTAATGAATGGTGTAATTTTTGTGAGTGTCGAGTAAGTGTAACAGACTTTACATACCCAGTTTGATGACCATAAAAAATAAGCAAAAAAGCAGTGAGAGAGGTAGTTAACTTCCTTCAGATAAGATAGTCATTGATTGATAATTAGCTGTTGGATCTGTGCTTCGCTTCTAATTATTATGGTTGGAGAGTCGTCTTCTCTTTTGAGGTATACCCGGCCATATGCAGTCCAGCAATATTTGTACGTTTTTGACTTCACGAGGTCTCTTGCAAGGAAGTGTAGGCGTGCAGCTTTTGCAGTGAGTTGCTCAGTGACGAATATAGGGGTATCCTCGTTGGTGTGCATGTCCAGGTGTTTGGCACATAGCTTCGTCTTTTGCTTCAAGTTGAATGCCTTACAAGATTTCAATATATTATTTTTAATCAGTGTTGAGTTTGTTTCCACTACAATAGGGGTGTTGCCGGTTTCTTTCTTTGCACGAACTCGGTATATATCGCGGATAATCGTCTTGTCGAGCGGACAACCGACTGAGTTCGATAGGCTTGTGACCATGTGGATAAGGTCATCTTTGGTTTCGTTTGACTTCTTAGGAACATTTTTTATTTCAAAGTTTGCCTTTCTGCTATCCTGTTGCATACTCTCTATTCTGTCCTCCAGAATAGTTATATATTTTTTATCCTCTTTTGTTTTTTCCTCTAGGGATTCAATTTTTTTCTTATATTCTTCGTTTTGCGCCAGCAAAAAGGCGATTGAACTTTCGATGTTGCAACTTGATTGTTGTATTCCTTGGAGTAAAGTGGCATTTTTTTTAAATTCATCCTCTTGGGCCGTCATCATCTTAGAGAACATAGACTGCATCTCTTCCTTAAATATAGCAAATTCATCAACAAATTCTTCATCACGTCTTCTTTTTTGCCGGGATGTCACAAAGTAGGGGGGCGTTTTATGCTCAGGTTGTTGCAGTCCTACCTGGTCCAAATCCGTTTCCGACAAAGATTTATCTAAGTTGAGTCGGTCCATTTGCTGTCGTATATTGCTTGAACGATGTTATTGTCCTTCCTTAAATAAACAGACACGAGCTACAATAATAACACTCAGTTCGTTTCGTAGCACAGGTAGCTGCTCTGCCGTAGCCGTCGTAGCCCTCGTAGCCCGTAGCTCGACACGACGACGTCACGTTTCGTAGCAGATCGCGTGATGCTTGCTCCGCCCACGTAGGTGACAGAGAGGGCAATTATGGTGATGGTCTTTTTCACTCGAGGGTCGCGGGGGGCAGGGCCCGCTTGTTATCGGGACCGGCGGCGACGACTACTCGTTTACTTTCACTTTTTTTACAGATAAGAAATAATAATGAGCTAATTATTGAGCTTTGGGGACATCCGTATGTAATTTTTTGTATCGAGCTAGTACAATTGTCTATCTTAACGACTTGCTGTCTGTTTTGCAGATATGACGTGAACATATTGAGGGCGCTGCCTGAAATACCTATGTTGTTTAGTTTCTGTAGTAGTTTTTGATGACTTACCGTATCGTATGCTTTTTTTAGATCAATGAAAATACCTACAACAATGTTTTTCTGATCAATGTGTGTCTTTATTTTAGTTATTAAATCAACGGAGGCCGTGAGAGTACTTGATTTAGGGCGGAAGCCATACTGCTGATCAATTAAAAATCCCTTCTCCGTTAAATATGCGTTCAGACGGTTGTATAACACTCGTTCGAATATTTTCGAAAGAACGGGTAAGACCGACACCGGTCGATAGTTGCTGGGGTCAGTTCTACTTCCAGATTTGTAAATAGGACTGACTCTCGCCACTTTAAGTGAGTCGGGGAAAATACCGCGCATAAAGCACTCGTTTATACAGTCAGTTAGTCTTTTGACAATAATGTTTTTAAGGCATTTAATAGCTTTAGTGCTGATACCGTCTAAGCCTGTACTAGTGTTGGTGTCACAGGGAGAAAGTTCGTCCAGAGTTATGTCATGCGTGTAATTAGTGTCGTACATGAGAGTATTACCTGTGTTCATGTGGTATATATTGGGTATTTTATTAGATAAGTGTGCGCCTATTGATGCCAAGAATAAGTTAAATACGTTACAAATTTCATTACCGTCTGTGATGAAGTCCGTGTTCGATAATAGTTTGGGGGGAGCGTTGCTGTCTTTGATTTTATTCGCTGCTAAGTTGTTAATTATTTCCCACATTTTTTTAGGTTTTTTGTAGCTGTCGTGAAATAGGTTGTGGTAGTAGTTTTTCTTCTGTGTCTTGATTAGTTTTTTTACTCTATCCTGTTCTTCATTAAAATTCTTCCGTAGGTAGTTGTCTTTTGGGTGAGATTTTGCTTGTTGCCATAGGTGGTTTCGTAGGTTGATTGAGTCTATGATATTTCGGTTTATCCAGTCTTCCTGAGGTAGGTTTAGGATTTTAGTCTTATCTTCTTTATTTTTATTTATTTGTTCTGAGATAAATCTTTCTAAGTGGAGGTAGTCGTTTTCGTTATTACTGTAATTTGCTATTAGGGTACTATTGTATAATTTTTCGTAGTTAAGTGCTTTGTATTTGATCCTATTGTTTGTTTTTTGTGTCAAGCTGCCTATTTCAAGGAATATCTGTTTGTGATCTGATAGGCACGAGTCGACTATAGATACACTGAATGCGTGATTGCTTATGTTCGTGCATATGTGATCCAGTATGGTGTTCGTTGTGCTGGTTTCACGGGTACTGTACAGTTTATTTATTTTATTTATTATTTCGTAGCCGGTTCCTTTTATTTCATTCAGGTATCTTGTGACGTGGTTGTTCTTACTAAGAAGATCGATGTTAAAGTCTCCGAAAACAACTGCTCTTTTTCGTCTTTCCAATTGTGGAATATATGTTTCTTTTCTTGGCTTATCATATAGTGAAATAATCAAGAAAGTTTTAACTTCTAATTTCAGCCAGAACACATGCCTAATAATTTTTATTGCGAATAGGGGTAATGTAAATAAAAAAGAATTGGTTAAGCATTACTGTGGTCTTAAAGACTTAAATGTAGGTAAAATTGTAATGTTTACATTCCCCTATAACAACAGTTTGCCACAGGTGGAAAATAATATTAGATATAATTTAAATTTGACATTGCACAAAATTACAAATTCGAATAATTATAATTGTATTGACAAATTTCACTTAATTGACACTAACACATATGTTAGTAATAATTATTTTTTGACTGAAGATAGCTACTATCTTCCTATTTATTATAAGCGACAGATAGCTGTATCGCTATCATATTTTTTTTCTATAACAGCCAAGAACTTGGCTAAACATGTTGCTTTTATTGAGCACTATAACGATATTAACTTTTTATGTAATGATTCAGCCAAGAACTTGGCTACACACATTGACATGCAAAATAATTTAAATTATACACTGAGACAATAGAGGTAACCTCTTGCAATACTATTAATTCTCATGAAAATTATACAAATAGCCCTCTACCTACTCAATTGTATAAAAGTGGTAAAACTGATAGTTTGAATGTGTTTCACCAGAATATTCAAGGAATGAAGGGCAAAGACTTAGAAATTGAGTTGTTTATGAACTGCAGCAACATTGATATTTTTTGCATTACAGAACATTGGCTAAGAAGCCACCAGTTCATATTCAACTTCAATAATCACCAACTTGGTAGTTCGTTCAGCAGAAAAAATGCTATACATGGTGGCTCATTGATTTTAATAAGTAATCTGCTTAAATTTAAAGAGCGAACCGTTGAAATAGCCTGTGTGGAATTAGAGCGGAATGTTGTACTAAGCGTATATAGACCACCTTCAGCATTGTATGACTACTTTGAAAGAGTCATGGATGAAGTATTGCAGAAAGTCTGTAAATCAAGTAAAAGTGTAATTGTATGTGGCGATTTTAACATAAATTTATTAGAAAATTCATGTTTATGTACAAGAATTAAAAGTCTCTTTTTGTCATATAATCTGGAAAATATATTCTTGGAGCCTACTAGGATAACTGCTACCACAGCCACATGCCTTGATAATATTTTTACAGATACTATACCCACTAATAAACAAGTTATAAGTAAAATAGATTCTGATCATTGTGGACAACTTATTACTGTTTTCAACCAAAACGAAAATGTAGCCAAAAAGGATATCACTGTTAGACTCAAAACAGCGGCTCGCTTGGAAGGATTTAAAAATAACTTAGCTAGTAAATTACCTTTCTTGTCTCTTGATCAAGAACCAAACCAATTATTTAATTCGTTTTTTGTTATTTATGATACAGAATTTAATTCCGCGTTTCCTTCCAAGACGATCCGAGTTAAGGGTAACGCGACCTTTAGTGAATGGGCGACCTTGAGTATTCATAACAGTAGAAGAAGGCTATATGAGCTGTATGATGAACGAAATTACAATAATAGTAATGAGTTTAGACTTTATGTCAAGAACTATTCTAAAATGTTTCGAAATGTATGTCGTATCGCCAAGGCTCGCCACTTGAGTTCAAAGATTAAAAATAGCCATGATAAAATTAAAATGACCTGGAACATTATTAATAGTGAGACCGGAAGAGTCAAGAGTCAGAGTAGTAATTATTGCCTTACTATTGAAAATAAAGTCATTAAGTCAGATGAAGAAATAGCTTTAGCATTTGAGAACTTTTTTACTAACATTCCTGTATCCACTACGAAATCTTTGAGCTCATCTCCTGCTATTGCCGAATCTCTACTTAAAACAAATGTTAATGCTTGTACTACAGATTTTAAATTTAATTATGTTCACTGTAGAGATATTATAAAAACTTTTAACACCTTAAATGTTAAAAAAACCGCCGACCTGTGGGGCCATTCCGTAGATGTGACTAAATCTATAATTGACATTATTACTCCTGAACTTACTTTGACATTTAATAAATGTATTGACTGTGGTATATTTCCTGACCTAATGAAAAATAGTAAGATAACACCATTGTTTAAATCCGGTAGTACTTCTGACCCTACTAACTTTAGACCTATTTCAGTACTACCAACATTTAGTAAAATATTTGAAAGGATGGTGTTAGATCAAATGCAATCTTTTTTTAATAAAAATAATCTTTTGCACAATAAACAGTTTGGTTTCACAAAGGGTCGTTCAACAACTGATGTGTTGAACTCATAGGACACATCTTTGATGCTTGGGAGGATTCGCATGATGCTCTAGGCATTTTCTGTGATTTATCCAAGGCCTTTGATTGTATCCATCACGAAACATTGATCAGGAAATTGTATCACTACGGCATTAGGTACAATGCTCTGAATCTTCTTATTTCTTATTTGAGTAATAGGATTCAGAAAGTCGACGTCAATGGAAAACGGTCTCCGGGGTCTTTGGTTACAATGGGAGTTCCGCAGGGCTCAATTCTCGGCCCATTTTTATTCCTTATTTATATAAATGACCTACCTTATCTCGTAAGGGATAATCACGAGATAGTGTTGTTTGCAGATGACACATCACTTTTATTTAAACTTAAGAGACAACAGCTAGTTATTGACGATGTCAATAACGCTCTCTCTAAGGTAGTGCACTGGTTTAATGCTAACAATTTACTTTTAAATGAGACCAAAACTAAATGTGTAAAATTTACGACACCTAATGTGAAACAGGTGAAAACCAGTGTACTAGTCAAGGACGAAGAGTTGGACCCTGTAGACACCACTATATTTTTAGGCATTACATTGGATACAAAGTTACAATGGGGTCCACATATTAATAAATTGTCGAATAGACTCAGCTCTGCGGCTTATGCAGTTTATAAAATACGTCAGCTGACTGATGAAGAAACCGCTAGATTAGTATACTATAGTTATTTTCATAGTGTAATGTCGTACGGAATTTTACTGTGGGGAAATGCCGCAGACATTCAAACTATATTCGTGCTGCAAAAGAGGGCTATTCGAGCTATTTGTAATTTAAGCATGAGGCATTCGCTAAGGGTTAAGTTTAAAGAGATTGGTATAATGACGGTGGCATCACAATATATTTACGAAAACCTGATTTATGTTAAAAAGAATATTAATCTCTTCTCTAAGTACAGTGATATCCATAACGTTAATACTAGAAACAAAGATAAACTTGTACTGCCAACAACTAGGTTACAAAAAATCAGTAATTCGTTTAGATGTCAATGCGTGCGCTTTTACAACAAGATCCCAAGCAGTATTCAAAATTTAAATTTTAATAAATACAAGACCGTTATTAAGGAAAGACTCTGTATTAAGGTTTACTATAAAGTCTCAGATTACTTGATTGACAAAACTGCTTGGGATTAAGCTGCCCTAATGAAGGTGTGTACATACATACCACGTACAGGCTATCTGGACAATTAATTAAGATGTTATCAAGCTATAGTATTTACTCTTATATTTTAATTGACATTATTATTTTATATTATTTTTTAATGAATTGTCTATTGATTATTTTCTTTTAGTTCCATTTTCGTTTCGTTATTGTTTTCTTTTTTGAATGGAATATTTTTAAATCTCTCATTTTGTACACAATTACCTAATATAAAATAAAAATTTACTTGTGAATGTAAGGACATTGAAGGGTATATATGCTATAGAAAAATAATTCTTATTGTCTGACGGTTTGAGTATTCTATGGGGCCTTCTCGAATGTCCCGCGGATCTGGTGGTGTCGTGCGTCGGGTCGTTGAGCTCCCTAAAATAGGGTTGAGCTACACGGTTACTGATGCATGCGTCCCGTCTGTAGGGACAGGTCCGCTCAAATCTGTCATGGCACTGGTACTTTCTTCCAAAGGCCAGTCCAGACATTAACCTACATTGTTCTTACACGTCTTCCATGAACTATGTCATAAACCATATTTTAAAAGAGTAACCATGGAGTTTCTTACTGGTTCTTCTCCATGGAATGACAATTTGAACCAGCTAAACGATTTGTAAGTGCCTTTACGGCCTACACGAATAAAAAAGTTTGAGTTTGAGTTTGAGTTTAAGAAGTTGCTTATGTTGGTTTCACCTGGTTTATATATCGCTCCGATGTTCAATGAGAGTTTGTTTATGTGTATCCATAGGTAGTGATTCCCAAATTCGCATAACTCTTCTGTTATTTCGTGCTCGATGCTTTCGTGTATGTAAATTGAAACGCCGCCGCCTTTCCGATCTTGCCTGTAGTTGTAAACATGTTTATATTGTGGTAGTTGATACAATTTTGCGTCCGAATCCGAATTAATCCACGTTTCAGTAAAAATTAGTAAGTGTATAGTCATTGGTGTTGCTTTTATTATACATTTTATTTCATCAAGTTTGCCAGTCTTGCGTATACTGCGTAAGTTCGCATAGAAGAAACGCAACGAGGACGGGTGGGATGGTATATCTTCGTATCTGCTTACTAGCTGATGGTTTATTCTATCCGTGTATTTTGCAGTTTGTGTGGAGGCGGTTATTGGTTTTTTTGATTGTCTTTGTTTAATGTGATTGTCGGTATACCTTTTATGTACTTGATAATGAGATCCTGTTCGCCGTCTTCAATGCGTTTGTTTAGTTCCTCTTTTAGTTTTTGTAAATACTCCTTTTGTGCTGGGGTTTGGTCTGCGTAAATTCGTATATTATCTTGTAGGTTTTTTTTATTTCGTAGTAGGTATTTTGGGATGTCTGTGTTGTTGAAGCAAACTTTTAAAGGTCTGTTTTTGTTTGGGATATATTTCCCCAGTCTGATGGTTTTTGTTGGTTTAGGGCAGTCCTGATACAGTATTGCAATTATCTTCATGGTTTCATTTATATCGTAAATTCGTCTAGAATTTGTGTTTCTTTCGTTAATTTCCGGTATACCCACAATGACAATATTTTTCTCGCGTTCACATTGGGTTTTTAGCTCGAGAATGAGGTTTTGGTGGTATAAGACGGGCGATTTAGGTGTTGTACTTTCGGTGTTTTGACGCTTTTTTATTTGGGTTATTTCATCTTCTAGATTTTTGTTTGGGTGGTCGTGTTATTAGCCTTAATATTTTCCATATCGTCATTTATTTGGTCGAATCGTTGAGTAAAGTTTTCTGTTGCTGATTTCATGGTTTTTATTTCATTTTTAATCTCATGTATTTCGTCTTTTATATAGTTTAAATTATTATTTTGAGTTTTGCCAAAATTTTCTAGGAAACTCATCATCTCTGTGCGAAAGTTTGTGAAATCTTTTTTATATTCGGTTTCTTCTGTACGTTCTTTTCGTTTAAGTGTGTTAACATTTCTATAGTCATCATTATCGCAGTAGGTGGGTTTGGTACAGACCCGCTAGCGTTTCCGCTCTCGCTTATCACCCTGGTATTCGGTGTTGGTGGTGTCCTCTGCACATTCATCGTGTATGGCTTGGCGTGAGCGCTCTCCGTTTGGGTGTGAGTGGGACGAAAAATAGCGGTTGTTCTTTTTCCTCGCGGGGGTGAGCGGTGCTGCGCACTTGTCGATGCGTGGTATCACACGGTAACACAAGGTTTTAAGTTATTGTGTACTTTGTAGTTGACTTCACTTTAATTTTATGACACTAAGGATCACTTTGCAATGTTTATTATTTAATTAATCGTTATAATTTTTGCAAGAAATTAAGAAAACATTCGACACGTCTGCTTTCAACAAGCACTAGAGACTACTTTTATTGGTAGGTAAAACGCTTCTATTAATTTGACTTGACCGTTATTCGAAGCTTATATAATTTGAGACCTGTTTGTTATCGCCTGGTGGTGCTATTTTTCCAGTATTTGAAAAACTTGGTATTTTAGATCCATCAATGCTGCGGATCTCGTGCCCCCTTCGTGTCGGAGATATGCGATTCCGGTTTTGTTGTCGCACTGTATTAAGATAAGATAAGATAAGATATGTTTTATTCATGTAGACCATATACAGGTACTTAAGAATAGTTACGACTCTAGGTGCCACGTTCCAAAATGTTGACTTCCAATGGAGAAGAACGGGCAAGAAACTCCATGGTTACTCTTTTAAATTCAGAATTTCTTACAATATTTTGTTAAAATACATTGTTCTCGAAAACTTATGTGAGGACAATGTAAAAAAAAAGTCTAAACTAAACAAGCCTGATTTTTAAATTAATAACAAATATTCTGATAAGATTGACATGGCAGCTATGAGCTGACCAGTCCCAACAGACGGCACTCGTTCACGAGTATGACGCACGTATCGGCATCGCTCAACTCAACCACATTGCAGGGAACTCAACGACCCGACACACACGCCACCATCAGCAGGACATTTAAGTGAGCATGACATTCTCAAACTGCCAGACAACTATCACGTCAATTGAATAAAATATCTCTTTAGGGCTACATGGTGCTCACATATTACAAATTGCCAACATAATAACAAAAAATAGCAGGTAATACAACAAGGCAGATACAAATTAACAATAAAAATGCCAATAAAGCCAGTGAATGTCAATGAAAAATAATAAGGCCAATAAAGCCAAAAGATGTCAAAATAATAATAATAATACAATAAGGCCAATAAAGCCAAAAGATGTCAAAAATAATAATAATAAATAATGCCAATAAATAATGCTGACAGTCGCGGGGTTTTCGATTAATTTAAAGAAAAGCACATTTGTGGCTACAGAGGTATAGTACCTGGGTCGCAAAATCACTCAAGGTCAGGTTAGGCCGAGTGACAGAAAAGTGCAAGCCCTGGTTAACTCGCCTGTACCTACAAATGTGAAGCAAGTCAGACAGTTGTTGGGACTGGCTGGTTATTTTCGCCGTTATATTGCCGGTTACGCCTCTAAAACTGCGCCCATTGCTCGACTTACACGTAGTGGGGTACAGTTCGTGTGGAGTGAGGAACAAGAATCTGCTCGCAAGTATTTAATTGATTGTATGACCAATGAGCCCGTACTAGCTATATTTGATCCAACCTTACCTACCGAGCTCCACACGGACGCGAGCTCCATCGGTTACGGTGCCGTACTAATCCAAGAACATGCCAACAAAAAGCGTCGCGTAGTTGGGTATTTTAGCAAAACCACTCAGGGTGCGGAACCTCGTTATCATTCTTACGAGCTCGAAACACTTGCGGTCGTTAAAGCGCTTTATCATTTCAGGCAGTATTTATTAGGGATTCAGTTTAAAATAGTTACGGATTGTAATGCACTGAAACTAACAGAACGCAAAAAGGATCTCCTCCCTCGTGTTGCACGTTGGTGGATGTACATGCAGGATTTTCACTTTGTAATTGAATACCGAAAGGGCTCTTTAATGTCCCACGCTGATTATCTAAGTAGGAATCCTATAGACGTTTGTACCATTGTTAAACCAAAAAATTGGGCACAAATTGCTCAACCTGCCGATGAAGAGACTCGTACTTTGATAGACAAGCTCAATAATAAAGAGTTGGATAATTCTCGCTACGTAGTTCGTAATGATTTGTTATATTATAAATACACCGCTATTGGTCAAGAACCCAGATTGCTTTGTTTTATACCTAAGGGACACGGATTAAGCTTATTACGTATTTTTCACGATCAACATGATCATATTGGTTATGAGAAAACTTTAGATCTTATATTACGTCATTTTTGGTTTCCCGGACTAAGAAGTTTTGTAAGAAAGTATATTGGGCACTGCTTGATTTGTATTTCCGCGAAAAGGGTACCAAGGGCCTCTCATCAACCAATATCATCATGGGTCAAACCAGATTCCCCGTTTAGTACTGTTCATGTAGATGTACTGGGTATTCTACCCGAGTCAAATGGTTTTAAATTTGTTTTCATTATTGTCGATGCCTACTCTAAATTTTGTCTGCTTTATGCAATCGCACGTCAAGATTCAGATGAACTGACTCGAGTTATGACTAATGCTCTGTCTCTGTTTGGGGCGCCCAAACAAATCGTGTGTGACCGTGGGCGCATGTTCGAAAGTACACACTTTCGTAATTGGGCAATTGACATGGGTAGTCAGGTCCATTATATTACTCCCGAAATGCACGGTGAAAACGGCCAGGCCGAACGCTACTGTCGAACGGTATTAAACATGATTAGGGTTGAGGCTGACAGTAAGGACAGTAGATGGTCCGACTCTCTTTGGAGAATTCAACTTGTCCTGAACTGCACTAAACATAAGACGACACATGTTTCACCTATGCAACTACTCGTCGGTATCGAAGGCACTACACCTGTCATAAGGTCCCTCATAAGAGACGTTGCTCTAGACAACCCTAGTTCAAATCGTGAGGCTATGCGGGAACTACACCGCCAGATGGCTTCTGAACGGCTGGAGCAGAATAGGGAAAAACAGGACGCCTACGTTAACAAACACCGCAAAGTCACTCGCAGTTTTAAAGTAAATGACTTGGTATTTGTCGCGAAAGCAGCACAGATTAGTGGCAAATTAGACTCGGGAATGCGTGGCCCATACCGAGTGATGAAAGTGTTGCCGCATGATCGCTATGAACTGCGGTTGCTTGGAGGCTCCTTAGGCAAGACCACTCGGGCCGCTGCTGAATATATGGTGGCGTGGCGTGGAGAGTGGTCACCTGAATCGTGTGCAGCCTTCTTTAACAGTTAGTTATGCTGACTTTCAATATTACTTCGTTTGCTTTCATTTCATGTTAACTTGTTATCATGTTTGTGTTCACGTTGTAGCATGAGACAGTGACCTGATCATGCCATATGTGTGGGTAGGCTGACATGTTAACTGGGTCATGTTATGCCTGTAGCAGATATGTTAACTGGGTCATATCTTGTTTGTGTTCACGTTATAGCATGAGACAGTGATCTGATCATGCCATATGTATGGTTAGGCTAACATGTTAACTGGGTCATGTTATGCCTGTAGCAGATATGTTAACTGGGTCATATCATGCTTGTGTTCATGTCGTCTGAATTGATCAGAGACATTGTGATCTGAAATGATCTGATGTTGCCGACATGTTAACTGGGTCATGTCGTGGCTCTGGTTGATGTGTTAACTTGGCCATGTCAACCTTACTATACTCTGTCACCACACACATCGGCATGATAACTTAGCCATGTCGTTATGCAAACTTAGCTTGACATTTTACACTAAACATGTACACATTGGCATGCCGCCTACACCAATACACTGTTTTGTCGATTAACCGTTTGAGTGCCATTTGCTTGTACTTGTACTGCGTAACTGCTTGAGTGTTGTTTGCTTATACTTGTACTTTAACTGCTTGAGTGTTGTTGTACTTTAACTGCTTGAGTGTTGTTTGCTTATACCTGTACTGCTTTGATTTAAAGGTCTTATGATAGTAACTACAACTTCCCTTTATTAATTCACAGCTGATGACGATAATTGCTATGAAGTATCCAACGAGACCAACCCTGGCGAACATCGTCAAGCCGGACCTTCTGCAGTAGAAGAAGCGAAATAGCGAAACAATCAATTTCAGGACTATTCGAATGTTGTGGTATTGAACTTATATCTTATAACATTATTATCATTTCTATATACAGAGTACCTAAACATAATTATATAGTATTTTATGAAAAATTAGACAACATACTGAAAAAGCTCTGCTCTGGGACAAATAAAAACATAATTCTTGCAGGAGATTTTAACATTGATGTGATAAAGAGAAATAAAATAACATTAGAATTTGAATATTTTCTCTTACAATATAATTTAAAATTAGCACTTTACAAACCGACAAGACTTAGTAGTAACACCTGCATAGATAATTTTGCACATAGTTATCGAAGAGACTGCAAGGCAGAAATCATAGATCTAGCTCTCTCGGATCATACATCTCAAATACTGAAAGTGCCCATAAACAAAACTTGCAAATTAAAATTCTGGAAATGTAAAAAGAACGAATATTCTGAAGATAATTTGATTAAATTTAAAACTCTTCTGGGCAGTTTATATTTCGTACAAGTTTTAAATGCTAAAGATGCAAACGAGTCTTTTGAAGCTTTCATGGAAGATTTTTTATTATTATATAAATTATGTTTTCCGGAAAAGATAGTAACTGTCAAATTGAATAAAAAAAATAAGTCTATATCTCGAGGAATAAAGATATGCAGCCAGAAACAAAGACAGTTACTCTGGACATATCGATTTAATCCTAACTCAACAAATAAGAATAATGTAAGAAAATACACGACTCTGTACAAAAAAATTATTAAATTGACTCAGAAAGCCCAAAACAACTATTTTATAAATACTTCTCAGAATAAATCTAAAGCTGCTTGGCAAGTAATTAATAAATCTAAAACATATTTACCACAGGAACAAATAATGAGTTTAAACAGAAACAATCTGACTTTTACACGCCCTATTGACATCGCGAATGAATTTAATAATTATTACATTGATACAATTGAAAATAATATAAATACTGACATAACTAATAGTAATGCTTTTGATAATCTTTCGTCACAATCTTTATTTATGTCACCAGTTTCGAATAATGACTTAATAAAAATTATTTCTAATCTTAAAAATACAAACACTGTTGGCTGTGATGGCGTTTGTACTAAAGTCCTAAAGTATGTAAAGGAAGTAATAGCACAACCATTGGCTCACATTATTAATCTATGTATTGTTGATGGAATATTTCCCAACAGCTTAAAGAAAGTTATTATTAAACCTTTATTTAAAAAAGATGACAAAAAGGACATGAAGAATTACAGACCCATTGCTAAAATTTCCGTCTTTTCCAAAATTTTTGAGAAAATTATCTACAACTCCATATACACGTATTTTGAAAAAAATAACTTATTTTGCCATGAACAGAAGGGATTTCGCAAGAACACAAATGTTAATTTGGCACTATTTGATTTAATTAATAACATTATAACATCAGTTGATAAAAAGAAACCAATTTGTACTATATTTACTGACATGACAAAAGCTTTTGACTATGTTGACCATAATATATTGCTAAAAAAGTTATATGGCTACGGTATAAGAGGGAATATCCTAAAATTGATAGATTCATACTTAACAGACAGATTTCAATGTACTGAAGTCTCTAGATTATGTCCAAAAACCAAATTAGAAATCATATATTCATCTAAACAAAGATGCATAAAATATGGCGTTCCCCAAGGCAGCGTGTTGGGACCTCTTCTTTTTTTGATATACATCAATGATCTACCAAAAATAATTCAGCATAAAATGGTTCTTTTTGCAGACGATAGCACAGCTATAATAGAATGTAATGACATACATAATTACCAAAATGATATAAATGAATCTCTAACGAAAATAATAAACTGGCTTAATAAAAATAATTTGAAAATTAATTTAAGTAAAACCAACATCATGCATTTCCATCAACGTCGTAAAAATAATAACATTAATATCACTTATAAAGACTGTAAAATACAAGAAGTTTGTAATGCTAAGTTTCTAGGAATCAATATTGATAATAAACTGACTTGGAGCACCCATACTGATATAATATGTAAACGATTAAGTAAATCTGCCTATGCACTTTTTCAACTCTCAAAAAAGGTTAATATTGAGACATTATTAACAGCATACCATGGACTTGTGGCCTCCGTTTTAAGGTACGGCATTATTTTCTGGGGGCAGTCGACTAATAGGGAGTGTGTATTTAGGATGCAGAAACGTTGTGTGAGGTCAATGTGTAGTTTAAAAACGACAGATAGCTGTGTTCCACATTTCAAAACGCTAAAAATATTGACACTACCAGCAATGTACATAATGGAAACAGCACTATTTGTAAAAACAAACCCGCATTTATTTGTCAGTTTATCTGCAGTCAGAAAAAATCCATTACGAACTCAATATTTTAATAAATTGTGTAATGTTAAATGTAAAACATCCTTAATGCAAAAAAGTTTTTTAGGCAACGCTCCAAAAATCTATAATAAAATACCGGATGTCATTAAAAATATGCCATTACTAAAATTTAAAAAGGCACTTAATAAGCTGCTTATTGATAAATGCTACTACAGAAATCAATATAAACATAAATAAAATGACTGTAAAATGACTTATTATTATATTGTGACAAAATCATAACTATCTTTGTTGTGAGAATTCTGCAATAATAGAATTTGTAATTTAATGTAATGTCGGGTAACAACTTATAATTTTTCTAATTATCTATAGTCATGACAGTTCACTTAATTTTTTTATTTGTTTTTCTTTTAATTTAATTATTACATAACTTATAATTTAACAATACTCTTAATTAAGGCTGTAATATTTGTATGTCTTATTGACAAAACATAGCGGACTCTTTAATCATGTAAGACCTATACTTGTATTTACCTATGTTTTACAAATAAATAAATAAATAAATAAAATAAATAAATAAAATAAAAAAGAAGCCGCATGTGACTCCAACATAGAGGTGAACGTGGACGTTCATCTGTCAGGAGAGGCCGTGTTAGCGTCGAGTTATGAAGAAACAGGAAGTGATGGGCGTGGCTAGCTCATCATACGATTCTACGTAGCGCTGACGTCACAGAGCCAAGGAGGGTGGCGCGCACGCCTCGGAGCTTCACTTCTTGCCGGGCACGCGCAGCGTTCACTTGTTAGGCATAACTCTTGTCGGTTTATATTAAAATTAGTTGATGTTGATTTCAGTGTTTAATTGTAATTGGAAATAAATCGTTTGTCGTGCTAATTGTTTTTTTTTTAATAAAAAGTTATAGTTATCGCTAACAATATATATATAATATTGCCAATAAAGCCGAATCTAAGTCAAGATAAATACCATATGAAGTCAATAGTAAGTAAAAAAAAAAAAATATTATAATAAAAAAATGTCACAAAATCAATAAATACATAAATATATGATGTCCAATTGTTAAAAAAAATAACATTAGGTACATATTGTATTATTCATGGTCTTGCGGAGCTGGACTAGCATTTCGCCAAACATTTTTATCTACAAGATAATCTTCTAATTTATAGTATGCTTGTTTGCAAAGAATACGTTTAACTAGTATTTTGAATTTATTTTCTGGTAAATTTAACACGCTGTCTGGTATTTTATTATAAAATTTGATACTGTATCCTATAAAAGACGTATGGACTTTAGCTAAGCGATGATAGTGCTGTACTAATTTGGTCTTATTCCTAGTATTATAATCATGTATATCACATTGTTTACTAAACATAGTTATATTTTTTCGTACTGTTATAGGAGTCCGCGTAAAACGCTTTTTAAAAAACGAAAATTATATTGAAGAAGTAGATTTATTAATAAGGCACTAAATTAAAATACACTTATTACAGTAATACTTAAATTGAGTTGGCATAAATCGAGGATATAGTAGGATATAGAAGGACCAAGCGACGCGAAGGTCTGAGAGCAACTGATGTCTCCAGCGCTCGGACTGAGACACTGCATCTTAATTGCTGACTCTGCGGATTGATTATCTGAAGGTTGAGGTGTCATCGAATTAGCATACATTGGGAGGTCATAACAGCCCCCCGAATAAGAGCAAACTACACGTTCAACTTTTGTGGAGTTTACGGGAAA
Source organism: Shargacucullia verbasci (assembly GCA_947562105.1). Classification (NCBI taxonomy): domain Eukaryota; kingdom Metazoa; phylum Arthropoda; class Insecta; order Lepidoptera; family Noctuidae; genus Shargacucullia; species Shargacucullia verbasci. The sequence goes on along the minus strand of OX387281.1, from coordinate 10,917,686 downwards.
GAGCTTATTCAGCCAATTCTAAGAGAAGGAGGTGGTATGATGTTATCGGGTTCGTCATGATCTAATTCGATATCACGATTATTAGCAACATTATTTTCTTTAAATTTGAATATCTTTCGATGTATGCCAGATTTGTACACTTTATAAACAACGAAGCTTAAAATTAAGATTACAATTATAATAGTAAAACTAGAGTAATATTGTTGATACATGACAATGTGGGGTTTTTCAATAACATTATCTAATTTTTTGATTATTTCAGGGTTATCATATGCTAATGTGTCTAAGTTTATGTTCTTAAGATTAATTACAGGTAAGTTGGGTATAATATCAGTATAAGCTAATTTATTACAGCATGAATCATTCAGTATATTAAAATTGGAGACAATTGTCTTTATCTGGATTTCATAAGTTTCATGTGAGACTAAACGAATGTCTTTATAATAGGCGATACATTTTGAAGGTAAGTACAATATTCCATTACCACTTAATTCTATTTCATTAGTTTGTGAACTATTACATTCAATGTTTATTTTGGATTTTTCAGACATTACATATAGCCATTTATTGTTGCGTAGAGGTTGCCAAATACTAAGATGACCATGGATAAATTTGGTTTCACACATTACAGGAATCGAGGTAAGTATTTTAGTTATAATTTCTGTTTCACAGGAAGGCGTTGCTGAAGAAGAATAGGTAATTGGTGTTTCACATAAGTAGTTATCGTTATTAATTAACTTGCATGAATTTAAATTGCTTAGTTTACAATAGGTTGCTCTATCTCTACTTATGCCAATGTATTTCGAGGATGGGATGATAGTTGAGTATGACACTGGGTTGTCCTTGTCGTGAGGGACTGGAGAAGGTAAGTTATGGTATAAGTCTAAATTCATGGGGTCTATTAGAGGAATTTTAATGGTAAACACTATTTGATGTTTATTAAAGTAACTGGATATTTCGGATACATTTAAAATAGTGTGCATATTATCCAAACTTAGAAGGACTGGTAATTGTGCAGAACTTGGGAGAAAACGGTAGTTATCGACTAATTCAGAATACAGTTCTTTGGGAGTTAATATGGTAGGGTATAGAATATTAGATTTACTAAACATAATGGAGTTGATCGTGTCTTCCACCTTAAAAGATAAGGCGAGCAAGCTATTTTCTATCATAGATATTAATTCTACTATACGGGATCTTATGCCTAATTCTTTTGATACGTAGGTCAAGTTTCGGATATCTTCAGACAGTGCGTCTATGGCGTATTTTAAATTTAATTCATTAATTTTTATGTCTTGAATGGTTTTATTAAAAGATTTCAGTGTTGACGTAGTTACTAGAATATTTTCTTTCATTAAAAGAGCTATTTTCTTTTGATCCATTTCTACTTCTTTAATGGCATTATCGTATCGGATAGCGTCATCTTCGTCCATGGTGCCAAATAATTTCTTGGAAATGGTACCTATGAATCCTAAGATTGCGGATCTTTTAGAATGGCGAGGTGTGAGGTGAGAAATGGCTTCGTTGTCATGCGCTATATCATTATAACGAGTACTGAGGGGTTCGAAGAGATTGTCACATTCTAAATAGTCGAAGACTTTGCTGTCCTTACATAGTAGTCTGGAATGATTAAGGATATTACGAAGGTTTAGAATATGTGGGTTTATAAAAGATACGTCATAAGGGATAACTATATTAAGATAACTACTAACTAAACTTAAAGAACCTAAAGGGTCGAAATAGATGCCAGGACTATTCGTCAATGGTTTGATAAAATCTTGTTGCGCATTGATCGAGACACTGAAATAGAATGGACATAATTAGTTTAAATTATATTAAAGATCTATATCTATCTAACCTACTTATAGTCTAACTATATGTCTTAACTAACTAATGCTATCTCATTAACCGGGATGTCAGTGGATTCTGCGGGTTTCATTTGATCAAAATGGTGTGTCACATGACGTCTATTTATGAGGAGTGTGGCTGTGTTATTGTTGTGGACACTAATGATTTTGTAAGGTCCTTTCCAGATTGATGACAGTGCTTTTCTAAGCCTCAATTGGGCTTTGAGGTAAACAAAGTCGCCGGCTTTGTATTGCGGCGGTGATTTTGTATGGGAGTCGTAATAAGTTTTAGAAGATTCTTTGGATTTTAGGATATTTTCTAGAGCTTTCTCTCTGGTGTGTTGGAATTTATGTTGTAACATCCTGATGTAGTCTGAATAGGTCGTACCAGGGCTACTCTCGTAGATAGAGTTAGGGATGAACGGTTTGTGTCCGAATATAAGTTCATATGGGGTGAATTTCGTCGTTGAGTGTGTTGTTGTGTTATAAGTTAACATGGCGGTGTAGACATAAGTGGGCCAATTATCTTGGTTTTCGTTTACAAATGATTTTAAGTATTCCTTCAGAGTCGAGTGACTACGTTCTAAGGCTCCTTGTGTCTGGGGGTGGTAAGGTGATGACCATAATTGTTTGATTTTAAGGAATTTGCATGTGGTTTTAAAAAGGTCAGATGTAAAATTGGTGCCCTGGTCAGTGAGAATAGATTTAGGAATCCCAAAAAGGGAAATGAAATGAATTAAGCAGTCGCTAGATTCTTCGGCGGTTGTACTACGTAAAGGATAAGCTATAGAATATTTGGTGAGGTCGTCTTGCAACGTCAAGATATATTTGAGTTTTGCGGGCCCCGATTCCGGTAAGGGTCCTACGACGTCTAAAGCTACTCTTTGAAATGGGGCTGTAGATGTAGTAGTTATTTCCATCGGAGCTTTGTTTAATTTTCTCAGGGCTTTGTTCTCTTGGCATAACTTACATTTTTTAACATAGTCTTCGATGTCGCTTCTCATGCCTTTCCAATAAAATTGTTCTCGGATTCTGTTGTACATTCGAGTTGATCCTAGATGTCCAGCTATTGGAATATCATGGTTTTCGCGCATGATTTTAGGTCTTTCGCTAAGAGTAGGATAGATTGTTTTATTTAGATACACATGAATAGAGATTTTTGTATTATTAAAAATGTAGGTTAAGATGTTGTAAATTTTAGTATAGGAATGTTTGTCGAATGGGTTTCTAAAATCGGAAATAGCGATGTCTGTAGTTTGTTCGGATTCGAGGATTTCGTTTCTGACTTGTTTCAGAGTATCATAAATATCGGGGTAGGATGATTCGTCAAAGTGATGAACTTTAGTGAAGATTAGATAAATAGTTTTGTTGTCATATTTTGTTTTCAGGAAACGGTGTAATTCCTTTTCAGCGTTAAGGATTTCGTCTTGGTTTTCGGAGTTTCGAAGGATTTCCGGAATATATGGGTTTGTTTCATCTAAGTCTATGGATGTAGGGATTAGTATTATTTTGCAGGGAGATTTTAGCAGATTTTCATTATGCTCTTTCAATATTGTATTAGGAGCGATATTTTTATTTGGGATTGATTTTAAGAATTGTGAGTAGTTGTCGTCGTTTTGGTTCATTGGTGAGGGGATTTGGAGTGTGTCAAAATCGAGGTTGAGGTTTGCACTATCGGGGCTAAGATCTAGATAGGGTAGGTTAGGTCCTAGATCAATGAGTTCTGGTGAGAGTCTAGGTTCACTCTGCGGTGTAGGATTTGGAATTATGTTAGAGTCAGTGTTTATATCTTGATTTAGTAAATCGACATTTTCGAAAGAGAATGGGATAGGAGATGGTAGGTCTAGGAGGGGTTCTTCTAATATGTCATCAAGTTGTTCATTAGGGTTTTGTAATAGAGGATCAAAGAACGGCGAAGGTTGATTTCGTATTGGGTTAACTGGGAATCGAGACAGTGCATCGGCGTTAGTGTTGATTTTCCCTTTTTTATGTACGATATTATAGTCGAACTCTTCTAGTTTGAGTCGCCAGCGAATAAGTCTGGATCCAGGGTCTTTGCAATTGAACAACCATTGTAGAGGTTTATGATCTGTGACTATTGTAAAGTTACGACCGTACAGATATGGTCGAAATGATTTGGTTCCGAAAACAATAGCTAAGCATTCTTTTTCCGTAACGCTGTAGTTACATTCAGCCTTGTTAAGTGTACGAGAGGCGTAAGCAATAGGGCGGTCTTTTCCTATATGACCTTGGGATAGAATAGCAGATATAGCGAAGTTAGAGGCATCACAGGTTAGTATGAAAGGTTTGGAGAAATCAGGGTATGCGAGGACTGGTGACGTTGTAAGTTTCATTTGGAGATTTTCAAAAGCGAGTTGTTGTTCGTTTTTCCAATTGAATGGTATATCTTTTTTTAGCAAAGATGTTAGGGGTTTCGCGAGTTTAGAAAAATCGGGAATGAACCGTCTATAGTATGAAACGAGCCCAAGGAAGGATTTCACATCCTTTGGTGATTTTGGTATCGGGAATTCGACGATTGATTTTATTTTTTCAGGATTTGGTTGTACGCCATGGTTGTTAATAAGATGGCCAAGGTAAGCTACTTCTTTACGCAGAAATTCGCATTTATCTGGTTGAAGTTTCAAGTTGTAATTTCTGAGCCTGTCGAAGACGGCAGATAGATTTTGGATGTGATTTGGTAAGTCTGGAGAGTACACCACGATATCGTCTAGATATACGAAACAGCGAGAACCTTGAAGTCCAGATAAGCATGTATTCATTAGTTTTTGGAAAGTTGATGGGGCGTTTTTTAGCCCAAATGGCATTCTCGTGAACTGGAAGTGACCTTGGGGTATTGAAAAGGCGGTCTTGGGTGCATCTTGTTCTGATACAGGGATCTGATGGAAGCCTGAGGCTAAATCTAGTGTCGTGAAGTATATCGTATTGGTTGTTGTTCCCGGGCGATGCCCATCGGGAAATTTTATTCGTTTAAATTGTCGTGATCGACTTCATCGACTCCGTTCTCGTCTACTTTATTCATGGGGTAGGTTTTACGTACTAGATTCGGGTTAGTAGTTGGTGCGGTGTTATTTTGGTGATTGTATGAATTTGAGGGGTTGTACTGGTTTTTGTTATTGTTGTATTGACGTTTGCGGCAGTTTTCAATAGTGTGACCTATGTTTTTGCAATAACGGCAAATGACGTCACTAGTATTGACATTCCTTGGATAATTTGTATGAGGGTATTTCAATTGCGATTGCGATTAGAATTCGCGGCGAGGTGTGAACTTGGGTCTATAAGTGTTGTTGAAGTTAGTTTGCGGTGATCTTTTATTGATGCTAGATAATATCTTTTCTTCCTCAACTGCGAAACTTATAGCGGAATTAAGCGAGTCTGGGTTTCGGCATCTCACGATTTGTGATAATCGTGGGTATAGTCCGATAACAAAGGTATGGAGTGCGAGATCTTGTATGGTAGCTACGCGCCCAGACAATTCTGTTTTCTTTTTAGTTGGAATAGAAATGTTTATTTCAGTGAGCAGTTTTGAAAGGCATGTTTCTATCTTTAGAGCGAATTGGTTAACTGTTTCTGAAGGATTTTGTTTACAATCCTGTAATTCCGAAAGTAAATGAGCGTAATGTTTTCTCTCGCCAAACTGCTGTTTTAGAAATTCTATAAATTGTTCAAAGGACTCAAAATCTTTGACATTGCATGTAGCTTCAGCTTTATCTATTAACTGACTTAGAATGTATTTAAACAGGATAGGTTTCTGCGATTTAGTAGCTGAGTCATAAGCGCTTTGGCAATTAGTTATAAAGGGTTTTAATTTTTCTCTAGTACCGTCGAAAGGTTTGATAAATTTGAATAAGACACCAAGTTCTATTCTTTCTTCAGTTTCAACGCGGACTGGTACACTTTTAGAGGTACCGGGAGTAATTTCTTTGTCATTAGTCATGATGAGATTTAGTAAATAGAAAAATAGGACTTAAAATTAAATTACAAGAAGTCGTATCCACCTTATGTTAGCTTGTACAGAGACTTAGGACTGCGCGTTTATCAATACGTAGAACGGGTGTGTAACATAAACCGTGAGCTTCGTTTAGTCTAGGTGATAACAATGTATAACAGGAACGCGACACTGCAGAATATTGTAGGAGTTCGCACTTTGTAAAGTAGTTTTGATCACTCACAGTAATGTTATGAGAAGCATCGGGAACATCACGGCGACCTTGACCGCTTGACCAATAGTCAACGGTAAAACAGCGACAGGGACCTCTGTGTTTTGACAGAGGTCTCAGGGTTGCGTTGTGGATGAACACAGATTGGTTTGTATGCGTAACACTTTTAATTTATCGATTAAGATTTTGTTATTATTGAAGCACTTTCACTTTCCAGATTTATTTATTTATTTGTTTATGAATATCTTTTAACAGTTCGTTTTTAAATTGAAGGATTTTTAACAGCACTTTCACCTTGGGGTTGTAGGATTTTGAATAGCACTTTCACTTAGGGGTTGAAAGATTTTAGTAGCACTTTCACTTTCTTTAGAGACGTATTCGGGTAGGGGATTTTCGGTATCCCACCGCTGCCACCAAATGTTATAGGAGTCCGCGTAAAACGCTTTTTAAAAAACGAAAATTATATTGAAGAAATAGATTTATTAATAAGGCACTAAATTAAAATACACTTATTACTTATACTTAAATTGAGTTGGCATAAATCGAGGATATAGTAGGATATAGAAGGACCAAGCGACGCGAAGGTCTGAGAGCAACTGATGTCTCCAGCGCTCGGACTGAGACACTGCATCTTAATTGCTGACTCTGCGGATTGATTATCTGAAGGTTGAGGTGTCATCGAATTAGCATACATTGGGAGGTCATAACAGTACGTACATAATATTTTCGTAGATATATTGACATGGGACTGTCATAATATTAATTTCTTTAAAAAGTTCTCTCAAAGACTCATGACTATGCAGATTGTAAATAGCCCTAATGGCTCTCTTCTGCAAGATGAAAATAGATTCAATATCAGCAGCCCGTCCCCACAATAAAATACCATAGGACATAATGCTGTGAAAGTAGCTAAAGTAAACCAGTCTTGCGGTGGCTACGTCTGCAAGTAGTCTGATTTTTCGCACTGCATAAGCAGCTGAACTAAGCCGTCCTGCTAGGGATTTGATATGCGGGCCCCATTGAAGCTTTGAATCTAACGTTACTCCCAAGAAAACTGTTTGATCGACGAATTCGAGCTTCTCTTTATTTAACACAACGTTACATTCTCTGCTTTTTACATTTGGTAAGGCAAACTTTATGCATTTAGTTTTTTGTCCATTTAATACTAAATTATTAACTGTAAACCAGTCATGCACCTTGAGAAGAGCGTTATTTATCTCGTCAATATTAGAAACACGTCTATCTATTTTAATTTAAAATTAAAGATGTATCATCAGCAAACAACACAATCTTTGTTCTATCCTGAAGCATATAAGGTAGGTCATTTATGTACACTAAAAACAAAAACGGACCTAGGATCGAACCCTGGGGTACACCCATTGTCACTAGAGCGCCAGATGATTTAACTCTATTTATTTGAACTTTTTGTTGCCTGTTTTGCAAATATGATTTAACAACTTTTAGTGATTCATGCTTAAGCCCGTAATGCTCTAGTTTTAGAAGCAGCGTCTCATGCCCTACACAATAAAAAGCTTTTGAGAGGTCACAAAACACACCAATGGCATCTTGAGAATCTTCCCAAGCATCGAAGATGTGTTTGATTAATGTGATGCCCGCATCAGTTGTATTTCGTCCTTTAGTGAAGCCGTACGGTTGTGAAAAAGCTTGTTTACGTTAAAGTGCAATAGCATTTGATTAAGCATAATTTTCTCAAAAACCTTGCTAAGAACAGGCAAAACTGATACTGGCCTAAAGTTACCCGGATCTCGACTGTTACCGGATTTAAACAAAGGGATTACCTTACTGTGTTTCATTAAATCCGGAAAGGATCCCTGATCTACGCATTTGTTAAATATGATTGCTAAGTGGGGAGCGATAGTTTTAATAATACTTTTACATACTTTTACCGATAAACCCCATAAATCTTCAGTTAATTTAATTTTAATTTAATTAAAAGCTTTTATAATTGACTGAGGACTAACACGCTTGAATGTAAATTCAACGGTACAAGCAGGAACATTCTGTCTGAGTAAGGTAGCAGAAAGAGATGGTGATGAATTCAGAAATTCTGTAGTTTTTAAGGGAATATTATTAAAGAAAGACTCGAATTCTTGAGCTACATCAATATCTGTATATAACAGACCACGTGCTGTGTTTATTGTGTAATCAATGGTGTGTGACTTCGATTTACAAGTTTCATTATTAATAATCTGCCAAGTAGTTTTAATTTTATTATCTGCATGCTTAATTTTGTCACTAATATACCGAGCCTTGGCTAGTTGACACACCTTTTTATAAGTTTTTGAGAAATTAGTGACATATTGAAAAAAGTTTTTACTTTTATTATAATTTTTCTGTTCATACAGTTCAAATAAACGTTCCCTACTTTTACGAATACCCTTAGTCGCCTAGTCGCTGAACTTAAATTTATGATCAATATTCTTTGTTTTTATTTTAAAAAAAATGTCAAACTCTGTTTTCACTATGGCAAAGAAGTCTGCATACAGTTTATCACAGTCTTTTGTATAATTTTTAAGAACAGACAATTTTTGAATTAATGATTTATTATAATTTTCCAATTTCCTTGCTGTTATAAACCTAGATTTAATTTGAATTTTACTTGGGTGCTTATTGTATTTAAAAGTAACGGTTTGCCCACTGTGATCTGAAGGTAAGCAATTCATGATAGCTTCCTGTGAATAGTCACAGTTGCAGAATACATTATCAATACAAGTAGCAGATGTTGACGTTACTCGAGTTGGTTCTGAAAATATATTTACCAGATTAAAAGATTTAAAAAGACACAAGAACTTATTAGTCATCAAATTATTTTCTAGTATATTAATGTTAAAGTCGCCACAGATGATAATAGATTTATTTTTACTAAAAACCTTTTTCAATACATCCTCCATTACACATTCAAATGTTGATAAATTTTGGTTATTTGGGGGTCTATAAACGCAAACTATAATATGCTTATCCAGCTCAACACAAGCCAATTCAATGGAATGTTCGACCGACAATCTGACTATATCAGTTCGTTCTTTTGACTTAATGGAATTCTTAATTAATATTAAAGAACCCCCATGTAGCATGGACTTTCGGTTATAACAACTAGCCACATAATAATTTTCATAATATATTAACATTTGGTAATCTTTCATCCAATGTTCTGTTATACAAACAATATCATATTTGCTTTTTTCTAGGAACAACTCAACTTCTAGTATTTTGGAAGAGAGACCTTGAATATTTTGATGAAATATTTTTAAGACATTTGTATCTCTAACCCTCTCCCCCTTCGTACATAAGGATGGTGATATGCCAGAAGATATGTTTATCTTATTATATATTAATCTTGTATTATTATTTATAACAATATCTTCTGTTGTCTTATTGACTAGTTTAAATTAAAATCAGGAGTTAGATCTGCAGTATTTGTGTCAGCACAAGTGGGTAAGGCAATACATCCCGTATGCCCTACGTGTGGAGAATACTCCATGTTGCTGGTGAGGCCACCAAAACTAGCAGTCTCTAAAAATGACAACTCCTTCGTACTATTACCAGCATTACAAGTGTAACTAGATAATGCTGATTTGTCACTTATCCTATTGACTGTTATATTAACCATAACCATGTTAATATTGTATGCTATTAATGTAGCTATCAAACACTTACATTTCTTAGGAAGAAACATAGCTTCCTGGGTAATTTTAAATCCATATTAGTATCCAATCCAATATTATCCTCCAAAAGTATCCATCCAATATTAGTATCGTACTCCGTTGCAGAAGTTGACAATGATCTTGTAACACCTTTAGGATGGCAAGCATTTCTTTCTGATTGCAATGTAATTGTTTTTCGTGATATGTCCAAAAACCTGTCAACGACAAATTGTCTAACCGGGCTCCCCATGCAATGTCGGAGGCATCGGTTGTCAGATAATGGGATGGCGGAGGTACATGAATGGCTGAAGAGCGCTTGCAGTTCTGAAGCCACCATCTTATGTTCTCCCTGGCTTCTATAGGAAAGAAATGCCATTTCTGGTCCGATTTCAACATTTTGTTGAGGAGGTCCAACAAAGCCCGATGATTGAGTCGGCCTTTTGGGATGGTGAAGCTCGCAAAATTCAGAAGTCCGACCAGACTCTGAATTTCCTTGAGTTTGGTTCGTTCCTTGTGTAGCATTTGGAAAAGCTTGGCAATCAGTGAATTCAGCTTCTCTTTGTGCAATTGCTTCCGATTCGTCTCGGTGTTCTACTGGATACCCAGATACGCTACAGTTTTTGATGGAATCAATACAGACTTCTCGTAATTTATGATCCAGCCCAACGTTTCTAGAGTCTGAACGACACTATTTACATGTTCCTTTAGGGTTTCCTCGTGTTGGTGAGCAACCAGAAAATCATCCAAATACACCAGTATTCGTATAACTCGTTTTCTGAGCATCTGGGCAATCCAATTTGTCACCGAAGCGAAGGTCTTGGGTGCCGTACTTAGACCAAAAGGCAAACATGTCATTTCCAACAGCTGTTTCCGATAGACTAGACATAGGAATCTTCTGTGGCTGCGAGCCATTCGAATGTGAAAATACGCGTGCGAGAGATCTAAGTCAAAGTCAAAGTTTTTTATTTCAAGTAGGCCTTTTCAGGCACTTTTAAAAAGTCGAGACTCTAGGCGCACGGTTCCAAAGGGGGTAGGTCCTATGGAGAAGAGACCCGCAAGAAACTCCATGGATACTCTTTTCAAAAACAAAAAGTTAATTTACAATTAAAATCTTAAATTAACAAACTTAATAGAACGCTACTTACAAAATGACAATACAACATGAGTTAAACAATTGTTTCGAATATAAACTAAAAACGGAATAAATAGATCAAAGCTGATAAAACAGAAATAAAAAAATACAAAATATTGAAACATCAAGAATGTCCAGATATGTAAAGCGAATCTAATGTAAAATAGAATTAGTAGACACAATGGATAACCAGGGAAGCCACATGTGCAGAAGATATATAACGCCACACGTCTTTATCGTCAACATAGTCTTTGATCCTATAATATGCTTTCTTTGTGAGAACAGATTTAAAGTGGATTTTAAATTTCTTACCGGTAAGATCGGTTACAGTTTTCGGTAGCTTGTTATAGAAGCGTACACCGTGTCCTAAAAATGATTTATTTGTTTTAGTCAATCTAAATTTTGGCACCACTATTTTGTGTTTATTTCTAGTATTAATGTTGTGAACGTCGCTATTGATACTAAACATGTGAAGGTTCTTCCGAACGAACATTATATTTTCTAGAATGTAGAGAGACGGTAATGTTAAAATATCGATTTCTTTAAAAAAATCTCGTAAAGACTCGTGTGGGCCCATGTTATAGATCGCACGGATCTCCATCTTCTGTAATACAAATATTGATTCTACATCCGCCGCTGAACCCCACAACAGAATGCCATAAGACATAATGCTATGAAAGTATGCGTGATATACCATTCGGGCAGTAGCTATATCTGTTAATTGTCTAATTTTTCTGACTGCAAAAGCCGCGGAACTTAGTCGCTTCGATAGAGCTGTGATATGCGAACCCCACTGCAGCTTTGAATCTATTGTAATACCTAAGAACACTGTTTCGTTTATTAAATCAAGTTTATTGCTATCAAGCATTATGTTTAAGCTTACTTAAGTTTTAGTAGCGTTTAGTAATAAATTATTTGCTGCGAACCAGAATATTTAAGCTATTGTTAACATGTATTACTTCGCTATCTCTATTTTGCATAGCCAGTCTCTTTTCTGCAGAAAGTCCGGTACACGTGCAACATTCATGAGTTTGAATTTTGTGGTTATTACGAACTATTTGAGATCTCTCAGGTTGAAAATGGGTCATGCAGAGCCGTCGCTCTTGGGAACCACAAACATTGATGATATAAAACTTGGAGAAGGATGTACTCATTCGAGAACACCCTGATCCTTCATTTTGTCGATGACAGTGGTCATCTCGACTGAGTAAGGAACCCTCATACTCTTTTTTATGTTCCTTGGAAGAATCAGTGGTGGCCTTTGATGAAAAGGTATGCGATATCCCGATATCATTCTGAGAATGACATTTGGTGCACCGAATTGTTCCCATTGAATTAAAAACTTTTTTAGACGACCTGCCCTGAACTGCATCTTGTCAATATTTCCGACGCTTGACATCTCTATTGTAGTTGGACGGCGATGTTGCTCGTTCTGCCCAGTTTTGGGTTGATTCCGGTGCTTGGGATGATTTCGCGAAGATCTTCGACCACGAAATGTCCCCCGATTATTCGATGCGACCGAATTGGAGCTATGTCCATGATAGTAACCACCCTGCGAGGGTGGCGCATTTTGACAACAGCCTTGTACATAGCATGATCCATGTTTACAACCCTGCGAGGGTTTTTTACGAGTTCCGTACTCCTGCGAGGAGACTCTAGGCTTGTATGTATCTACCTGCGAGGTAGAGATGTTGGACTTTTTCAGCGGCCAAAAGCATTTTCGTATTCCACCGGCTTTTTCCACGGCGCACAGTGTGACGACCAGAAGAAAGATTTTGACATTGGCGAAAATACATACTTTTAGCTTTAATAATCTTTAATTATATCTATTAATAATTCAGGCCTTGGGGTATATTCTATTGTTATTTTTTTTTCTATCTATATTCTAAAATGTTTTTTTAAGGCTTCAAAGTGATATCCTAACACGTACGTATTTCACACTTAAAAATTTGCACAAGATTTCAATGTTTACTGTAATAAGCGCTACAAATTTATTAATACTGTGTTTATTTTATACAAATGAACATTTATTAAATCCTCAAAAAATAAAAGTCTCGTAGTTGTAATTCATCACAGTTTTCTATAGAACTGTTTTAATACACAATAGTCCGATTAATGGCAAATTAACAATTTGATCATTCATAAAGTAAAAAGTTAAACTTGGATCAATATGAGGCATAGTACGATAAATGAAGTAATTATTCGTCTTTTAAACAAGGTATGTCACATTGTCGGATATTGTCAGATGTGAGATTTATGATTTTTTTCCTGAAGGAAGTGGTTTACGAATCAAACGAATAATGATGACTTCCAATCACAGAACTCGAAATATATATACATATATATATATATATTTCGATAAACTACAAATATATATTATATATATAAATAAATATAATATACATATATTTGTAGTTTTCACGATAATGTAGTGAATGATAGGACAAATAATTGGCTTGCTACTCCGATAGTAATTCAATAATACAAATAATTACAGAAAGTCGGGTGACACTAAAATTGCAAACCTTACTGGACCATACTGTCAATCGTATTTTAATGGTCACAAAAGATATCACTAATAATAATAATCTTATTCTTTATTCGAAGTGGAGTTGTGATAGTGCTTCAGATCAAAGCCAATATAAACAATAATTTAATCGAATCGAAATCGAATGCAAAGATGTGAAAAGTGTAATAATGGCTACTTTAGTACCTTTTAAATTGATCGACAGTGCCACAAAAGAAGTACTTTGGGAGAATCTGAGACCTTCTTCAACTTGGTATTGTAGACCAATAATGTTTAATTTCACAAAAGAATCTGAAGAAAAACTTTGCAATGAAATCACTGAAATTAAAAATCAAGCGGAATCTTTGTCACTTTCCAATATCGATGGCAAACGAGCGACACGAGCTCTTTTTTACTATGATCAACGGGAAAGTCTGTAACGCTTTATCAGATAATAGATCCACGTCTACCTGTTACATATGTTGAGCAACCCCAAAACAGATGAATGATCTGACTCGAGTATCAATAGAGCCGTACAGCCAGAGTTTTATGCATTTGGGTTGTCTTTACTACATTGTTGGATTAAATGTTTCGAGTGTTTATTACATATCCTACTAATATTATAAATTTGAAAGTTTGTGAGGATGGATGGATGGATGGATGGATCTTTGTTACTCTTTCACGCCAGAACGGCTAAACGGATCTGGATGAAATTTGGCACAGAGATAGATTAATTATAGTCTGGAATAGCACAAAGGCTACTTTTTATCCCGGGAAAATAATCCCGGGTGCGTTCTCCCCAGCCGCCTCCTAGTGCGTGCGGATCGGGTTGGAATACCCCGGTATTTCAGGATCACGAGGTAGGCCAACCTGGTCTACACCGGCGTATCACCCGGGACCTTAGGGAGGGAACGGGGTCACGACCCTTTTCCCTACCTATGCCAAGAGCTGATATCCCAATCTGTAACCTACTCTCCTGTCTATCATTCATCCCCACCCCCCACCTTCACTGATCCCTCCCAAGCCCACATTCCACCCCTTAATCCTCAATCCTCCCCGCTCAAGCCTCCCTCTCCACTCCTAACTGCGACCCTCTGTGACTGTGCCGCAACAGGCTGTCGGCAGGTACGAGTAACTAGTCACCTGCGCAGTCGAGCGCCGTACGCGGGGATGAAGGAGTCCTGGAGGGTTGAGCCGAATGGCGCTGGCAGTTATGCGTCCGCAAGGCAACACGCCCTCTTTGGTCTGGATTTCAAACTAAACGGCCCTCCAAAGTTTCCCCGGCGGCAGTGAAAACTTTCGCCGACCCGAATACCCCCAAGAGGACGCTGGCGCTGGGCAAACCGAGTACCGGTCCTCTTCCTACCCTTCCTACTCTTCCTACACCCAAACGAGGACGCAGGCGCTGGGCCCACCTAGTACCGGTCCACGTTCTCCTGTGAAGACGCAGGCGCTGGTATCTACGAGTACCGGTCCCCACTCCCAACCTTCCCCCACCCAAACAGCTTTCTCGGGGCAGCAGCCAATCTGCCGAACCGAGGATGCCTTCTCCGACGCGTGGAAGCTGGTGAGCCGCAGGGGCAAAGGCCCTCAGTCATCACGACACCCTGAAACCTCACACCAGGGTGCTGCGGCTCCTACAATCCTGCGTAAGAGAAACAGGAACAAGTGGCAGCGTCGGCTAGCCCGACAACCAGCTGCTACCAAACAGGCCGCGGTCGCGGAACGGACCAACCAGTCAGATTGTCAGGTAAGCTTCAGTGCAGGGAAGCTGGCACGAACAGAGGTTGGTACCAGTCGGCCAACAGGTGCTGTCAAGACACCGGCGGCCTCACACTAGCCTGTGGAGCAGCAACTTGGGGGGGTGTGTCCTGCCGCGGCCAAGCGGGCGCTAAACACGACGGCCTCGCCTCGTGATGGACTTTTTGAAGTACAACTCTGAGAGATTTGAGTCTTTAACAAATAATCTCTCTTGAATTAGTCACTTTGATCTAACTCCTGAACCTCAACAACCTAGAACACCATTATCAGAGGTGGTTCAACCCCACTCCATTCCATCTCCTGACCCCCAGTCTATCATACTCTCACGATCACCGGAGGCAGCTCGACCTGTAAGTGGCTGTGTCAAGAACATGAGCAACCAATCTGTAGTGTTCACAGACGGAATAGGTGTAGGAATAGGATCTATTCTTCAAAATTCTCTGAGTCACAAGGTTACAAACTTTTGTTATCTTAACTTGCATTACAATCATATTGTTAATAAAATCGCCAGTAATACACACCTTGATGACCAAACTACTGTTATATTGTTGATAGGTAATAGTATTGGACTATTAAAAAGGGACATTATATGTGGTATTAACACCATATTAAAATTAAATATAGTCAGACTAATGTTATGTGCTCTACCCTATTCAAACATGTTATCAGATGAAGAGAATAACAATATCCATAACTTAAATAGTTTAATGTATATGTTGACATGTCGTCATAATGACAAACTATTGTTTTTTGATACTAATAAGTTTGTTAATGGTTTTATACTTACTCAAGATGCCTTATTTCTTCCTAAGAAATCCAAACATCTGATTTCTACTCTAATAGCGTATAATATTAACTCTATTATAGATCATATATCGCAGACTAGGATAGGTAATGAGTCAGTATTGCTAAGTTGTACCACTAAGAATTCTATGATAGATTGTTTAAACTTTTAGAGCCGACAATAGAGAAGCATTATGATGACATTCTTCTTTATCATCAAAATATTAATCGCTTCTCTAGCAAAACTTTTGATATTGAATTGTTAGTTGATAGGTATCATATGGATATATTATGTTTCTGTGAGACATGGTTAAAACCTGATAAAATGAAGTTTCATGTAGATAACTTTGCAGTTGCCAATGCGTTCAACAGATTATCAGCGGAAGGTGGTGGTACTTTGATTTTGTGTAACAGTCGTTTTAAACATAAGGAAAGAAGGGACATCACTTCCTGCTCTGTTGATCGTTTGTGTGAGGTAGCATGTGCGGAGATTGAAAACCATACTATTCTGTGTGTGTATAGACCCCCCGCATCAAATTTTTCCTCGTTTTTAATTATAATGGAAGAAATTCTTAGTAAACTTTTTAAAAATAATAAATTTATTTTAAAAAGCTTAACCTTAACCTTTATTTTAAAAGCTTACCTTTTAGCTAACTCGCCAGAAAAATGTAAAGCCTTGTCATTATTTAAATCTTTTAATCTAGATCATGTATTTAATGAAGCCACTAGAATCACTGCCTCTTCAGCTTCATGCATAGACAATGTTTTCACAAATTGCATGATAAAAGGGTCCTCATCGACTAGCGGTATCAGATCGGATCATTTGGGTCAACTAATTAAGTTCGAATCAAAGAATGATAAGAAAAATATAAATAATATCATTGAATTAAGACCTATAACTAAACATAAGTTGCAGATGTTAAACAAAAATGTTGAAATCAAAGTTTTTACTTCTTCATATAATTCAAGAGACCCCAACAGAAATTACTCCACTCTATTCTCAACAATATGCCAAGAATTTAATAAGATATGTCCAATTAAGAAGATCAAGATTACTAATAAATCAAAATTTAATGAGTGGGCGACTAAAGGCATTAGGAAAAGTAGGGATCATTTATACGATTTATACTATCAAAAATCATTCACCTCTGATCAAGCATTCCATAAATATGTTAGGAATTATTCCAAATTATTCAAGGTAGTTTGTACTATTGCTAAATATAAGTTAATAAGTAATAAAATAGGTAATTCTAGTAACAAAATTAAGGCTGTATGGCAGGTAATAAATACAGAAACTGGGAATGTAAAGCAGCGGGATACCAACTTGTCTCTAAAAACACATAATGGTTTTAAAACTAATAAGTTAGAAGTCGCAAACATACTAGGAAACTATTTCACAAATATCCCGATAGAGTTAACAAGGACTCTTGCCTCATCCTATACTTTAGCTGAATCTTTACTTAAAGAGAATTTCTGCAAAGACGCGTCTAACTTTAAATTCAAGCCTATCTATCTGTATAGGTACAATTAAAACAGCATTTAAAAGCCTAAATATCAAAAACACTGAAGACCCCCACAAGTCTTCAGTGTTTTTGATATTTAGACTCTCTGTTAGAGTTATTGTAGATATTATTGATACTATTGCCCCCATACTTACAGGCATATTCAACCAATGCATAGATATGGGTACGTTTCCTGATTTGATGAAACATAGTAAGGTCATACCAATATTCAAATCAGGCTGTAAGAATAATCCCTCCAATTATAGACCAATCTCCGTTCTCCCCGCATTAAGTAATTTCTGAAAAAATTTTGCTTGATCAAATGCTTTCACATTTTAATTCCAATGGATTATTACATATTCGTCAGTTCGGCTTCACGAAGGGTAGGTCTACTACTGACGCAGGAGTGAAATTAATCACTCATATTTTGGAATCCTGGGAGAGCTCACAGGATGCAATTGGCATTTTTTGTGATCTCTCTAAGGCTTTTGACTGCGTCGACCACATTATACTAATCCGCAAATTAAACTACTACGGAATTCGTGAACGAGCTGCCGATCTTGTTTTATCCTACCTATCACAAAGACAGCAAAAAATATGTGTAAATGGTGTCTTATCTGAGGGGTCTCTGGTGAAAATGGGCATACCGCAAGGCTCAATTCTTGGTCCTTTCCTGTTCTTGGCTTATATAAATGATCTTCCATATATGATGAGCGGAATATCTGATATTGTTTTGTTTGCGGATGATACTTCCCTCATTTTTAAAATAAGTAGAAAAGATTAACCTTAACCTTTATTACTGCTCACTACTTACTCAGTCGAGATGACCACTGTCATCGACAAAATGAAGGATCAGGGTGTTCTCGAACGAGTACATCCTTCTCCAAGTTTTATATCATCAATGTTTGTGGTTCCCAAGAGCGACGGCTCTGCACGACCCATTTTCAACCTGAGAGATCTCAATCAGTTCGTAATAACCACAAAATTCAAACTCATGAATGTTGCACGTGTACCGGACTTTCTGCAGAAAAGAGACTGGCTATGCAAAATAGAGATAGCGAAGTAATACATGTTAACAATAGCTTAAATATTCTTTCTAAATGGTTCGCAGCAAATAATTTATTACTAAACGCTACTAAAACTTAAGTAAGCTTAAACATAATGCTTGATGGCAATAAACTTGATTTAATAAACGAAACAGTGTTCTTAGGTTACAATAGATTCGAAGCTGCAGTGGGGTCCGCACATCACAGCTCTATCGAAGAGACTAAGTTCCGCGGCTTTTGCAATCAGAAAAATTAGACAATTCAAACAACAGATATAGCTACTGCCCGAATGGTATATCACGCATACTTTCATAGCATTATGTCTTATGGCATTCTGTTGTGGGGATCAGCGGCTGATGTAGAATCAATATTTGTATTACAGAAGAGGGCGATCCGTGCGATCTATAACATGGGTCCACGCGAGTCTTTACGAGATTTTTTTAAAGAAATCGATATTTTAACATTACCGTCTCTCTACATTCTAGAAAATATAATGTTCGTTCGGAAGAACCTTCACATGTTTAGTATCAATAGCGACGTTCACAACATTAATACTAGAAATAAACACAAAATAGTGGTGCCAAAATTTAGATTGACTAAAACAAATAAATCATTTTTAGGACACGGTGTACGCTTCTATAACAAGCTACCGAAAACTGTAACCGATCTTACCGGTAAAAAATTTAAAATCCACGTTAAATCTGTTCTCACAAAGAAAGCATATTTTAGGATCAAAGACTATGTTGACGATAGAGACGTGTGGCGTTAAATATCTTCTGCACATGTGGCTTCCCTGGTTATCCATTGTGTCTACTAATTCTATTTTACATTAGATTCGCTTTACATATCTGGACATTCTTGATGTTTCAATATTTTGTATTCTTTTTTGTATTTTTTTATTTCTGTTTTATCCGCTTTGATCTATTTATCACGTTTTTAGTTTATATTCGAAACAATTGTTTAACTCATGTTGTATTGTCACCGTGTAAGTAGCGTTCTATTAAGTTTGTATTTTTTCTTATATAATGCATGTTAATTTAAGATTTTAATTGTAAATTAACTTTTTGTTTTTGAAAAGAGTATCCATGGAGTTTTTTGCCGGTCTCTTCTCCATAGGACGTACCCCCTTTGGAACCGTGCGCCTAGAGTCTCGACTTTTTAAAAGTGCCTGAAAAGGCCTACTTGAAATAAAAAACTTTGACTTTGCCCAGGCCACAAAGGCGCCCCTGTGCGTGGCAATTACCTGCAGCCGCACAGGTTTCATAAGCAAGCAAACGGCGGATACTGTGCTTTCGGGGATCGAGCGCAAAATAGTGACGGAAGCTTGGGACGCACAACAAACCGGACCAGGACCGGCCTTTAACGGCAAGCCGGTTTACGTAGCAGGAGTTCTGAAGCTGTGGTGTGGAAACCACCACACTCTGGCCTGGCTTCAAACAACGGTCACGAGCCTGGTCACCCCAACAAACATCCCCCTGGTCGTCAAAAGCCAACAGGACATCCCAAGCAGGGCCCGGTGCGGGATCGTCATACCGGACGAGCACGGGGTACTGGCGGAACCGCGGGACATCGGCCGTACCTTGGCCTACCAAAATCCCGGTCTGCGCGCTCAAGCAGACATCGGGCTGGTTTGTGACAGTCGGAGTGCCCAAGGACCTGATCCCGTCCCTGATGAGGAATGGACGCCGCCTCTCAATGGGTCTGGGGGCGGTCTACATTAAGTTCCAGGGGTGGAACGGTAGATTCTGTGAGGTGCCTCAGGGCTGGGACCCAGCCACGTCCACAATCCGGGAGGAGCTCAAACGAGGAGGGGAGGAGGTAGCAGTGCAGTTGGCTCCCCCAGTAAACACCCCTGCGGTAAGCAAGGATGTGGACCCACAAGAGGGCACTTCAGCTGTGCCAGAGCTGGCGACTGCCGGCTCGATCTCTACCCTCTCATCAGGTGAGGACTTGGACGACTCAATGTCGGTCATTTCAAGCCTGGGGGGGGATGGGATCGAGTCTGGCGACTTGCTCACCGGACTACAACTGAAGGGGGACGTGGAAGATGCGAACAGCGATGGCGTCCCTTTCGTGTCCCCTCAAAATACTTCAGGCTAACCTCCACCACAGCATTACCGCGACGGCTCAACTACGCAAGTGGCTGGAGGTGCAACAAACGGCCATTGCCCTAATCCAAGAGCCGTGGGTTAGGGCCAGCCACGTGCAAGGACTCTCCAATCTTGGAGGTAAGATTATGACAACGTACGGCAACGACCACCAAAGATCGTGCATCTACGTCACAAAAAATCTCAAAACACAGCTTCTAACAGATTTCTGTTGCAGATACATCTCTGCCATAAGAAAATAATAAGAAAATTTTCCTGCAAAACCCAAGAAAAAAGCGAAAATCTGCATTATAAGCAGCAATAAAACCAACAATATATTGTCGTTAGCTGAAGAAACATTTCCAAGTTATCAATTATGTCATTTTATATCACCTCACTGCGGAATACAACAACTTATTAATAACCTGAACACTAAATTAATAGATTATATATTCATTGGAAGACTTTTGCATTATCATGATTGGCCCAGAGGACTTTCGTAAAACTAATAATTATGTTGAAGTGATTATCAGCTTACGTGAAAAGTTATTACCAATACAACATACGAACATCATACTTTGTGCCCCTACATCACTACATAGTATAAAACAAAGTCGCTTTCTCTGTCCCTATGTCCCTTTGTATGCTTAAATCTTTGAAACTACGCAACGGATTTTGGTGCGGTTTTTTTTAATAGATAGAGTGATTCAAGAGGAAGGTTTATATGTATAATAACATCCATTAAATAGTGGAGAAGTACTGTTATTTTTGAGGTTTCTAATGTGATGTCGTAAATAATTACATTTTTTCCGCTTACATTGCAAACGCAGGCTGAACCCTACGAGTTTTATCAAAATAATGTACTAAGTATTGTACACATTGAAAAGGTCTACAGAAAAGTCCGTGATGGTATATGTCTATCTCTTATGGATAACCCACAATAACTTTTTTTTGTCATTTACGTTTTGCGACAAATAATGGCTAATTTTCGAAGCGATTTTAACCAATACAGCATTAATCCTTAACCAATTAAATACCTTGAATACATTGTTCATTTAATATAGATCTATATGGCCGTTACACCGTATGATTTAAGTGAATATTTTCGAAGATATTACAGATTTAAAAATTGCGGGACGTAGCGTTTGCGGCGGTACCGGCCGGCCGCTATACTACTCGGTCGATACTGTTCTCGATTTGGAAGAAGCTGTTCATTTTCCTACAGAATTTCTAAATTCTTTGAACCCGTCTGGACTCCCTCCTCACAAAATGGTGTTGAAAGTAGGTTGTCCTGTTATTTTATTAAGAAACCTGAATCCACCTAAACTTTGCAATGGCACGCGTTTGCTGGTAAAATCATTGAAAACTTTCATAATAGAGTGCACAATACTCACAGGATGTGGTACCGGAGAAGATGTATTGATTCCCCGAATCCCTCTGATACCATCGGATTTACCCTTCCAATTTAAACGTTTACAGTTTCCGGTAAAGACATCTTTTGCAATGACCATTAATAAATCGCAGGGTCAAACCTTCAACGTTGCAGGCTTAGATTTGAGCGTTGACTGTTTTTCACATGGATAACTGTATGTCGCTCTTTCAAGAGTGACCTCCAGAGAAAACATGTTTGTATTGTCTAATGACAAGAAAGCTGTGAACGTTGTTTATAAAGACATTCTGTAATATGTTGTAAAAATAAAATAAATAGTTAAAAATGTAAAAAGTAAATAAGTAAAAATGTAGTGTATGAATTTAGATATTCCAAAGATAGCAGGAAATCTTCATGGTATAGGGAAAGGGGGATTGTTTTACTCCAAATTTAACGCGTGCGGGCCACGGGCAGTAATGAATAAATCAAAACTACTGAATCGATTTTAATCACATAGGCTATATATTTTATACCCGTGCGAAGCCGGAGCGGGCCGCTATGTTTTTATATACAACGTTCACAGTTTTTCTGTAGTGTATTTAGTATCAGCATTGCACCCGTGCGAAGCCGGGGCGGGTCGCTAGTATAAAATAAGCTATAATAACGAAATGTTTAACTGACGAATAGAGAGTTTCTGTAATCTATTGTACCTAGATGTTGATACACACAAGTATGCTTATTTATTTGATTCAAATTTAAACTTAAAATATGATCACTATGTTTACTAAATCTAAAATAATATAAAGCAGTTTGGATTCACAAGGGGACGTTCAACGACAGATGCGGGCGTGGAATTGCTGAAACATATATTCGATGCTTGGGAAGACTCGCAAGATGCTCTTGGCATATTCTGCGATTTGTCAAAGGCTTTCGATTGCGTACACCATTATACACTCATCAGGAAATTATACCACTACGGCATAAGGAACAAGGCTCTCGACTTCTTGATTTCGTATTTAAGCAATAGAATTCAGAGGGTCGATATTAATGGCAAGAGATCTTCGGGATCTGAGGTCACCATGGGCGTCCCGCAGGGTTCAATTCTAGGTCCATTTTTGTTTCTAGTTTATATTAATGACGTGCCATATTACGTACGGGATAATCACGAGGTAGTTTTGTTCGCGGATGATACTTCTCTAATATTTAAAATTCGACGACAATTACTAGATTTTCGCGAAGTTAACGTTGCACTATCTCATGTAGTTCATTGGTTCAATGTTAATAATCTTCTCCTTAATGAGAAAAAAACCAAATGTCTTAAATTTTCAACGCCCAATGTCCGACAAGTACCAATCAATGTTAAATTGAATGGAGTGGAACTGGACATTGTGGATTCAACTGTTTTTCTAGGCATCGCTATAGACGCCAAACTGCAATGGGGCCTGCAAATAAACAAATTATCGGGTAGGCTTAGTTCTGCCGCGTTTGCTGTCAAAAAAATTCGGCACTTAACTGATGTGGATACAGCCAGAATGGTTTATTTCAGTTATTTTCATAGCGTTATGACTTACGGCATCCTCCTCGTTTAAATTGAAATGATTTCTTATATATAACCGCTATACATTGTAAATGTGAGTGAGATCTAGGCTGAACGCTTTTAATTTCATTAATTCTCACGATAACTGATGCATGCTTGCACTCTGTTGCGACAGGTTAGCTCAAATAGTTATGGCACTTTCTTCAAAAGGCTATTCCACCCTATATTTGTCTCACATAAACCCTTACATCATTACAATCTGTCTGGACTTTAAAATAGACTTTGACCCCTGAGTTTGTTTCGGCGTTTCTTCTCAGGCATAGTCATAGGAAATGCCGACGCCATCTACTTTAAAAAAAGACGTGTAAAAGTGATTGAAAAATCCTAATTGCAAAATAAATAATTTCATTTCATTTCATTTCATAAAGGAATACTAAATAACTACGCATATGTAACATTTTTGAAAATCTAAAATATTATATTAATGATAACCAGATAAATCAATATCTAGAAAAAATAATTTGCTATGTCGTGAACAAAAAGGTTTCAGACAAAATATGACAATAAATGGGGCCATTTACGATTTTCTTCAAAATATTATGTTAAATGTTGATAAAACTATACCTGTATGTTCCATATTTTGTGATATGACCCAAGCCTTCGACCACGTACATTATAAAACACTATAAGATAAATTAGACTACTACGGCATAAGAGGTAACACCTTAAAACTTATCGAATCATTCTTAACTAATAGGAAACAAATAACGGCGATAACAAAATTAAATATTAAGACAAAAAGGGAAATCATATACTCTTCTGATGAACGTGACGTATTGTTCGGAGTGCCACAGGGCAGTGTCCTGGGACCGCTTTTGTTTATTTTGTATATAAACGACCTACCAAAGTCAGTTTCACACCCAATGACACTTTTTGCGGATGATAGCACAATTGTGATTGCTCGTAAGGATCCCATGACTTATGAAAATGACATTAATATATCAATTTCTTCTGTTATTTCCTGGCTCATTAATAATAATCTAAAAAAAAAATTATCAAAAACAAACATTATACATTTCACTCAACGTAAAGAAATACCATCACTGATGAATATACATTACAACAACACCACTATACAAGAAGTAGACAGCACTAAATTCCTTGGACTTCATATTGATAAAAAACTAAACTGAAGGGTCATATTGAATATATTAGTAAAAGAGTAAGCAAATCATCTTACGCTCTATACAAACTTGCGCCAATAGTAAATATAGATACTCTTCTCACAGCTTATCATGGCATGGTTGCTTCCATCTTAAGATATGGAATTATTTTTTGGGGCAATTCAGTCAACAAAGAGATTGCATTCAAAAACCAAAAACGCTGTATCCGAGCCATGTTTGGCCTGCAAACCACGGATAGCTGCAAGCCGCTGTTTATAAAACATAAAATTTTAACTCTTCCGTGTTTGTACATACTAGAAGTAGCGTTATTTGTGAGATCAAACTTACACCTGTTTCCACATAAATCGCATGTCGTAGAACGTAATAGACGTGACAATAATGGACTGTGCTTACATAATTCCCGAACTACCCTTATGTGGAAAAGTATATTTTTTGCATGGCACCGAAAATATATAATAAAGTACCTAATGTATATAAAAACTTAACAGATAATTTGTTTAAAAAGAAATTTAAAGAAATGCTATGTGAAAAAGGGTACTATAACATACTTGAAACAAAAATATAACAGGGTTGTTACTGAACGTAATATTTTTCTTAATCGGTTTTCCATCTTTGTCGAAGAACTTTGCTTGACCCTCGACGTAAATTGAACTGGCTGATGGTAACACGTATATGTCTCGTTGGTGTATGGGAATTCTGATTTCATCGTTTTCTCTAAAGCTGTTAGTGTAGGGATTGTATGTGTGGACTTCATAGCTTTCAATCGAACTATCGAAGTGAGGTAATTCAGTAATTTGTAGTATATTCATACTTTAAAACCTAGAGCTTTAAGAAAAGCTTTTTTGCTTCACTCAATTTCTTCACTTTTTTCTTACGTCTATGCACCTTAATGGTCGTAGATGGAATAAGACGTTTGATTTTCACAGGAGTGTTTTTATAATATACTATCATTTTGTTTTTCTTAAATGAAGACGTAATTGAATATGTTCTTCACCAAAGTTAATACAGTTACCAAGTTGATCAACAATCTTAACAGATATAGATGAAATTATATTTTTGTTCACTGGGAAGTAAATAACGTTCTGGGGTATTTCTGTGTAACTGTGACTTGAAGCAGTATCAGATACGAATTCATGAATAAAATGAGTCGGTAATCCGTTGTAATATGAACCGTGCACAAGATCACATTCGATTCTGATTACAGCTGTTAAACTGGTGTTATTAACGGGCACATTCGGTCTTGTTTTTAATACTGAAAAGTATAGTAAACCGCACTCGTATTGATCAGATAAATGAAGAGGTGGTTGAAAATACGAGACTAATTCTGATTTATTTCCAGAGATGGTAACCGTAGTAGACATGCTTCCATACTGAACTCTTTACAATGATCCTGTTTATTTTATTTCTTGATTATACCAAAAATTCTTTAAGAAATTTAAACATAGATGTCCGCAGTTGAATGGGTGATCACGTTGTATGTTTTCATAATTATATTGAATGTTAGAACCTACATATTTTATAAATTCCTTTGGAGGTTTAAGATTTCCATAACTGTCGAAATACTCAACATAATCATTATATTTTGCATAGGCTACCCAATGAGAACCAGGGTTTTTAGAATCTAAATTAATAACTCCACATTCTTTTTATATGGATATTTAGGGAGCTCATCTCTCATAAAGACACCTCTAAAATAAGGAATTCTATTTCCATACTTTAAGATGTCAAAGTTAGTTAAGGCCCGTTTGGGTAGCCGATATTTTAGTTTTTTTCTTTTGATACGAAAATTCCAAGACAAGAAATTATGTGGTTTAAGGTGTAGTCCTTTCCCAATACATAGAGCTTCCATTTTATCATTGTGTCTTCTTGATTCCTCATACAGCTTTTTAGCCATTTTGAATTCATTTATGGTTTTGGCAATACCAGCTGCACCGCCTGCTAAAGCTCCCGCCGCTGATAATCTCACAAAAATAGGAATCAGAGGTAGCACCAGTTTTTGGAATAGGAATAACACGAGGGAGCTTAATCGATGAATCATCAGCTAATTCTCTGGTAGCGGCAATAGCTAATTCTATAGCCATTTTCTTGCTCTTAGGTTTAAATTTTTTTATGTCTTTTTGCTTTTGTAATAACAGTTTTTAATTTACTTTTCCTTCTCCAGATGTAGCTTTTGGAGAACGCTTTTTGCTCAAACTAGAACCAGTTTTAATTTTTGTCGACATAGTCTTACTTACTAAGCGTGCTGCGATGACTTGTGATATGCAATATCGTGATCTTTGCAATATTCATCCAACTTTTTTACACCGTTATCTCCTTGTGCTAGTCTTTTTATTAATTTAGTACCAGGACCACAGTAATTATATCCTGGTAAGTGTAATTCAAATGGTAAATTATTAATAAGCCAATTGAGAAGACTACTCTCTCCAAAACACATTATACGACTGATGATTCCGGTTTGAATAATTTAATAAATAGTTATCGATTCCAGTTTGTTGTTAATATTTTTTATAATATAACATTCGATTTATCAATCCAACTGCTTTCAGCTGAAGACAAACCTAACCATTTTACTAAAACTCTGTTACCTTTTCTTCTAAGAACTTTCTCAACTAGATAAACATCGGGATGTTTTGTTTTTTGAAGTTCTTGTGTATAAAATGCACTAAAATAGGGCGACCTCTGATCGTATCTTCAATTAAGTAAGTTATGGGAGCTGTTTTTTGTATTTTACGAATTTTAAATATTTCTGTTGACCAGTTGGGAGTGTAACCTTTTTCAAATGTTCCTTTGTATTTACTGATACGCACATAATCACCCACTTTGTACTTGCTTTTTAAATTATATTTTTTTAGCAACTTTAAATACCTTTCTAATATCATTCTTTTATTAATATTGCCTACATTAGCAGGGATTTCATTAATAGTGCGATGGTGAGTGTGATTGTATTTGTAAATAACATCATTTAGGGTATTATTTATCCAATTGTAATTGCCTTTTAAACTAAATTCCTTATAAACTTTAGATTTCAATGTCCTGATAAATCGTTCAACTATTGAAGACTTTTTTGTTGAGAAAGTTGAATAATGGTTAATATTATATGATTTCATAAGCTTCTGAAATTTGTTATTATAAAATTCTGCTCCATTATCCGTTTGCAGATTTTTAGGAACACGCCCTTTATCCAACAAAGTTTTGAAAGAGTTATACAAATCTTCTTTGGTTTTACTTCTCATAGGAAAGGCCCAAGCATATTTCGAAAATGTATCAATAACGACAAGAATATATCTGTAATTTTTATTTTCTTTTGAAATTGATTGCATATCAATTCAGTCTGCTTGCCACAAGTCATCTATATCTTTCATAAGATATACAAATAGAATATTTAGTTTTAATTCCGCTAAACTTCTGCAAGTTTGGGTGCATGCACAGCACCGCCCTCCCGCCCACAAATATATGCACATGCAGAAGGTGCGATTGACGCGCGATTGATTGCGAAGACGCGAATTATGCGTCCAAGCGGTCGACGAGTCAACATCTCCTGAGGATGCTCCGTGGAGGGGCGAAACACGTGTCGAGGATCGGTTTGGTTGCATGTTACATTATTTCTATCGCACCTTCTGCATGTGCATATATTTGCGGGCGGGAGGGCGGTGCTGTGCATGCACCCAAACTTGCAGTAGTTTAGCGGAATTAAAACTAAATATTCTATTTGTATATCTTATATATCATGGATTTCCGCAAAGTAACGCCTGATTCCATTAATTATATCTTTCATGATAACATGTCTTCGTGGATAGTTCACCCTCGCATTTTTATGAATTTCGTTTACCACGTCAGCTTTGCTCATGTTCAATTCAATTCAGTATACTTGTCTTGAACTCAGCTATTATACTGAATAAAAAGCATATTATTATGACTATTTATTATTTAATTATATCAGCTTCTTTTAATTCTTCGATTATTGATAAAATTTCATTATCATGGTTTGTATTACCAGCATCTCGGGAAGCAATTAATAGTTTCAATCTGTCAATAGTGATAATATTATTGTTTAACGATTCAGAAAATAATGGTCTAATTATTTCACGATATTTTATACCTTTATCGCCTCTAATTTGTCCATTAGGATTGAAATCTCTCTTATGTGCATTTGTATAATGCGACATATCTTTATAGACAAGTTTATCTTTGTTCGATATTAGTTTCAAATCAGGTTTTCTTCGAAGTAAAAGTTCTTTTAAACCAGGGGTTAAATTGTAGCTTTTGTCACCAACTTTAATTAAAATGACATTATCATCATTCACACTATCTATTTTAGAAAATGAAACTATTGAATTACCCATTAGTAATTTTTTGTTTGCACTCCTTATTCCAAATGGTATATTTACCCCATCATAAATATCATGGATATCATCAATGATATTTCTAAATCATCCAGTAATTTTTTCTGGGGAGACTTTTTAACGAACTGCTTAGAATTCAGTTCTGGATCACAGCATTCTTCAAACTTTGTAGATGAGCTAGTATTAATGTCATCCAATTCCATGTCTTCAAAATTAGAGTGTGTATTTTCTAAATTTTGTATTTTTTCTATTGTTTTGTTCGAATCAACTAGGGTTTTAAGAGGATCTGTGACAGGTTTTAACATTTTGTCAAGTGACAAGTTCATTGAGTGTTCCTGGTTTTTCATTTGTTTTATTTTATTCTTTATGGAGTCTACAGACTTCATTAATTCTATTTTAATATTTTTCTCCATATTGTACCTATTATGACAACTGCATTACGCTAAAGAACAAATTATACTGAATTTGATTTTGCATGTTAATGACTTATATGTACATATAAACAGTCAGTCAAATTTAAAAAACATATCAAAATTCTGTCTGTACCTTCCGTTATTTAATGGCGATTCTTTATTAATAAGTAGAAAATTATAAGGTTTACTCCAAACAGTTTGACAAAGATTTCTGAACTCTTTCCATTGTAAATCAGAACTAACATTCTCTTCATAAATATGCTTTAAATTTACATCATCTTGTTTGAATATCATAAGAAAATTAACATTGTCACGTAACAATTGCTTCGGAATTTTAGAATAAGTTTGAGATAAATAGAAACAATCTATTTGTTTATGTCTACCCATACAGAAATTGCGGATATTTATTTGATTTTCACATGCAACATCATCGAAAATAAATACAGAATTTGCTAAAGCTTCACTCGGAGAAATGACATCTTTATCATCATTGAACTCGTAAAAGTTAATCTGCGGTACTCTTTTTAATACTTCGATCAAGAAACGATATTTTGATTGAAAAGAAGTTTTCGAGTAAAGATAAAGATTTTGAAATTTTAAACCATTTTCATGTAACAGTAAACTAATCATGGTATTAGTTTTACCGCAATTTGAAGGACCGCATATTATACATCGAATCGTATTAGGCAATAAAGCGCTGTGTCTGATTGAGCGAGAAGATTCATTAAAATCTGTAATGTATGTAGCTATAAGTTTAGAATGTACCGTCAGTCCTAAATAAAGCGAGTAAGTAACGGACGTGTTTTACTGTGCTCCACTATTCCCGGCGTCATAGTAATTATTTAGTACATACACTTCAGTGGCGACGAGGATGGGATAAAAAAAATACACGCGTTGTAAAGTGATATAAAAAAAAATAAGCAAAAGTGTAGTGTACAGGATGACTACTGGCAAAATAGGGGCTTTCGACCTTGAGAAGGACAACTGGGAGGCGTACGTCGACCGTTTAGAACAATATTTTGTGGCTAATCAGGTGAAGGCGGAAATACAGGTGGCTACATTAATAACCGTGATTGGAAGTGAAGCTTACGAGCTTATGGTGAAATTATGATAAACCGGCCAGCAAAACGTACGCAAACTTAGTAACGTTAATGAAAAGTCATCTGAACCCGAAACCAAGTCAGTTGGCAGAAAGATTTAAATTTCGTCAACGTATACAAAAGAAAGAAGAAAATGTGGCTATGTATGTGGCAGAGTTGAAAAAGTTGAGTAAACATTGTGGCTTTCAAAACCTGGCAGAAAACCTTCGAGATCAATTCGTCTGCGGGTTAATAAACGATGACATACGACAAAAGTTGTTTACGGGAGATGATAAAATATCATTCGACAAAGCCTTCACGATAGCTATGTCCATGGAAGCAGCAGAGACGAATGCAGCATTGGTGGAAGGCTGTACCAGGGGCAGAAGCTCCGGTGACAGTGTGCCAAATGTTGACACAGCAGTGCATTTCATGGGAAACAAAAAAGACAAAGGAATCGAGAGCGGCGGTACGCGCACTGCGCGTGATTCTCCGAACGGCGGCGGCGGTCCAAGTGGCACAAGCGGAGCGGGTAGCGGTAAATACCGAGCGAATAGCACTCGCACGAACTCAACCAACAGAAACCATAAATGCAACGTCTGCGGTGGGGCTCACGAGAATTATAGTTGCAAATTCAAGAGATACGTCTGTAGGGTGTGTAACCAGGAAGGACACTTAAAGAAGATGTGCCCCAAGTTGCGAGGCAACACATCTTTGCATAATATACTCGAACAGAATGTGGGCATGGACAATCAAGACAGTGACAGTGACGAGGTAAAGTGTTATAATAATTATTCCTTATCTACGAACAACCAACAATCACAGTTGCTTGGACCATTCACTGTAGATGTTTATGTTGAGGGCTTATTATTAAACATGGAAATAGACACCGGCAGTGCTATATCATGTATAAGTTACGACTGTTATAAAAAGTTCTTTGTTCGTTGTAAATTGAATCCGAGTAATTTAGAATTGCGATACTACACAGGCGAAATGGTGACACCTGTGGGCAAAATGAAGGTTGAAGTGAAGTTTAAAACTAAAACGAAAGTTTTAGACCTGTATTTCATAAAAAGGGGGAAGGCTAACCTGCTAGGTCGATGTTGGATTAGTGATTTAGGTATATCTATCCCAACAGGCAAAGTACATAATACAAATTATTTGGACGAGTTGATTGATACAAAGGAATTCAGTTCCAGGTACTCTGAAGTTTTCAAAGATGGTTTGGGTTGTTTCACCGGCGGGAAAGTAGGGTTTCACCTGCGGGAGGGGGCACGGCCAGTATTCCTGCGCGCGCGGCCGCTCGCCTATGCGCTGCGCGAGCCAGTTGAGCGCGCACTTGATCAAATGGTGCAGGATGGGATCCTCACACCGGTCTCCACGTCGGACTAGGCTACACCAATTGTACCGGTAATGAAAAAAGATGGCACCATACGGGTATGTGCAGATTTTAAAATGACATTGAATAAATGTTTAGAGGTGGACCACTATCCTTTGCCTAAAGTCTTCTACTTTAGGCAAAGGATAGTGGTGATTTACTTACTATATTATACGGTGGAGAAAAATTTACAAAATTAGATTTATCACAAGCATATGCGCAATTCGAACTTGATGAATCCAAAAAGTACACAGTTATAAATACACACAAGGGATTATTTATGTACAATAGGCTAATCTATGGGTTAGCGTCCAGTCCAGGTATCTTTCAACGAAAGTTGGAACAACTTTTCGCTGATATGCCGCGAGTAGGGGTATTTTTGATTTAATTGTTACTGGAGTAGATACGCGATCACATTTAGCCACATTACATGAGGTGTTTGAAAGGTTACGTAAATATGGCTTGAGAATTAAGAAAGAAAAATGTACTTATTGTAATTATTTTTTTTAATTTGACGTTTGTCATCATTCCCATCAAGCACCACTTTATTGATTCTTTGTGTGTAGAATTTATGATTTTTAGATCTTATAACAAACATAGGGTATCTAAAATTGATATTACAATTTAATGCATTTTTATATTTGTTTATGGTAATTTTTTTTGAAACAGTTTTTTTTACACCTTTGGCTTTCTTAACTATATCGCTCAGCGTTTTAATACAGTACAGCTTAGCTCTTAAACCAATAAACTCCGATATGACATCTCCGCCCATTTCATCCTTAAAGAAACCAGGTATCTGTTTATTGCAATGTGGTATCCCATAAATATTGTTAATCTTAAAATTAGTTGTATCAAAGTATTGAATATTATTTTTCATGTCTTCATAGAAATCTTTGGTACGTATTAAATATAAGAGGGTATCGGTATAACATAATTGAATGTTATTTTGGTATATTTTTTTCATTATGGAATAATGAAAATTATATAGGTGACTCTTTGCTAGTTCCAGTATCGTAAAGCCCATATATATTGGTCGGTCTAAAACTACTTTTGCCAGCTGTAATTGAATAGCAACAAGATTTTCAGAAATTATAGCAAGGTTTTTGAAATTGGGAGCGCCTATATACTTTTCAGCACCATTAATTTTGTTAGTTTTATTGAAGCCATCTTTCCATAAATTAACTAACTTAACATCAACTTGTTTTCTTTTATTTTCAATAGTTTTCCCAAATATTGAATTATTTTGCTTTTTAAAAAAAACCCTTTCAAAATCTGAAGTGGCTTTCTGTCTGAGTCGAGTATTTAAATTTATATATGGTTTTAAGATTTTTTTTTGTGTAAATGAAAGTATTCTATGAATTTTTAACACTACGATACCATTTTTTACGCACTCTTGCAAATGAATATAATGTATAACATATTTATATTTATCATAAAGATTAGCTATTAATTTACTAGTTTTACTGGAGCATGGCATAGGAGGAATTATTTTTTCTGCTGCAAATGGTAGATCAAAATGTTCATCGTGTATTGCAAAAGGATAATGAATATCTACTTCAAGTATATAACCTTCATCACTGTCTGATGAAATAGAGTTAATATTGAATTTGATAATTTCACTATCCGTAAGGAATCTAAAATTTCCGACCGGTAAACTTTGCATCATAGCATAACCATATAAATTAACACAATCTAAGTAAGCTAGGAAAGTATTAGGTTCTTGTTCATTATAATTTGGCAGGTATTTGTTATTAGCTTTTGCATACCTTAACGAGCACTGGGCTAACCCTCCTCTGACGCCTTTTTCTAGCATTTCATACATTTCTATATCAGATAATAAGTCCAATTCAACTTGAGTAATTAATAACATAGCATCCCAACTTAATGATGGTGATGAAACATAATGACAGGGATCTAGCCCATAGTGCTTTAAACTCATAGATCTAAATTTTTCAAAAATATCACATAATAATAGCACATCACATTTTAGATATAAATCAGTGTATTCTCCTATATTATTTATGCGAAATTTATTCCATACAGTTAATGCATGATTATAATCTTCTTCTGATACAGTTTCGAATGTGAGTCTACTATAGAATTTATTTCGATCAGGTAATTGTGTTTCTTCATATTTTTTCCAAGAGTTTATATATTCATAGCAATATACATCCTTTTTTAAACACAATCTCAGTAAATCTTCATCAATGAAAAATGATTTTAAATGCATAAAATCTGCAACATTTAGAGTTTTCGCTAAATTATCCAAACTAGAACTTAGAAAATTAAAAGAGTCAATAAATTTTAGTTGGACTGTGTTTTTAGAATCCAGAGGCACAAATTTACTGAAAGAAATATATTTTTCTTTGTTTTTTGGAATTAAATTTATGTAACCACATACTGAAGAAATTTCATTGATAAATAAATGGCTGTCATATCCAGAA
Organism: Shargacucullia verbasci; assembly: GCA_947562105.1. Taxonomy (NCBI): domain Eukaryota; kingdom Metazoa; phylum Arthropoda; class Insecta; order Lepidoptera; family Noctuidae; genus Shargacucullia; species Shargacucullia verbasci. Next base: position 10,883,432 of record OX387281.1, on the reverse strand, counting down.
AAATTATGAAATATAACTGGAATAAAATTATATGTTTTAGAATTTAGATTACATTTATTATGAGCTGGCCCTCGATATTTACCAGTGAAATGATCATGATCACGAACAACATGATCATCAGATGCAATTTTTTTTTACAGATATGACATTTCACGGCAGTTTTAAAGGAATGGTATTCTTCACTCGTCAATGGTAACATTTGTCTGTGCATTGACAAAATCTGATATAATCTTTGCGAGTCGTTGATAATTGACTCAACGAATTTTTTTGAACAATTTGGACCACGATATGATATTAAATTATTTAATTCAGGGTTAGACTCACAGCATATGTAATAAGCAAAACAAGTGGCTTCATGAATTTGAATGTTTTCAATATACTGACTTTTACTTTTATCTGAATATTCACAAATGACGATTGGAACTCTTTTGATAATTTGAAAATCTAAGTTTACTATTTTCTTCAGGAAGAACGGTTTGCAATCTACCACAATTATGATTATTTCGTTTTTCCTGTGTTTTAAAATATAAAAAACATTCTTCACATACATGAATCTTAGATTTGTGTTTTGTAAGTTGACTGCGAACAATTTTTTCAAGGTTTTTAATTAAGCAGAAATGATTCTTACCATTCTTCCTAATAAATAATAAGTTTACATGATTTAACTTTCGCAGTTTAGTTTTGTATAATGGACCGTTATAGTATTGTCTTTTTCCAAACCATAAATGTTCACACTTATATTAAAATTATGTTTTTCAAACCATTTTATATCTACAAACTAGCGACCCGCCCCGGCTTCGCACGGGTGCAATGCTGATACTAAATACACTACAGAAAAACTGTGAACGTTGTATATAAAAACATAGCGGCCCGCTCCGGCTTCGCACGGGTATAAAATATATAGCCTATGTGATTAAAATCGATTCAGTAGTTTTGATTTATTCATTACTGCCCGTGGCCCGCACGCGTTAAATTTGGAGTAAAACAATCCCCCTTTCCCTATACCATGAAGATTTCCTGCTATCTTTGGAATATCTAAATTCATACACTACATTTTTACTTATTTACTTTTTACATTTTTAACTATTTATTTTATTTTTACAACATATTACAGAATGTCTTTATAAACAACGTTCACAGCTTTCTTGTCATTAGACAATACAAACATGTTTTCTCTGGAGGTCACTCTTGAAAGAGCGACATACAGTTATCCATATGAAAAACAGTCAACGCTCAAATCTAAGCCTGCAACGTTGAAGGTTTGACCCTGCGATTTATTAATGGTCATTGCAAAAGATGTCTTTACCGGAAACTGTAAACGTTTAAATTGGAAGGGTAAATCCGATGGTATCAGAGGGATTCGGGGAATCAATACATCTTCTCCGGTACCACATCCTGTGAGTATTGTGCACTCTATTATGAAAGTTTTCAATGATTTTACCAGCAAACGCGTGCCATTGCAAAGTTTAGGTGGATTCAGGTTTCTTAATAAAATAACAGGACAACCTACTTTCAACACCATTTTGTGAGGAGGGAGTCCAGACGGGTTCAAAGAATTTAGAAATTCTGTAGGAAAATGAACAGCTTCTTCCAAATCGAGAACAGTATCGACCGAGTAGTATAGCGGCCGGCCGGTACCGCCGCAAACGCTACGTCCCGCAATTTTTAAATCTGTAATATCTTCGAAAATATTCACTTAAATCATACGGTGTAACGGCCATATAGATCTATATTAAATGAACAATGTATTCAAGGTATTTAATTGGTTAAGGATTAATGCTGTATTGGTTAAAATCGCTTCGAAAATTAGCCATTATTTGTCGCAAAACGTAAATGACAAAAAAAAGTTATTGTGGGTTATCCATAAGAGATAGACATATACCATCACGGACTTTTCTGTAGACCTTTTCAATGTGTACAATACTTAGTACATTATTTTGATAAAACTCGTAGGGTTCAGCCTGCGTTTGCAATGTAAGCGGAAAAAATGTAATTATTTACGACATCACATTAGAAACCTCAAAAATAACAGTACTTCTCCACTATTTAATGGATGTTATTATACATATAAACCTTCCTCTTGAATCACTCTATCTATTAAAAAAAACCGCACCAAAATCCGTTGCGTAGTTTCAAAGATTTAAGCATACAAAGGGACATAGGGACAGAGAAAGCGACTTTGTTTTATACTATGTAGTGATGTTGGGGGAAAAGACATTCCGTTAGTATTTAAGATCTTAGAATAATGCGGATAAGATGAAACTCTATTAGGATAATTTTTTGCTGGATACATATGAGCAATGATACACCAAAGAAAACAATGGTTATCCGTATTCTGAATATTAAGACATGCCTTCATATTGTTAATTCTCAAAGGTAAAGCAATGTAACTTCCTGCTTTCAAAGGATTGTATTTTGCAATATTCATTTCTAAATGGCTTATTTTCTCTATAGTCCAACCAGATTCTGATAATTCAAACTCTAAGTATTTACATATTAATCGTTGTGTGCAATCTTTGTATAAAGATATAATATCTGTACTCTGATTCATTATAGAATATTTAGTATTAAAAGACTTTAGAGATAGTTCTTCATTCTTAGGAAGTGAATATAGCACAAAAAGTTCAAAGTTTATCTTTAATGATTTATGTTTTTGTAATAATGGTTGTAATAAATTATAAATGGTGTTGAATACATTAGATAAAAATAATTCAGGTGTTATTATTTCATTAGTTTGAGGATTTATTTTGTAGCTAGCTATTCTGTCTTTGAAAGCACTGGCTATCAGCTGAACATTTTGGTATTCAGTACGAAGTAAACAATTTGTTTTATGTTTGTTACTTTTCTTATGTGATGAATACTTTGACTTTGAGACATGTAACTGACAACTATGTCAGAATTTCATTTTTGTAAAGAATAGAGCACGATATTAATACTTGTCAATCTCGATAACTAGAATGTTATATTACTTTGAGCTTTTACTTTTAAATTTCATTGTATAAATAATATATAGATATTTGAATTTCAGAGTTTCATGATTTCTGAGCAATATTGAAATATCAGAGTTTTTGTAAATTTTTGGTTTAGATCTGTAAGAAAGGTAAACAGCGTAAAAGTAAATTATTATGATGAATATTTAATATGCTTGATTTCTAGATATTTGAATTTCATAATTTCAATTGTAAAGAATAGAACACGATATTAATACTTGTCAATCTCGATAACTAGCATGTTATATTACTTTGAGCTTTTACTTTTAAATTTTATTGTATAAATAATGTATAGATATTTGAAATTTCAGTTTCATGATTTCTGAGCAATATTGAAATATCAGAGTTTTTGTAAATTTTTGGTTTAGATCTGTAAGAAAGGTAAACAGCGTAAAAGTAAATTATTATGACGAATATTTAATATGCTTGATTTCTAGATATTTGAATTTCATAATTTCAAAATTTTCAAAATATTGAAATATCACACAATGCATTATATTGTAATATCATACAGAACAGAAGATTTGAATTTAGTACCTATAGACCCTCTATAGGTACTAAATTCAAATCTGAAGCAGATAAGTGCTACAAACACGTACACGTATAATAAAAAATAAGATAATCGCTGCTACAAAATATAGAATAACAAGTTACTGTTATTAGAAAACGTTTGATGGTTACAATATACCGAGACTTTATATTTGGATTAACTAATCCGATAATACCTTCTCAATTCCTATATGAAGCAAGAGTAAACAAAAATAACATATAGTGCAATTCAGAAAAGATTTGAAGGATATAATATAGGTTTTATGTTTGCATACTCTTGCTTAGCAGCGCTAACTAAGCCAGTAAGAGCTTTCCATACCGGACCGTTGTCGTCATGTGATGAGCGAAGTGTGAAAAGCGCTCGCTTCCAACGATTAGCGGCAAGTGTCTTTGCTTCCTTGCTGCTGTAGACACGCAGCTCTATATAAAACTGACCGCTGCGAGTTGGATCACGCTGCAGGGTGTACCCGGAACCCACGCGCCGTGCCAGATAACTTCTTAGAGCAGCAGCTCTAACAGGCCCCGCTCCGTCGTCCTGAAAATATAATAAAATTATTAATTTAATTAAACAGCATAGCAAAACTCCATTAAAAGTTTACTGTTAGGTTACTAAACTCACTCTATAAAATACTAATCTCATTTATTATAAAAAGAGATCGAGTTGTTAGTATACATATAACCATCATATAACTGTCAGATACTATAGCAACAATTTAACATTCTTTTAGTCTGAAAATCACTAACTGCATGAAATCGGTACAAAATGAGGTAGATATAAACAGACAGTAGGTACTTCTTGTTCGAGTAAGATATTTCATTTAAACACATTTGATCGAAACAACAGGTAAAAAATTAAATATTAAGCGATTGTTGCCAGAACACACTATTTAATAAGAATATTGTGAAACTGTAAAAAGTATTAGATGACTATTATGCTTACCTCAGAATCTGAAAATATTGAGGATTGTTTTCGAGCAGTAGATATTGGCTCGGTTTCAGAGTCTTCGGATAAATCATGAGGAGGCGCAGTTTTCTTATTATGTTTAGGTTTGTTGCTGATGGTTTTCCTTTTCCTCGATTTTTGAGGCTTTTCATCACTCGTGCTTGCTTGCAAAGTAATCTCCGTATCAGAGTCAAAAGGATTCTGAGATGCCCTAAAATTATATAATGATTCATTAGAATGTAGTTGTTATTTGTAATTAAAAGTATTTATTCATTGCATATAGTACGTTCTGCCTATTGAAAACTCTGAAAAATTCAAGACTAGATATTAAACTTAAAAATTGAATAGGTACATACATACTTATTGTCACCGATCTTGTCACTCAACACAATACAATAATTCACGTTACACAGACAATGCACGCCGAAATCACAAAAATTCTGGATGCGCTCCTCAGTGATCGCTTTTTTATACTACTATAAATTAAGGTAGCGATTATATTAAATATTGCAAACGCTAGATATCAACATATCATCAATGATATATTGGTATTTCAATCATATGTACTAGTCAAATAAAGTCGATAATTAATTAATCATGTATACTCACTATGCTCATCGCCTTACATTCCTTAATTTGGCAGTAGGCGCCACGATGTCGCGGATACCTGAGACGAAATTCTAAAAAGGAAATCGTATGTACTTTACTGTTCTAGTGATAATCTTTATGAGTATCACATTTAAATAGTTATTACAATTTCTCAAAGAGATAACCAATATAATTTGAACTTTATATTTTTTTATGTTATAAACCTAAAATCTATAATATATAATAATAATAATATATCAGGACACCTTTTTACACACGGTCGGTTAGCCCCCCAAGGTAAGCTATTAATTAGCTTGTGTTATGGGTGCTAACACAACATATAATTTACATAATATATATTTATAAATACATATTATAACACCCAGACCACAGCCAACAAGCATGCTCATCGCACAAATGTCGACCGACCGTACCGGGAATCGAACCCAGGACCCTCAGTTCGGCAGTCCGGCATGGTGACCATTGCGCCGACGGGGTCGTCAAATAAAAACCTCAATTTATAAACCTTTAAATGATAAATTATATTTATTTTTGCAAATAGGTTGAAATCAACACTTTTACACGTCAATAATTTTTTTTTCCAAAACGAGATGAGGTCGGCATTTCCTAACTGACTATCTTGAGAAGAAACGTCGAAACAAACTCAAGGGTCATAGTCTCTTTTAAGGTCCAGACATAAAAATAAATTATATACTAATGTATGAGCAATGAAGGTTTGTGTCTGAAAGTGTCATACAAGTTTGAATGGACCTGTCCAATCAGGTATATTTTAGGTAAAATATCAGTTTATTAAATTTAATGATGATGCTTAATTAAGTATGTTTTGTTAGTCAATCATACAGAAACAGCTTGGATGACAAATTGCATTCAAATGTATCTGGATTGACTAAGCATACTTTGTAGCAATGACCGATGCGATATCCATGAGGTCAAAGCCATGATCTAAAATCAATATGATAAGCTTAAGATTCTCTCACTCCTTCCCTCTCTCGCTCCTCACACTTTCGCACTTAAGTTATAAAATGACTGTGATCAAATAATAAGTATAAATAAACTCGTAGTGAGAAAGAAATGACTAATGTGAATGCTGTATGTTATATCATTTTTAGTTTACAACGACATACAAAGATGAGTTATAAACTGATAGCGCAATTGAGTTGGCTCTTTAACTTAATATTCTTGTTTATATTGCTCGCTGTATCAGTTCAGCGCGTAATGATACACAATACCTATGTTATAAATCATATCGTTGGTAGTCTCATTAGTCATCGCTCGATAAAAACAATTGGGGATTCTGGGATCATGCAGTTCGAGCGAAGCGAGAACAAATGATTCCAGAATCCCCAATTATACCCTACTCACCTCAAGTGAACATATTTCATTTTTACTCGGATGGACCCACAAGCGAGTATAGGCAAAAAAATGAACTTTTTCTTATTCTCGAATGTGCTGGAATCCTTAATTCGTTCGGTCGCCTCTATTTATAACAATCATGACTCATTATCGTGACGACATCAAGCGCGCACGTGCAACCACGCAGCTGTTGTTTACAAAGTTTTGTAAAACAAGAAATACCTCCTTATTTTATTACTTAAATCAAACTGACCGTTAAAAATAACAATAATTACGTAATTTTAGCCGTTCTTTATAATTAGTTAGACAAATAATAAGTATTTGCGCCGATACGGCCATTCTGACAAGTGGTGCGCGCTCTGCACCATCCTGCTTTCTAAGGCTCTTTCCTGCACACTGCCCCGTTAATCCGTAGACCGATGTTTGAGGAACTTCTAGTTTAGTTACAATCTCCATTAATCAGCTTTCACAGTAGTCTATAGAGCACCGACATCCGTGTCCAAAATCTCAATAATTCGTGGTTTCTTGCGGCGAGGGAATCCAGTATTTATGATGGATCTTACGTTGTATCTCCTCGTTGATCCTCGTCGCGACATCTGTATGAATAGGAAGAACTTTCTCTGAGTTTGATATCTGTGAGCAACTTGCGTTGCTTTATATTTAGTTGTTATGCAAAAACAGACCACTGTTATGTAAATCTGGGAATATTAAAGCTATAAGGTTTGTAGGTTGTTAGAGGTTCTCGAGGAGTTCTCGAAGGTTCTCGTAGGGTTCTCGTAGTGTCTCGTAGTGTCTCGTAGTGTCTCGTAGTGTCTCGTAGTGTAAGGTATGATGCTGTGCTAGGCACAGGGGCTCTAAAATGGTAATGAAGTCTGTTTAAACATATTTCTCGACGACTCAATGACTCGTTGATAACCAAATTTATCAACGCCAATGGTGTGATACACACACGGCTTTAAATGGTAATAGTTTGTGAAATGTTTAATACTCATCTGTTTTTAGTCAGCTAGTTGTCTTTCCTCGTTTTGATCTTGTGCCTGTTGCTGACATGGTTCAGCGCGTGATGTACTTGGTACAGGTTCTCTGGCCGCCTCAGGTGGTGGAGATTGCTCGATTTTCGTCGATACGGTTATCCTGACCGCCAGCTTGTGGTGCAGCAGATGTTGATGAGGCAGTACCATGGATCCATTCGTATCCCACTTCTGGTGACGAAGAAGGCCCGAGCGGTGTTATTTTAAAAATAGTGACGTCATCAGTGCTGACGTCACCTGTTTCCTCAAACTGATTATCCATTTGGGTTTGCTTGTCCATGGTCACAGTGAAACTCAAAGTAAGGTTTTTTACTGATTTATTTGACAACACTCAGGTGTCCGAACAGTACGACGGCTCGAGTAATAATGAATCTTAATTCGTTCGGTCGCCTCTATTTATAACAATCATGACTCATTATCGTGGCGAAATCAAGCGGGCACGTGCAACCACGCAGCTACTGTTTACAAAGTTTTGCAAAACAAGAAATAACTCCTTATTTTATTACTTAAATCAAACTGAACGTTAAAAATAACAATAATTACGTAATTTTAGCCGTTCTTTATAATTAGTTAGACAAATAATAAGTATTTGCGCTAATATATATATATATATTTATATTGAAAAGACTGCGATCAGTCGTCTAGACTATAATCAGGTGAGTTGTAAGAAGATGGGGGTTGGGGAGATAGAGCCGCTGCTCTATATCCCCTTAGTATGTTAGCTGTTAAATATATTGTAAAGGACCGGACCAAGTACGGAGCCCTGGGGTACTCCGGCTCTGCAGTTAAGAAGAGAGGATCTTGCGTCACGAAGCTTGACTCGAAACTTTCTGTCACTGAGATAAGAGGCCACGAGCAAGTAGTAGGAGTGTGGTAGGTACTTTTTAATTTTGCAAAGTAGTCCTTTATGCCACACCCGGTCGAAGGCTTGTTGTACATCAAGAAAAGCAGCCGAACAGTATTTTTTCCTTTCTAGGCATTGTCTTATTGTATAATAGACTCTGTGTACCTGTTCTATAGTTGAGTGGCGCTTCCGGAAAACAAATTGGTGGTCAGGTATTACATGATCCATATCTAGGCAAGGGATTAGTCGTGCAAGGATGATCCTTTCCCACAATTTTGACAACACAGGCGTCAGGCTGATAGGCGGGCGATAAGATGAGACTTCGTTAGGCGGCTTACCAGGCTTGTGGATCATAACAATTTGAGATGTTTTCCAGAGTGCGGGAATATATGAGGTTCTCGGTGTGGCGTTAACAAGGATGGTCAAAAAGACAATGCACTTCTTAGGGAGCTCTTTCCGTAGCCTGGGGGTGATCAGATCAAATCCAGGTGCTTTATTAGGGTCCATTTTGGCTATTTCTCTAGCCATCTCCCTTAGTGTAGTATGGCTCAGCGGCAGGCATAGTTGCAGGTCTTGATTTAGGACTTGATCTATTTCTGGATCTTCAGGATTATCCGTATTGTTGGGTTTAAAAACCTCGGCTAGGTATGTAGCAAAGGCCTGAGATTTTTCGTGGTCAGTTCGCGCCCACGTGTTTCCGGATCTAATTGGCGGAGAACACTGTTGCGGCTGAAGGAGGTACTTTGTTGCATTCCAGAGGTTATGGGCCCCATTTGCATTTGGAGACATTTTTGCTAATCCCTGCTTGAGCCATTCATTTGCAACATTAGCCAGGAGATATTCGAGTTCTTTAATTGCTCGATTTAATCTGGTTTTATCCGCGCGCCTGTGGCTCGTCTGTCAAATTCTGCGAAGGCGACGTTTTTCGGTGATTTTTTCCCTTACTGCTAGAGGGACAGGCGCCCCACGCGGTGAGTCCTTCAGCTCAGGAGTACTAGACCAAGTCACCACTTGGATCAGGTTTGTGATATACAGGCACGCGTCGTCCACTTCCTCTTTGGTTTTAAGTGGGACATTAAGGTTAATGCTTGATTCCAGGAATTCCCGAAAATATTGCCATTCTGTTTTGTAATTGTGGAGATAGTCAGTATGAGTGTCACTGGGTATAGCCACTGGACTAACCATTAGTAGGACAGGTGAGTGGTCGAAGCTACCGTCGAGGCTTGACTTTATGATAGTATTCAGTTCGCTGATACCCTTTGTGATAAAAAATTCTAGGAGGTCTGGTGTTTTGTTTCTGTCCGTGGGCCAATACGTAGGCTCCCCAGTTGACATAGCTAATAGGTGATTGGCTTCAATACTCTTTTTTAGTTCACGGTCCCTAGTAACTGTTAGTCTGGATCCCCAATATGAATGCTTGGCATTCCAGTCACCACCTCACACATAGTTGGGTTGGGTTGAGTTTCTCTTGGGGTAGAACTTTTGTTTCTTCGGGCGAGGATTTCTTTGTATATTTCGCAGCCTTTGTAGTTAGCCAGGTGGACGCACGAACAGAGAGCGCATTTAGCCGGTGTGGTTCTATCTTTCTTTTTGCACTCCGAGGTTTTGTGACCTTCTCCGCATTTGACGCACCTATATGGTCTCATACAATTATTCTTTGAGTGACCGTAGCACTGGCAACGTTGGCGATGCTTTTTGACTTTCGAGGATCCTCTATCTTAACCTTTTGGTTGAATATATGAGTGATATTTTTGACTGCGGGGTTATTAACACTGGGCTCAATGTTCACAAAGAAGGTCGATGTAGGTTTCTTGTCGGGCCCGTATCGTGCATTGATAATTTCGCCTTTAGTTTTATTTTTGGTTGCCTCAATGGCTTCTGATATCGCTTCGTGGGGAGTGCTATGGTGAAGGTCTTTTATGACTATGCGATAGTATTTGCCGTCCTTATGGGTAAATGTATGTCCTATGAGACCGTTTGCTCTTATAACCGCTATGATTTTCTTATACTCCTCAGCAGTGTTGACAAGAATTTGGAGTAGGTATTTGTTAATTAGCTTGAATTTGAACACTTCTTTGCTGCTGACGGTTTGGAGTAGCTTTGATAGCTCAGTAACATCCTCAATGCCGTTAAGGACGATAGGTGGGGGTTTTCTGGATTTCTGAATGGTCAGCAGTGCATGATTCATCCGTTGGGTCTAAAGGCAAGGTGCTAAAGCGGTTTTTCGTGGTGGTACTCTGAGCCTCTGATGGAGAACTGCAATATTTTCTTTTCTTACTGCTTCTACTCGAGGGTGATGGCACCCTTTGCCATGGCGGGGGAGCAGGATGTTGATGATGTTGCATGATCTTCTAGTAAAGTTACTTCCGGCAAGTTACTCTCTACTCTACTACTCTCATTTGGTTGCTCTGCACTAGCCGCTTGGTTGTCTTGTGATGACCTTCCTAAATCGGAAAGGGATAACGAACGTTGTCTAATAAAAAAGCCTGGAGTACTTGTTGAGTTAGCAATTTGTGTTGTGGTTGAGGGTTTTTTAGGGGATTTGTCTTCATTTTTGTTTCCACGATACTTAATATATGAGGAAGATATTAATGACGTGGAAAAAGGGGTAAACTCATTTGATTTAATTGCTGTACCGCAAACAAACAGGGTGTCGATGAGACACAGATTTAAGGAAATTAATATTCTAACTGTAGCGTCACAATATATATTTGAAAATTTAATATATGTTTATAAAAATATTTCGAACTTTGTCAAACTGTCTGATACTCATTCTTTGAACACTAGGAATAAACACAACCTTTCTGTACATGCTACGCGCCTCCACAGAATAAGCAACTCGTTCATGGGACAATGTATACGCTTTTACAATAATCTTCCCAATGATACACGTAATTTAACATTAAAGATTAGGATTCGGCCCCGAGTCTCTGTAGCGAGTGGACGTACGTCAGTTGTACTAGTGATTTTGAATTGTAAATTCTGTGATTGGTGCATCTGGTGTCATTTGAATTCCTTGTCTCTCCTCTGGCACTTAAACGTGTCAATCACGCCCACTGGGCGTAACTAAAGAGAGATAAGCATATTTCTGGCACTTACTGTTAACCTTTTGCACGCCAGCGCCTTTTTACGTTACTTCACCCCCGACGCCAAGCCTAGTAAAAATTATATGTGGTAGGCATTTGCGCTAGTGATGGGGCATTTTCAATTATTATTTAATTTATTATTGCAATTTGAGGTAATGAACAGTGATTATTACTAAGTAAACTACAATAAAAACACTATTTCATAGCAGTTTCGACCAGATTTGATTCGAAATCTAAACAAGATATCAAGAAAAAAGAAAAGAACATCTGAAATTGTATGTGATTACAAAGTAAAGTTCACAACACTAGATGACAACTTTAGTTGCCTACGGCGTCACAGATATGTATCTTTTTAGAAAAAGTAGAGTTGGGATTACTATAATATCCATTGATAAAAAAATAATCTTATATAATCTCAAAGTAGATTAAACTAAATTCAAAATTCTTATTAAAGATAAAATACGTGAATAAAGATGTTGCCGTTACTAAAAATTATGAATTATTGGACAAACCTTTTTTACTTAAAAAATATGCTATTGGCAATTAGCAGTTTTTTTTGTTTGCCTCGCCTATCCTAACGCCGCCTACCACGAGATTACAAATGCTGTAAATATGTACGTAACTATTAGAAAACTGCTCATTCAAGAAAATAAAGAAATCTTTATTCAACATATTGTAGCAATTTGTAAAGAACAAATCATAAAAAAAGCAATATTAAAAAAAATTAACTATACCTAATGTTTAATTATTTATTTAAGGCTAAATAATCTGTCGAATTTTCCACCTGATCAACGTAAACGTGTGACTTCATGGTACAGCTGTGAGCATGGCACCACGCACAGAGCCACTTTGCATATGTTGCACATAAAACGTCTGATTTTCCGTACACTGCGAGAAGCACAAAATTTACATCTAAGTTTTTTTCCATTTGGTATATAATGAGGCATATGAGCTGCTGCATTACCTGGCAGAACACGCCCAGGATGTTCAAGAGCTGACCATATGATTGTGTGTTCAGATGCAGACCGCCCTCCACACTTTTGAATGACTTGTCTTATTACAGATTGTTGAAATGTTTTCAATCGTAATTTATGTTTGGGCAGATTTGTATTCAAAAGTTTATACATAAAGAAATAATTCAATAAATGCATATCAGTTATATGAAAAAATAACTTTTTATACCATTTAATTGTTTTACGTAGACACTGAACGATACTTATCATGTTATTTAGCGATATTATCCCATCACTAGCTGACATCTAAAGTTGTCATCGGCGCCAAAAAAAGGGAAGAAATAGTTAGAATTCAATGCTTACTTCAGACACCATTTAATACGTTACTATATAAATTTATTACACAAAATTTATTCTAAAATGCATTTTCATATTTTATGAATATTTAAAACTCCATTAACAGTCAGTATAAAGTCTCATACAAAACAAAAATATTGTTATAAAAATAGCAAAATTTAGACAACTTTAGTTGTCGGTGGCGTCTCAGCCACGCGACCGTTTTGCAACTTAAGTGGTCACTGGCGTTCAAAAGGTTAAAATCGTGTCTCAAACACAACTTCTATTGGCGGTGATTTGAACCCGCGTCGTGTGGAGCATTAGTCAAGACCCGTACCTCCGCGCCACGGTGCAAGTTGCAGTGAGCATTGAATTTGCGGGCCGCTACGAGCGGCTGACGTCATCAGTGCCACAGAGTCACTACGTGCTACGCGCTACGGACCAGTAAGCTACGAACATCATATCGACTACGAACTCGGCTTACGAAACACGATGTCAGATGTTCAACATACTCCGCCAACGTCTCAGCGCGTCAATCTGAGTGAAACACAATCAGAGCCGGGTATTACCTCGGCAGTTGGTGAATATGTCACCAACAGGAATAAACGCCCTAGACCCGGAAATTCACCATCGAGTGGAGATGATATATTTTACCAACAGATGTACCAAGACACTAGTCTTTCTACGAAGCTAGAAGAACAAACAACCTTGATATCAAAATTGGTTGCAGATATAACCGAGATTAAATCACAAAACGTTAAAATACAGGCGTCGAATGCCGAAATCTGTAAGATAAATACAGAAATTAAGCTATCTATGTCCTTCATGAACGAAAGTTTCAAAGAATTAAGAAAAGAAGTTGAGGAACTTAAAAAGGAAAGGCAGGAGCAACGTTGCCACATAGAATCCTTAGAAAAAAAGATTGTCGATCTTCAATTTAAATCACGCTCAGCCGGTATGGAAATCCGTAACATTCCACAGGCAGACACCGAGAATACAAGTGGCCTTATTCAAACTGTGTGCAGCATTGGCAAGCTGGTTGGAGTTCCTATCACCGAACCAGAGTTAAGGGATATATACCGTCTACCTGGGAAATCCACACCGGCTACTACAACACGCCCAATAATAGCGGAATTTACGTCAGTACAAACCAAACAGAAGTTAATATCTGCTGTCTGGGCGTACAATAAAAACATAGAAACCAAAGATAATAAATTGAACACTGAACTAATTCGCATTCCCGGCAAACGGCAACCAGTTTATGTCGCTGAACAATTACCAGCAAGCTCCAAAAAACTTTTCTACATGGCACGTGAATTCGCTAAGAACAACCAATATACCTTCTGCTGGATTAACAACGGGAACATATTCCTCCGTAAAAAAGTCGGCGACAAACAATTACTTATTAATTCGACAAAATGTCTCCAGGACCTTGGTATGAAGATTTTATGACTTCCTCTGTTATTTATATTCATACCTCGTGCTTATATCTTATTGTTAATTGCACTCAGCTATCAATACTTACTACTAGACTTAACACTCATTTTATTAATATACATACACGTTCGCACACATAACAAAATATAATAAAATATATTCTTACCTACATTTATATTAAAACATTATTCAAAGGCACACTGATCAAAATAAACACATACACATACACACAAACAAACATTTTTTTTTTTTTTTTATGTGATAGGCGGCAAGCGAGCAGACGGATCGCCTGATGGTAAGCGATTAACGTCGCCCATGGACACCCGCAACACCGGAGGAGTCACAAGTGCGTTGCCGGCCTTTTAAAAAGGAGTACGCTCTTTTCTTGAAGGTTTGAAGGTCGTATCGGTCCGGAAATACCGCAGGTTCATTCCATAGTTTTGTTGTGCGAGGCAGAAAGTTTCGCGAGAAACGCACAGTTGTGGACTGCCAACCATCTAAATGATGGTGATGGAACTGCTGTCGCGTAGAACGATGGCGGAAAGAGGCGGCAGAGATCAGTCCGAATAATTCCTCGGAGCACTCCCCATAATATAGGCGATAGAAGACGCATAGTGAGGGATAGAAGACGCATAGCATATTATATACTACTTCAACAAGGAGAGATGTAATCCTTCGTCTAGTCACAATAATACTCAGCTTCATTATGCCCATAACTAGTGATTGCTTAAAGCACAAATGGATACTATAATAAACATTAATGACGATTTGGATATTTTAAGCTGGCTGGACAACTCCTTTTCCTCTACCCCACAAGATTGCACAAATTATATAAACGTTTCCGAGAGCAATATTAAACTAATACACTTAAATATACCCAGTGTGAAAAAATTTTTGATAACCTACAAGCACGGATCTGTTCCACTAAAATTAACGACGCCATCTAGTTTAAAAAAGAGGTGTAAAAGTGATTAATAATATAATAATATATTTATTCTCTCTCCACAAAGGTTACCTTACAACTAAACATAGGTACATAGCTATAATTATAACCTAACTTTGTGAGAGACTGGTGCCTGAGGTAGGTTTTTAGAAAAACCTGTATTACAGGTCACCAGGGCTCCGACCGCGGCTAGAATTTAATTTATAATTACTTTGACGTGTTTTGAAGTAAAGTTGGTAACAAAGATGAGGCGAGAAACGAATCTATCTTAGGTAAAACAAAAGGTGATTGTAGTATCACAGAATTTGAATGAAGTTATTAGTGATACTACGCTACCGTCCTGGAGGTTATGCGAATATTTAGTTTCTGAAGTAAGTAACGAAACAGCCAAGCCATACATTTTTACTGATATGTAGAATTTGTGAAGTTAGGGTCGGTAGAGTTAGGCCGTGTAGATTCAGAAGCTTGGCTCTACATGAGATCTGATATCTTTTTCGCAGGGCAAACCTTATGTGGTCGTCTTGGCAACATTTTACATGAAATGTTTTTGGTGGGATTTTAGTTCTTTTTGTAAGTTGCTAAGGTATTATTAATAAAATTATTTTAATTATATACCTAACTTTAGTATTATATCTTATAGTATTAATTAAGTACTTACAGTCGATTTCTCACCTCGTCGTCAAAGGGCCTACATAACTGAGACCTACCATGAGACTCTTGATTAAGCCGGAGGTTCTTGTAAGTACTTATTAATAGGTTTTTTAGTTACTGTCTACAGTCCCGTGTAAACTTTCATGTCCTAATTCATAAAATTGGTGAAAGTCTCATTCAAACTTCCACCCCCCCAATTTTATCTGGGGGCACGGTAGTGTTTTTTTGTATACTGAACTTTGTTTACATACCAAATTTCGGCTTTCTAGCACTTCAGGAAGTACCCTAACATTATGAAGTCTCATACAAACTTCCACCCCCCCATTTTAGGGGATGGGGGGCGAAAGTTATAAGTTATAATTTTTTTGTTGGTTGTATACTAAACTTAGATTACATACCAAATTTCAGCTTTCTAGCACTTCAGGAAGTAGCCAAACATTTTGATGATCATCAGTGTGTCAGTGTATCAGTGAGTGTCAGTGACGAAATCGGTGTATTTTAGATATCAATAAAATCGAAAGTATTAGAGCTATTCAATTGAGACTTTGTATGTTTAATTGTCTATTATTGACATCATATCCTGAGAATATGAACTATCTGGTACATCGGAAACCAACTCTATGAAGGTTCAAAAAAACGACGAAACACGACGAAACACTTCGAGAAAAGGTAGGTAGTGCCCTTGCGCTTCGTGTGTGGGTACCTAGGTAGCGGACTGAATGTATAAGTGATTGTGTGTAGATGAGTGGACAGTATGAGTGCTTGTGAGCGTGTATTGGTGAATTGCGAGTTAATTAAGAATGGGATGAAAGGGCAATAGTTCCTATGGCACAGAAGCAATAAATGGTAAAAAGGCATATTTATTTAATTATATTAGGGTAGACAGCAGATATTCGGTTTCCAGGTAATCCAAAGATTTAAGATATTTGGTGATTAGAACTTTAGAGTTTGATATTGTTTTAGGGTAAATATTTAATGTGCGATTTAATTTATTATATAAGTAAGGTCCGAGAAAGCAAAAGAATCTATGCGAAAGTGTGGAGTTAAGAGTTTCAGATCGACAAACCTTATCTTTCCGTCGCTTGTCTTTAACTAAATTCGGGTCGTAGGGCAACAAAGAGTGTTTCTTCAGCACTGTATTCAGTATGAATGTTTGCCTGACTGTTAGGACATCCCATTGTTTGTATAGGTCTGCAGTCGGAAAATGGAATGGAAGGCTGGCACTAACCTTGAGTATGGCACGTTGTGCCCTCTCGACCTCAATGAGATTGGTTTTGGCGGCACCGCCCCATGTAGTGATACACTAGTCTATGAGCGATTGACATAGTGCGTAGTAAACCATCTTGATTGTTCGTAGGTCTGCTGAATGTCTAATATTTTTAAAAACGAAGATGAGTTTACGTAATCTAGGCACCAGGCTTGATATATGCGGTTTGAAAGACAGGGACTGATCAATAATTATACCAAGGTACTTTATATTGTCAGTCCTTTGAAGAATGGGACATGAGCACAAGGAGACTACGGGATCATAGGTATGGACGGTGAGGGTAAAAGAAGATGGGGGAAGTAGGTTCAACTTGTGAGCAAATGCTATGTATTTAGTTTTGGTTACGTTTAGAGTCAAGATGTTATTCTGTAGCCACTCACTGACCTTAGAGACGCCAGCCTGCGCAATATCGAAGACCTCTTCCCAAGTGTCACCACTGAAGAAGAGGGCGGTGTCGTCTGCAAAGGCAATAGTTTTGCCCTTGAAGAGAGGGATTTGGCAAAGGTCATTGATATAGACCAGAAACAACGTTGGTCCGAGAATACTACCTTGCGGTACACCAAATTCGACAGGTAGCTCATTACTTAGCCTGTCATCGATCCTAACTTGCTGTTTTCTGTCTGATAGATAGTCTGCCATTAATTTAAGCGGAATCCCTCTTATACCTAGCCTCTCCAGCTTGATTAAAAGGTGTGGGACAGAGACCGTGTCGAATGCCTTTGCTAGGTCCTAGAAAATGGTCAGACATTTCTTTTTTTCATCCATACCCATAACAATGGAATGAACCAGTTCATGGACAGCGTCATTTGTTGACCTACCAGCTCGAAATCCAAATTGCCCAGGCGAGATGAGTTTGTTTATTTCCAAGAATTTAACGAGACGCTGATTCATTAACCGCTCCAAGATCTTGGATAATGCTGGTAAGATAGAGATAGGACGAAAGTTATCGACACAGTCCCTCGCTCCACCCTTATGGATTGGTTTGATAATGGCAGTTTTAAAAGCACTTGGAAACACCCCCTCCGACAATGACAGGTTAACGGTATGGGTAATTGGAGTAATAAGGAAGTTGGAGTATCTTTTTATTATTTTGCTAGAGATCTGATCAATTCCTACGGCACAATTAACTTTAGGTTTTTTATTTGATTAAAGATTTCACTTTTGTCCGCAGGTAGAATGATAAGAGAGTTGAGTAGAGGTGAGCAGGAGTGGTCATCCGGTGACGGTTTGTCCAAACGAGATAAAATAGCATTGGCAAGCCTCTTCCCAACGTTTGCAAAGTAACTGTTTACATTATTCATGACAGTTCGCGGATTGGTAGCAGATAAGAGGCAAGACGAATGGTCAACTGCCTTGCTAGAACCACTGATTTTCTTAATAGTCTCCCATAATAGTTTTTTGTTTCCATTTGAATTTTTAATCTCTCGCCTCTCATATGATCTCTTTGCTCTTTTGAGAAGAGCTGTGCAGAAATCCCGGTAGCGTTTGTAGGTGGTTTTAATGAATTCATTTTCAGGATCCCGCTTAAGTTTTTTAAAAAGATTGTCCCTATTTTTCATGCAGCGTAGTAACCCTTTCGTGATCCACGGTTTACTAATCCGTTTCCTTTTGGGAATATTGACAATCCTGGAATTCTCTTTTATAGCCGCAGATAAGTACGTAACAAGATAATCAGTTGCTGCGTTAACATCGTTGGTCTTGAGAATAGGTTGAAAATTAATATTTTGTACTCTTAAATTTAAACGTTCGAAGTTAACCGAATAAACTGCTTTGTTTGAATAGTCCGGTCGTGAATTAAGACAACAACTCAAGGCAACACATTGGTGATCAGTAATTGCTGATTCGAAAATAAAACAAGTGGGTTTCAATTTTGTTTTAATCATTATGTGATCTAAACAAGTATGTCCGTGCGTTGGTTCAGTATGGCCAGAAAGCATTCCGTGGCTCGCTAAGATATTAAGATAGTCACTACAGCGTTTGTCGGGACTATTTTCAACAATATCAATATTTATATCGCCACATAAGAAAATATTTTTGTGGTTACTTAATCTCGAGAGCAACAGATCTAGAGAGTTTATAAAATTAGTGGTATTTTTTTGACTAGGTGGGCGGTAAATTCCTATGATACATAATATGTTCATTTTTAATAGCAAACAATTTGCATCATCTAATTGGGGTTCCTCGTAAGTAACACTCAGGTGTTTGTTGAAGTAAATGACACACCTTCATTTTGAGTCCTGTGAGTTGTTGTTGCTACATAGTTATAATTAATAAGATTAGGAATTGATTTTGACGTAGAAAGCCAACATTCTGAAAGGACTATAATATCCCAGGGTACTTTCGATCTTTGTAGAAGCGTAGAGAGATTTGCCATGTTACAACGAATACTACGAATGTTTTGCGACAAAAGATTAAGAGAGTAATTACTGGTCGTGATATGGCTTTCCACATCGTCTATATCACAAGTGATTATCCCTGCCACCTGAAGCGCGTCCAAATCTGAGTTTATGATTTTAACGTTATTCATATTATAGACAACTATTTTTAATGTATGAATATTAAAAGGGTTTGTCACGGACAGCGCGTGACGTAAAAGATTTGTTTTTTTTATATAAACTCCGAACCGGCGTGATGTAGAAGATTTTAATGGACTTAGGATGATTTTAATATTGTTATTTGATAAGTTAACTCGCAAAGACAGGATACATTGGTTGTGGTGTATGTCTTGTATCAGTATTGTGTGGTGTATGTGTTTGACTGTGTGGTTCTACAATTACCAAGGCTATCATTATACGTTTTATAGAACTCAATACAAACGTGCTTATTATATAGAAAAACTAGAAATACAAGATATACAGTAATAAATTGAGCCCAACAATAGGGATGATAAGGACGTGTTGCTACTAGTCACATAATGATCGTTAGCAGCTCGGCTTCCTCATCAATGCGGACTGGTGGAGAGTCTTCCTCCTTCTTTATGTAAATTTTCCCATACGAAGTCCAAGTTGCGACAATCTTATGATTTTTGACGTTTTCGCGAGCGATGTAGAATATACGTCTGGCTTTGGTTGTTAAGTATTCCGATATGTATATCGAACGCTGCATGCCTGGTAAGTCGATTTGCTCGGAGTTAAGCTGTGCCTCCTTTGTTTCACGTTTGGGATTTATTGTATGTTTTGTATTTAGAGATAATTGATTCCTTACGTGAGGTTGTGCTAAAATTCACAATAATAGTCTCGGCCTTAGTGCGGTAAATTTCCCTGATCTCCGAGTCTTGAATTGGAGTTTCAAGCAGTCGTCAAAAGTCGAGCCTATTTTTTTTTTATAATATTAATGATAACTGGTTTAGACTCATTATCCTGTTTAGGTAGGTTTCGAATTTCCAGGGTTGTGCAGCGCGCGTTCTTTTCGAGAAGGTCCAGGCGTTTTTCCAAGGTAGATACTCGCTTTTTATATTCCTCATTTTCTATAGTATTTATTTTTAATAATAACTCTTCGTGCTTACTTGACAAGGACTCGACTTTTTTTTGTGTTTCCTGGTTTTGAGTAATTATGGTCATCAGTGCGTTATTTAGTAGTTCGTACTTTTGGTCTTGTTGGTCCTTAATATCTTCTAACATGTCTTTGATGTCAGAGAGGGAGGATGACGGTTGCGTTGCAGGGTCATCAAGAGTGCGTTTCTGACGTTTAGTTATATTAAAATAATTATCCTCCTTCACATCAATTATATTTGATTTATTAAGAGTCCGAATTATAGTGAATAGGAGTATCAGTTGCATTAAGTTGTGGTAGTGTTCCGGGCGGAGAGCGTTGAACTGACATTACTAATCCGTAAATATTTGTGCGTGTGTGCAATTACAGCAAATAACTGAGATTATAGATACTCTGATCACGATTGTACTGCGCAGAGTCCACAGTGGAAGTGGTAGGATAGTAGGCGCGGTCGTGTAAACAAATAAGGACAAAAAGTCGTTTTGTCCTTCCTCCTCCGTGGGGTTCGATCTTCCGATACCACGCGCATCACTACCGCAAGGCTGGCGCTTACACAACTAGACCACCTGAGCGATTGAAAAATCCTAATTGCAAAATAAATAATTTGATTTGATATCATTTCATTAGTTTTGACATTATCGTGTTAACTGAGTGCTGTTTGAGCAAAATAAATAGCCCACTATACTTAATGGTTTTCGGTCACACTCAACTAAACTTACATCAAATCGAAATGAAGGTGTAATAATTTACACTAAAATGGGATTAAATGCCACAGTTTGGGAACCGAGCATATTAAATGCCAACTCCCTTGTATGTCAACTAGACTCAAAGTTTGCTTTTGTAACTGTTTATCGTTCCCCGTCTTATAACAGCATAGATCAAATAGAATCTTTCCTGTCCAGCTTAAATTATGTTCTGGGTGAACTTTCTCGTTTCCCCAATATTTCACTTATCGGTGATTTAAATATCGACATAAAACTGGGTAACAGCCCAGCGCCCAACCAAGAGCGAGCTCAAAGAGCCGTACTGAAAGTTATGTATAGGAAACCCTACTTATATCCAACTAGACAACTCTATAATGAGTGTAGGGTATTAACAGTACGACAACTGTTCGTACTGCAGTCAGTACTTAGAACTCATAGAGTCATGCCTATATCCAACCCAAAAAAACGTAAACAGGTGCCATCAAGTGTAACACACAAAACTACTTTTGCCGAACGCCAATATTACGTCATAAGTACCCACATATATAAGAAACTACACAAAATACTAAACATACTGGACTTAAACAGACACATGCTAAAACTAAAAATCACACAATGGCTACTACAGCAGGACTACCTCACAACGGAAAATCTGTTAGCATACATCTCCTAGGAAAATATTCCCAAAATTCACGCCTTTATGCACACAAGTACCCACGTCCACACACCCACAGACACACCCACACTGTTTCACTTATTACAGAATGTCCAATTTAATTAGTTAGTGTACCCATATGGCTGAACTCTATCTCTTAAGATACAGGTTAGACCTAGTTTAAGGGATAGAGTCTACATGATTGTACTTTGTATCAAATTTGGTATCAAATTTTAAATTTAAACGCTTGGGATTGAGCCGCTCTTTAGCCTTTCCTTTTTTTTATTTACAAATTTTGCCATTAATTATTATATTATTTACTTCATTATTTTGATACTGTAATGTCGTTTAAATTGAAATGATTTCTTATATATAACCGCTATACATTGTAAATGTGAGTGAGATCTAGGCTAAACGCTCTTAATTTCATTAATTCTCATGATAACTGATGCATGCTTGCACTCTGTTGCGACAGGTTAGCTCAAATAGTTATGGCACTTTCTTCAAAAGGCTATTCCACCCTATATTTGTCTCACATAAATCCTTACATCATTACAATCTGTCTGGACTTTAAAATAGACTTTGACCCCTGAGTTTGTTTCGGCGTTTCTTCTCAGGGATAGTCATAGAAAATGCTGACGCCATCTAGTTTAAAAAAGACGTGTAAAAGGGATTGAAAAATCCTAATTGCAAATAAATAAATAAATAATTTCATTTCTGAATCATCTGTAAAGCCAGAACCATATGTGAAAATTGAGCTGCTTTTGCTAGAGTGAAGGAACTTCCATAATAAAGGGGTTTTGTTATTGCTTTTCTTTAAAAGAACACAGTTTGCTGAAAAATAAGAGTCTAACAAAACAAAGGAAAATTATTTATTCATCTGATTCCGAAAATAGTGATACTGATAATGATAGAGTAATCGCCAAAAGTGACTATAAAGAAAAATATTTTAAATCGGCTTATTATTACGATACCAACAAACCAAGCACGTCCAAAGTCCCTATTCTTTCAAATATAAAAGTAAACTGTAAATTATCCGATTTGCAAAAAATGACAAAATCAGCCCGATCTTACAATTAGACATGCGCAAACCATTACGTCAAAGTGTAATGTAATATTACATCTCATTTCCCTCAAAGTAATATCACTCGGTAATATCACCATCACTTGAAACATTACTTGTGGTTGGTTGGGACGTTCGCGGTTCGCGTCGCGCCTTATATTGTAAATAAGTAATATCTATTATTATTGTTGTCATATTACTTGTAATTTTTACTGTTTTATTGTATGTTTATTAGTAAATTATTGCATTATTCATACCTAAGTACACTATTTAAATTTAATTATACAATTACTATTTATTATTATTCATATTTAAATAAGTTTATAAAATCGATATATAATTTACTTCTTGCACTTCAGGCAAATGTAACAAACTGAAACTTTTTAGAAATACAAAATAAGACACTTAAAGAAGAAATCCTCTACTTTTTATCCATAGGAATATCTTACATAACATTTTCAAAAACAGTATTACAAAATGTGAGAAATCGCGCGCATGTACGCCGTAAAACAGCTGGCCGCCGCTGCTCCACCATGCTGCTCCGAGTTTAATTTTTCATACTTTTTTAGCACGCTTGATTAATAACTTATATAGTCAAAGTCAAAGTTTTTTATTTCAAGTAGGCCTTTTCAGGCACTTTTAAAAAGTCGAGACTCTAGGCGCACGGTTCCAAAGGGGGTAGGTCCTATGGAGAAGAGACCGGCAAGAAACTCCATGGATACTCTTTTCAAAACAAAAAGTTAATTTACAATTAAAATCTTAAATTAACATGCATTATATAAGAAAAAATACAAACTTAATAGAATGCTACTTACACAATGAGGCAATACAACATGAGTTAAACAATTGTTTCGAATATAAACTAAAAACGGGATAAACAGATCAAAGCGGATAAAACAGAAATAAAAAAATATAAAAAAGAATACAAAATATTGAAACATCAAGAATGTCCAGATATGTAAAGTGAATCTAATATAAAATAGAATTAGTAGACACAATGGATAACCAGGGATATATATATAAAATAATTTAGAGGTATAAACAACGATTATTTTGATGTATAAAACTTAAAGAAACATTATGAAATGAATAACTTACAGCATTTTCCAAAACACTCAACGTCGCTTCACTTCCCCTAATTTTATATATATCTATCACGTCACACTCACTTGTTTTTATTCACACAATGGGTTTCCGCACTATCACTTTACACGTAAAAAAAAAGCTTTAAGAATGAAAGACAATAATTACGTTAATATGTTCACAATCCCGAAAAGTCGACCGCACGGCGCGTATCGTCCCGTTTGGGACGCGACGCAATGCAGTGGTTACACATGTGTACTTACAATGTATCAACATTTGATTAAAAAAAAAGACTTTAGTGAGATATTTGATGAAAGTTGAAGCGACTTTATAAATACATTTTGACATCGCTTGCTAGTCTTATTTACGAATAATGTCAATCTTTTTGTATTAGTTAAATTGTCAGTACACAGTACAGTAAAATACATGCTGTCCGTATAAATTCGATCACTCTGGACGCATTAAAAAAATGGCTATTTTAATTTGTTATTAAGTCTAAAATCTAGACCAAATAATGTCCTCCTGACCGAATTTCGGTCACGGCGGCCAATCTCACCGGAGATTAGCCAACTACGCAGAAGATATTATAGTGCACAAGTGTGCGTGCAAACACAGGTGTACTCTCTATTCCTTCACACTCATAGTCCGATGGGACGGCAATCCGACACGACCGGAGAGAGATCAGGAGCAGGACCAACGGCTTTACGTGCTTTCCGAGGCACGGTGTGTATTCACATACACAAAGACCCAGACCGAAACAACTATCTGTAGACCATACAAATATTTGTTCCGTGCGGGAATCGAACCCGCGACACGTAGACCAGCAGTCGATCTCTCAACCACTGCGCCAACCGTGCCGTCACCTATACCAAATTTTAATGTAACCAATACTTAAAAAATGTTAATTGTATAACTGGGGCATTTCACGTCAAGCGGACAACAAAAAAAAATGAGGTCGTGAATTTTGTTTATACTCTGGTCAGTTATACTTCTAGTAGACGTGGATGTGTATACACAATTTTTTTTTTCGTATGATGCTTCATTGCTGAGTTATGAGCTTTTAAAAAATTACTAAGAATGAAGTCCGTTATTTTTGGATGCTTATTATTTATATCAATTAATTTGTAAAAAAAAACTAAAAAGTATTGTTTCTTATAGTTAAAAAGTTGAAGTTTTTAATCGAAATCAAATTTTTTTTTGAAGTGAAAATTTCAAATCGATGTTTGAGTAATTTCGACATATTTTTTTAAAATATTTTAACCTTGAATGAAAGTTTTAAATGTAGAGGAAAAGGACCGAATATGGAATACTTAAACAAATTCTTAAAAAAATCAGTACAAAAGTCTTATTTTAGTCGGTCTCATGGGTTACAATTAAATGTAGTCATAATCACTCTTGATAAATAATAATTAAATCAACAAATAATAAACACTTTCCGTAATATTATTAACTAAAATAAATCAACCAAAAATATGCCTCTCAAAAATGTGATCCTATTATGGAATAGGGTATTCCATAATAGGATAACGTCTTGTTAATCAAAACAAAATAATAAAATTAACCCTGCAAGCAAAAATCACAAATAAAATTTACATATTCTGCTCCGGAACGCTCAACGTGACACCATTGTCTACAGGCAATGCACTGAATCCACTCTTCTCCCTTTTTGTCTTCACTAAAAGACCAGAGCAATACATGCACTCAGCGTCAGCGTTTGGATCGTTAGGTCGAAGAACAGAGGGTTTATCGTCACTATAATCACTAGATAAAGATATGGTATCTTTATCAGAAGATGATTCAGACTCCAACACTGGTTTTTTCTTTCGCTTGTTTTTCTGACAGCCGCTTGTTGATGGCTGTGGCTCGGGAACACTTTGTTTTTTCTGCTTGTGCTGTTTTGACGACAAGCTAACTTCTAATTGAGCTTTACAGGGAGATGCTGTAATTTTGCAAGCTTTGCCAGCTTTTCTGCCACGGTTGGACAGTTTTCTTTTTAATTGAGGGTAAGGTGAAATGGCTTCAGGGGTAATATGCATTACTTGGGAAATATTTTCATTCTTGGTGAGTGTGGTTGAACGATGGCTATTGGGTGACACATTTTCTATGCCAAGAGTTGGCTCTTGTGGTGTAGATATCTCGTGAACTTTACAGTCATCCTCTTCAGTTATAAAGTCGGCACATCTGTGAAAATGTTTCTGCACCACATTAAAAACTTCGTTACATTGAGGTCCTAATATGGAATTAGGATCTCAACGTAACTCCATATTACGAAAAATATAATGGCGGAAGGAAAATAAAAGTAACTTTTTATTATTATTAAATATTCGTAAAATAAAAATAGCATTTAAAAACTACATACTTTGCTTAGATACTTATCAACTTATTTGAGATATTCATGTAAGAATAATAAGAGAACACATACGTAAAACTTACGTAAATATCCCATTGATGTTGCGTCAACAACGTCGCGTTCTCTCACTCGCGTCTAGTGCCGCCGAACGCCGCACGTGCACTGGCCGTCGAATGCGGGTAGCGGGAGGGGTAACATGACACATGAATATTCGTGGCGCCTAATTTTAGAAATAATACGGTATTCCATATTAGGGAAATATTCCATAATTGGTACCTTTCCTCTACTAATTCTTCACAAAAAAAAACGTGATCGCTAATAGTTTATAACTTAGAGCGGTTTTATTCATTGAGACTGAAACAGTATTCATTAAAATATAGAGTTTTATTTTGTAATTTTTATAATTTTACTATTTGCACTAGCACTAATTCTCTTTACACATAGGCCTTCGTTGGTTGGAAGAAAAGCATGCAGTTGTTTAGTTCCTGGAACTGTGATAGCGGAAGCAAAACGGACTCGTAGAAAATCTCGCTCTTGTTTAACACTTTCCTTCGAGCAGTAGTATATAGAAGTCTCAGTCAACGATGACTTTGCCCATTCATATATTCTTTCTTTATTCTTTATTTGCAATTCCACAATGTAGATTAGGTGGTAAATTAAAATTAAGTAGGTATCATTATGGACCCTGTCTGGGCACAGCAAAGTTAGACAATTATACAAGTTAATATTTCTTACATGCTAACACTTATTTTTGAAACACAAATATTACTATAAACAAATATAACATAATTATTTATGAAACACATCTAATATTTTGTACTAAATATTATACATAATTTGATAGGTGTAATGATAGCCCTATTCGTAGACTGTAAACTTGCACAGGTTGCCAAACATTTAAAGTTTCCCCCAAGACCATCACATGGCCCTTTTCCATGAGCTTAAATGAGATGAGATGAGATTAAAATCTTGTTTGTAATAAAATAGGTTCACAAAATTGAACCTATTCTTAAAATGTTGGGGAGCCTCGTCTGTGATGTATTTCATGATAGAAACCGCAATTCTGTGCTCATCAAGGTGCTGGTGCAGTATTTTTTGAAAAGCGTAGAATGTGGCAGTATCGTGCTTTAAATCGTCCGAAATCATGATGATGATTCCATGTTTAATGTCATTTCCATCTTTATAATAATAAACTGATATCAAAAGCGTGGCTTGATCATTATTCCAATGAAATAATTGGGCAGCGTCTCAGTCGTCAAAATCTCTCAGTCGTCAAAATTAAGTTTGGTCGTAGTACACTACGACAAAATCAAAATCATAATTTTCGGCAAAATCACATTGAACGAGAATTTCTCTCTCTTAATAAACGTGATCAGACTTCCTTCATAGGCGCTAAAGATGTTATACCTAACTTCAGTGGCGTATTTTAAGATTCAGCGCCCCGGGGCCTGTAAAGTTTGCCGCCCCATGAATGAACGAAAAAAAGCAAAAACTTTTAATTATAAAATAAAATCCAGCAGTGTGTGCGCTGAGAATGTTGATAATTATAATGAATGAAAAAATTAAAAGGCCATACAAAGAAATAAACACCATCTATTCAATATTTGGGTGGTTCTTCAAAATTTGGTTAACTTGGTGTTAGCAGCAATTTTCACATATTTATATCAATTTTATCCAATATTTGCAACTACTAGGTGATATTATAAAGTCCATGTTAGTTGGTCACTCACTTTGATTTATATCACAGTCTTTTTTATTTCCGATAATTGCTTCGTTCTACTCCAAATATCAGTCCCTAGTCATGTAAGATCTCCCAAATTTAGTAAGCATTTCACTGTTATTCTAATTCTTTAAAATAATATTTTAATTAACTCGACTTAAACTCGTGGACTATTACATTACTAACCTTGTCATTGCGATTAAATTTTTAATAACAATATTTTTTATCAGATTATTTCAAGTCAAAAAGTGTAAGCGTTAAAAAATATCAGGCCCTAGCCATTTGCAAAATTCAAAAATACGCGGCATCTAATGATTAGATGTTTTTCATAACTTACTCAAGCGAAAGCATCGATATGAAGTTAGTTGTAAACACGACAAATACCGCGTCAGCTATTTTATTTTTGGTGCGGTCGCCGATTTTGTTGCGGAAACACGTAATGTGCCAGTCAAACTCTCAGGCCCTAGGTAAGTCGTTTCAAAGATAATTAATTAATAATTGATCTCCTTACTTATTGTAAATTTGAGCTTTGTCTGTTTTGTTATTTTGATCACCTGCTGGTTTTGATGTTTATTTTAAATAATAAGTTACGTTTGATTTTGCTTTGTTTCGTCAGTCCCTAGACCGTCAGGCCCTCGTCGTAAAAGTGACTAGGGCCTGACGCCGCACCTAGGGACTGGCAGTCATACTGTGTGATCCATGGTTTTAAGTATAAAATCCGTGTATTTGTTGTAGAATATAGCGGCTAGAAAGAAAACATTACTGTCCAAAGAGGAACTTGTAAGAAAAAAGTATGAACAGGCAAAAAGACGATTGGAAAAAATTAAAAACGACCATGTTTTGCTGGCAGAGTACTAAGAAAAAGAACGACAGAAATGTCTAACGAAAAATGAAAAAGGACACAGGAAATGTGTCAAGGACATGACTCTGCGTGAGCATAGAAGCGTTCGAAAAAATGGGTTGCCTACTCATCAGATTACAGAAAAAAACAAAGGATTCGTGGAAATTCTAATAAATACATGAACCAAAATACGCCTTCGTCATCGGACGAGGACAATATTCCTGAGGTTATTGTTATAAATAATGAAGGAGATAATGATGAGACACAGCAAAGGAGAGTTGAAGCTAGAAGAAGGAGTATTGTTCAACGGAAAAAAAGAAATAGTATACAGAAAAGGAAGGACTTACCCATTGATAATTCGAAGAAAAAGCTTGCCAACGATCAACAAAGAAACAGAAGACTGAAATGTAAGATGATGAAAAACAAGAAAGCACTTACACCAAAAAGTAAAATTGAAGCCATGGCTAACGACCCTAATCAAAAAGCAGAATTGGTATTTGGCGAGACTAACCAGATGCAACTTTTAGATAAAAAGACTGACACGCACCAGAAAAAAACCTCCTTAAAACGATGTTGTCCAGCCCACTGACTAAACTTGTCTTGAAACACTAAGTTGCGATACAAACCGGCTTCAAGTTCCAGATATTTTCACGGATTCTGAAGATGATGTGCCGCTAGCTAGTATAAGCCAGGATTCGCAGGAAAAGTCTAAAACGAGCTATCGCAGCTATCATATTGTGTCCCGCAAGCGGGGTGTGTGTGCTTATTTTTTGTAGTGTGGTACATCGTAAAATTTTTTTTTTAAGTTAATAAAAGAAAGCCTATGATTGAAATTTTTACTTTATTCAGAGTTCATACAATTTGTTTACTGGAGAGATAGGTAATACGTTTCACTAATATTAAAAAAAAATAGCTTATTAAGGTAACTATTTATCAAAAAACTAATTGTCTACCGCAATATGTTGAATATTCTTGAGACTGAAACTAGACTATGATACTAAATTTAAGATTGTAGAAAGACAATACTACTTACCATACAAAATAACTTATATTTTGACTGTGTGTTACAATAATTAGTGATAATATGTAAGTTATTTGATTTTGTTAAAGTTAATTTTGCAATAAAAATATGATTAAACACACTAACCGTGTTTGGCGTCAGTCCCTATCATATCTCGTCAGTCCCTAGAAAACTGATTTCAAAAAAACTTAAATTTCTCTTAAAATACTTCGTAAAGTGACTGGTCCTTTTAGATACAGTTAAGTAGATATTATACCCGCAGTATAGAATTAGAACTTTACTGATAACCATCAAAAAACACCTTTGTCAAAATTAGGCCATAAGTTAACCAAATTTTAGAGAAATGTCATAATTAACGGATTTGTCAAGTCAACTTCTATGTCATGCTACGCGCCTCCACAGAATAAGCAACTCGTTCATGAGACAATGTATACGCTTTTACAATAAGCTTCCCGATGATAAACATACAATACAAAGACATACAGTCGAAATGAGAACCTCCTCCTTTTTGAAGTCGGTTAAAAACTTGACACAAGTGAAGCACGAATTGCGTCGCCCGCGCCGCCCCGTGCCCCACCCGCTTTCGCCTATGGATATGAACGAAAACGACACGAGCAATGTCGAAACATCCCGACTAGTCCCGAGTCGCGATGGAGTCCTACGGACACGCCGCCGCCCCGCCGCGGCCGCCCGCCGTTCAGGCATACGATAGCTTCTCGTCTTATTGTCTATCAAACTTACAACCAAATGAGTTTTAGTTTTTGTTAATTAGGTAGGCTTTTTTTAAATTTCTTCAGGCGTATAAAGTCCAAAAGAAAGTCACACAAAGCTGAGTGCGAGGGGCGGCGCAAGCCGCTTGCCGCCCCGGGCCATGGCCCTTTTGGCCCTAGGGTAAATACGCCCCTGGTTCTATTGCTGTACTCTAGAAGAAGAGGGCGATCCGTGCGATCTATAACATGGGCCCACGCGAGTCTTTACGGGATTTTTTTAAAGAAATCGATATTTTAACACTACCGTCTCTCTACATTCTAGAAAATATAATGTTCGTTCGGAAGAACCTTCACATGTTTAGTATCAATAGCGACGTTCACAACATTAATACTAGAAATAAACACAAAATAGTGGTGCCAAAATTTAGATTGACTAAAACAAATAAATCATTTTTAGGACACGGTGTACGCTTCTATAACAAGCTACCGAAAACTGTAACCGATCTTACCGGTAAGAAATTTAAAATCCACGTTAAATCTGTTCTCACAAAGAAAGCATATTATAGGATCAAAGACTATGTTGACGATAGAGACGTGTGGCGTTGAATATCTTCTGCACATGTGGCTTCCCTGGTTATCCATTGTGTCTACTAATTCTATTTTATATTAGATTCACTTTACATATCTGGACATTCTTGATGTTTCAATATTTTGTATTCTTTTTTGTATTTTTTTATTTCTGTTTTA
This sequence comes from Shargacucullia verbasci, assembly GCA_947562105.1. Classification (NCBI taxonomy): domain Eukaryota; kingdom Metazoa; phylum Arthropoda; class Insecta; order Lepidoptera; family Noctuidae; genus Shargacucullia; species Shargacucullia verbasci. The sequence goes on along the minus strand of OX387281.1, from coordinate 10,852,054 downwards.
TCCGCTTTGATCTGTTTATCCCGTTTTTAGTTTATATTCGAAACAATTGTTTAACTCATGTTGTATTGCCTCATTGTGTAAGTAGCATTCTATTAAGTTTGTATTTTTTCTTATATAATGCATGTTAATTTAAGATTTTAATTGTAAATTAACTTTTTGTTTTTGAAAAGAGTATCCATGGAGTTTCTTGCCGGTCTCTTCTCCATAGGACCTACCCCCTTTGGAACCGTGCGCCTAGAGTCTCGACTTTTTAAAAGTGCCTGAAAAGGCCTACTTGAAATAAAAAACTTTGACTTTGACTCTGTTTGATAAGTGTGCACTCGCTACCGAAATCAATAAATGCATTTTTTTGTATGCCGTTTAACTTAATATTTTTAGTATAGATATTGTGACCAGGTGTACCGGCTTCGATTAACTGTACCTTATTGACGGGATTTAAGTTGTTTTTATCTGCATCTCGCTTGCAATGTTCCGCTAAATGCCCGAGCCTGTTGCATTTTGGACATTTTTGGAGTATTTTCGGGCATTTTGGCACAGTATGTCCAAGTTCTGAACAGTTATAGCAGCGAACTTTAAACTGAGTATTTTTATTGTTCCGTATGTCTTCAGAAATATTATTTTTTGTTTGTATAGGATTTTTCTTAGTCTCTTTTATGTTCTTGTTAGAGATGCTGCGTAAATACTTAAGTAATCTACTTGGTCGTTTAAAATCTAAGCCTTGAGCATTAATACGAATGTTATTATCATATATCCCTTGTACAATACAATCGACTGCGTTTTTACCCTTGATTCTACAATGATTAACAAGTTTTGCTTTATCATAAAAATATTCCTCTAAAGTTTCGTCCCTTTTACTTTTCCTATCTAACAGAACAGTTTGGCTTGCCATTCCTTCCAGTTAAGTTTAACTGTTGATAAGCTCTCATACCATCTACGTGCAAGACCGGTAAGTTTAGGCAATGCGTTATAAATTATTTCTCTAGTATTCCAGTTGTAAATGTGTGCAGTTTCGTTTACTTTCTTTATCCACGATCTCACAGTTTGATTCTTTTGTCCCGGATCGAAGTTAGGCAGGGGCGTATTTACCCTAGGGCCAAAAGGGCCATGGCTCGGGGCGGCAAGCTGCGAGGGGCGGCGCAAGCCGCACCTCGCACTCAGCTTTGTGTGACTTTCTTTTGGACTTTATACGCCTGAAGAAATTTAAAAAAAGCCTACCTAATTAACAAAAACTAAAACTCATTTGGTTGTAAGTTTGATAGACAATAAGACGAGAAGCTATCGTATGCCTGAACGGCGAGCGGCCGCGGCGGGGTGGCGGCGTGTCCGTAGGACTCCATCGCGATTCGGGACTAGTCGGGATGTTTCGACATTGCTCGTGTCGTTTTCGTTCATATCCATAGGCGAAAGCGGGTGGGGCACGGGGCGGCGCGGGCGACGCAATTCGTGCTTCACTTGTGTCAAGTTTTTAACCGACTTCAAAAAGGAGGAGGTTCTCAATTCGACTGTATGTCTTTGTATTGTATGTTTATCATTGGGAAGCTTATTGTAAAAGCGTATACATTGTCTCATGAACGAGTTGCTTATTCTGTGGAGGCGCGTAGCATGACATAGAAGTTGACTTGACAAATCCGTTAATTATGACATTTCTCTAAAATTTGGTTAACTTATGGCCTAATTTTGACAAAGGTGTTTTTTGATGGTTATCAGTAAAGTTCTAATTCTATACTGCGGGTATAATATCTACTTAACTGTATCTAAAAGGACCAGTCACTTTACGAAGTATTTTAAGAGAAATTTAAGTTTTTTTGAAATCAGTTTTCTAGGGACTGACGAGATATGATAGGGACTGACGCCAAACACGGTTAGTGTGTTTAATCATATTTTTATTGCAAAATTAACTTTAACAAAATCAAATAACTTACATATTATCACTAATTATTGTAACACACAGTCAAAATATAAGTTATTTTGTATGTAGTATTCCATATGGGGTCGGACCTGCGCCTTGTAAAGTTGTAGGCGGTGGGTCGGAGTGAAATACCGTCTCGATCTATTGAGCACGCCAAGCTTCTTCGAGGCTAACTTAGCCTTACCCTCTAAATGGCCGCGGAACTGGACTTCGCTCGATATGTCGACACCAAGTATTCCAATATTGGCTGACGTGGTTAAGGGGGTGCTTTCAAAACGAGGAGATACCACCAACGGTAGTTTTTTTGCGGTGAATACGCAAACTTGTGTCTTTGTGGGGTTAAATTGGACCAAGTTAAGTCTACCCCAATCTGAGACTTTCTCCAAAGAGGTCTGAATTTCAGACACAAGTTTGTTTCGGCTCTCGATGACGTTTTCCCGAGAAATGTTAGCGCGGCCGGTATAGAAAGCATCGCCTGTGCTGTCATCCGCATAACAATGAGTGCCGCTGATTTGCAACATGTCATTGATATGGAGGAGGAACAGAGTAGGCGATAGCACACAGCCTTGAGGGACACCAGCATTTACAAACATGGAGTCAGAGCATTCACCGTCGACTACGACCTTTATGCTTCTGTCTGCAAGAAAGCTGGTGACCCATTCGCATAGTTTCTCGGGAAGCCCATAAGAGGGGAGTTTTGAAAGAAGCGCTTTGTGCCAGACCCGATCGAAGGCCTTCGCTATGTCCAAACTGACAGCCAAGGCTTCCCCCTTAGTCTCGATCGCCTGTGCCCAACGATGTGTCAGGTATACCAGAAGATCACCAGCTGACCGACCCTTACGAAAGCCGTACTGCTGGTCACTAAGCAGCTGATGATCCTCTAAGAACCGAAGGAGCTGGCAGTTGATAATGGACTCCATTATCTTCGAGAAAAGGGAGGTTATGGCTATTGGTCTGTAGTTGGACGGATTTGAGCGGTCGCCTTTTTTAGGGATCGGGTGAACCAATGCTGTCTTCCATGATGTCGGGACTACGCCAGAAGAGTAAGAGAGCCGAAAAAGACGTGTTAAAACTGGTGCCAACTCTGGAGCGCACATCTTCAACACAATAGGAGGGATTTCATCAGGCCCACTCGACTTATGGATATCAAGGGATAGAAGTGCTAAACGCACTGCGCGTTGGTGGAACCGGATATCCGGCATACAGCCCTCGAACTGCGGTATGGTAGGCGGCTCTTGTCCCCCGTCATCCAAGGTCGAGTTGGACGCAAAGAGTTTGCCCAGAAGATCGGCTTTCTCCTTTGCGTCGTGGGCCAACGAATCATTTCCCATGTGTAGAGGTGGAAAGGATGGCTTAGAGAAATTCCCTTCGATAGCTTTGGCAAGTGACCAGAACGCACGAGTTCCCGAAGGAAGGCGCTCAAGCCTCTCGCCAATTCTACCGATGTGCTTCGACTTCGCCCTTGCAATGTCTCTTTTGAAGGACCTGGAGGCAAAGTTATACTCCTTTTTTAATGCGCTGGTATTTTCATCCCGTGACGCCACCGCATCAGCCCAGGCTTGATAAGCTTCCTGCTTCCTGCGAGAAGCCTTTTTTGAAGATGAATCAAACCAAGGCCGAAATTTGCCGCTAAAGGGGACTACAGAGGATGGAATGAAAAGCTCCATACCCTGCAGCACCACATCAGCAACAGAATCAGCGGCGTTGAGAACATCCGCCGAGAAGCATACCTGTCTCCAAGGGTAGGACGCAAAAAACGACCGCATCCCATCCCAATCTGCTGACTTGTAGTGCCACACACGGCGGCTGCGTGCAACTCGCGATCGCGGCGAGCACGTGAGAGGCACCGTACTCCGGACAAGGCAATGGTCCGAGGAACCAAGTGGGGCGCCTACGGAATCATGGTAACCGTCCGGATGAGAAGTCAGCAGAAGGTCCAACAGTGAAGGCTTCTGACTCACCACATCTGGGATACGCGTAGGCGTGGTAACCAGTTGTGTCAGGCCATATGCCAAGGCGAAGTCGTGAACAGATCTCCCCGCATGATCAGTCTTACTGGAACCGAGCCAATCGGCATGGTGGGCGTTAAAATCGCCAAGTAAGACGATCTCTGCTGACGGGATCTGCTGCTGCACAAAGTCCGAAGCCATTTGGATGTTCTCAATGAGTCGGTCAGTTTCGGTATCACCGCTATGGGACCTGTAAAGGTAAGCATAGACGCGGGGATGGTCGTCGCTATCTATACGGAGTCATAAGGTGGAGAGGTCCCTACCTTCAAGATTTCTGAGGTGACGAAAACTGATATCATCTCTGACGTACACGCACACTCCGGCCTTGGACAAAAAGGAGTGTTCAAGTCCGTACCCAGGGTAGGCGAGGTAGGATGTGTCCGCTGGAGACGATATCTGCGTCTCAGTCAAGAAAAGCAAGGCCGGCTTTGCTGTCTCGAGGTGGTGGTGAACAGCATTCAGGTTAGTGTGTAATCCCCTGATGTTGCAGAAGTCCACGGCCAGCGTGGCAGGGGGTGCCAAGGTGTTCCTGCTCTTGCCTCGGGCATTGTCGAGCGCAGTTTTGCCCCCCCCAGAGTACGAGGGGCGGCCTGGGCGTCCACGTTCAGGTGCGTTGTGTCCTGGACGCGGACGTCCAGAGAGGGATTCTCCAACGCTAGCGCAGTTGGTACCCTCCTGGGGTAGCAAAAGACTTTTCAACTGCGCCATCATAGGGGGGGTTGGGGGTTTGGGCCTCCGGTACCCTCACTCACTCAGCGAAACACAACGCAAGCGTTGTTTCACGCCAGTTTTCTGTGAGGCCGTGGTATCACTCCGGTCGAGCCGGCCCATTCGTGCCGAAGCATGGCTCTCCGCTCCGCTCCGCTTTTATTTTTATATATATATTTTTTTTTTATATTTATGGCAACTGAGCCGATGACGACTATTCTGCCAGTGTCGAGTGGGGACGGAGTTTTAAGGATGGGAAAATCCGTCGAATATTAGTATCTGAAACACAACAGACAATATTGGGGTTAAAACACTAAAGAAAGATAACATAAACTACAATACTTATTTACTACTTAATGATAATAACATATTAACTACTTTAGACTAACCATTAACGGATAGACATATACAAAAATAAATGTAGATAAAAAGACCTATTATAGCTTAATATCATTCTCCTTAATGAACTTGGCCAAAGTTTCAATAATTTTAGGGGAAAAGAAAGTTAAAAGCAAACGGAAATTAGTGGGGAGAGGAATTTTAAAATGCGGCAATAAATTGTAAATGTCAAAGGAATTTGAGTTATTAGGACAAGCAAAGAAAATATGATCCATTGTACCCTCGTCAAGTCCACACTCGCACAAAGAGTTATCGCGAATGCGGATCTTACACAGGAACACTGGGGAACAACAGTGGCCAAGTCTAAGTCTACACAAAGTAGAAATAGATCTTTTGCACAGTTTCTTACATTTGAAGAACCATGGTTTCAGCTGGATTTCTGGTTGAATAGAGGCATAAAATGCACCTTTCTTCCTCGAGCTATGCTGCCAAGCTGTAGACCATAAAGATGTAAGTTTTAATTTGGAATTATTTAAGATGTCATAATTTTGAATTTTGAAGTGGCTTTGATCAACTGGGTGAGAAACTGAATATTTGGCTAAGTCAGCGCAGTCGTTGCCCACAATTCCCGAATGACTGGGAATCCAGGCAATAACTATATCTAAGCTATTTTTAGTACAGTTTAACAACCTATTTTTTATTTCTAGGATTATGCTGCTTCGAGTTTTACTTTTTAGAGGGTTTTGGGATAACGCCTGAATACTACTGAGCGAATCTGAGAAAATCACAGATTTAGTGATGTTGTGAGCCTCAATGAAACGCACAGCCTCCAATATGCCAATGCACTCCCCTGTAAAAACACGTTTCTGGAGAGCATTAATGGGGGAGGACTTCATGGCTCCAATTACTATCCGGAGGCATTTTGCTTGTAAAGTATCTAGTTTCTTGAGTGATAATTTATTACATGGTTCCAAAATGAAGCAACAGTAATCCATAACGCTCCTAACTAGTGCATTATAAACTATCTTTAGGGTATATGGATGAGCCCCCCACCAAACACCAGCAAGAGCCTTTAAAACCGAGACAGATCGTTCACACCTTTTAATGACGTTAGAAATGTGATCAGTCCCTGACAGCTTGTTGTCCAGAGTGACACCCAAGAATTTTGCTTTAGTCCCAACTGGTATAGGATCACAATCAATGTTGATGTCAATTGAAGGGATTATCCTCCTACGGGAGAACACAACAGCTGAACTCTTGGATGGACTCAAGGAAAGACCGTGATCAAGGAGCCATTGGTTTAGGGAGCTTAGTGAGACATTCATAGACTGAGCGGAGTCCACAATGGAGAGACCATAAGTGTAGAGAGCAATGTCATCCGCATACTGTAAAATTTTACAATTGTAATTAAGACTAGAGGCCAGGTCAGCAGTATATATATTGTACAGTATCGGGCTAAGGACCGAACCCTGGGGGAGGCCTTTCCAGACTACCCTCTGGTCATTGTGTTTAGTTGGAACCCTTAGTTGGAGACGACGAGAGGAAAGCACGCAGAGGATGATTTGTACCATCTTTACTGGGATTCTCAGCTTTTGCATCTTACGCCTGAGAACTGAAAGAAGTACGTTATCGTAGGCCGAAGAAATGTCGAGAAAGACGGCTACGGCTGATTCATTTTTGCTCAAAGCCAGTCTAATGTCTGATGTTAGTAAGCTGACACTATCTGCAGTACTTAAGCCTTTTCTGAAACCGAATTGCGATTTAGGTAAAAGCTCTCTGCTCTCCACAAACCACTCCAAACGGTTTTTTACTAGATGTTCTAGTAGTTTTAGTAGAATGGATGACAGAGCTATCGGGCGATATCCATTATGGTCATAGGGATCCTTACCGGGTTTTAACACTGGTATAACCAATTGGACCTTCCACTGAGGACGGACGAAGCCGTGGGCAAAGCAGAAGTTAGCCAAATCCAGGAAGTATTGATGACACTTTTCTCCGGCTTTACTTATGAAGGAATATGTAAACCCATCTATTCCAGGAGCTGAATCACGGACTATTTCTAGAACAGTTTTTAACTCATCCGCTGAGAAAGGCATGTCTAATGTCTCTTTGGAAGAAGAGGAGGGAGACTCATTTAAACACTCCTCCTCAGTGGGGACATAAGGAGATGCTAATTTGTTCAGAAATCTTTCGGCTACATCATCTGGGATACATTTGAAGGTAGGGGGTTGGAAACTCCTTCTAAAACGTTTTACCTTATCCCATACAACAGTTACTGGAGTGGATGGGCTTAAAGAACGGCAGAAAGAAGACCAGCCTTCTCTTTTTTTTTTCCTCATAATTTTCCTGGATCTGGCCATCATCTGTTTGTATAAGATGAGGTTCTCAACAGTCATAGCTGAGTTATAAGTATTTTCGGACTCATTCCTGGCTCTAATTACGGCAGAACATTCTTTATCCCACCATGGAGGAGGCGGGAGTCTGCCCGATGAGGGTTTTTTAAGGGGCAAACAATCATCGGCTGTGGAAGAGTTGGTGGAAGAAAAACAAGAAAAACACTCCTCCGCGTTATCCACACCAATGGTGGGAAGAGAAGAGACTCTGAGGTCCAGGATCTTGGAATAAAGGTCCCAATCAGCCGAGTTAAGTTGGAATTTAAGGAGAGGTGGAGAAGGATCGGCGGATGGAGTTTTGGAAGGAATTGTATGATGGGGAAATGATCACTTCCATAAGACATTTGCAACCGACTCCAAACAAGAAGGCTAGCTAGATTAGCAGAGCAAAATGTCAAGTCTATACAGCTTTTACTTTGACCTGGAGGTGATCTACGAGTTGGACTGCCATCATTGAGTATGCATAGGTTTAGGTCATCTAGGATATCAGCCAAGCCTTGCCCAAAGCTGCAGGAGTGATCAGATCCCCATCTATAGTGGTGAGAATTGAAGTCACCCATAACCAGTAAAGGACCACTAAGACTGATTAAAAGGTCCTTAATTAAATCTAATTCTAATAAACTAGGACGAGCAATATAAAAGGAGACAACAGATATATCCTCAACCTTAGCAGCAACAACATTTATGTTGTCACCCAAGGAGGGTAGAGGAATGGGGCGGGATGTCACCTTGTTACTTATAAACAAGGCACTGCCACCGTATCCATCCGACCTGTCATGGCGGATACCTATAAAATTAGGAATACGGAAGTTGCAATTCGGCGTGAGCCATGTTTCCGCAATGCAACAGATCGTTGGATTGAATTTATTAATAAGATGAATTATTTCAGTTTTCTTGTGAGGGGCGCTCCTCACATTCCATTGAAGTAATGTCAGGGGATGGGGCATCAATTAAAAAATTTAAGATAGAGGCAAGTTTATGGGCAACGTGGTCAGGTACTTTATTAATTGGGTTTGAAAGTGTAGAGGCTATCATTGTAGAAATGAGGTCAATAATATTTTGAGGACTGGAATCATATAATGGATTAGGAGAGGACGCTTCAGAAGGAAGCGCACAACCATTTTTAGATGGGGAGAAGGAGTAATCACGGATAAGAGAGAGATGAGTCTGTTTATCGTAGCTAGGCAATAGGGGGACGTGTGGTTTCTTCTTGAAAGTTACCGTCTTTTTATAGGAGGAAGGGGGCTGAGAACTAGGAGAGGGAGGGGGTTTTGATTTAACTACCTCAACAAAAGGACGAGAGACAGAAGGGTTTGCTGGCCTCAGCATAGGAAATGGATTTTTCAGCCATGGCAGCTTTAATGGCTTTTTGACGGCCCAACTCTGGGCAAGAAGAGTTATTAGCAAAGTGATGACCTGAGCAAAGGATACAGAAAGCTTCATCTGGAGAAGTTTGACAGCCATCTCCAGGGTGGTCTTCACCACAGCGGAAACAACGAGGCTTTGATCGACATTTTGTTTTGGTGTGACCAAAACGACAACATTTATAGCACTGAACTGTGGGGTACATGTATCTATCTACCGGTAAGGCTGAAAAGCAACAGAATACCCTTTTAGGCAGAACCTGACCATCAAAAGTGAGAACGACCGTCTGAGTTGGTCTCCAGTCTGGGCCACTATCTGAAGAAACTCTGCGATTCAAACGTCGAACTTTAATGACTTCACCGCATCCGGCTGGTACTTTAATATTTTCAATTATTTCCTCTTCAGACCATTCTGTAGGAACATCTCGAACAATTCCCATGCGAGTAATATTGAACTGTGGGATATTTGCTGAATAATCATTTTTAGCCAAAATTGCATTGTTGAGGAAACTATTGGCATCTTGGCATGACTGGAACTCCACTGAGACCCGGTTTCTGCCTAGGCGTTTAATACCATCTGGTAGGATGTTACTGATGTTATTACTCATAAGTAACATACCAAACTTAACAGGGTGGAGAGAAGTACCTGAAGCTTGATCAGATTCATTTTTTATAACGTGGACAATATATGGGGCGGGTCTTTGCGGAGATAAATTTGTCTGCCTATAGATTTTCTGGACAGTTTAGGGGGCATATTGGTTGCGATAGGGGGGGAGTGAGCTGGTCTTTTACGACTACTATTTTCTGGAACAGATATATCATCTGTAAATGATTTTAGTTGTTGATCATGCGGGAGTGTAAGGGTGAGAACTGGAGAATAAACAAATGGCTTATCAGGGGGATCGGGGTCGGGTGGTTTCTCGGGATCCATGTCTAATATTAAATAGATAAAAGTATACTAACCTAGTTTTATTCTAATTATCCACACACAATAGAATACACACACTAGACAATACACAGAAACACTAAACGCATGCACCCAATAGATTTTTAGGTTAGGAAACGACTTATAGGATCGAATACTAACAGAAAAGTCCTGACATTTTATTATTTGACAGCATGAATGTAACTTGCCCATAGATTATACACTGCAGCTTGGCTGCTTGCCCGTTCGGAAACATTTTTTAATGCTCTGGATACGAGGCTTTTAGTCATTTTATTTTAATATTACTGGCGAGTGCATCGAGTTTTTTTTTTTTTTTTTTGAAATAGCAGTTCATTGTTATATTTATATTTATTTAGAAATAACTTATAATATTTTATTGTATATAAGGTATATTTATTTATTTATTTAAGAGTCATGTTAGATAATATTGATGATAGCTTTGTATCCTGTTCTTCCTCCTGTTTTTCTGATGGGAGCTTTGCTAGTGCGTTCATTGATGATTCCGTACACCTTCGAGACCAACTTTTTTCTGCTTTCTCTTGTTATAACAAATTTCTCAACGTGGTTCATATTAATGCTCAAAGCGTTCCTGCTCATCATGCCGATTTACTATCCTCGTTTGATCCTGAACTTATACACGCTGTCCTTGTCTCTGAAACTTTCCTTAAATCGGCACTTCCTTCAAAGCAATATTCTTTGCCTGGCTATAAGCTTGTGCGTAATGACAGAACAGGCAAGGGAGGCGGAGGGGTGGCCATTTATCTCCGTGAGGACATTAAATACAAAGTCGTCGATCAGTCTCCGAGTAATTATTCGAAATCTGCTGAGCACCTCTTTGTTGAAATTACTTTTAACCACACAAAGCTACTTCTATGTGTTTACTATAGTCCTTCTTGTCATATCGATTATTTCGCCTCTTTTGAATCAAATCTTGAATATTTTTCTTCCTTATATGACCACACTATCATACTCGGAGACTTCAACACCTGTCTGATCAAGGATGATGTGCGCAGCCGTAAACTTCAATCACTTGTCTCTTCTGTTAACATGCATATCCTTCAGCTTAACGCTACTCATCATGCCCCTCACTGCAATCCTTCACTCCTTGACCTTATTCTTGTTTCCGACCCAAGCAAAGTAGCTACATACGGGCAACTCCCTACTTCTTTCTCGTACCATGACCTTTTATTTCTTTCTTACAAAATTCGCCCTCCTAAACGGAAATCAAAATTTCTCTTCCTTCGCAGTTTTAAGAAAATTAATCTGGATCGTTTAGGGGAGGATGCGCGTAACATAGATTGGTCCGGCCCAAAAGAGCACCGAGGACTCCCTCTACACCCTCGTGCATCACATCCGCAAAAACCTGGCACAGAAAAAGATTGTCACACTTGTGTCACTGGATATAGAGGGAGCTTTCGACAGTGCGTGGTGGCCCGCTATCAGAGTACGGTTGGCTGAGGAAAAGTGTCCTGTAAACTTGAGGCGAGTGGTCGACAGCTATCTCAGCGGCAGGGAGGTCAGCGTGAGGTACGCGGGGGAAGAGAGCAGAAAGTTAACAAACAAAGGGTGCGTCCAGGGTTCCATAGGTGGCCCTATCTTCTGGAACCTGCTGCTGGACCCGCTATTAAAGCAGCTCGAAGAAAGAGGCCACTACTGCCAGGCATTCGCCGACGACGTCGTTATGGTGTTCGTCGGCGAATCGGCAGTGGAAATTGAGGGACGGGCCGGTGGCGCTCTCGAACATGTTCGAGCGTGGGGTGTCAAAAATAAGCTCAAATTCGCGCCACACAAAACCTGTGCGATGGTACTAACGCGGAGGCTGAAGTACGACACACCGCGCTTGAGCATGGGGGGGATCGACATCGGTATGTCCCAAGACATAAAAATCCTGGGCGTCACCATTGACAGCAAACTCATCTTCAACAAGCACATAACAATCGCATGTAAGAAGGCTATAGGCATCTACAAGCAGCTGGCCAGAGCCGCTCGGGTGAGCTGGGGTTTAAGCCCGGAGGTTATCCGAGTGATTTACACCGCAGTGGTTGAACCGACGCTGTTGTACGCTGCGAGCGCGTGGGCGCCGGCCGTAAACAAGTTGGGGGTCATAAAGCAGCTAAACGTGGTCCAAAGAGGGTTTGCACAAAAGCTGTGTAGAGCCTACCGCACGGTCTCCCTAAACTCGGCACTAGTGCTGGCTGGGATACTGCCAATCGATCTGCGCATTCGCGAGGCGGCAGCGCTGTACGAGGCCAAGAGGGGAGTGTCCCAGATACTGGGAGACAGGGAGATTGAGCGGATGGCTCCAGCGTTAAAATCCCCGCACCCCGCGGAGCAGACCACACTGCAGTTCGGTAGCCTGATAGACGAGGAACAATATCAGAACCACAGCAATTTCGCTGTGCGTATCTTCACAGACGGCAGCAAGATTGAGGGCAAAGCCGGGGCGGCGCTATCTTTGTGGAATAGCGCCACTGAAGTAAAGGCCCTCAAACTTGCCTTGCCGTCTTTCTGCACCGTCTATCAGGCGGAGCTATTGGCCCTACAAAGAGCGGCTGGTGAAGCGCTCAAGCGAAGGGAGGACACGTTCGGCATCTTCAGCGACTCCGTGGCGGCTCTACAGTCGGTGGTCAGTGCGAGTTCCCCCCATCCCCTGGCAGTGGAAACGAGAGACACCCTTCGTCGTTGTGAGCTTCAAAACAAGAGGGTGTCCTTGTTCTGGATCAAGGCTCACGCAGGATTGGAGGGAAATGAGCGAGCCGACAAACTCGCAAAGGAAGCCGCCCTGGGGTTGAAGAAGAGGCCGGACTACGATCGGTGCCCTGTTTCATTCGTCAAGCGGCAGATCCGTATGGGGTCGCTTGACGAGTGGAACAGGAGATACAAGTCCGGGGAAACAGCCTCCGGCACAAAAATATTCTTCCCCGACGCGGTTGCGGCGTATAAAGTCGTGCGGAAAATAAAGCCCACAAGCTTCACCACACAAATTCTCACGGGGCACGGTGGGTTCCCTGCATACCTGAAACGCTTCAAGTGTAAGGAGAACGCATCGTGCGCCTGTGAGCCAGGCAAGGACGAGACGGTGCTGCACGTCCTGTTGGAATGCCCGATCACAGGGAAAGCGCGGTACGAGGCCCAGCAAGACCTCGAAGAAAAATTTACCGTAGATGCATTGCCTAGTTTAATAAGCGGTAAAAATAGGGATAAGTTCTTAGAGTATTGTGTTAAAATAGTTAGTATAGTAAATAATAGAAATAAGATAGCATAAGCAAACTAGGATACTTATATATATAATAATCTATATAGTTTAAGTACCTAATAAAATAAGATAAAAAAAAAAAAAAAAAACAATATTCTAAAACCAAAAAAAAAAAAAAGAAAAAAACTAGTTTAGGCAATAAATATGTAAAACAAGGTTGTATAAATTTATGTCGTATTATTAAGTATAGAGGAATAAATATTGTATGTCGAGATAGCGATCGTGTGTTTAGAAAAAAAAAATAATAATAATGAATAGAAAACTTAATGTGCACAATGGCTCTGATCATGTCAGAGGATCACCGAGCAAGGGCAGGAGTGGGTTTTAGCCGGTAAGAGTCCGGCACTGCCCAGACTGTGTCATAAGTGAGGCAGTCTGGGCGTCCATGAGGATTTCCCACTCCTGCCAAAAAAAAAAAAAAAAAAAACAGATTGGTCTCCTGTTTATGACTGCAATGACTTGGATATTAAGGTATGTGAATTAAATTCGACAGTCTTAAAATTATTTGATAAGCATGCTCCACTAAGAAAGGTGAGAGTGAAGCATTTTCCGGCTCCATGGTTATCGGACATTATTAAATGCGCGATGTCGAGAAGGGATAAGGCTAAAAGGCGGTACAAAAGGGATCCAACAGATGAGAACTGGTCTCTATACAAGAAGTTGCGTAATCGTTGCGGTCGTATGTGTAGGGGATGCTAAAAGACGCCACATCCATGACTCAGTTCAAAACTTCACCACATCACAAGTATGGCATTTTCTCAAATCCCTGGGTATCGGCAAAGTCGATAAGGAAAGCGCACCTGATATGGACCTCAATGCAATTAATGCACATTTTTCCAATTCACCAATCACTCTGGACGATAACGTTAAATCTTCCACACTTAAAAATCTCTCTAATCTTCCTATGCCACTATGTACTTCATTTTCTTTTCATCCAGTTACAGAGGAGGATATTAAGCGGGCTATCTTATCCATTTCCACGCGGTAGGTGAGGATGGTCTTCAACTCCAAATGTTTCTTCCTATCCTAAATGTTCTCGCTCCCGTAATTTTACACATCGAAAGAAAGAAAGAAAGAAAGAAAGAAAAAGCATTTATTCAGTACCAGCGTAACCGTCAGCACAAAAATTATATATATATAAAAAAAAAATAAGAAAATATACAAAGAAAAAAAAAAATAATAAAAATAAACACTTACACACTTATTGTAATAAAATGCGCTGTCGGGCATACCCATACCGAATAGGTTACCAACTCAGCATATGCTAGGCTTGACACCCAGCGCTGATTTTCAGTTGGCACCCCTGCAGTGACATCCGGACGAAGTCAAATATATAAATGTTAATTAATAAAATATTTGTAATATATGATAAATATTTAGATAAATAAAATTTATAAAAGAAGTGTACAATTTTACAATTCAGCATGTTTTTTTTTTTTTTTTTTTTGGCCCATAAGGCGGGAATGTTTTTGCTTTTGACATGACAGGTTGCAAAACATCAACGCAACCCACCTAAACTTCACTTTTTAGTTGGCCGCAAGCCTGTCTAGTCGTTTCCCTACTACTTTTAACGACGACAGCTGGATTGTTCGCCAACAAATTAATAAAATTAATTGAGAACAATATCAGTATCAGTGCTTAAACAGTCAGCAAAATATACTCGATACTGGTGCTTATGCGAGAACACTCACAACTATGCCGCCAAACCGCAACCATGTCGGTAAGTTTTTGCTTAATACTTTATATTTTATTTTTTTTATAAAATTGAGTACCAAAATAACATTAAAAAATTAACAATATAATTAAAAATTGAATTAAATTGAATTAAAATTAAATAACTGATCATAATAATTAGAGAATTAATTAGATAAATGATTTATCAATATTAACAGTATTATATTCAATTTGAGAGGTAAGAATAAATAACTTAAGTTTATTTCTAAATGTTTCTATATTCCTCAGGTCCCTAATCGGAGGAGGTATGTTGTTCCAACACTTGGACGCCGCATATCGAAAGCTTCCCCGAAAGGCTGCGGTACCGTGTTGCGGTATGGCCAGTTGCTGAGCACAACGTCTACCCTCGCGCTGCCGGTGACTATTTACCCACGATATCTTAGAGTGCAGGTATGACGGGCACTTATTCTTAACAACGCCGAAAAGGAGACAAGCCAGGTGCAATTTTCGACGTGATTTCATTTTCAATATGTTGTGTTTGTTAAGGAAAGGTGTAACGTGGCTCCTTGGTGGTACAGTGAAACAAAAACGTGCACAGGCATTCTGAACTCTTTGAAGTAGTCTTTCGGTTCGCGCCAAGAGTCTGGGTCCTATAACAGTATCTGCGTAATTTAACTTTGATAACACCAAACTTTCTACTAGCTGCACACGCAATTCCTCGCTTAGATATGGACGCATTTTATATAAAACCTTTAAACGGTAGAAACAATTTTTGACACAGTTTGAAACGTGTGTTTCAAAATGAAGGCCTTGGTCCATAATCAAACCCAGGTTTCGCGCTTCAGTCACATATTCAATGTGTTGTCCTTTAATAGTGACGTCCTCGTGTACCGGCATTAATTTTTCTAACTGAAGTTTAGTTCCGAACAACATACACTTTGTTTTGGCTGGGTTAAGGAGTAGCGAATTTTGTTCAGACCAATTTACAATCCTTTCCAGGTCTTCGTTAATAGCTTTTACCGCTGTGTGATAATGTTCAGGTTTAAAAGAAAGGTATATTTGTAAGTCGTCTGCGTAGATATGGTATTTACAATTTTCTATGCTACGGATAATATCAGCGCTATATAAAATAAATAACGTAGGTCCCAATATCGATCCTTGAGGAACGCCTTTAACCACGGGGGCCACGTCTGATGAAGTAGTTGAGCCTTTTATATCATGAATTTCAACAAGTTGAGTACGGTTGCTGAGATAACTATTAAACCATTTTATTGTGGATGTATCAAATCCATAGTAGGCCATTTTTGAGAGCAAAAGAGACAAATTTATTGCGTCAAATGCCCTAGAGAAGTCCAGCAGGACTAACAAAGTACACAACCCTTCATCTTGAGCTGACAATATATTATCCGTTACATCCAATAGAGCCGTCGCTGTGCTACGGCCCCTCCTGAAACCTGACTGGGCCTCTGGAAGAATGTCACTATCCTCAAGGTATTTAGATAATTGAGCATTAACTACCTTTTCTAGTACTTTCGATAATAACGGTAAAATACTTATAGGTCTTAAATCATTTATTTCAGTAGGGTTGGCTTTTTTAGGAATTGGACGCACTATAGCTATTTTCCAGAGGTCGGGAAAAGTTGATGTTAAAATGGAATTATTTATAATACAAGTAAGGATATCTAAAGTTTGAGGAAGAGTAAGGATAAACATATTTAAAGAAATATGATCGTATCCTTCTGCATTTGATTTAATTTGAGATAATATTTTGAGAATATCGGATTGGTCAACCGTCTTAATAGAAAATATGCCATCACCATGTCTATTGAACTCGTAGTAGGTTAAATAGGATAATGGCAAGACTGTATTACCCGGAACATCTAAGAACTTCGCGTTTATTTTATTCGGATCACTAAAATGCGAGGGCAATTCCGACTCGTTCTTAGGAGGTAGCAAAGTATTCTTTAGGTTTTTCCATAGAATGTTAGGGCTTTTAATTTTATTATTTATATTGTACTTAAAATAGGCAACTTTTTCATAATATAGAGATTTATTGACTAGGCCCCTTAACTCCAAAAAATATATTCTTTTACTTTCGGATTTGGTACGCTTAAATTGAACATGGGCTTGATTACGTAAATTCATCATAAATTTGATGTTATCAGTAACCCAAGGATATGACTGATCTTTTATTATACGAGTCTTACGAGGATAGTACGTATCAAACAGTGTGGTTATATTGTTGTTGAGATCGGCTATCATAACATTGACATCACATGACGAACTCACAGCGCTCCAGTCAATTGAAACCATATCCTGTTGAAACTTCTCATTTGGTATTTTTGTGAGATTTCTGCTCGTTATGACCCTCGGCAAAACTTTTTCTCTTTTAAAATAAAAAGTAGTTGAGATAAATGCATGTGCTCCAAGTGCGTCTATCGGGTCCACCAATAGATCTTTCACTCTCGCGTCTGTACATATCAGGTCTATGAGGGTCTCCGTATTTGTTAAAAAATGGGTAGCTGACGGCACCTGTTGACTTAAGTTAAAGCAATTAAGAAACGTGGTTAATTTAATGGTTTTCGGATCGGTCTGATTAAGAAAGTTGATGTTAAAGTCTCCCAGAAGAATGGTGTGTTTACTTGATGGTATTGAATTTATTGAGTTAGTTAACGCGTCCAAAAATACGTCTACGTTCAACCAGGGCGGTCTATACGCTGTGCCGATGGCGATTTTTGAACCATTTATGGTCAAAATCAGCCACATTTGTTCCACAGATTTATGTAAAGGATCGACAGGGTACAAATGAGAACGAACATTCGTTCCGCGCTTAATGTAGAAGCCAACACCGCCGCCGCGGCCGCCGCGCACGCTCGCCGGTCGCGGCACGTGTCGCAGTCGGTACCCGGGCACGGCAGGCGCGCGCCCCTCTTCGCCCGTCCTTAGCCAAGTCTCGTTTATCGCCATAACGTCAACATCATAACGTTGCATTGCAGCGACAAACTCATCATGGTTAGTGCCTAGTGAGCCGGCGTTAAATAATCCAACTTTTAGGTAATTTGTCGTCATTAAAATGCTGAGGTATATACTGTAATTAATAATTTGTAAATTAGGTCATAAATGCAATGCATACGGGGAAATAGTATTAGGTATAAATGTTTAGGCAGGCAAAATTTTTCTATCACTTTATATAGGTAGCAGGTACACTGATTATAGATAGATAAAAAAGTAGTTTGTAAATAATAAATAATCTGATATGGGTGAGTATGGGGAATAAACTTGTAAAAATAAATAGGAATTGTACGGCTAGTGTCACTGCAACGATCGCCCTCTGAAGTAATGCACCTAGTAGGCAGGGCATACCGCGACAAGGCTAAAATATCAATAGTAAGTAGTAGATAAACAGGCATAACAGTAATAACTACAACAAAACAATCTTGTAAATTGCGAACCGTTAAATATACAATCAAACTGGTTCTACACCAAAAATTCGCGCCAAGTCTGGATCAGTTCGAATGCGTTGCGAAGAGAAGCCATCGTCTTTCTTAACATAAATACGCCCATCCCTTGTCCACACGTATTTATATTTGTGCCGCTGCCCAGCCTCGCGAGCGTTAAAGAATAGCTTGCCATTGATAGGGGTTAGCCGTTCGTTCACGTAAAATCTTTGTGACGGTCCATGCAAGTCGAGATCCGCAGTGGTAAGGCCGCGTCGCACGCGCGCCGCTCGCATCAGTTGGTCACGCGCAGCGCGGCGCGCCAGTCGTACGGCGAGAGCGCGCGGGCGCGGCGGTTCCGCCGCATCCACACTACCGGTAACTGTAAAGTTACGGCGCACCATACCGACACGCTCCGCGTACACAACATCCCGCTCGTCAAACGTAACCCCAAGCTTTACGGATACTAGGCTGAGGAGATGAACCGGGTTTTCCTCTTTGGTCTCCGGTATGCCCGTTATGATGACGTCATTAAGAAGCAACTCCTGGTCACGTTCATTCAGCTGCGTTTTTAATTCAGCGATGGCGTCCTCTATACGATCGCAAGACTCTGGTTCTCTCTCCTCAAAACGTTTCTCGAGGTCAGACACTTTAATTTCAACCGTGTCTAAACGCTCCTTGCACGAGCTCACATCGGCTTTTAAGTCCGTCATTACTTGGCGGAACTGTCTTAGCTCCGCTTTCATCTCGCTCAGTTCCTCTCGAAAACAGCGTATTTCGTGCGCAACGTCGAGAGCGGCTGATGTCGTTGTTGTAGACAGCTCACTGTTAGGCGATCTACTAACTGTTGTGTTTGGAGCACCTGCCCCCACATCTGTGCTGTCATCAGATAAACTCTTAACAGGTGTTGCAGAGTTATCTACCCTGGGTATCTTGGCTTTACAGCCCGGGCACAGCCAGTTTGAGGATACTTTGGCTGCCGCAGCAATGCCGACACAGATGCTGTGATACGATCCTGGACACTTGGTACAGCGAATGGAATCGGCTGTTGCCGACATGAATTTGCCACAGCCACCACACTTAGCCATGTTTGACGTTATGCAGGTGAATACAGATGATAAGTAGTAAGGGCGATAATGTTGTTATCAGTACCCCTGTCGATCCACACTACAGTCGATACACACAAATACCACCAAAGAGCAACAGATGGCGCTGTTCACAAATGCACACAAGAACTGTTTTTATATGCTTTCCTATAATATTATAGTTTCAGCAGGCTCAATTTCACTGCCTATGAGGCTTGCACTGTACTCGAACGTAGGTACTGACTACGTTAATAATGTTTTGATGTATTTTATTAAAGTATTTGCACTTGTTTGTTAAGTTTAGGGTAGATTTAAGTACTGTTCATTATTAGTTGTATAACTTTTAAGTTTATTTAGTTATTTTAAAACACTGTCACTGTTCCACAATAAATGTCACGTTTTGAACAAAGATTATCAAATTAGCCAATAAAGTTTTGAGAAAAACACCGTTGTTATATTTTTATTTGCTTGTAAACACTAAGCTAAACTGTTGTTACCGGCGTCCGTGACGTCACTCGTTAACTATTCCCTTTTCACCGGCTCCTTTCCTTCTACTTGGAAGAAGGCGTATGTCCTGCCGCTACCCAAAATCTCTAACCCCTCCTCAGTATCCCAATTCCGTCCAATTTCCATACTTCCAATCCTATCTAAAGTTCTTGAGAGTGTTGTTAACAATCAACTGTCGTATTATCTCTCCTTTAATAGCCTGCTAAGTCCTTACCAGTCTGGTTTCCATCCTGGCCACAGCACTGTTTCGGCTCTGGTTAAAATAACTGACGACATCCGACTGGCCATGGACAATAGGCTCCTAACAGTTTTGGTTCTATTGGACTTTAGCAGTGCGTTTAATTCAGTTGATTTTGACATCCTCTCAGATACCCTAGCCTCGCTAAATATATCTCCAAGTGTAATTAACTGGTTTAACTCTTATCTTCGGGGTCGCTCGCAGTCGGTTCGCGCGGATGAGGCTTCCTCTGAATGGTGCAATCTAGCTGCGGGTGTTCCCCAGGGTGGCGTTCTATCTCCTCTTCTTTTTTCTGTTTTTATCAACGCCATCACTAAGGTATTAGCTTCACACTACCATCTCTATGCAGACGACCTGCAGCTTTACCGCCATTTCAAACTCGAAGAGCTTTCCGAAGCTATCGATGCCATCAATAATGATCTTAAAAATATCAGTCAGTGGGCTAAAAGTTTTGGACTTTTAGTTAATCCTACAAAATCACAAGCTCTCATTATTGGTGGCAGGTACTTCGTCAACTTGATGAATCACCAGTCTCTCCCTCCAGTTATGTACGATGCTGTCGCTATACCCTACTCTAAGAAAGTCAAAAACTTAGGTGTTTTCCTTGACTGCAATCTATCTTGGAATGTTCACATTGCTGAAGTAAGCAGGAGGGTGTTCTGCTCGTTCCAGTCTCTAAAACGTCTCCAGAAGTTCCTGCCATTTCCAACCAAAGTAACTCTCGCTCAGTCTCTTCTTCTACCTCTTCTAGACTACGCCGATGTCTGCTTTCTCGACGCAACTGAGGAACTTCTTGATAAGCTCGAACGCCTGCAGAATTTGTGCATCCGTTTCATTTTCGGCCTTCGAAAGTACGACCATGTGTCGGAATTTCGAAAACTGTTGAGATGGCTGCCTATTCGGCGGCGTCGAGAAACTCATGTTCTTTCTTTTCTATTTTCTATTCTTCACAATCCTAATTCTCCTATGTATCTTCGGGAACGCTTTGAATATCTGATCCCTAGAGGGCAACCTTGTCGTTCCTCTTCATCACTTCTCCTTCGTATCCCTCTCCACACCTCGAGTCGGTATGATGGATCATTTACTGTTCGTGCTGCGCGCCTTTGGAATTCTCTTCCTCATACCCTGCGTGACAGTCCATCATTAGCTGTTTTCAGGAGAAGAATTAGGGAACATTTTCTATCAACATGACCAGAATATATATATATATGTCGGCGGGAGCGATGGCTGAGCGATAGGGCTGTCATTATCTCTATTCGGTGGTACAGGGTTCATGACGCAGGATTACAATAAAATCACAGTTCCAATGTAAATCAGTTAGTATTTCACTTTCACAATACAATTAACAAAGGTAATTCGCCCGTTTGGAGTACCACGTTACCAGAGTCCAAGTTCGACATGGTGTAGGCACGAAATAATAGTTTCAACAATGATTCTAACATGCTATTTATACACTCCCGTTAACAAAATAACAAAATTACAAATGATCAAGCCGATGGAAATGGATTAAGATTAGGGAAACGCGGTAAGTTCGATACGGGCTGGCAGAACGACCTCTCGCGTTCGTGTCTAACCAAAGAGTGATCTCTCGACTGGTACATCGTCTACGCGCTCCCCTAGGGGAGGGCGAGGAATCGGGTTCTGGGCGTGTTGCCCACTGCCCGAGGGGGCGAACGCGACCCATAAAAGTATGGGTCGGTCGTGGGGTTTGGTCGGACCACTGGCCGCGGATGGATTGGATAATAAACAAAATCCTACGTTTGTGTGGCTGCTGGTGTTTCTGTAGGGGCACCCGAAGTGTTTCACGCCACCCAGGCGGTCCGTACTCCGCCGGGTGAGACCCCCGGGGGGTCCCGGGGGAGGCCCGGCGGGAGTCTGCCGACGCACATGGTGGCGACTTTAGGTGGCGCCCCCTACAGAAGGGGTGGGTTGACCCGTGTTTACAACGCACTAGGAGCTAGCCAATTACGTTGCAAACACGGGACGTTATTGTGTGTATTGGGCGATTTGTCTGTTGTGAGTCATCGCCCAATGTGTGCGTTGGCTTGCGCTTGACAGAATTATGTATACCCACTTAATGAATATATTTTTATGTTAAAACCTAACTATTTCTTAACGGCCGTTGTAATGATCGTTCTTGAATAATGAAGACTTTCAAATAATAACTTTTAAAATAATACGCCGAATTTTGATGTCTAAACAACCTATTTATATTGATTCATTTGAACACTACGTTTAAATTGTAAATGTACCGACATTTTTGTAACTAATCGGTCAGGTGACTTATGGGTATAAAAGCGGCTGTGTTAGGTTGTCCGATTCATTCTAATGTTGGCAACGGAACAGACCACTTCTCATCAAAGTTGAGTATTGTGTACTTTTGTAAATCTATTGTATTTTGTACCTATATTGTTTTTCTCTTGTGATATAATGTAATTTATGCTTTTGCTTTTATTGGAGTCATACTCGAATAAAGTTATAACTGTCGTTAGTGTTCGTAAGTATGAACCTAACCTATAACCTATTTTTGTTAAATATAAAAATGATTTAATGTAAATTTAATATGGAAGCATTTATAATATAATATGGAATGGAATTATAAATTACTTTACTGTTACTACCTTGTTTCTCTTCTGACACCTTATTATTCAGGACAACGTAGTTAAAATGATTACCAGCGAATAGCTTATTCCTCTAGTAATTTAAATCTATATACGTATCTTCATATATCTACATACAATTATATATATTATTTAAAACTCACATCAGAAGTGGGATCACCTCTAGCTTATAAATTACTAATATCGTATGTATTTCAGGATGGACTGCAAAGCAATTAGTGAACTACTTAAAGCTATCAAGAATGCTGTATCAACAACGCATCAAAGAGACGATGACATTGCAGTGCCAACATTCGATCCAGACAAAAATGACTGCGGAGCCGCGAGTTGGTGTAGCTCCATCGAAGTTCTCGCTGCGGAATTGAAATGGAGCAGTATCAAAACAGCGGCCAAAGCCGGTAAGGCCCTTAAGGGTTCTGCCTTGACGTGGTTCGAATACTGGGAGCCTTCGGAAGGCAGATCCTGGGAGAAATTCCGTACTGATATTGTTGATGTTTTTCCCGACAAGAAAAACTTGTCGGAGAGACTTAGTAAAGCTGTGTTATATACATCTGATTCTGCGGACTCTTACGGTGAATATGCTAGAGAAAAATTAAGGTTATTTCATAATACTAAGATCGTATTCACAAATGAACAGCTGATTGAGTTAGTTTGTGGGGGAATTAGTGATACCGACGTAAAAATGTCCTCATTAAATAGTAACGTTGTTACAACTACTGCCCTTATCTCGCTGCTTTCAGTTTATGTCAAAGCTAAAAAAAGACCTTCGGAAAGTACTGATTCGGATTCTTTAGCAAAACGGCCAAAGTTTACTAACGAAAAGAAGTGTTTTATATGTAGTAAAGTTGGTCATTTACAATCGCAATGTCCAAAACGAAAGAATAAAGTGAGTCTAAGTCCAGTTCATTCCTCTCAACAAGATCCACAATATTCCAAATCTGTAGAAGTACCTAAGAAAATTTGTACCTATTGTAAAAGGGTTGGTCATACCGAGGCAGTTTGTTATCATAAGCAACGAGCCGAATCTGCCAAGCCTGACTAGAGTTTATATCAATGATATCCCAATCGACTCCCTCATAGACACTGGCGCAAATTGTAGCTTAATAAGAGAGGCAACTGCAAAGCGACTTGGTTGCCATTTTTCACCAATATCACTGTACGTGAATGGGATAGGACAAAACAAAATTCATGTTTTTGCTGTCATTACCGTGGTCGTTCGATGCAAAGACATTTGTCTAGAACTAGATATATATGTGGTCAGAGACTCGGATTTTCACTACAACCTTCTTCTTGGTAGGAATGCTGTTCGATATCCAGACGTAGAAATTATTACTGATTCACTAGGTAGTCGATTTGTTAGAAAAAGAGTTGAAACCAAGTCGGAAGTAAATACTCTTTCTACAATGTCGGCAATAAATAAACTAGATTTGAGTATAGATCATTTGGACTTGATATTGCAAGAAAAAATAAGATTTATTTTCCAAAAGTATCCTTCTGTCTTGGATGAAACCAGCACTGTGAAAACGGGTGAACTTAAGTTACGTTTAGTTAAAAATGAAATTGTTAATTACCGCCCCTATCGTCTGGCTCCTGTTGAGAGGGAGGGTTGATGCAATAATTAAAGATCTTTTAAATCAAAACATTATTCGTGAAAGTGATTCTTCTTTTGCTAACCCAGTAATATTAGTAAAAAAAAAAGACGGCAGTGACAGGTTATGCATAGATTACCGATCGTTAAATAAAATTTTGGAAAAAGATAGATACCCGCTTCCTCTCATTGAAGATCAGATAGATAGGCTGGGTAAAGCAAGATTCTTCATTTCCATTGATATGAAAAATGGATTTTACCAAATTCCCGTTTCGCCTGACTCTATAAAGTACACGGCTTTTGTGACACCAGATGGTCATTACGAATTTTTGAAAATGCCGTTTGGCATCTGTAATGGTCCATCTGTATTTCAAAGAGCCATCACAAAAGCTGTACAACATCTTAAATTCCTTTTAGTATACATAGATGACATTCTCATTCCGTTTTCAACAATAGAGGAGGGCTTGAACTATTTGGAGGGGACAGTGGAAGCATTAAGCAAAGCAGGGTTTAGTATAAATCTTAAAAAGTGTAAATTTTTCGTTGAAAGCATAGAATACCTAGGCCGGACAATATCTCATGAGGGTATTAGGCCTAGCGAGACAAAAATAGCTGCTCTAGTAAATTCCCCTATCCCAAATAATGTCAAACAAGTACGTCAGTTTATGGGTCTTGCAAGTTATTTTCGCAAGTTTATTCCAAACTTTGCATCTCGTACAACATGTATAACCAATTTGACTAAAATAAATAGAAAATGGGATTGGGGAGTCCAACAGGATGCGGCTAGGAATTACGTTATAGAACATTTATCGTCAAAACCTTTGCTAGCTGTATTTGACCCAAAATTGCCAACAGAACTGTACACTGATGCCAGTTCATTAGGTTACGGAGCCATACTAATACAAAGAGTTGACAATTCAAAAAGAGTTGTAGCATATTTTAGCAAAAGAACTTCTCCCGCAGAAAGTAGGTATTCTTTATATGATTTAGAAACTTTGGCAATATATAACTCATTAAAACATTTTCGAGTATACCTCTTAGGACTTAAATTTAAAATCTTCACAGATTGTAATTCTATTAAAGCTACAGTAAATAAAAGGGATCTAACCCCTCGTGTTGCCCGATGGTGGACACTTATGCAAGATTTCGAATTTGAAATTGTGTATAAGAAGGGAAAATATATAGGTCATGTAGATTTTCTTAGCCGTAATCCTGTGGAACCTCTAACTCCTGATAATTCTAGTCCTTCGGTGGTTAATTTGATAGAAAACTCGCAATCTTGGTTAGAAATTGCACAACAAAATGACCCAGAAACACAAAATTTAATTAGTCGGGTTGTATCTGGCGAAATTGATGAAAGTCAATATTTCTTACAGAATAATTTATTATTTTACAAACTTCACCCTAATGAACCAAAATTATATGTACCAAAAGGGTTTAGATATAGACTTTTAAAACTTTTTCATGATGAAAACTGTCACGTGGGAGTTAACAAGACATTGGAAAAACTTCATGAATATTTTTGGTTTCCACGAATGTCCGCTTTTGTTAAAAAGTATTTAAAACATTGTTTAATATGTCTCCAGCGAAAAGGGCATTCGGGTCCTAAGCAAGGATTCTTACACCCTATAGACAAAACTCCTGTTCCTTTCCACACTGTTCATTTAGACTGTACAGGCCCATTCTCACGAACTACTGAAGGATATAAATATATTCTCCTCATGTTGGATGGGTTTACAAAATTTTGCTTGTTGAAACCTCTCAAAACCCTTAATGCCCAAGAATTAGTGCCCATTATACGTGACACCATAACTTTATTTGGAACTCTATCCACAATTATCACTGATAGGGGTAGTAACTTTAGTTCCAACCAAATTCGAACTTTATTTCAAGAGTTGCAAATTAATCATCATATGATTGCCACTGGTACACCAAGAGGCAATGGTCAGGTAGAGAGATATGTTACAACTGTCATCGATATGCTAAATACCACATGTAATGGTTCGTCAGATTGGCCAAGCGGGTTGTGGAAGGTTCAACAGTCTATTAACACCACAATCCAAAAATCGACAGGTTTTACACCTACTCGATTACTGATTGGTTGCAATGCAAATATCCCCTGTATTCAATCGCACCTCAATGATGTATCAATCCCTGAATGTAATATAGACGTTAGAGCAGACCGTGAATTGGCATACCAGCGTTTATGTTTCGAAGCAGATAAGATTAAAACACGGTTTGACTCTGTTAGGCGTGACAATAAAGTTTTTGAGGTTGGTAACATAGTATATGTTAACCAAGATCATAGGCGACACGATAAACTAAGTCCCAGATTTAAGGGGCCTTATGAAATAACTGCTGTTCTGCCTAATGATAGATATACTCTTAGAGGGGTAGGCAATTTAAGGAATATTACTATTGCCAAAGATAAGTTACGGTTATGGCCAGGTGAATGGCTTGGTGAAGATGTTGATTCCCATGAATAACCTTGATTTATAATGGTTGTATATGAAAATATGTGATTATGTATTAGAAAATATATGAGAATATGTGGAAATATGTGAAATTATATGAAAATATGTGAAAATATGTTACCAGATGAAATCTTAATACGGAAATATGTAATGGAATGATTGAACTGCTGAAGTCACTTGCTTTTTCTAGTCTGTCTCATGTGCAGCAGGTGTGAGGCTAGATAATTGATGTGCAAAGCAACTGACCGTTGTTTTGAGTCTGCTTCACTGGAGGTTGGAAGTATAAGACTAAAACAATGCTGTATGTAATAATTTAGCTAGTAATGTTTAGAATTTTGTAATTCGAGAACGAATTACATGTCAGTCTGGCCGTGACAGAATTATGTATACCCACTTAATGAATATATTTTTATGTTAAAACCTAACTATTTCTTAACGGCCGTTGTAATGATCGTTCTTGAATAATGAAGACTTTCAAATAATAACTTTTAAAATAATACGCCGAATTTTGATGTCTAAACAACCTATTTATATTGATTCATTTGAACACTACGTTTAAATTGTAAATGTACCGACATTTTTGTAACTAATCGGTCAGGTGACTTATGGGTATAAAAGCGGCTGTGTTAGGTTGTCCGATTCATTCTAATGTTGGCAACGGAACAGACCACTTCTCATCAAAGTTGAGTATTGTGTACTTTTGTAAATCTATTGTATTTTGTACCTATATTGTTTTTCTCTTGTGATATAATGTAATTTATGCTTTTGCTTTTATTGGAGTCATACTCGAATAAAGTTATAACTGTCGTTAGTGTTCGTAAGTATGAACCTAACCTATAACCTATTTTTGTTAAATATAAAAATGATTTAATGTAAATTTAATATGGAAGCATTTATAATATAATATGGAATGGAATTATAAATTACTTTACTGTTACTACCTTGTTTATCTTCTGACACCTTATTATTCAGGACAACGTAGTTAAAATGATTACCAGCGAATAGCTTATTCCTCTAGTAATTTAAATCTATATACGTATCTTCATATATCTACATACAATTATATATATTATTTAAAACTCACATCAGAAGTGGGATCACCTCTAGCTTATAAATTACTAATATCGTATGTATTTCAGGATGGACTGCAAAGCAATTAGTGAACTACTTAAAGCTATCAAGAATGCTGTATCAACAACGCATCAAAGAGACGATGACATTGCAGTGCCAACATTCGATCCAGACAAAAATGACTGCGGAGCCGCGAGTTGGTGTAGCTCCATCGAAGTTCTCGCTGCGGAATTGAAATGGAGCAGTATCAAAACAGCGGCCAAAGCCGGTAAGGCCCTTAAGGGTTCTGCCTTGACGTGGTTCGAATACTGGGAGCCTTCGGAAGGCAGATCCTGGGAGAAATTCCGTACTGATATTGTTGATGTTTTTCCCGACAAGAAAAACTTGTCGGAGAGACTTAGTAAAGCTGTGTTATATACATCTGATTCTGCGGACTCTTACGGTGAATATGCTAGAGAAAAATTAAGGTTATTTCATAATACTAAGATCGTATTCACAAATGAACAGCTGATTGAGTTAGTTTGTGGGGGAATTAGTGATACCGACGTAAAAATGTCCTCATTAAATAGTAACGTTGTTACAACTACTGCCCTTATCTCGCTGCTTTCAGTTTATGTCAAAGCTAAAAAAAGACCTTCGGAAAGTACTGATTCGGATTCTTTAGCAAAACGGCCAAAGTTTACTAACGAAAAGAAGTGTTTTATATGTAGTAAAGTTGGTCATTTACAATCGCAATGTCCAAAACGAAAGAATAAAGTGAGTCTAAGTCCAGTTCATTCCTCTCAACAAGATCCACAATATTCCAAATCTGTAGAAGTACCTAAGAAAATTTGTACCTATTGTAAAAGGGTTGGTCATACCGAGGCAGTTTGTTATCATAAGCAACGAGCCGAATCTGCCAAGCCTGACTAGAGTTTATATCAATGATATCCCAATCGACTCCCTCATAGACACTGGCGCAAATTGTAGCTTAATAAGAGAGGCAACTGCAAAGCGACTTGGTTGCCATTTTTCACCAATATCACTGTACGTGAATGGGATAGGACAAAACAAAATTCATGTTTTTGCTGTCATTACCGTGGTCGTTCGATGCAAAGACATTTGTCTAGAACTAGATATATATGTGGTCAGAGACTCGGATTTTCACTACAACCTTCTTCTTGGTAGGAATGCTGTTCGATATCCAGACGTAGAAATTATTACTGATTCACTAGGTAGTCGATTTGTTAGAAAAAGAGTTGAAACCAAGTCGGAAGTAAATACTCTTTCTACAATGTCGGCAATAAATAAACTAGATTTGAGTATAGATCATTTGGACTTGATATTGCAAGAAAAAATAAGATTTATTTTCCAAAAGTATCCTTCTGTCTTGGATGAAACCAGCACTGTGAAAACGGGTGAACTTAAGTTACGTTTAGTTAAAAATGAAATTGTTAATTACCGCCCCTATCGTCTGGCTCCTGTTGAGAGGGAGGGTTGATGCAATAATTAAAGATCTTTTAAATCAAAACATTATTCGTGAAAGTGATTCTTCTTTTGCTAACCCAGTAATATTAGTAAAAAAAAAAGACGGCAGTGACAGGTTATGCATAGATTACCGATCGTTAAATAAAATTTTGGAAAAAGATAGATACCCGCTTCCTCTCATTGAAGATCAGATAGATAGGCTGGGTAAAGCAAGATTCTTCATTTCCATTGATATGAAAAATGGATTTTACCAAATTCCCGTTTCGCCTGACTCTATAAAGTACACGGCTTTTGTGACACCAGATGGTCATTACGAATTTTTGAAAATGCCGTTTGGCATCTGTAATGGTCCATCTGTATTTCAAAGAGCCATCACAAAAGCTGTACAACATCTTAAATTCCTTTTAGTATACATAGATGACATTCTCATTCCGTTTTCAACAATAGAGGAGGGCTTGAACTATTTGGAGGGGACAGTGGAAGCATTAAGCAAAGCAGGGTTTAGTATAAATCTTAAAAAGTGTAAATTTTTCGTTGAAAGCATAGAATACCTAGGCCGGACAATATCTCATGAGGGTATTAGGCCTAGCGAGACAAAAATAGCTGCTCTAGTAAATTCCCCTATCCCAAATAATGTCAAACAAGTACGTCAGTTTATGGGTCTTGCAAGTTATTTTCGCAAGTTTATTCCAAACTTTGCATCTCGTACAACATGTATAACCAATTTGACTAAAATAAATAGAAAATGGGATTGGGGAGTCCAACAGGATGCGGCTAGGAATTACGTTATAGAACATTTATCGTCAAAACCTTTGCTAGCTGTATTTGACCCAAAATTGCCAACAGAACTGTACACTGATGCCAGTTCATTAGGTTACGGAGCCATACTAATACAAAGAGTTGACAATTCAAAAAGAGTTGTAGCATATTTTAGCAAAAGAACTTCTCCCGCAGAAAGTAGGTATTCTTTATATGATTTAGAAACTTTGGCAATATATAACTCATTAAAACATTTTCGAGTATACCTCTTAGGACTTAAATTTAAAATCTTCACAGATTGTAATTCTATTAAAGCTACAGTAAATAAAAGGGATCTAACCCCTCGTGTTGCCCGATGGTGGACACTTATGCAAGATTTCGAATTTGAAATTGTGTATAAGAAGGGAAAATATATAGGTCATGTAGATTTTCTTAGCCGTAATCCTGTGGAACCTCTAACTCCTGATAATTCTAGTCCTTCGGTGGTTAATTTGATAGAAAACTCGCAATCTTGGTTAGAAATTGCACAACAAAATGACCCAGAAACACAAAATTTAATTAGTCGGGTTGTATCTGGCGAAATTGATGAAAGTCAATATTTCTTACAGAATAATTTATTATTTTACAAACTTCACCCTAATGAACCAAAATTATATGTACCAAAAGGGTTTAGATATAGACTTTTAAAACTTTTTCATGATGAAAACTGTCACGTGGGAGTTAACAAGACATTGGAAAAACTTCATGAATATTTTTGGTTTCCACGAATGTCCGCTTTTGTTAAAAAGTATTTAAAACATTGTTTAATATGTCTCCAGCGAAAAGGGCATTCGGGTCCTAAGCAAGGATTCTTACACCCTATAGACAAAACTCCTGTTCCTTTCCACACTGTTCATTTAGACTGTACAGGCCCATTCTCACGAACTACTGAAGGATATAAATATATTCTCCTCATGTTGGATGGGTTTACAAAATTTTGCTTGTTGAAACCTCTCAAAACCCTTAATGCCCAAGAATTAGTGCCCATTATACGTGACACCATAACTTTATTTGGAACTCCATCCACAATTATCACTGATAGGGGTAGTAACTTTAGTTCCAACCAAATTCGAACTTTATTTCAAGAGTTGCAAATTAATCATCATATGATTGCCACTGGTACACCAAGAGGCAATGGTCAGGTAGAGAGATATGTTACAACTGTCATCGATATGCTAAATACCACATGTAATGGTTCGTCAGATTGGCCAAGCGGGTTGTGGAAGGTTCAACAGTCTATTAACACCACAATCCAAAAATCTACAGGTTTTACACCTACTCGATTACTGATTGGTTGCAATGCAAATATCCCCTGTATTCAATCGCACCTCAATGATGTATCAATCCCTGAATGTAATATAGACGTTAGAGCAGACCGTGAATTGGCATACCAGCGTTTATGTTTCGAAGCAGATAAGATTAAAACACGGTTTGACTCTGTTAGGCGTGACAATAAAGTTTTTGAGGTTGGTAACATAGTATATGTTAACCAAGATCATAGGCGACACGATAAACTAAGTCCCAGATTTAAGGGGCCTTATGAAATAACTGCTGTTCTGCCTAATGATAGATATACTCTTAGAGGGGTAGGCAATTTAAGGAATATTACTATTGCCAAAGATAAGTTACGGTTATGGCCAGGTGAATGGCTTGGTGAAGATGTTGATTCCCATGAATAACCTTGATTTATAATGGTTGTATATGAAAATATGTGATTATGTATTAGAAAATATATGAGAATATGTGGAAATATGTGAAATTATATGAAAATATGTGAAAATATGTTACCAGATGAAATCTTAATACGGAAATATGTAATGGAATGATTGAACTGCTGAAGTCACTTGCTTTTTCTAGTCTGTCTCATGTGCAGCAGGTGTGAGGCTAGATAATTGATGTGCAAAGCAACTGACCGTTGTTTTGAGTCTGCTTCACTGGAGGTTGGAAGTATAAGACTAAAACAATGCTGTATGTAATAATTTAGCTAGTAATGTTTAGAATTTTGTAATTCGAGAACGAATTACATGTCAGTCTGGCCGTGACAGAATTATGTATACCCACTTAATGAATATATTTTTATGTTAAAACCTAACTATTTCTTAACGGCCGTTGTAATGATCGTTCTTGAATAATGAAGACTTTCAAATAATAACTTTTAAAATAATACGCCGAATTTTGATGTCTAAACAACCTATTTATATTGATTCATTTGAACACTACGTTTAAATTGTAAATGTACCGACATTTTTGTAACTAATCGGTCAGGTGACTTATGGGTATAAAAGCGGCTGTGTTAGGTTGTCCGATTCATTCTAATGTTGGCAACGGAACAGACCACTTCTCATCAAAGTTGAGTATTGTGTACTTTTGTAAATCTATTGTATTTTGTACCTATATTGTTTTTCTCTTGTGATATAATGTAATTTATGCTTTTGCTTTTATTGGAGTCATACTCGAATAAAGTTATAACTGTCGTTAGTGTTCGTAAGTATGAACCTAACCTATAACCTATTTTTGTTAAATATAAAAATGATTTAATGTAAATTTAATATGGAAGCATTTATAATATAATATGGAATGGAATTATAAATTACTTTACTGTTACTACCTTGTTTCTCTTCTGACACCTTATTATTCAGGACAACGTAGTTAAAATGATTACCAGCGAATAGCTTATTCCTCTAGTAATTTAAATCTATATACGTATCTTCATATATCTACATACAATTATATATATTATTTAAAACTCACACGCTCACCCGCCCGTGAGACACATCCTTCGCGTGAGTCATATGTGTATGAGGAGTCTGTTGTATGTGTGAGTGGGCCGTTTCCTGTGCCGCGGCTATGTAAACATAGGTCGCGGCGCAGTGGCGGCGGGTGCTATTTTGTGTTGTGGAGTCTTATTGTTCGAGTGCGCCGCGTGTAGTGTGGGGCGGCGTACTCGGGGTCAGTCCGGTGGTGGGGGCGGCATCGTCCGCAACTAGGTCGCGCGGGAAACGCTTGGCGTCTGGCGGGCGTGCGTGCCAGGGGGCCAGGTCCTTGACGTGGGGCCAGGCGGAAGCGTCGGCGCGAAGGAACATCTTCTTCGCCATCCCCTTGACGAAGTCGTCCACGCTCTCGACTCGCAGATCGCGGCTGATTACCGCGTTCCTCACGTAGCGAGGGGCGTCGGCGATGTTGCGCAGCGAGATGTTCTGCTGCGCACGGAGCTTCTTGCGGTGGGTCTCGCACGTGAGGGCGAGCCAAGCTGGGGCAGCGTATGTCAGCTGCGGGCGGATGTAGGCCTTGTACACCCCCAGCTTGACGCGTAGCGGGAGGCGCGAGGAGAGCACGGGACGGAGGAGATGGCGGGTCGCTCGTACCCGCGCGACAGTGTTGCGGACGTGCGGGCCCATGGTGAGCCGACGATCGAGCGTCACGCCAAGGTACTTGGCGGTCCGCGTCCACTCGATGTCAGCCCCCAAGAGTCGCAGTTTTGGAGGGAAGTGGCGTGCGCGCGTGGTGACGATCATCGCCTGTGTTTTTCCCACGTTGACCGACAACCTCCACTTGCTGAGCCAGTCGGGAAGGTCGTCCAGGGCGCGCTGCATTTTGACGGCCGCGTGTTCGGCCGTGAGTGAGGTGGTGATGTACGCGGCGTCGTCAGCGTACAGCGCGAGCGTCGATGAGTTCGTGGCGGGAATGTCGTCGGTGTACAGTGAGTACAACACAGGCGAGAGGCAGCTGCCTTGCGGGACTCCAGCGGTGATGGGGTGCGCGGCAGACACTTGGTCCTCAACTGCGACCCTGAATGTCCTGTCCGAGAGGAAGGAGGAGACCACGTGTATCAAGCGACGGGGCGCCGTGGTCTCGGTGAGCTTGTGTATGAGACCGGGGTGCCATACCCGGTCGAATGCCTTCTCCATGTCGAGGAATACTGCAGCGGCGTACTCCCGCTTGTTGACGGCCGCGGTGAGCAGGTGCAGTACCCTCGACAACTGGAGCGTCGTGCTGTGTTCGGCGCGGAAGCCGAACTGTTCGCATCGGGGGGTGAGGTGTGGTGTCAGGTGGCGCAGCAGGAGCGCTTCGAACACCTTGGAGGTGGTGGGCAGCAGGGTGATCGGCCGATAGCTTTCCGGCTTCTGTGGGTTCTTCCCGGGCTTCGGGATTAATATGACGCGCCCCTCTTTCCACGCGGAGGGGAACGTCCCGGTGCGGAGAATGCCCGTGTATAGCCGGGCTAGGGCCGCTGTGGTGCGCGGTGGCAGGTGTCGAAGCGCAATATTTGTGATATTGTCCGCACCGGGGGCCTTTCTGGGCTTTGTGCGTCTGATGGCCTCTCTCACCTGGCCCGGGGAGACGAACAACGGGTCCTCCTCGGGAGCTATCGGCGTGGAGAAGTACTCTCCAAGGTGTTGCTCGACTGCTGCGGTGTGTGTGGCGTCATCCGATGGGTTGGGCGTGAACTGACGCACCAGGTGCTCGGCGAAGATCTCCGCCCGGTCTGTGGCGGTGTATCTGAGCGCCCCGTCGCTGTTTAGCAGAGGACGCACCGGAGTTGGGGTGCTTCGGAGGCGGCGGCACAGTCTGTGGATAGACGGCCAGTCGCTGTCGGCCGCCTCTATGCAACTCTCCCAGCTCTCGGTGGTGTGGGCCTGGAGCTCGGCCTTCACCTTCTCGGCGAGCCGGTTGAGCTGCGTCTTCAGGGACGGACATCTCGTGTGCTGCCACTGCCTGCGCAGGCGCCTTTTGTCGGCGATCATCTGCGTGATGTGTGTGGGGAGCGCTGAGTAGCGTTCCCGGGCCCCGCTAGTCGCCGTGGTCGCCGACTCTAGGGCGCTCTGTATGCAGGCAGTGAGGTCGTCCGTCAGCTCGTCCACCTCAGCGGCCGAGGTGACCGGCCGAGTAGGCGTTGTGGCCTCCATCCTTTTGTTGAACATAGCCCAGTCTATGTTCGGACGTGGCGCTTGACGAGCGAGTCGGGTGGTGGTGGCTTCCAGGACGACGAGCACGGGCTGGTGGCCCGACTGTAGCTCGTCGTCCAGTACGTGCTGCGCGATCTGGCAGTGTAGGCCCCTGTGCACGACTATGTCCAGCACGTCGGGTTGGTGGGCGGCTCGATCCGGGTAGTGGGTGGGGTTCTCGGGGCCGGACACGTCGTATCCGTGGGCCTCGGCGTCGGCGAAGAGTCGGTTCCCCGCTGCATTGGCGACGCTTGAGTTCCACGCTGGGTGCTTACTGTTTAGGTCGCCGGCGATGATGGTGGGGTGAGGCGAGTCCAGTAGTGTGCGTATATCGGCGGGCTCCAGGCGGTCACCGGGGGCCTTGTATGCCGAATATACGCACAGGTGGTCGCCCGCGACATGCAGCTGGACACCCAGCGCGTAGGTGGTCTTCAGGGTGATGGTGGGCAGCTCCTGGTGGACGACTCTCCGCTTGACAATGACCGCCAGACCGCGGTAATTTATGTGGAGTGCCGACTGCTCGTCTTTCCTATAAACGAGGAAGTGATCTCTCGTCCGTCGCTTCTCAACTTAAATACCTCCAATGTCAAACAATGACAACTGACAGCTGCCACGCCCTGTATCGACCTCACCCAAGCACACTGCTTGACGTTTCCTTGACGTTTCCGAAAAACGGTAATAGATGGCGTTATTCTAAATCAACAATAATCAATAGCGATTCTAATAACGGTCACTGTGTTGCTGCGACATATATATATATATAATTATGTATGTAGATAGTATTTATTATATTATATTGTAGGTATGTATTACGTTTATGTATTGTGTGCTATACACATATTTGTTTAGTTTATAGGTACATATGTAGCATAGTGTAGTTTCGTTTATTATTTAGTAATTTAATGTACACTTAACTGTCCTTCAACACTAAATCTCTCTATCGCTCTAAGGTTTGCTGTAAGAGAACTCTTGAGATGCTTGAGTTAAGCTCGCCTTTTTACATAAATTTTATATTTAAAACTGTTTATTTGTATATTTCTTGTTTACAATAACTTATAATAAGTAAGAGCGCTCTGTGAGGTAATCACTAAACCACTGATTTAGTGGTTGTCCCACACCGCACTCCTCCATAGCGTTAATAAGGGTATCTTTTTGCAATGTATATAAAATGCTTTCTCATACTCAAAAAATATAGCTATTACAATTTTTTTATCTTCTAAATAATTATTGATTTCATCAGTAAAATCAGATAACAGTGTACTTGTACTTTTACCTTTTAAAAACCCGTGTTGACACTTGTTGATAATATTATTCTGTTGTAAATATTTTCCTAGTTGATTGACTACACATTTTTCCATAATTTTATCTATGCTTGACAATATAGCTATCGATCGGTAATTTGATACATCTTTAAAATTTCCTTTTTTGTGTATAGGGCGTACAATTGCCTCTTTTAATTTATTTGGGAAAGTATATGTAGCAACTGACAAGTTTACGAGTTTGGCCAACACAGGACACCTTATTCGCAATCATTTTTATATCGGACATACGCACTATATCAGTTCCCGGTGATTTGTTAGTATTCATGGTTTTAATAACATTTTTTATATCGTTAGCGGTCACAGGTTGCCATCTCATAGACCTGTTCATGAGTGCTACATATTCTTTTCTGTTTATCCATGTTTCATTACATTGATGCTTGATTTTTTCAATTTCTTCTGTAAATGTTACTGCAAATTTATTACATATTTCTGAAATAGATACTGTGCTGTCCATATTAGAAATAATTAAACTATCTAACGACGGTTTTGTATTTCCTATTAAACTATTTATTTTTTCCCATAGCTTCTTAATATTATTTTTACAATCTATTATACTATTTGTATCATATATATTTTTACTTTTATTTATAGCTTTTTGGCATCTGTTTCTATATCTAGTATAATTAAGGCGTTTTAGCATATTCTTTGGTTCGTTACACCATACTTCAAATAATCTATCTTTTTCCTCTATCATAGCTTTCAAATTGTTATTTATCCATGGTTTATTATTTCTCTCACTGTTTTTTGTACTTACAGTTTTATAACTTTCATTAGAAATATTAGTAAATATTCCACAAAATTTACTATACAATTCACACGGACATTCAATTGATAATAAACTATCGAAATCGGTATTTTCCAATTTTTGTTTTACAATTTTATTGTCAAGCACCTGCTTGCTAGGTGCACGTGCACGAGAATCGCGCGGCGAGTATTTCGCCGTTCCATTTCCTTGTTTCCATTCCACTACAGCTGACACAAAATAGTGATCTGAGATTTTATGTTTTATAACTGCCGAGTTAATAGATACATTATTCGCTCTGATGTATATGTGGTCTACACAAGATTGCACTATTTTACCTAGTAAAATTTCCTTGCGTGTGACGTCATTTATACATTTAGTAAAACCGTACTCAGAAAGTAAATTTTCATACGAGTTAACATATTGGTCAGAACTCGATATTTAAAAGGGTAATATTCATATCGCCACATATAATTACTTTTTTATTTGGTGGTAAACTTTCTAAAATGCTTCGCAATTCAATGAGGAACTGTTTTATTTTATCTTGTTTATTAATTTTAGGAGGCCTGTAAATTGATATAAGGTGTATCTGTTCATTATTATAATCAAGTGTAATGGAAACGTACTCCGCCGCTCGCGTACAATTTGCAGGTGTTGCTATGTCACACACACATGCACCCAGCTCAGCGCGCGTATACACCAACATGCCACCACCGCTACGACCCGTTCTAGCATAACTGTTTAGGTTGTACCCTCTAATATTATAAAATGATAATAATGAGTAATTTATATTAGATTCTGTTAAAACTATTATATCCAGCAACTTCATGCAATTGCCTAATGTTACTAATAATTCACTAAAGTGTTTAACTATGGAACGTATATTTATGTGTAATACACTTAGTATTTTTTTGTTTGCGAATAGTTTTAACGGTTTTAACCAATCATTAATATCATCAACAGAGTTAAAGTTCACAATATTTTCGTTTATTATATCAATATCATTGAAATCTGCGAATTTTACTTAATTTAGGTAGACATAAGTAAAACATATGATAGTATTAAAAATAAAAAATAGGTAACTGCAATCCAGAACATGCATAGTTACGTACATTCATTTCATTAAATCATTTATATCACTTTGAGACCTTAACCTTGGTTTTGTCCCCTTCCACTTTTTTCACCAGGATTTTTCCGTTTGATACCCATATATATTTGCAAATACCATGGAGCTGTTTTTCGCATTCCATAACAAGGCTCTTGTAGTGGGAATGAGGTCTTCGTTAATATATATTCTGTTGTTTACCGATCCGCCTGGAATAATCATGTTACTGGTTATGGATTTTTAAATATCTGGCGACGCTTCTCCAACCATTTATTTCTGCATTCCACTCCTGATGCCTTGAATCCTATGATTATAGAAGATTGTTTTGCCCCTTGCTTTACTGGTCGACTACGCTTCACCTACTCGATGTTCTGACTGCTCACACCAATTTCATCACCTATTTTAGTTACTATCTCCTTCACATTTTCATCAGGTAGGTATTCTACTCCTACGATTTCAATTTTGCGTGATGATTGCTCATATTCGTTCAATTTTTGTTCAAGAACTAAATTGCACTTCTCCAAGTAATTCTCCAAGAAAATTGAGATGAAAGTGTCAGAAAATAGAAAGAGAAATAGCTCTGTCAGGTATAATGGGAGACCGCACATATAGGAAACTAAACAAAGAATTGTTCCTATAACGAGTAAAGTTGTTTTAAATTACTATTCTATAACTGTGGGTATCAATTAAATAGTCATCGGCTGATTCCTTGACTTATGGCTTTGCTGCTGGCTCTTGAATATCATATGGTTAGCTGAATTTCCTTATGCGGCGACGAAGGTCCACTTTTGTATATAAATAATGCATCGATATGGACTGTAATTTTTATTTTTATTGTATTTTAACACAATACACAATATTTGATGCGTAACGTGGTTTGCGGGACGCTCGAAGGGATGGAGTGGTGCCGCTGCGCCCGGAGTGTTGAAGAACGACGACGACGACCCGTCCCGCGCGCCCGCGCCGCGGGCCCAGCCGCGGCTATTGCGATGTATGGATGTGTGTATTGAGTGGGGCGAGGCTTAGATCATGAACAGAGGTAGTCAACGACTATTTTGCGGAAATTGGCAAAAATCTAGCTGACAAAATACAACCTGTTCAAACTAAAAGGAGGGACATAATTAGCTCTCCAAGTCACTCCATGGTGCTGCTTCCCACAGACGAGGACG
Organism: Shargacucullia verbasci; assembly: GCA_947562105.1. NCBI lineage: Eukaryota > Metazoa > Arthropoda > Insecta > Lepidoptera > Noctuidae > Shargacucullia > Shargacucullia verbasci. Next base: position 10,812,886 of record OX387281.1, on the reverse strand, counting down.
AAGTGAGCAAGCTGATAATGTCCCTCCGCAGTGGTTGTGCGGTGGGTTGGGACAACATCTCGGTCGATGTAATTAAACAAAACCGGTCCATTTTTGTTCCACCCCTGACATATATTTGCAATTTATCGCTTACAACCGGCATATTCCCCAAAATATTTAAAAAATAATTGATACACCCTGTCTATAAGGCGGGGGATAGAGACCAAGTTTCCAATCATAGACCTATTGCTATCCTACCCTTATTTATTGTCCAAAATTGTCGAGCGCATCATGAATTCGCGGTTAACTAGCTTTTTAAATAAAAACGAAATCCTATCGCCTACACAAATCGGTTTTAGGGGAGGAAGATCCACGGGTGACGCAGTTCACGACCTCACAGACACAGACTCAGGTATTGTTAGAAAACTGGATGAGGGTCAGAAAGTATTAGGTATCTTCCTCGATCTCGCTAAAGCCTTCGATACGGTCTCTGTCCCCATCCTTATAGAAAAGATGGAAAAAATCGGAATCAGGAGAACCCCACTACAACTATTTGCAGACTACCTGAGTGATCGTACACAGAGCGTTAAGATAGATAAACACGTAAGTAGTGAACGAGTAATTACACATGGAGTCCCGCAGGGCAGCGTGATCGCCCCGGCTCTATTCTTGATCTATATTAACGACCTGTGTACGCTCAATCTACATAACGGTAATATCTACGCATTTGCGGACGACACCGCCCTTCTATTCCACTCCGATACATGGGCTCATGTATATGAGTGCGCTCAATCGGGCTTTGAACGCGTAAAAGACTAAACTCTTGCCATTTGCCATTAAAAACACCAACTTCCGTTCAGCGTCCAATCACTCGATCATAGCACATTCTTGCTCCCCAAGTAACACTGGATGCAGTTGTAGCCACCTTCAGAAATTGGATAGTATTAAATATCTCGGAGTAATACTCGACTCCTCCCTTGGCTTCCATCCGCACATAAATGCGCTTGCTTCAAGGCTGCGAAAGTTAATTTATATTTTTAAAAGCCTCAGACACGTGGCGGATAAAAGTCTGAGGAAGAGTGTCTACTACGCTCTCTGTCAATCGCTGATTACGTACTGTATAACGAGTTGGGGTGGCTCACACAAATCTACTATTATTCAAGTAGAGCGGACCCAGAGGGCTATTCTGAAGGTATCGTCTTTTTTGCTATTTCGCTATCCAACAAAAGAGCTGTTCAAGGAGAGCAATGTATTGACCGTACGTTAGCTATTCGTACTTCACACTATCTTAAGACAACACGCACGACAGAAGGTCATACATTCCACCTGATCTAGTTAAAAGACGCTACAACCCCGTCGAGCGCAGTATGAACAATTTCTCCACCCAATTTACAAACCGCTGTTTCTGTTTCCTCGGAGGCTATCTTTACAAGAAAATAAACCTTACAATTTACCCACTTAGAAAACACTCTTGCAAAAAGAAGATCTGCGAGTGGCTTATATCCCTAGATTATGAGGAGACCGAAAATCTTCTCACTATACCTAAATAGACACCAACAATTAATTTCCATCATTACTCAAATTACACATTACATTCACTACACTCAAACACACTCACATGTACTACACACGCACAGTTACACACCCAACAAAATATTGACACAAAATACAGCAAATCTATAGGCCGACCGTTTAACTCGCGTATCGCCACTTGTGCGTTAATGTCCAAGCGTCCGTAACAAAAATACCAACCGCGCGCTGCGAGCACAGCCAGCGCACTGCCGCACTTGACGTAAGCTCTCTGCTCCGCGCACCCCTTTCACCCATCCGCTAACATCTCCCCGCGAGTTAAACGGTCGGCCTATAGCAATCTCTTTTTCAATTTTTTTTTTGTTTTGTAAATTCTACTAATACATAATATATTTATAATATGATGCTTGCTGAGGGCAACGATCAGCCCATTAATATACAAATTAAAGAGCCTGGGGGAGCTGAGCCCCCCCTGTCTTACTCCACACTCCAATGTGTCAGGATTCTGATAGTGCGCCCGCCCACCGTACATTATTTATCTGATGACTATACCAATATTTAAAAATATTGCCAAGTTCTACAGGTAAGCCCACTTCATCTAAATTTCTACACAAAATATCATAACAGACCAGATCAAACGCCTTAGACAAGTCGAGGAAACAGGCATAAACAGGTGTCCCTCTATCGGTGTAGTACCCGACAGTGTGCTTTAAGCACAATATGGCACTTTCAGCCGATAAATGTGGTCTGAAGCCGAGCTGATTGTCATGTAGCACTATATATTTATCCGATTGTGCATCAAGCACGTCGTCGAACACTTTTGCCGTCACAGTAGCTAACGCTATAGGCCCATAATTACTCTTAGCAGAAATATCTCCCGTTTTATTTTTAATTACAGGCACAACAATTGTCCTCATCAGCTACTGAGGCAGATAAGAGTGACTAATGCACAGTGTGTAGAACATAGCTAATACCCTTGCAATATGTGGTCCAGCGTGTTGTAGATGCTCAATACTGATACCATCGTAACTCGTCTCATACGCTGGATAACTTGCACCACAGTTTTGGTTGAGATTTTATTTAATCCATCACCACAATTGGGACCAGTATTGAGCCTCGACAACGATGGACTTACTGTTGATTTAACAAAAAAGTGGCATCTAAATATTTTAGCTATGTTTTTAGGATCAGATTGACCCTCAATGCTCACAGGGAGGCCAGGCTTATTGTTCAGTTTTTTAGTATCCTTCCAAAAACTACAGAAGTCATTGTTCGTGTGCTGGGATGCTAAACCACCCATTCTAATCTGCTCTTCGTTTATTTGACACCATTTTAACCGTGACTTAAATATCTTTCTACTCTGACACATTTCATCATATATGACACCTGTTGTCGGCTTCCCGTGCCAAACCCAGTTCTGGAACTTCAGCCTGGCCTCCATGTGAACTTCACTTACGTGCTTGTTTCAACCTACTATATGCCTATTTCTATGATGCCTGTGCCTGTTCCTCTGGTGACTTGACACAGCAGATTCACGAAGGGCGGTCACAATACCAGTGTACATCTTATCCAATACAATTTTATGTTCAGGGTTGTGACACATACTGTCACCACTCTCTCGAAGAACGTGTGGATAATTAATTAATCTAAGGCGACTATGACATTCCTCCCCGTAAGCTCTGATCTGCACCAATTTCCTATTACCCCATCTTACTTTGGAATCAGTGTCCACTATATTTCTATCGTATAAATACGTTTTGGGATTTAGGACATCAAATTTTCACTCTAAGATTATAGGAAAATTATCAGACCATAGTGTATCATAACCTATGTAAACATCAACAACAGAGGTCTGAGCAGACCTAGTTACTAGACAATGATCCAGCCACCGAGCAGATCCATGAGCTTCACTGATAAAGGTATAAGAACCGGACTGCAGACCCAACATATCTATATCCACACAAGTCAGTTCATACTCAATACAAAAATGCATAAGTTCACGATAGAAAGGTTCGTTTGGATGAGCATTAAAGTCACCAAGGACAAAAGTAGATTCTACGCCCTCACTGTCTATGATAGCACTTACCAGTCCCAAGCATTCCGTGAACTCAACCAGATTGTCACCCCTATCCGTAAACTATGATTTGATACAATCTTAATTGCACAGATCCGTGGGTTGTCAGAACTCACCAGTAATACTTCGGTATAAACGCTTTTCCGCCACAGTATAGCCACACCTCCGTATGGTCTACCATGTAGCATTCCCGCTGCCGTGTCCACTGCAGAGGTTCCAGTACTGCCAAAATCGTCATCTATAGCATTAAGATACAAAATCTCATCCGGAAGTAGCCATGTTTCCCGTAAGGATATAATGTCACAATATATGTACAGGTCTCTAATACTCTCAACCGAGCGTTTGACATTTTTACAGTTGAAAGTAGTAATTTTCTTTAACTCCATTTCTTTAACTCCATCCATTGGATGATTGTACTAGCGGTTCGTTTCCTCCAATTCCTTCATTTATAAAAGACTTGGGCTTGAAGCTAACAAATCGCTTAAATAATACACCTTGCGGCCACAATTTGTCTTCCATAAACACTAACAACTTATGTTTTGGTACAAACAATTTATAAGCATCATAATCTGATGGTTTCTTTTTATTTAGTTTTTGTAAAGAAATCGTCTCCTGTGTTTTTTGTCGAACATACTCAATAATGTATCTTTGTGCACATTACTGATAAATAACGGTACTTTTAGCTCACCTGCCTTGCACTTCCCGTCTTTGTCGCTGGCTACTCCTGACACACCTATAAACCGTTTCTTTAATCTTGACTTTCGTCCCACCACAGTAGACCACAATTCTCGATTTTCTCCATTAATCGGAACTGTATCAAAACCATCCTGCCCATCACTCTGTTTACTAATAGGCTTATTTATTTATTTATTTATTTATTTAGTTTAGGTTAGCCTACAATTGTTTACACAGTATATTTGCATTAAATTCCTTCTGAATACATTTATAAGTGCAACAATTATTTACAGGCTAACACCACATGCACAATTTATGGTTAAACATACTTTTTTTTTTTTAATTTAAAAAAAAAAAAAAAAAAAAACATCAAAAATAAATCAAAAACAGGACCGATTGACAGTAACAACCTTAACGAATTAACAATATCAAAATTTTACAAATTAAGATTATATAACATTCATGCTGAGGCCTCATTGGTTTTGAGAGTAGTGTTCAATAATTATTTTATAAAACTTTCCAATGCTGTCATGGTGTATATCGATTAAGTCACTGCAGCTGTTTAGGAGTTTACATAATCGTGGAATTGGTGAGTTTGCACCCAGAACCGTTCTGCGCAAAGGTGGGTATAACGGAGTGATGGGATTTCGAGGATATCGGGCTGGGGCATGAAACTGTAGGAGTCTTAGTAATTCGGAGCAGTCAATTTTATTTTTGAGAAGTTTGTAGAGGAACAATGCATCCCTAACATCTCTCCGAGTTGATAAAGAGTATATTCCGAAATATTGCAGACGGGTATTATAGGACGGCAGCTGTTTACTTTTCCCTTTGGAAAATGCAAGGTGCCACAGAAACCGTTTTTGAACCCTTTCTATTAGTAGCTTATGTGTGGCGTAGTGTGGCCTCCATACAACACTGCAATACTCAAGGACGCTTCTTACAAGGCTGTTGTACAGCACTATTTTAGTTGTGACTAGTTTGAAGCCTTTGGTGTTCCGTAACAAAAAGCCTAACATTTTGGATGCTTTTTTTATAATATTTTCGATGTGGGGGACAAAAGTTATTTTTTTATCGAACAGCACTCCCAGATCCTTAATTGTTTCAACTTCTTGGATTTTTCGTTTGTCTATAAAGTATTCTGAATATATAGGGTGAACTTTTCTAGAAAATGATAAATGGTAACATTTTTTGTAATTCAATTCCATTTTATTTCTCTTACACCATTCTATAACTCTGTTCAGATCATCCTGCAGGAGCTCAATATCACTTGATGATTCGATTTTTCTGGCAAACTTTAGGTCATCAGCGTACAAAAAAGACTCTGAAGAGCAAAGACATTGGGGAAGGTCATTTATAAATATGTTGAATAATATAGGAGCCAAATGAGAACCCTGCGGGGCGCCGGAGGTCATGCAGTAGTTGCTGGCAGATCGAAAACCGTTTAAAACAACATAAAATTCACGCTTGGATAGATACGATTTCAGCCATTTCAACAGGGGTCCTACGATACCATACGTTGCTAGTTTTTTAATTAGTATGGAATGCGAAATTTTATCGAAGGCCTTGCTGAAATCGGTGTACAACACATCAAATTGCTTATTTGAGTCAATAGATTCTATCAACGACTCCGAAAAAGATAATAAATTTGTGGTAGTAGATCTTGACGCCACAAAGCCATGTTGTTGATCGCTAAGATAAAGTCTGAAATGATGTTGGATGTGAGGGCAGACCATCGACTCAAATACCTTGGCGAAGATGGAAAGAATCGCAATAGGACGATAATTGGAGATGGTGTCTTTTTTCTCCGACTTGTGCACAGGAACAACCTTGGCCTTTTTCCACTCGGAAGGAAAACTTCCTGTAGCTAACGACACTTGATATATTTTTAGTAGTGGAGAAACCAAGGCTGTTGCACATGCAGAGATAAATAAGGGTGGGATTCCGTCAGGACCTGCTCCTTTATTGATGTTTACAGATTTTAACTTTTTGAGTAGGGAATCACTGTCTAATTTTGGAATAGTTAGGCACTGGCTATTAGTTTCTAATGAGTTAAGGAAATTAGAATCATTCTTAAATTCTGTGTCATGATCCGGGGTGTAAATAGATGAGAAATAATTACCAAAAAGGTCACAGATAGTCGAGCCATTGGATGTTATAGTCTGACCGTCAGTCATTGTCAGTGGATAGACACTAGACCCTCCACGTTTAGCTTTTACGTGAGTCCAGAATAGTTTAGGGTTTTCTTTCATTTCTGATTCTAGGTTTTTCATATAGGTACTGTATAAACTTTTAGCTAAGTTTTGACAACGTTTTGTTGCTAATTTTAGTTCTATTTCATCTAGCGGGTTTTTATATTTCTTGAAGCGCAATCTTACCTTATTTCTTTCTTTTAGCGTTTTTATAATTGCTTTATTAAACCATTGAGGATAACGGTTGGTCGTTGGTTTACAGTTTGGGACTTTATTTATTGAAGTGTTTAGCGCATCATAGAATATTTTTAACATTTTATTTACATCATTACTATTCGCAAATTGTTGTTGCCAGTCATATTCATTTAAATATGTTTTAATTTCTTCGTAATTGGCTTTATAAAAGTTTTTCCTCGTGTTAAATTTATTATATGGAAGATTACTTTGTTTCAGTAATGATAGGGTAAGATCAAGCGGGGGATGCAGTTTGTCAACAACGGTTAAAGAGCAACTAGATTCACTCACTGTACATGATGGTATCGTAGATAAGACTAGGTCCAATATACGTGCAGAACAGTTTTTTATGACATTGTACTGGGTGAGTTTACTTATGTTCATAAATTCTAATAATCTTAAACATGTGTTGGGAAGGGAATTGTTAATGGCCCCAGGAGTCCAGTTTATTTTTCCCAAATTAAAATCCCCAATTATACAAATAGGAATATTTCTTGTCTCAAGAACGGTATTACAGTGTTTGATGAAAAGTTCAATTGTTGGAAGACTAACGGGGGGAGGAAGGTAGACTGCACATAGAGCTAGCTGTCGTGATGTATGCGTTGTTGAAATATCTATGGTGACCCAAAGATCTTCACATTTACTTTGCCATGTTTCAATACGTTTTGAGTTTATTTTTGTTGAAACGGCAATCAGAACTCCGCCTCCGTCTTTGTTAGAATGGAAGCCAGTTGTTTCCCTATCTCTTCTGTAGACAATATACCTATTATCAAATAATTCACTGCTAAGTACACTACCATTTAGCCAGGTTTCAGTTAATATTAACACATCATAATTCATACAACAAAGGTTGCAGTAAAAAGTGTTAGTTTTTGTTCTCAAACCTCTGCAATTTTGATAATACATTTTTAAGTTGAACTTTAATATAAAGATAGATATTACGACGTGCTTGTGAAAATAATATGAAAAAGTTATATTATTTTACTTTTTCATATTATTTTCACAAGCTTGGCTTACTTGGCTTACCGGTTTTGTCATCGCACAACTGATTTCTTATCTCGAATGACGTCACTGCCACAGCCACCGTCGATGCAGTAGCGGTACACAAACCTGTTTTGCCCAAGCTAGCTTCTACAATAAGTACATTGTTTGTTTCACACTTATTACTAGGTGATGATAATTCGTTTAATCATGATTGGGGTTCGGATTTCTCGAGATCCTGTCCAGTACAAATATACCCACCACGCTTCATATTTACGTTTGTAATCTCAAGTATCGGTTGTGATTTTAATTTATTTAAATCCTCTTTGACTTCCTCAAGATCCGTTTGATTTGCACATGTGGACTTACGACGTGTGTATTACTAACAAAATTTTCTGCTATAGGTTTCACACCTCATTTACTAAAGTTCTTTGCGAGTTACCTTGGTGAACGTCGGCAGTACGTTGAGTACGCCGGACACAAATCCAGACTATATTATACGTTTTCAGGGGTAAGTCAGGGTAGTAATCTTGGTCCACTGGAATTCATTACTATGATTAATGATCTCCCTGACGTGGTGCATAGTGCGAGGTGTTTGCTATTTGCAGATGACCTAAAAGTGTTTCTTGCTGTAGCAAATGCCTCGGACTGTGAGCGGCTTCAGCAGGATCTAGATAAAGTTGTACAGTGGAGTCAGGATAACAAGCTGTCCTTCAATCTGGCCAAGTGTTGCGTAATGTCGTAAAGTCGCACGCGCGAGTCCGCGTGAGGACAAATAAAGTCTGATGGTAGAAAAAAATCAAAATAAATTTACCAGGTATTTATATTTAAAGCAGTATGGGATTTACCCATTCTACTCGCTGATGTCCCCAGTCTGTTGGTATTGGGCATGGTCGGGTACACCAGACTGGCTGTGAGAAGGGACGTCACGCTGGTGAAATACGTGGTGAGGGTGCTGCGCGGTCTAGTGCACCACCCGGAGGTGCTCGAGGTACTTCGGCTGCGCGTCCCAAACGGTTATGTGGGTGCGTGCCGCTGCCCCGCTTTATTAGATGTCCCAAGGGCTAGGACTAACCTACTTAAGTTTGCCCCAATGTCACGAGCCACACGCATCATAAATAGTGTAACATTAGAAGATATTTTTGATAGCCTGCCGAAATTTGTAGAAACGGCACAGAGATATATTGAAAATGATTAATTTTGTTTTTATTAGTTATTGTTATATGGTTCTATGTTAGTCATATATAATTTATGTTTTTAGTTTAATATGTGCTTATAACATCGGATTATTCTGTAAGATGTTATAATGTTTTAAATAAAAATAAATAAATAAATAAACTTATCAGGATATGATTGTCATTTATTCATAAAAGAACTTTCAGATATAAGTGGTCGAATTTGTCTTATCCCGAGAAACAAAGAGAAATATATTTCTTTAACAAAATTTATAACAGTCAATACATCAAATGCTGTACAAATGAAGTTTACTGATTTATTCAATTTTTTAAGCTATCTAGTTTGGGCCAGCTAGTTACAACTATGAGCCCTGAGGATTTTAAAAACTTTTTTTTTACTGATAAAATACATTATTTGATATTGCTCGTAGAAAAGGAATATATTGTTATGATTACATAAATTCTTAGGAAAGATATGATGAGACCGAATTACCATCACCAGCAAAATTCTCTAACAAACTTACTTCCGAGTCTATATCTGATAAAGATTATGAACATGCTTTAAAGGTTTGGAAGATTTTTGATATAAAAAAATTGTGTGAATATACAGATTTGTTTCTAAAATGTGATGTGTTACTTTTATGTGATGTTTTTGAAAAAAACAAAAATATGAGTTTGAAGCACTATGGTTTAGATCCTTGCGATTACGTATCATCGCCTTCATTAAGTTGGGACGCTAAGTTGTTGTATACTAAATAAATTTAGAACTTATATCTGACGTTGAAATGTATCAAATTATAGAAAAAGGAATAAGAGGAGGACTTGCTCAGTGTTCACTCAGATATGCGAAGGCAAATAATAAAAAATATCTTTCTGATTACAAGAGCGAAATGTCTAATTGTTTTCTTATTTATCTTGATTGTGTTAATTTATATGGATATGCGATGATGCAAAAACTTCCAGTAGGTGGTTTTAGATTTCTGAATGAGAACGAAATATTAAATACACACTGAGACAAAATGCAACATCTGATTTTGAAAGAGACTTTTTTAAAGAACAAAATATATTCCGTAATATTCCGTATTTGGGAAAACCATAGAGAATAAAAGAAAACAAATGGATGTTAAACTTGTAAATTTATGGAGAGATGATACAAATCAAGCTATAAAAAATTACGGGGCTGAAAAATATATCAGTGTACCTAACTTTAAGAACTTTTCTGTTTTATCAGTGTTAGGAAGCACAATGATTCTTTGTAGATTTAGAGAGTGATTACACAGCACATGTAAATAATGTTAAATTAGTGTTAGTCTAAGTTTATATCATGGTAATTGTACGGTGCGACCGCACATTGCACAATTGCATTCTCATCAAAATTGAACTGTTATTAATTTCCACTCATTTACTTCAAGTTCAGTTCACATTCAAATCGCGTCACAGCAACACCTCATTATCATTAGTTAAGACAAGTGGACTCAATACACGTACCAAGTGAAAAGCATAGTTTTATTCATTATATCAATCAGTATCAGTATCAAGCGGTAAAAGGCGTATGGTGAAAACCGTACATCTTTTTGGTCCTTCGATTACTGCAATCAGTGGCTATTTGGTTAACAAACAGTGACTATCAAAAATATTATCATTGACTATCAGTACCATTATCAGTGACTATTTTTCCGAATCTATAATTGTGCAGTGCTACTAGCAAGAAAGGAGCACTACCCAGGGAGTTGAGAGCAGAGCAGCATATACAAGTAAGATCGCTTTAATTTATCACTCAGTGAAAAACTTTCTTCAACATCATGAAAGCTATTCACGCAAACCAAGCCGAAATTTTAGAGGCTATGACCAAGCTAGTCGTCAATATCAAGAAGGATAGCGCGAGTCGTAAGGTTGTTGATTATTTTATACGACGTTTGGACACGGTGGAATCTTATTGGGCCGATTTCCAATATAATCATGATCGACTTTGTACGGAGGAAAGGAGGTCTCACCCATACTTTGTTAAGAATGAACATGAGCGAGCAGCGGAGTTGTACAGGTCTGTTAAATCATTTATTAATCAGCAGCAAAGACTGGTAAAAGCAGGGCAATCTGTTGACTCCGATGAAGAGGAGAAGTCTCAGCGGCGAGAGGGACAACCATCAGGTACGTCTTTAACAAGCAGACGAGATGACCAAGCAATAAGACGTTCGTCTACCTAATTGTCCTCAAGAGGAACATCCAGCAAGACGGATGATATGCTCAAAAAGCAATCAAGTAATATCAAAGCATTTCAGCGAACCATAGCGAGTTTTAATTTGTACGAAATTTCCGAGAAGTGGGAAATGGAGGATGCTTTGAAGACGTTACATTCAAGATGGTCTATAATTGATACATTGCACTGGGAATCGGATGGAGAATTAGAAGAAATGGATGAACAGTACGAAAAAGCATATTCTAAGCAAGAGAAAATCTACAACGACTTGAAAAAGGCTATAAATAGCAAGTTATGGTCTGTAGCCCACAAGATTAAGTCAACACCAAAATTGGAAATTCCTATTATCAGCGGGTCGTATCAGCAATGGACGTCCTTCAAGGACTTATTTACCAAAACAATCCACATAAATTATTCTCTGTCTAATGCTCAGAAAATGCAGGACCTCAAAAGCAAGTTGAGAGGAGAACCTGAAAAACTAATCCAACATCTACAAATATCGTCTGATAATTATAACATTAGTTGGGATATTCTGAATCATCGCTACAATAATCTCAAATTAATTTGTAGCTCTCATTTAGATACGTTATTAAACATCTCGGCGTCGCAACAGGCTATCAACAATCACATCAAGCGTCTGCTTGACACCACAGTCCAGAGTTTAAACGCAATCAAGAACTTGGGGGTGGACATTAGTTCCTGGGACCCTTTACTCATACATCTATTGTCTCCGAAACTTGATTCTTCTCTCTTCTTCTTTGAGACTTACGACGACTACGCAGCATCGATAAAAGATCCCAAAGCGTTACCTAAACTACAAGATTTTTTTATCATTCTTAGAAGGCAAGTTCACTGCAATGGAGTCAACATACAGGAAACCAGACAATCATTCATACAAATCAAATTAAAAGCAATCATCGTTTGGAGGGAAAACATCAAGACAAAATTACAATTTGCAACAAACATCCACTGCGTATGGTGAAGTCGTTTCGCAATCCACAAACAGCAAAAACACCAATTCGACGAAAAATTATTATAAGTGCGCTATTTGCAAGACAAATGAACACGGAATTTATTATTGTCAGCAATTCCTCGACATGACACCACAAATTCGACGCAAAACTTTGTCGAAGTTCGATGTATGCCAAAATTGCCTTTATTGTCATCATCATCATCATCAGCCAAAAGACGTCCACTACTGGACGATGGCCTCCCCCAATTGGGGGGGTTCGCCATAATCCCCACGCTTGGCAGGCAGCTTGGGGATCGCAGTGGCTCACCGATTAGTGAGAGGACGCTGCTGCCCGTCCTCCGGTGTCTGGCCGCAGTTTTAAGACGTACCCGGGTCAGTCATTTATTGTCATAATGGTAATATATAGGTATAGGTATAACGGGCTGCTTTCCGCAAATACACGCTTAGGCGCATTTTTTGCGTCGGGGTGGGAATAATATCAGTTTATTCGATCCATCCCAGTTCTTCGAGAAATGCCAGCAGTCGCTTGACGTTGTTGGCTATTTCCCGGAGGGTACCTGGGTTTCCGAAGTACTTGGCCCTGTATGTGGCGACCTCAGGGCAGTTCAGTAGCACGTGGGCTGCCGTTTCTTCCTCCTCCATGCATGCTCTGCATAGAGGACTGTTTGTAATTCCTATAACGAAAAGATGTTTATTGAAAGAGCCATGTTCGGTGAACGCTGCTGTGACTGTCCGAAGTTGTTGCTTCGTCAGTCGAAGCAGTTGGCTGGTTATGCGTCCGTTTATGGCAGGAAGAATTTCCTTTGTCTGACTGCACTCACCAATACCTGAACAGAGGTTTTTATGTTGGTCATTAGTGCGTTGTCTTACCAAACTGCGTAGATAACTGAAGGGGAGTGGCGCTATAGGCTCGGGTCCTACCACGTCCATGCTCGACCCTCTTCTAGCTAGTTCGTCAGCAGCATCGTTACCCCTAGAGCCGCTGTGTCCTTTGATCCATTGGATGGTTATTTTATTATGATTGCCTACCTTATTCAGCTGTTGGTGGCACTCGTATAACAGCCCGGAGTTGCCGGTGTAGCCGTTAAGCGGTTGTAGAACCGCCATACTGTCCGAGAGTATGCGAATAGGGTATTCCTTAACACCTCTAGCTAAGGCCGCTGAGGCCGCTAGAGTGATGCCCATGCACTCTGCTTGGAACACTGTGTTATGGGCCCCCAGGGGTATGTATATCAGATATGTTTAGGTCCTCCGAGAAAATACCTGATCCGGTACCTGTGCTGGTTTTGGACCCATCCGTGAAGATTTGAAGTTCTATAGGGCATAGCCCTGAACTTCGTTGTTCTTCGTGGAGTTGTATTTTGTATTTTTTGTCGAAGGTGAACTCTTTTGGTATGCGGTCATTGACTGCCTGCATGATGGGGAAGTCTCCATAGAGTTCATCAAGTATAGTGGTGTGTGTGTTGAGTGTTTTATAGTTTTTTCAGAGCCCCAGAGACCTTAGTCTCACCGCTGTCATGGCTGCTTCTTGCTGTATAAATAGGTGTAGCGGTGGGAGATCTAGCATGGCTTCCACAGCTGCAGTCGGGGTGATCCTCATGCAGCCAGTAGTTGCCAAGCAAGCAAGTCTCTGAGTTCGTTGTAGTTTATTTGCTATTGTGCCTACCTTGGTTTTATGCCACCATACTATGGAGCCGTAAGTGAGCATAGGGCGGATCACCGTCTTGTATAGCCACAGGATTATTTTAGGGGAAAGTCCCCATCTTTTCCCTATCATTCTCCTGCACTGCCAGAAGGCGATACTGGCTTTGTTTATTTTGTTTTCTATGTGTTTACTCCAGTTTAATTTGCTGTCCAGAGTGACGCCTAAGTACTTAACTTCTGTGGACAGTTGGAGTTCGGTGCTGAACAGTTTTGGTAGTCGATAGTGTCCCAGTGTTTGTTTTCGGGTAAACATGACCAGTTCCGTTTTGGTGGGGTTGACTGACAGGTCGTATTCTTCACACCAGCGTTCTACAGTTCGCAGTGCTTATTGTGTGAGATCACAGATGGTGCCTGTCACCTTACCTGAGATGAGGATGGCGAGGTCGTCTGCGTATCCTATAATATAGTCTAGGTTTGCATTTAGCCTTGAAATCAGATCGTTTATGACGAGATTCCATAGTAAGGGTGATAGAACTCCACCTTGGGGGCAGCCTCTGGCTATTATGGCTGATGAGTCATTTCCCTCAAGGCGGACCACCCGCTTGCTGAGCATGTTTGTTATCCAGTCTATGAGCATAGGTTCGACGCCATGTCTCAATAGAGCTGTGTTGATGCTGGAGAAGTTCGTTTTATCGAAAGCCCCCTCGATGTCAATAAAAGTACCTAGGCAGATGCTTTTTTTTTTGAATTGCTTCCTCTATTTTGCCGACCACCAGATGAAGCGCAGTCATAATGGTAATGCTTGCATTTCAAATAAATGGTGTCGCGAATGTAATGGAAATCACAATACATTACTACATGCAGCATTTATGCAATCAAGCCGCACATCCGTTGCTAGCACAGCAAAAGGAAGTGGCAATACGACACGCGTCACGAGTTCCGTAGCGCCGCAACTGTTACGAGGAAACTCGCACGTGTAACTGCAACAAAACACGCCGTAAGTACTTTTGCCTACTGCAATGATCAAGGTCCAAGCAGAGGATGGATAGTTTCAAACTTTGCGAGCGCTGTTAGAACAAGGCTCACAAATGTCTCTCATCAGTAAAATTACGGCACAATTTCTGAGAATATCGCGCAAGAAATGCCCGGGCGTGATTTGGGAAATAGGTGAAAAGGAAAGCAACTGCAAGGGAGTTATGAATATCAAGTGTACGTCAGTTAACAACAACTCTGAGTTTGAAATAGATGTTTACATCATGAATAAGTTAGCTAAAAAATTACGTAATAGCTCATTCCATAAACCAAAATGGTCATATTTGAACAACATTACATTAGCAGATCCAGATTTGAACATCAGTCGACCTGTCGATTTAATCCTTGGCAGTAGTGTATACTCAAAATTATTATTGGAAGGAGTTTGTAGAGAAACCGATGATTCGGCATCAGCCCAAAATACTAGATTAGGCTGGATATTAAGCGTAGATATTATACAATCATTTCAATGTAACGCCATCTTGCATAATCTGGACGACATTCAGAAATTCTGGGAAATAGAAGACATTAAGACAAAACATCATTATCATCAGGAGATCAGCAGACTATTGATTATTATCAAAAAACTACGACACGGCAAGAGGATGGTCGATATGAAGTAAAATATCCTCTAAAGCCTAATTATGCGGAGATGTTAGGTACTTCGAAACCGAAAGCTGTAGCGCAGTTCAAATCACTAGAGCAAAAGTTTAAGAAACATCTTGACGTCGAAGAAGAGTATCAAAAATTTTTGATCGAATATCGAGAATTAGGTCACATGAAAATTGCGAGCAACAGTTTGTAGGGGTATGGTGGTTAGGGATACTCAATGAAGGTCTCGGAACTCTATTATAAACAAACATATCGTGTTACTTGAGCGCAAATTCTTAAAATACAAGCTCAACAGAAACGTAATAGCACTCAGTATGTGGAACTTCTGAATGCATTGTACTTATTTTTAACTAATGCATAACAACAAATTTAACCGACATCAGTGATAATAAAAAATACATAATATCACACACATTTCACTACGGTTGCTGTTGTTCTCCGTATGATGCTGATTAGGCTATTCGTGCGAAGGTACAAAATTTACGTTTCACAGATTCTGTCAGCGACAATCACCAGTGTACTGCCTGATCCATGTGAGATGACACGTTGCGCTTTCCAACACATTTCCAACATATGTCTTCGCCCCCAAGTGTGATTCTCGAATTCGACGCGCGCACTGTCCTGTAAATTGCCACCGACGGTTGTATGTCATCTCCAGTGGCCCGGGTATGCTGCGTATCGTCATCTTGGTGCGGAATTTTCTCTCGCCTCCAAGGTCAACACGCCTTACGCCTCGACGCATACACTATTCCTTAAAGTACCGCCGCCGTGTACCGCCCGGTAATTCCAATTCGAGTTGCATCTTCTGGTCGCTCCTGTCGGCAATTCTATGCATGTTCTGTGTAGTCAGGTCCTTGGCCCTCTTGGCTCCAACTAAAAGGGCGAATCGTCTCCCATCTTTCTGATAACAGGTTAACTCCGTGCGCATCCTCTGTTGCCACGCTGCACATGCGCGTTCGCTGTTGCCTCGCTGGCCATGCGCGCGTGCTCGATGCCACGTTGTCCACGTCCGCGTGTTCCGTTCTCACGGTATCATCGCCAAAAGTTGCGTGTTCTTTGTCGAGGGTCACCTATGTAGGGGTATGGTGGTTAGGGATGCTCAATGAAGGTCTTGTTGAATATATATCTATATCTTTACTGGTACCAGGTTACAAATACATAGGACTAAACTAACGACCTGACTATACGGTTGCGGGGAGACGACTGCTGCGCCGCGCTAATACAATAGTGCGCCTGAGTACACAAAACGAATGCGTCAGCAGCGTCCCTACAAGTTTAAAACCTGTTTTTTTTAACCCATCATAGCGTACTGCGTCCTGACTCAACGACTACCAAATTAAGAGTTGTGTTCAACGCGTCTGCTAAGACAGCGTCAAACTTCAGCCTAAATGACGTCATGGAAACTAGACCAAATTTACAGCAAGACCTTCAGTCTCTGATTCTCAAATGGAGACAGTACAAAATCGCCTACACAGCGGATATTCCGCTAAATTAGGATACATGAAAATGATCAGCGATTTCAGAAGATTGTTTGATGAAACTCATCAACAGAACCCATACAGGATTATCAGCTAACCACTGGCACTTACGGCACCAAGGCCGCACCTTTCCTCTCTTTGATGACATTAAAACAACTTGCATGTGATGAAAAACCCAACTACACAAACAGTTTAGCGACAGAAGTCGACGATTAATTGCTCGGATCCCATTCACCTGAATCAGCACAAATGCTAACAAGAGACTTAATCAAACTTTTGAAGTGGGGAGGTTTCAACCTCAGGAAGTGGAAATCATACGTTCCTGAGTTATTAGACCACATATCAACCGATAACAACACTCAAGAGACTTTTAATTTCAAACAATCAGAACAAACGAAGACCTTAGGTCTTATATGGGATCCCAAGAATGCTAATTTCCGGTTCGAATTAAAAATCGAACTATCAACTACTCCAGTGACTAAAAGATCATTATTATCAGATATCTCGAAGTTATTTGACCCCTTGGGATGGCTGTCGCCTCTATCCACAAGGCTTAAAATATTTTTTCAACACGTATGGTCACGTAACATCAATTGGGGTGATGCCGTGCCCGAAGATATTCTAAAAGATTGGATGAGCATTAGAGACAACATTAATCATGTAAATCAATTACAAGTGTCGCGTTGGATAAATACAAAAGAACACGACAGTATTGAATTACATGGCTTTTGCGATGCGTCACAAAAGGCATATGCGTGTGTCATATACTGTCGAATCAAAGGGAGCGAGCAGTCAACACCAATACTACTAGTTGGGAAAAACAAGACTTGTTCCGGCCAGCAAATCAGTATCGTTACCAAGACTGGAGTTATCAGGAGCTCTATTACTGTCAAAATTGATATCTAAGGTTCAGCAGAGTTTATCAAATTACAACCTAAATATTTACGGTTGGGTTGACTCAATGATTGTGTTAGGATGGCTAACTGGGGAACCAACAAGATGGAAATCATTCGTAGCGAATCGTATACGTCAGATAACTTCAATCATGCCCGCCAATTGCTGGCACTTCGTTAAATCATCAGACAATCCTGCTGATTGTGCCAGTCGAGGTCTGAATGTGATTCAACTTGAGGATCATTCTCTGTGGTGGAAGGGTCCTTCGTGGCTTCGGAGTTACAACTCAGAGAAGGAAGCAATATCAATAGTCACCACAGAGGAAGAAATCAAAAGGAATTACAACAAATTACAAGTGAACGTAACTCAGCAAAATAACAATAGCAACAGTGTATTACGTAACCTGTATATCAAAGTACAGTTCAATCATACGACTTATAAGGATTTATGCTATGCTTTTACGATTATTTAAACATTTACGATTTAAAGAAAAGGCACAAACAAGATATTTGACACTACAAGAAATAAGAGTCGCAAAGATGAAGTTAATAAAATGTGTTCAAGAAGTTGATTTTTCAGAAGACATACATAAATTGCAATAAGGCAAACCTACATATATCAAGCAAGAGCAAAATATTGGAACTGAATCCGTTTCTTGATCAAGACGGAATTATTCGGGTCGGCGGAAGGCTCAAACATGCCAACATCGATCATCAGATGAAACATCCAATAATCCTATCAAAAACCAGTCGGTTAATGGAACTCCTAATTAATGAATCCCATGTTCTAGCATTTCATGGTGGACCTCAGCTAACATCAGCGTTTATACGACGAAATATTGGATTGTTGGTGAAATTAGAGCAATCAAATTCCGAGTCCGGCGTTGCGTTAAATGCCGTCGTCACAACCTTAGCAATCAGCATCAAATTATGGGGTATTTACCACCAGAAAGGACGAACCCGTCACGCCCTTTTCAGAATGTTGGTGTAGACTATACAGGTCATGTTTTTATAAAAGTCAACAAGGGTTGTGGAATAAGGACTACCAAAGGTTATGTTGCCGTATTTATCTGCCTGGCAACTAAAGCAATTCACTTGGAGTTAGTATCGGATTTAACAACATCGTCATTCATAGCAGCTCTTCGCAGGATGATTGCCCGGAGAGGACTCCCACGTAATTTATTCAGCGATCAAGGAACCAACTTCACTGGAGCCAATAAGGCCTTGCGAGACGATTATAAAGAAATCATAAGAATATTTGATGAAGAGTTTCAGGCAGAAATAACAAAAATGTGTATTTAATGGCACTTTAACGCACCTTTATGGCCATCAGTAGGAGGACTATGGGAAGCAGCCGTTAAAAGCCTTAAATATTACCTTAAAAGAGTAGTGGGGGAGCAACAATTAACGTTTGAAGAGTTCAGTACAATACTTTATCAGTTGGAGGCTTGTCTAAATTCAAGACCATTATGTCCGTTACTCACTTTTTGTCAAGTGGTCCAAATTTAACACTGTATGAAACAGAGAAATATTTACGTACAAGATGGAATTTATCTCAAAGAATTTATCAAGATATTTGGAAGCGCTGGCGTTGTGAATAGTTGACGAAATTAAATGCAAGGAGCAAATGGAGACGCCCTTGAGAGAACCTCAAAGTTGGGGACTTTGTGTTAATTCATGACGCTAATCTGGAATCCACCAGGAAAGTGGGCAATGGGAAGGGTGACACAAGTGCACCCTGGCAGTGATGGATTCATTTATTCATTTATTTATTTATTTATTCATAACAACAATTATAAGCTTACAGTATAAACCAAAGCGCTTAAAATGTGATACTAATCATTCAAATTATACTTAGGTACTTATAGTTTGGAAATTATACAAATGAAATTATATTATATTAAATCATTGACTAGAAATTATACAATTAAAATTATATTTAATCATTGACTAGAAATTAAACAAATAAAATTATATTGAAATTATTGACTAGAATGGAAATTATGGAATTAGCAATTGACATTTTAATTAAACAGTTGAATTCAATAATTATACCTAATGTTAAATTTTGTGACAATTTTTATTTATCGTTTAGTCTCGTCTAAGTAAAGTATGACACTTTTTGCGATAACATTAGGTGTATCAAAGAATATATCAACATCTGGATGCTTCTGCAAAAAATCATTGATTAGCTTGATAGCTTTAGCAGTAGGACTACGTGCGGCTTGAGGAGAACGCCATGTAGGTGGATAAGTGAGTAATCTGTGTTGCCGTCGTCCACTGCCTCGCATATATTGGTCGGGTACATAGAAACAAATACACTCCAGTACCGAAGGATTGTCCACCTTACCGATCAGTAATAAATAATAATGCATTAGGTGTACATATTCCCGCCTGAGTTCGAGAGTATCAAGACCTACCATCCCAGACACAAACATGGAAGGGTATAGAAATGGATAATATCCGAATTGACGTTTGTATAGGTACCGGGCAAATTTTCGCTGTATTTTTTCGATCATAAGTGCATATATTTTTTCTTGGGGACTCCATACCACTACATTATATTCTAATTTACTACGAACATAAGAATTGTAAAGCAGTTTTATAACATGAAGGTTTTTAAATTGAGAGGAAGTTCTAATTATGAACCCTAAAGATTTATTGGCGTCTTTACATATTTTAGATATGTGTTCGTGAAAATTCAGTTTGCTATCCAGAGTTAATCCTAGATCTCGCATTGTAGAGACACGTTCGACTGGTGTACCCTCAAGTTCATACGTGTAATAGATTGGGGATCTGGACCGAGAGAAAGAAATTATTTTACATTTAGAAATGTTAAGTGTCAGTTTATTTTTTTTACTCCATTCGACTACTTCATCAATATCATGTTGCAGTGCCGCGCAATCGTCAGTTTGGCAAACTGAAAGAAATAGCTTTAGGTTGTCGGCGAACATAAGGCATTTAGCCTTGGCGATGACATTCGGTAGATCATTTACCATAATTAGAAAGAGGGTGGGCCCTAGAGTACTGCCCTGACTCACTCCAGAACGAGTATAATATTCTTGAGATTGGTAGCCTCCAACCTTAACATACTGTTTACGATCTCTCAGATAATTTGCCATGAATTTCAGGAGTTGAGTGCTGAATCCAATAGAGGAGAGTTTCATTAACAAAATATCATTATCAACAAGATCAAAGGCTTTCTTGAAATCAAAGTAGGCTGCGTCAATTTGGCAGCCTGACTTTACCGAGGTACTAACGTAGTCAACAAACTCAATGTGGTTGGTCAAGGCAGAGCGCATAGGCCGAAAACCGTGTTGACAATTATCGAGACGCCTACCAATCTGGCCAAAGATAGAATGATTGAGAATGGATTCAAAGATTTTGCCAAGGACTGATAACACTGCGATAGGTCGGTGATTGGTGACATCGGTTGAGGACCCAGATTTAGGCACTGGAGTTACCCTGGATATTTTCCATTTAATAGGATAGATACCTTGTTGAAGGGAAGCATTATAAATATATAAAAGAGGTTCTTCTAAGACTGAAAGGCAATCCTTGACTAGAAATGCTGGTATATTATCAAGGCCACAAGCAGAAGATGCTTTAAGACGACGTACTGCCCATCTCAATTCTGCCACTTGTATATGTTCTATGGATATATCTGAAACATTATCCGTATGTTTTGCATCTCGCTCTGACGCCTCTGCATCTAGCATCGGAGTATTATTATGAAATACAGAACCAAAGTATTGTGCAAACGCATTAGCAGCTTCCTGTCCTTCTACTACTTCATTTCTGTAAATAAATTCCTTACAATGCTCCCTATTTTTACGTTTGTCCTTTACATATTTCCAAAAAGCTGAGGGATCGCAATTGATATTGTTTTCAACTGTGTTAATATAGTTGTTGAACGCCGCATCAATAAGTTCCTTTACTTTGGCTCTGTAGTATCTATATAATTCTTTGTTAAACTGTAGTCTGTATATTTTAAACTTTTTCAAATTGAAGTACTTCAGCTTTATATAACGTATAATCTCTTTTGTATACCATTTTGGATAGACATATTTATTATTGAATGCACTTAGTTTACGAGGTACATGGTTACTTATAACATTATACAATTTGGAATAAAATGAATCTACGGCTTCGTTAACATCGTGCTTATTTAACATGTCTATCCAATTTATTTCGGCAATATCCGAATATAGGCCCTGAAAATCTGCCCTACGAAAATTCCACTCAGAGTTCGAACACGGACCTCGCCTTTCACGGACCAGTACGGTCTTGACCGTGATTTTGCGCGCACGCGAGGTTGTTGACCTCTGCTACGATGATGGATAACGCTACGAAAATATTAAAATGTTCTAATTGTAATATTGTCATTTGTGAAGCTTTAGCCTTTGTTCAAAATAAAATAGATGTTATGACGGAAGAAAGCCTCGTACATATATGTGAAAGTGCTTTTAGTTCGGATGAGATTGAAGTAGCGAAATCGTTACTATTTGAATCGGTGAGCAAGCGGTTAAAGATCAGAACACGTCAGGGGAAGACATTGAGGAATATTGAAGATATCATCTGCCTGTTTAAAGAAACAGATCCCGAACAGGTACCTATATTTGTGGCAAAAAATTTAGAAAAACTTCCACCCGTCACATTTGATCATGTCGATGTGACGCCCTTACTTAAGAGAATACTCCTTTTAGAGAAATCCGTGCATGACATTCCACTTAATTATGTATCTAAAAGTGAATTAAAATATAATATTATGGGACATTATAAAGAGAACTCATTTCTAACTCAAGAGCAAAATGTTAATAGAAAAAGGGGAGGTGGATTAAATAATACGATTGACAGCGGACCGATGGCACTATCAACGTCATGCAACAATGTATCATTCACGGACGAAGTAAACGAGCCCAGTGAGTGTTCATCTCTTTCACATAAATCAGTAAACAAATCTATGCGTTCTTGTCACTCATCGCCGATTATTGAGACACGAATGAATGAGAAGGTGCAACTGCCGGTGAGATGCGGCAGCGCAGCGAGCGAGAGCGGGACAGCAGCTGAGTGCATGTTGCGCCGTAGCGCTAGCACTGATACTGATGTTAGCGCGCCGCGACCGGTTCTAGCTATGGTGAATGAAACAGCTGTGGAGCGCACTGGCAGGTTGGTGAATACTGTTATTGTTAACGATGAGAAGTCTAATAATTTAAACAATTTAACTAAGAATGCACTATCGCCACCGAAACACGTCTCTTTTGCAGACGTACTTCAGAGAGAGGGTGAATGGAAGATGCCAGAGAAGGATGAGGCGTGGCATTTGGTACAGAGACAGAGATTTAAAAATCGTTTGATTAGTCAGACAGGCAGTGCGGTTACTGATTCTAGTGAGAATAGCTCCAGGTTCAAAGCGGCAGACACGAAAGTGCCACTACTTATATCTAACGTGCATAGGGATGTAGCTGAACAAGATATTATTAATTACATATACGAGAAAACGCGACAAACAGTATCGTTGGTAAAAATCAAAATGAAGTATGAAAGGAACTACAACGCCTACAAACTATATGTAACAAAACATAAAATCGCCACGTTCCTGGATGACAAGTTATGGCCATCAGGTATATCGTTCAGACGTTTTGTGAACTTTTACGAGAATAAAAAAAAAAAAAAGGGCCTTGAAGATGTAGTACAGAAAGACAAATTAATAATAATATTGATGGATACTTACAGCAAAATAATAAGTTTTGACTGTAAATCTATGAAGAGATCTGTAGAAGGAATCAGGACGTTATGCTCAACAGCCGATGTGGTAGCCCTCCAGGAGACCTGGCTGCTGCCGCATGACTTGCCGCTGCTCAATACGATTGACGACAAGTTCGGGTGCACCGGCACGTCTGCGATCGACACTACGACGGGTGTACTCAGCGGGAGGCCCTATGGCGGTGTGGCGCTGTTGTGGCGTAAGAGTGTGTTTGAGTCTGTGTCCGTGATAGAATGTAGTAACGTGCGTGTCTGTGCGATAAAGATAACCGTGTGCGGTAGGTCGGCAGTACTCTTTAGTGTATATATGCCTACTAACTCTTACGACAACCTACCTGAGTTTACCGCATGTTTTGGTGCGATTCGATCGGTAATTGAAATGGAGGAGAACAATGGATTTGAGGCCTTTTATATATTGGGCGACTTTAATGCCCACCCAAATGAGTTGTTTTACAATGAAATGTTAGATTTTTGTGTGGATCTTGATTGGCTTTGTATAGATTTAAATATGTGCCCTAAAACTACCTATACATTTTATAGTGATGCTCACGGTTGTACTAGATGGTTGGACCACTGCATCGTCACAGAGTCAGCACGGGATTCAGTCGTTGGTGTTACTGTGCGCTGTGACGTGTATTGGTCGGACCACTATCCACTCGTAGTGGAATGTAATCTAAATAAGCTTAAGCCTAAAGTTAATAAGTTGGTAGCGGAAAAACCTGTAAACCGTGTTGTGTGGGGCGAGAGACAGATACAGCAAATTAATCGGTACCATGACATTTGTCTTTCAAATTTACGGTTAATAGACTTTCCACATGAATTGAGTGAATGTTGTGATGGTTTTTGTGCTAACAAAGAACATCACGTGGTTCTTGATAAAATGTATGAGCAAATTACTGGTACGCTATCTCGAGCAGCCATTCAAACATATAGAAAAAAGTGTCACAGGAAGGGAGGATACGTCATTGGGTGGAATAAGCACGTGGCGGGCCCACATCGGGAGGCGCGGCGTAGATTTCAAATATGGAATTTAGCTGGGCGACCTAAATGGTCGAATCTTTGATGGGATGTCGGAGGCGAGGAGACATTTTAAAGCTAAATTAAAATGGTGTCAGGTTAGACAAGAGCAATTTAAAATGGACCTCCTTGCATCCGACCACTCCGCTAAGGATTTTAAAAGCTTTTGGAAACATACCAACAAAATGAACGTTAGGCCTAGCTTCCCGATGAGTGTCGGGGGTTCTGTTGACCACAAAAACATTGCTCAGGCTTTTAGAGAGCATTTTACTGTACGGTCGCCCTTAGGTCCGACGTCTGATGAGGTGAGAGATGGTGAACCCATTGTGACGAGGCAGAATGTAAAGATACCTGCCAAGAGTGTGGATAAAATTATTAAAAAAATGCAGCGTGGAAAGTCTCCTGGTCACGATGGGCTCAGTGTCGAGCATTTTAAATATGCGGGGGTCCATTTGCCGAGAGTACTATCCATGTTTTTCAGTCTGTGCATCGGTCACTCGTATCTGCCGGAGCCGCTAATGCGGACAATAGTTGTTCCTATAGTCAAAAATAAAACGGGTGATACGTCTGACATAAGTAACTATCGGCCCATCTCACTTGCGACCACAACAGCTAAGGTGCTTGACAGTCTGCTGAACAGTCGCCTCAATGCACAGGTTGAGTTGCACGATGCCCAGTTCGGGTTCAAAGCAGGAGTCTCAACAGAGAGCGCTATTCTGAGTCTGAAGCGAACTGTCATGTACTACACAGCGAGGAGGACGCCGGTATACGCGTGTTTCCTCGACTTGTCAAAAGCTTTTGATCTAGTTTCATATGATATACTGTGGGACAAGTTGAGGGACGCGGGTGTATCGGCGGAGTACACCTCCCTCTTCAAATACTGGTACTCTAATCAAAAGAACCGGGTGAGGTGGGTGGGTACTCTGTCAGACGAGTACAGGCTGGAATGCGGAGTTAGACAGGGGGGGTTAAGCTCGCCTCTGCTATTTAATCTGTATATCAACCAGCTTATCGAGCTACTGAGCAGTACACATGTCGGCTGCCATATTGATGGAACATGTGTCAATAATATAAGCTATGCAGACGATATGGTGCTGCTCAGTCCATCGATAGGTGGGTTGAAGAAGTTACTATCGATCTGCGAGGCATATGCGGAGGAACATGGCTTAATATACAATTCGAAGAAGAGTGAGCTCCTTATATTTAAAGCGCCAAAGCAGCAGCAGCGCAGTGTTCCGCCCATAAGCCTCAACGGCGTAGCGCTAAATATTGTCAATAGTTTTAGATACCTCGGCCACATTGTCACAAGCGACTTAAGGGACGACGGAGATATAGAGAGGGAGCGCAGGGCGTTGTCTGTGAGGAGCAATATGCTCGCCCGCAGGTTTGCTCGTTGTACTACTAACGTCAAAGTAACCCTTTTCAAGGCGTTCTGTCAATCGTTTTACACGAGTGGCTTGTGGGTGTCATACACGCGGCGAGCCTACAATGTCCTGCGTGTTCAATTTAATAATGCCTTCAGGATGCTGTTGGGACTGCCATGGCGCTGTAGCGCGTCGGGAATGTTCGCGGAGGCTCGCACAGATGGTTTCCACGCCATCATGCGAAAGAAAGCGGCCTCCTTACTACAGCGCCTGCATGGTAGTGACAACAGCATTTTGAAAATGATTGCAGCCAGACCAGACTGCCCCTTCCAGAGGTACTGGGTGGGGACAGTCATAAATCTGAAAAATAAATTGTAAAAACTAACAATACTAACTTATTTACTTAAGCACTATTGTTACTAACACATTTACTAACAAAACTATGGACTGAAGTCTGAAAATAAACTTATTTTATTTATTTATTTATTATTTGCTGATGGCCCGCTCGTGGTTGCACTTCTTGGTAATGTGAGCAGTATCTCGAGGGGAGGGTGATACGCATCGATTGGGACAAGCGGTTCAACATCAGATGACACATGAATACTTCCAGAAATATTAGTTAATATTAAATCCAAGATGTATCCATATTCGTTATGAATATTATTACATTGTTGCAACTTACAATATTCTAGAAAGTTATTAAACTGGGTAGTAACGGATTTATTACAAGATTTTAAATTAAAATCGCCAAGTATAACAAAATGGTACTCAGAATATTGATTAATCGCATTTTCAATACAGGTCAAGACATCAAGATATTGTTTTTCACTATAACTAGGAGGTAAGTATACCGCACATACAAAAAATTTAACATTTCTCCAAGTAATAACAGCAAATATCAATTCCTTGTCGTCAGTAAGGTCATCCACGTTTGTGATTCTCTTGACTGTATAACAATTCTTGACCGCCAAAAGAACACCACCCCATCCGACATCTCCAGCACGATCTTTTCTTAATACAACATAGTCCGAAGGAAATAATTCAGCGTCATAAACAGAACTATTAAGGAAAGTTTCTGTAAGAATAATAAGATCGCAGGTTGACGCGAATGCGGTGACGTTGTTGTGAAACATAGTAGTTTTTGAACGAAGGCCCCTGACATTTTGATAGTATATTGGTATTTCCTTAGTAACTTGAGTTTGCCTATTACTCTTGGACTTGTTTTTATGTTTATTTTTAGTAAGAATAGTTTTAGTAGTTATTTTATTATTATTGCGCGAGAAAAAACTTAGAATTTCTAGTGTCTATATTGTCAATGTTTATAACGGGTTTTTCAATAAGGGCGGGTAGATGTTGAAATGAAATAAATTAAGCTGTGAGTGAGGTATTTACAAAATTCTTTTTTTATTTGAAAGGCCCTTATATGCCATTATGTGTGGAGTCAAATGCCCGCCTCGGCTTCTTACGGTGGCACGGATCCGAGTGGTCCAATTTTCAATGACTCTTCCGCATAGATCCGGCTGAATTTTACCGATGGCCTGTGTTATGTTCACCTTAAGGGCATCGGTCGATTGTGGTTTATTCGCATAGACCTGCGACTTCAAGAAACCCCACAAGAAAAAGTCTAGCGAGGTCAAATCGCATGACCTTGGCGGCCAATTTACATCACCCCTGCGAGAGGTGTCGACTGATTGTTTAGCGAACCAGTTGTCTCAAATTTGGTCACCAAATGTTGGAGCGTCGACTGTGAAGGGCCACCACGTCTACCGTAAAATTGGCGCAATGCGTGCAATGTTTGCACTAACGAACACTCATTTTGATAATAAAGTTTTATCATTTGAACGTGCTGTTCAATCGTGTAACTTGCCATGGTGGTTTGGCATAAGTAACTGAATAAGAAACATAAGATTTGACAGATGTCACCGAAACAAAATGGCCGTTACGGGCCGCCAAAATCTACCCGCGCCAATTGAAAAACCTTTTATTAATATGTTGCTGTATATACATTTAATTCCATGTTTATTTACTTTTCCGGTGTTATATGAGAACATGTCCAGACAAACAGCGCGATTTGTGTCATAAAAGTATGCGCAATTGTTATTTTGAAGTTCTGAATACAAAAGATTATTAAATAGTTCGACTTTATAATTATAAATAGGGGCGCCGCATATGTATGTAGGTGTACATATGACTATATTTGTGTTGGTAATATGTTCGAGGGCTTTCGTTATTGTTTTGACCACTGCCGTTAAGTCACAATTAGTTTGGAAATCTTGGTCTCCTATCATTATAATACAATAGTCCATCATATTGTAGTCAATTAATTTCTTATCAATATTCTCAAGCAAGTGTTTGATGTTACAATTAGGTGTGATATAGCGAATATATTCAAACTGGCCGCTGAACGTATCTTCAATAGATTGTAGTGTACCATAAGAGCTACTGTTAGTAAGAATACATAGTTTATTTTTTTTTATTAGATTTGTTGTTAAATCGGTACATGTTTGAGTGGCTTCATCTTTCGTGCTCCTTTGACAAGATTGAGATTGAGGTTGAGTGAGCTGTATTACGTCCATACATGAAGTAGATCCGAGAATGTTAACAGAAGTACTGTCCTCAGCACTATTGTTGCCTGGATACGTCAGAGTAGTCACACTTCAAGCAAAAAACGGTTCAATGCGACGACCCATCGTCAAGCTAACACCATTGCTAGATTATTCAGACGACGAAGATGACAAACAAGTGTCGCGATCAGTCCAACAGGATACCACAACATCACCACAACTCAGTCAAACCCGAAGGAGTAAAGGACTCAGTTACACAATCGCAACCATAATGTCCTTACTATTTCTTGTGTTATCTTTGATATGCCAAGCGCAAGGTACAGGTGTACAACATAACACAATTACAAGGCAAACAAGCAATTTATTTTGACAAAATATGAAAAATGAATCTAATCCAAGAACAATGAAAAATAGTAGTCTATTACGACATGCAACCTTATTGGCATGTATCAAAAATGTTTAGCATGTATATGAAACACCTTGAAAACCTATGGACACAAACAAAAAGTCGATCCCATTGTGACGTTATCATGTTACAATTACGTCACGGATTTAAGGAACTGGAGTACTACAACTATATGTTGCTCAATCAGCAAGTTGAAACGCATAAGCGCACGCGACGAGGTCTTATCAATGGGATCGGTTACGTTGCGAATAGTCTCTTCGGCGTACTCGACGAACATTTCGCCGAACAATATCAACGAGACATTACCTTAGTCAGACAAAATCAAAACCATTTAGCACTTCTTTGGCGTAACCAAACATCTATCATTGAAGCAGAAAACAACTTACTTAAATGAGTGGAGCAGACCATGGAAAAACAACATGAAATATTTAACCAGCATTTGATAACCTTTTTTTTTTTGCGGTGCGGATGCGACCGCAGGTGGCGGGGCAGGCGACTTCTTCGCCTTCGCCTTCTTGGCCACCGTCGACCACAGAACCTCAGCGGCCAATGCGCTCCCAGCTTGGGTCACCTGTGAGGTCGATGCCATTGCATGAGGAGCAAACTGCTCCAGTGCAGCGGACGCCGCACCCGCGGCGAGCACAGCAGGTAGCTCCGCAACTGGAGCCACTTTGACCGCATTACGGCGCCTCTTCTTTTTCCCCTTCGTCCCAGCTTGGGAGTCGGTGGAAGACATCTCGGCAGGTGGCGCCTGTGCAACCGGCGCCTGTAAAGCGGGCGTCGGTATAATTGACGCAGAGCCTGCCCTCCTGGTGTCGGCCGCATGGGGTGGGCGAAGTCGCTTTTCCGGCAGGAGCCGGGACTCTAAGGAGGCCAACTTGGCGTCTATCAAGCTCCCGATTTCGAGGGCAATGGAGCGCCGAAGGTTGGCCTTGGCATCGGAAGATACACCTGCCGGAGCCACGGCCGAGGTCGCTGCCGTTGTGGCGGCCTAACTGGAACCCGCCTGAGTATCTCCTTGTCCGCGGAGAAGGCTGATTTCCGCCGACGTTTTGGTAATTTGCGCCGAAAGGCTGGCAATCTGGGAGCGCAGATCCACGTTCTCCTTCTCTAACCTCTCGAAGCCTGCTCCAGGTGAAAGATACCGCTGCTCCTTCACCAAAGCCGCCGCATTCGTCCGCCGCACAGCCATGCAGAGCTGGTGGGCATATTCCCCCCTTAGGTTGCGGGATTTGTCCGAAACCTGCTCTACCTCGAGGAGACTGGCTTCAATGCAGGCGTTCGAACATTGGCTGCGCCTGCATATCCCTCGCCAAGTCCTTAGGGCTAGGCATTTTAGCCTTCGCTCGGGTGGTGGATGGGAGCCCGAGTAGCTCCGCATCCGTTTCGCCTGCCGCGGCATTTGCTCCGACCGGCTTTTTAGCTGCCGGCAGCTGCGCTCCTTTCGGCAGCGCCCGCTTACGCGTACGGGACGCTAGCGAGGTTACGGACGAGGCGAGCGACATCTGAGATGTGTCCGACTCTTCAGATCCACTCGCCGGGTCAGCACCATTTGCGACACTGCTGCCGCAGCGTCCAGAGGCGCTTTCCTCCTTTGCCCCTGCACTCGGGTTAGAGCTGGTAACCGACCCCACACCGAGAGTAGTGGTATCGTTTTGAAGCTCGCTGTTAGCGTAGATATCGCGAAAGCCTTCGATTGGGTTTGGCATAAAGCGCTTCTGGCGAAGTTACCTTCTTACGGCATCCCCAACGGTCTCTGCAAGTGGATTGGCGACTTTTTGCATAGTCGAAGCATTAGAGCTGTCGTTGACGGAGCCTGTTCTAAGACCATGGAAATTAATGCCGGAGTTCCACAAGGGTCCATGCTATCGCCCATGCTGTTCATCCTGCATATCAATTATTTATTGGAAATTAGCAATATTCACTGCTATGCGGATGATAGTACGGGTGATGCCCAATACACAGGCCGGGCAAATGTCTCTCGGGTTTATGTAGAGAAGAGCAGGGAAGAACTTGTATCTCTAGTAGAAGGCTCTCTTGAGCAAGCTTTGGGGTTCACAAACCCTTGTGCAGTTTAACCCCACTAAGACAAGCAATCGCGTTCACCGCAAAAAAGATTTCATTTTCTGTGGCTCCGCGGTTTCAGAGCATTCCTCTCACCTTGTCCAAGAGCATCAACATATTGGGCGTCGACATCTCCAGCGAGGTCCAGTTTCGTAGTCATCTTGAGACTAAGCTGGAATTACGTCGAAAAAGCTCGGTGTACTCAATAGAGCAAAGCGGTACTTCACGCCGAACCAGCGTTTTCTATTGTACAAAGCGCAGGTTCGGCCATACTTGGAGTACTGCTCGCATCTCTGGAGTGGTGCACCAAAGTACCAGCTGCAACGTTATTCGTCGTCCACTGTTATTTTTAATTTACGTAAATAAATCTGTCTAACCAGTGGCGTATTTTAAGATTCAGCGCCCCGGGGCCTGTAAAGTTTGCCGCCCCATGAATGAACGAAAAAAAGCAAAAACTTTTAATTATAAAATAAAATCCAGCAGTGTGTTGATGTGCGCTGAGAATGGTGATAATTATAATGAATGAAAAAACTAAAAGGCCATACAAAGAAATAAACACCATCTATTCAATATTTGGGTGGTTCTTCAAAATTTGGTTAACTTGGTGTTAGCAGCAATTTTCACATATTTATATCAATTTTATCCAATATTTGCAACTACTAGGTGATATTATAAAGTCCATGTTAGTTGGTCACTCACTTTGATCTATATCACAGTCTTTTTTATTTCCGATAATTGCTTCGTTCTACTCCAAATATCAGTCCCTAGTCATGTAAGATCTCCCAAATTTAGTAAGCATTTCACTGTTATTCTAATTCTTTAAAATAATATTTTAATTAACTCGACTTAAACTCGTGGACTATTACATTACTAACCTTGTCATTGCGATTAAATTTTTAATAACAATATTTTTTATCAGATTATTTCAAGTCAAAAAGTGTAAGCTTTAAAAAATATCAGGCCCTAGCCATTTGCAAAATTCAAAAATACGCGGCATCTAATGATTAGATGTTTTTCATAACTTACTCAAGCGAAAGCATCGATGTGAAGTTAGTTGTAAACACGACCAATACCGCGTCAGCTATTTTATTTTTGGTGCGGTCACCGATTTTGTTGCGGAAACACGTGCTGTGCCAGTCAAACTCTCAGGCCCTAGGTAAGTCGTTTCAAAGATAATTAATTAATAATTGATCTCCTTACTTATTGTAAATTTGAGCTTTGTCTGTCTTGTTATTTTGATCACCTGCTGGTTTTGATGTTTATTTTAAATAATAAGTTACGTTTGATTTTGCTTTGTTTCGTCAGTCCCTAGAACGTCAGGCCCTCGTCGTAAAAGTGACTAGGGACTGGCAGTCATACTGTGTGATCCATGGTTTTAAGTATAAAATCCGTGTATTTGTTGTAGAATATAGCGGCTAGAAAGAAAACATTACTGTCCAAAGAGGAACTTGTAAGAAAAAAGTCTGAACAGGCAAAAAGACGATTGGAAAAAATTAAAAACGACCATGTTTTGCTGGCAGAGTACTAAGAAAAAGAACGACAGAAATGTCTAACGAAAAAAGAAAAAGGACACAGGAAATGTGTCAAGGACATGACTCTGCGTGAGCATAGAAGCGTTCGAAAAAATGGGTTGCCTACTCATCAGATTACAGAAAAAAACAAAGGATTCGTGGAAATTCTAATAAATACATGAACCAAAATACGCCTTCGTCATCAAAGTCAAAGTCAAAGTCAAAGTTTTTTATTTCAAATGGGCCTTTGCAGGCACTTTTAAAACGTTATGAATCTAGGCGCACAGTTCCAAAGTGGGTGGGTCCTATGGAAAAGAGAACGGCAAGAAACTCCATGGATACTCTTTTAAAAATATTGGTTTACAATGAGTTGAAGCAATTTATAATAACAAAATAAAATAGAAAATACTCTTACAATGCAATATTACATTACATGACATACAAGGACTACTATATAAAATAATAAAATCAAATAAATTAACATTTTCAAAATAAAATGTTCAAGTCTTTGTTTGTTAAATAACAATGTTAAGTAAAAAAAAAGAAGAAAAAAAAAATGTAATACAATAAAATAAAATAAAGTACACATAAGATACAAATGTCTAGTCATGCAGAAAACACCACAACTAGATTGTGGGGATTAGAAACAACTAGTCACCAGGGAAGCCACATGTGCAGAAGGTAATTAACGCCATACGTTTCTATCATCAACGTAGTCATTGACTTTATAATAGGCTTTCTTTATTAGAACGGATTTAACATAAGATTTAAACTTGTTACCAGTGAGATCGGTGATAGTTTTAGGTAACTTGTTATAGAAGCGCACGCTGTTACCTAGAAACGACTTATTAGTTTTAGACAATCTAAATTTAGGTACCACTATTTTGTGTTTATTCCTAGTATTAAAGTTGTGGAAGTCACTGTTGACGTTAAACAGTTGCAGGTTTTTCCGGACATACATGATATTTTCTAGAATGTATAGTGACGGCAGTGTCAGAATGTCTATATCACTAAAGAAGTCTCGTAAAGACTCGCGGGGGCCCATGTTGTAGATTGCACGAATTGCTCTCTTCTGTAAAATAAATATTGAATCCACGTCAGCTGCAGATCCCCACAACAGAATGCCGTAGGACATGATGCTATGAAAATATGCAAAGTAAACTAATCTGGCCGTGGCTACATCCGTTAACTGCCTGATTTTTCTAACTGCAAATGCTGCAGAGCTAAGTCTCTTCGACAGAGCTCTGATATGAGGACCCCACTGCAACTTAGAATCAATTGTTATTCCTAAGAACACCGTTTCGTTTATAATATCGAGTCCTTTGCCGTCAAGCATCAAATGCAAGCCTACGCTGGGTACATTTGGCAGGGAAAACCTTAAACATTTCGTTTTATAAGCATTTAGTAATAGGTTATTTACCGCGAACCATTTAGAGAGAACAATTAAGCTATCATTAATATGTGAAACTTCCCTGTCTTTTCTACTTATCTTAAAAATGAGAGAAGTGTCGTCGGCGAATAAAATAATATCTGATAAATTATTCATCATGTATGGAAGGTCATTTATATAAGCAAGAAACAGGAAAGGCCCAAGAATTGATCCTTGGGGCACGCCCATCTTAACAAGAGACCCCGATGAAGTAACACCATTTACACCTACTTTCTGCTGCCTATCAGATAAATAGGAAAAGATTAGATCAGCAGCTCGGCCACGAATTCCGTAATGGTGAAGTGTACGAATTAGTGTATTGTGGTCAACGCAGTCGAAAGCCTTGGAGAGATCACAGAAGATGCCAATAGCATCCTGTGAACCCTCACATGTTTCCAAAATATGAGTGACTAGTTTAGCTCCTGCATCAGTAGTTGACCTGCCTTTCGTGAATCCGAACTGACGACCATGTAAAATCCCGTGTAAGTTAAAATGCGACAACATCTGATCAAGAATGATCTTTTCAAATAATTTACTAAATGCTGGTAGCACAGAAATAGGCCTATAATTAGAGGGATCATTTTTGCAGCCCGATTTGAAAATTGGTATTACTTTACTATGTTTCATTAAATCGGGGAAAGTACCATTATCTACACATTGGTTAAATATGCTTGTAAGTGCAGGGGCAACGGTGTCGATGATAACGCCAAGAACTCTGACAGAGATACCCCATAGGTCTTCGGTATTTTTTAAATTAAGACCGTTAAAAGCTTTTTTAATTGAATTAATAGAGATGTTTTTAAAATCAAAGTTAGGTATGACTTTAGGAAAGTTCTGTTTGAGTAGCGATTCAGCTGACAAAGGACATGAAGCAAGGATTTTCGTAACCTCTACCGGTATATTCGTGAAGAAATTTTCTAATGCCTTAGCGATTTCACTCTTGTCAGATATGGTAAGATTATTTATTTTAAGAGATAGTTCATTTTCCCTTTGTTTTGTATTGCCAATTTCATGGTTGATTACCTGCCACACGGCTTTTATTTTATTTTTCGAGTTGCCTATTTTATTACTAATTAGTTTAGATTTGGCTTGAGCACAAACTCTTTTAAAAATCTTCGAGTAGTTTCTTACATAATTATGAAAGGATTGGTCGGAAGTCAATGACTTTTCGTAGTATAAAGTATATAAAACATCTCTACTTTTACGAATGCCCGTAGTGGCCCATTCATTAAATTTCGATTGTTTGGTTAATTTGACCTTCTTAATTGGACACGCATTATTAAATTCATAACATACAGCAGAAAATAGTGCACTGTAGTAGCTGTTGGGGTCTCTTGGACAAGAGCGAGATAAAGTAACTTTCGTTTTAACATTTTCATTAAATTTTTGTAATTTATTCTTATTTAATAGTCTTAGTTCTAGAGTTGTATCCAGTGGGAGCTTTTTGTTGTGTTCAAAGCTTACTAGTTGACCTGTATGGTCAGATCTGACACCGCTAATTATAGAAGATTGTTTTATACTACAGTTTGTAAAAATATTGTCAATGCATGAAGCTGAAGTAGCAGTTATTCTAGTAGGTTCACTAAATATATAATGTAAATTAAAACACTTAAATAAAGAAAGAAGTTTACATTTGTCCTGCGAATCAATTAGCAAATCTATGTTCATGTCGCCACAGATAAAAATAAATTTGTTGTTATTAAATAATTTCCTAAGTATATCTTCCATTACAATTAGAAATGAGGCAAAGTTTGACGCAGGTGGTCTATATACACAAAGAATAATATGGCCCTCTATTTCCGCACATGCTACCTCACATAAGCGATCAACAGAGCATGATGTGATGTCCTTTCTCTCTTTATGTTTAAAATAATTATTACATAAAATCAAAGTACCACCACCCACTGCTGATAATCTGTTGAACGCACTGGCAACTACTAAACTATGTACATTAAATAACATTTCCTCAGGTTTTAACCATGTCTCACAAAAACACAAAATGTCCATATGATATTTCTCAATTAACAACTCCACCTCAAGAATTTTGCCAGAAAAGCGATTCACGTTTTGGTGATAAAGTATGATACTATTATCATAAGGCTTCTCTATTGTCGACTCTAAATGTTTAAACAATCCATTACAGTATTATCTGAATGACTAGACAAAATTGGCTGAGGACGAGGACAATATTCCTGAGGTTATTGTTATAAATAATGAAGGAGATAATGATGAGACACAGCAAAGGAGAGTTGAAGCTAGAAGAAGGAGTATTGTTCAACGGAAAAAAGGAAATAGTATACAGAAAAGGAAGGACTTACCCATTGATAATTCGAAGAACAAGCTTGCCAACGATCAACAAAGAAACAGAAGACTGAAATGTAAGATGATGAAAAACAAGAAAGCACTTACACCAAAAAGTAAAATTGAAGCCATGGCTAACGACCCTAATCAAAAAGCAGAATTGGTATTTGGCGAGACTAACCAGATGCAACTTTTAGATAAAAAGACTGACACGCACCAGAAAAAAACCTCCTTAAAAACGATGTTGTCCAGCCCACTGACTAAACTGGTCTTGAAACACTAAGTTGCGATACAAACCGGCTTCAAGTTCCAGATATTTTCACGGATTCTGAAGATGATGTGCCGCTAGCTAGTATAAGCCAGGATGCGCAGGAAAAGTCTAAAACGAGCTATCGCAGGGGAGATTATGTTCTAGTCAAGTTAATTATGAAAAGAATATCGATACGCCGCGATTTGCTCCAAGAAACCGTTTACGAAACCGAAACGTTTACGAAAAGTAGAACAAATCTTTGTGATTAATTAGAGAAAGACTGAATATTACGTTCAAATTTTATTTTTGTTACTTACAATGCCGATTTGTTCAAAAATATTGTTAATTACTTAAAGATTATTAGTTTGTTAGTACTAAACTCAAAATACAGTTTAATTGCTAGAAAAAAATTAAGTTAATAATCAATCAGAATCAGAAATTTATTTATTGTATATCCTTTCTTATAACATATTGTGTCCCGCAAGCGGGGTGTGTGTGCTTATTTTTTGTAGTGTGGTACATCGTAAAAATTTTTTTTTAAGTTAATAAAAGAAAGCCTATGATTGAAATTTTTACTTTATTCAGAGTTCATACAATTTGTTTACTGGAGAGATAGGTAATACGTTTCACTAATATTTAAAAAAAAATAGCTTATTAAGGTAACTATTTATCAAAAAACTAATTGTCTACCGCAATATGTTGAATATTCTTGAGACTGAAACTAGACTATGATACTAAATTTAAGATTGTAGAAAGACAATACTACTTACCATACAAAATAACTTATATTTTGACTGTGTGTTACAATAATTAGTGATAATATGTAAGTTATTTGATTTTGTTAAAGTTAATTTTGCAATAAAAATGTGATTAAACACACTAACCGTGTTTGGCGTCAGTCCCTATCATATCTCGTCAGTCCCTAGAAAACTGATTTCAAAAAAACTTAAATTTCTCTTAAAATACTTCGTAAAGTGACTGGTCCTTTTAGATACAGTTAAGTAGATATTATACCCGCAGTATAGAATTAGAACTTTACTGATAACCATCAAAAAACACCTTTGTCAAAATTAGGCCATAAGTTAACCAAATTTTAGAGAACCACCCCATTTACATTTTTTCCGATGGACAGATTGGTTAATAAATTCTTCAATTACACTGTCATAATTAACGGATTTGTCAAGTCAACTTCTATGTCATGCTACGCGCCTCCACAGAATAAGCAACTCGTTCATGAGACAATGTATACGCTTTTACAATAAGCTTCCCAATGATAAACATACAATACAAAGACATACAGTCGAATTGAGAACCTCCTCCTTTTTGAAGTCGGTTAAAAACTTGACACAAGTGAAGCACGAATTGCGTCGCCCGCGCCACCCCGTGCCCCACCCGCTTTCGCCTATGGATATGAACGAAAACGACACGAGCAATGTCGAAACATCCCGACTAGTCCCGAGTCGCGATGGAGTCCTACGGACACGCCGCCGCCCCGCCGCGGCCGCCCGCCGTTCAGGCATACGATAGCTTCTCGTCTTATTGTCTATCAAACTTACAACCAAATGAGTTTTAGTTTTTGTTAATTAGGTAGGCTTTTTTTAAATTTCTTCAGGCGTATAAAGTCCAAAAGAAAGTCACACAAAGCTGAGTGCGAGGTGCGGCTTGTGCCGCCCCTCGCAGCTTGCCGCCCCGGGCCATGGCCCTTTTGGCCCTAGGGTAAATACGCCCCTGTGTCTAACATAACACTAGTTTACATGGTTTTCGTCCATGAAATGAAATGTGTATTCTCTTAACGATTGAGGTGCTCCGAGTTAAAAAAAAAAACAGGAAAAAAATTCCAACATGTTACATTTCAAAACTATTGTATATTTTCTATTTACTGAAAAAAAAAGTTAAAAAATCCAACTAATCCTACTAATATTATAAACGTGAAAGTTTGAGGATGGATGGATGTATGGATGAATGGATGGATGGATGGATGGATCTTTGTTACTCTTTCACGCTAGAACGGTTGAGCGGATCTGGATGAAATTTGGCACAGAGATAGATTATAGTCTGGAATAGCACATAGGCTACTTTTTATTCCGGGAAAGTGTACGGGTTCGTAAATCACGCGGGCGAAGCCGCGAGCGGAAGCTAGTATGAAATAAATGTCAAAATGAACTATCTTAGCTTATTTTTTTGCATCTGCCTCTTACAATAGACCAGCAATAGTCACCTAACATAGTTTGGTCCCAACATCCCTGATCATTTTGCTCAAAAAATTCAAGTCCTAGTGAAAACGCTTGCTGTGTTCGTCGCTGACGTTCCCAAGGTTTTCGGGAAAGAAGTTGAGGTGCTAGCGCAAGAAATGAATTTTCAGGGACGTTTTGTTGAAACTGACTTTTCAGGGACTGACATCAATTTGTTGAAAATTGACTGCCTCATTAGTCTAGTGGTCGTAAGCGCGACTGCTGAGCATGAGGTCCTGGGTTCGATTCCCAGGTGTGTAAACCCAAACTGTTATTGGGTGTTTCTGTATTGAAATTCTCAGTAGCAGCACGGAGTCTGGACCTGTGCCCGGTAGATGGCAATAGGCTCGCCCCCTATTACATGGGACTCAATAACAGCATTGGCGAAATGTGGGTGTACAATAGTTAACCTCTGCCTAACCCTTCGGGGAATACAGGCGTGATGCTATATTATGTTATGTATGTTTGTTGAAAATTATGTAGTAAATAAGTAACTTATAGTCGGTAATATTTTTTTTTC
Source organism: Shargacucullia verbasci (assembly GCA_947562105.1). Lineage (NCBI taxonomy): Eukaryota > Metazoa > Arthropoda > Insecta > Lepidoptera > Noctuidae > Shargacucullia > Shargacucullia verbasci. The sequence goes on along the minus strand of OX387281.1, from coordinate 10,773,797 downwards.
TTACCTAAAAACTCTTGGATAACGAGTCGTAATCAGAATTATACTGGAACAACCATGTGATTTGGAAACTCCCGTTTATCTGAACGATACTTAGACAGGTTTGGTAACCGAAGGAACATTTTTATTTATAATTTTATCCTTGTTCTTGTGATTAAAGGCAAATGTCTTAGTGAGACAAAAGTAAAAATCAGTTTCGTGGTTAGATGGTTCCCTCCATATCAAAATTCACATAGCTGTTTTCACCTGCAGCCCAGGAACTTAGCGTTCTTCTATATCTTTCACAAAACACATGAGCCTAATTTTTGTCCTGCTGAGAGACTGGAATTTTGAAATAACAATGAAAACCGACTCCAAAAAACTAAAAAAAAAAACTAACTAAAAAGAAAAAAATAAATGTTTTATTCAAAGTCAAAGTCAAAGTTTTTATTTCAAGTAGGCCTTTTCAGGCACTTTTAAAAAGTCGAGACTCTAGGCGCACGGATCCAAAGGGGGTAGGTCCTAAGGAGAAGAGACCGGCAGTAGTGTTAAATTGGGCTATCTGGATCACAGGAGAGATTCCAGATAGCCCCAATTTAACTTCTCGAGAAGTGATTTTGAGTTTTTGAGAACTGATTGTCGTTCTTTCAATAACTTGATCTATTCAAACCGTTTTTCTTACCAACATCTACAGAACTGATTTCGTTTTCTCTAGAACTGAATCATTCAAACATTTTTGTCTTGATCATTCAAATACTTACTAAAAAATATCCTCTTAATCATCTGTTTGAGAACTGTTTTTTAAGTTCTTAATAACTGGATGACGAAAAATGTTTAGCTCTTTTTTATACTCGATTTTAATTATACTCTTTTACTGTTTTTTTTTTTTTTATTATACTAATGATAGTGTAGTGAATTCTCTTAGCAGTTCCAACAATAACTCCCAGTTATCCAGAAACACCCAATTTACACCATCATTAATTTTATTCAAAAGAATGATCTAGTGACTCCTATGTTTAGGTATTTATTCAGATTATAAATGTGGAACTGATCCAGAAACACCCAATTACAACCATCATTCATTATATTTTTTTCAGTCATCAACTCAGTCGATGTTGGTCTATGGTTTAGGTACTTTTGAATACTGGCGATAAGTTTCCTGAGCATATATCTGAGTTCCTTAGGCTCCATTGCTAATAGCAGTTAGTAGCTTATTCAGCAATAATCAATCTATCCTGCTGCAATTTAAAATATTATATTTTTGTTTCTTTTAAAAATAGACGTTTTAATTTGTCAACATAATCTGTTCCTTTCACAGCGTTCAAATAATAACATTGAGGAAATTGTATAGTATGTTGCATCCAAGGATCATCGTAAATCTCCCAATCTTCTATAACACCTCCACATGATAAACATGCTAATTTATCATTTACACCATTTCCACAATAAAAAAATCCAGCGTCAGCCATTTCCATCACCAACCTTCTCCCCGAATTAGCCGTTGCCCAATAATGTCTAAACGAAATTTCACGCATTTTATACACATTATACATGTCATAACGAGGGTTACATTTATTTTGAGACATGTTCTGTTCACTCACTATATAGTTCTTGATACAGATAATTATAAAGGTGAAATGATATCGTACTGCGATAGCCAGCAATTTATAATGAATAACATTTGATGGGATTGGTAGGGATAGAGGATTTGAAAATTAAACAAGAAAATATTTATTTCAAAAATTTATTATCTATACACCATTTATTTAAACATATTACATTTTTTAAAGCACATATTTTATCATGATAAATACAACTATACACATCATGAGAATGTTCATATTTATTGTACAAGCTTAATAAATTAGGACAACCTTCATCTTCTAAATTATTTATATTATTATTATTATTTTTATTATTATTATTCAAAATATTTTTTAACCACAACACTTTTTCTAAACCTTTGGTGTAAAATATCTACAATCAAATTCTGATGATTTGCGTAGGGCACAAATCCGTCTCTCCAGTATATCCTTCTATTACGTTCAATCCAACTGACTTGTCGTTTTTCTGGTTTCGTCAAATCGTAAAATGGAAATGGTGGCTTAATTAAAAACATATGAATTTTTTTATTCAATAATACAGCAAATTCTTTAATGATAAATTCATTTGTTTCTGTTTTAAAACCTTGAACATCTACAATGGCTATCATGATAATCTGCGCACTATGTTACTTAAAGGTTTATATTCCACAAGTCGATCGTTAATAATTAAACAATATCCAGTTGTGTTATCTGGTATTGGCGCTGAACATTCAATCTCTAACCGTACATCTACGGGGCCTGTTTTCAAACTATCGTTTTGTCTTGAACAGTCTATAATAAAGAGAGGAGCCTTCTCCTTGAAATCAACCAAATTAAGCAAGGGGTCTGCAGGACAATTGTAATACGACTGACGAAATTTCACGTACATTTCATATAATATATTGTATTTATTCTCAGAAAAATTTAAGCTTAGAGGCTCGTAAGGATAATACTGTGAATTCAAAAATAGTATTACGTTAGTAACCCCACAGTGATCAAACAGAGAACTGTCTTTGGTTTTATAATTTTTTCTGTTGGTTTGCAAGCAAAAAATTACATATCGAGGTTTCTCTAATTGCGATGCACTCTTAACTGACTAAGAATGTTTTGTAGTTTTAGGGAGCAAAGGATACTCATATAAATCCCAATTTCGAAACGCTATTTGAATAGGTTTATCTCTTTCCAAGTGTTTTAGTAGTGTCAGTCGTTCACGGTCTGACACTTTTATATGTGGTACACGCCATTGCAATCTTTGTATGTCTATTTGAAAATGTGCAATATCATCAGTTGCTATGATACTGTTTAAGTTAGAGTTACTTCTATTCAAAATAAGTTCATGTTTACAGTTTATCACAATTTTATTGTAATCCTCCGCAAATCCTAAAATCTTATTAAGAGGTACAATAGCACTAAAATGACCATCACTTTTGAATCCATCTAGGTTCCAACCCCATAAAGCAGCAACTTTATTTTCTCCATCATTCATTGAAACGTATGACTTTATTGTCGACGTTATTCCAGAATTTTTAATGCGATCTATTTCAATGCCATTTATTTCGTAAAACATAATAGGGTTGTTACTGAACGTAATATTTTTCTTAATCGGTTTTCCATCTTTGTCGAAGAACTTTGCTTGACCCTCGACGTAAATTGAACTGGCTGATGGTAACACGTATATGTCTTGTTGGCATACGGGAATTCTGATTTCATCGTTTTCTCTAAAGCTGTTAGTGTAGGGATTGTATGTGTGGACTTCATAGCTTTCAATCGAACTATCGAAGTGAGGTAATTCAGTAATTTGTAATATATTCATACTTTAAAACCTAGAGCTTTAAGAAAAGCTTTATTTGCTTCACTCAATTTCTTCACTTTTTTCTTACGTCTATGCGCCTTAATGGTCGTAGATGGAATAAGACGTTTGATTTTCACAGGAGTGTTTTTATAATATACTATCATTTTGTTTTTCTTAAATGAAGGCGTAATTGAATATGTTCTTCACCAAAGTTAATACAGTTACCAAGTTGATCAACAATCTTAACAGATATAGATGAAATTAGATTTTTGTTCACTGGAAAGTAAATAACGTTTTGTGCTATTTCTATCAACCGGTGACCTGGAGCAGTATCAGATACAAATTCTTGAATAAAATGTGTTGGCAAGCCATTGCAGTATGAACCGTTTACAAGATCACATTCGATTCTAATTACATTTAGACTGTTGTTGTTGACTGTCACTTTTGGTCTTGAATTTAATACCGAAAAGTATAGCAAACCGCACTCGTATTGGTCAGATAAATGCAGTGGTGGTTGAAAGTAAGAAATCAATTCAGATGTATTTCCAGAGATGGTAACTGTTGTAGTCATACTTGCATACTGAACGCATTTTGAAGATCCTGTTTATTTTATTCCTTGATTACACCAGAATTTTCGTAAAAAATTTAAGCAGAGATGCCCACAATTGAAGGGGTGATCACATTGTATATTATCATAATTATATTGGACTTTAGAACCTACATATTTTATGAATTCTTTTGGAGGCTTAAGATTTCCGTAACTATCGAAATACTCAATGTAATCATTATATTTTGCATAGGCTACCCAATGAGAACCAGGATTTTTAGAACAGTCTAAATTAATAACTCCACATTCTTTTTTAAAAGGATATTGAGAGAGCTTATCTCTCATAAATACACCTCTAAAATAAGGAATACTGTCAGCATACTTTAAAATATCAAAGTTAGTTAAGGCTCGTTTGGGTAACCGATATCTTAGTTTTTTTGTTTCGATACAAAAATTCCAAGCCCATCTTTATGCGGTTTAAGGTATAATCCTTTCCCAATACATAGAGCTTCCATTTTTTCATTATGTCTCTTCGATTCAATCAACATCTTTTTAGCCATCTTGAATTCATTAATGGTTTTAGCCATACCAGCTGCACCGCCTGCTAAAGCTCCCGCAGCTGATAATCCCGCAAAAATAGGAATTAAAGGTAATACACCACCAGTTTTTGGAATAGGAATCACACGAGGAAGTTTAAGGGATGAATTATCAGCTAATTCTCTGGCAGCAGCAATAGCTAATTCCATAGCAATCTTCTTGGTCTTTGGTTTTAATTTTTTCATGTGTTTTTTAGTTTTAGTTATAACATTTTTCAGTTTACTTTTTAACCCTTTTCCAGGTGTAGCTTTTAAAGAAGACTTTTTGCTGCTTGTTTTTAGGCCAGAACCAGTTTTAATTTTGGCGGACATAGCCTTGCTTACTAACCGTGCTGCAATTTTTTCGCCTACACTCGCATCCGAAGCAACTACTCGCTCTTTTGCCATTTTTAATAGAATTAAATCAGCCTTGTGCCGATCCTTTAAATTTGATGAATTGTGATAGGCAATGTCGTGATTTTTGCAATATTTGTCTAATTTGTTAATACCGCTATCTCCGCGTGTAAGTCTTTTAGTTAATTTCGTACCTGGCCCACAATAATTGTATCCAGGTAAATGTAATTCAAATGGTAAATTATTTATAAGCCAGTTGAGAAGACTACTCTCCCCAAAACACATTACAAGACTGATGAATCTAGATTGTGCATATTAATAAATACTTAAAAGATTCATCCATGATTTTGTTATTAGGTTAATGCTATAGTAATATATTCGATTTATGAATCCAACTATTTTCAGCTGAAGATAAACCTAACCATTTTACTAAAACTCTATTACCTTTTCTTCTAAGAACTTTCTCAACTAGATATACATTGGGATGTTTTGTTTTTTGAAGTTCTTGTGTATAAAATGCGCCTAAAATAGGGTGACCTCTGATAGTATCTTCAATTAAGTAAGTTATGGGAGTTGTTTCTTGTATTTTACGAATTTTAAATATTTCTGTTGACCAGTTGGGAGTGTAACCTTTTTCAAATGTTCCTTTGTATTTACTGATACGCACATAATCACCTACTTTGTACTTGCTTTTTAAATTATATTTTTTAGCAACTTTGAATACCTTTCTAATATCATTTTTTTATTAATATTGTCCACATTAGCAGGGATTTCATTAAAAATGCGATGGTGAGTGTGATTGTATTTGTAAATAACATAATTTAGGGTATTATTTATCCAATTGTAATTGCCTTTTAAACTAAATTCTTTATAAACTTTAGATTTCAATGTCCTGATAAATCGTTCAACTATTGAAGCCTTTTTTGTTGAGAAGGTTGAATAATGGTTAATATTATATGATTTCATAAGCTTCTAAAATTTGTTATTATAAAATTCTGCTCCATTATCCGTTTGCAGATTTTTAGGAACACGCCCTTTATCCAACAAAGTTTTGAAAGAGTTACACACATCTTCTTTGGTTTTACTTCTCATAGGAAAGGCCCAAGCATATTTCGAAAATGTATCAATAACGACAAGAATATATCTGTAATTTTTATTTTCTTTTGAAATTGATTGCATATCAATTAAGTCTGCTTGCCACAAGTCATCTATATCTTTCATGATAACATGTCTGCGTGGATAGTTCACCCTCGCATTTTTATGAATTTCGTTTACCACGTCAGCTTTACTCAAGTTCGCAATTCAGTATACTTGTCTTGAACTCAGCTATTATACTGAATAAAAAGCATATTATTATGACTATTTATTATTTAATTATATCAGCTTCTTTTAATTCTTCGATTATTGATAAAATTTCATTATCATGGTTTGTGTTACCAGCATCTCGGGAAGCAATTAATAGTTTTAATCTGTCAACCAGTTCGTTAGAATCATCCCAATATACCAAGTCAGTGTTATTTCTGTATTTCTTTAGCGTTGGTAAGCTTCCTCCAAATTTAGTAACAATATTATTGTTTGACGATTGAGAAAACAATGGTCTAATTATTTCACGATATTTTATACCTTTATCGCCTCTAATTTGTCCATTAGGATTGAAATCTCTCTTATGTGCATTTGAATAATGCAACATATCTTTGTAGACAAATTTATCTTTGCTCGATATTAGTTTCAAATCAGGTTTTCTTCGAAGTAAAAGTTCTTTTAAACCAGGGGTTAAATTGTAGGTTTTATCACCAACTTTAATTAAAATAACATTATCATCATTCACACTATCTGTTTTAGAAAATGAAACTATTGAATTACCCATTAATAATTTTTTGTTTTCACTTCTTATTCCAAATGGTATATTTAGCCCTTCATAAATATCATGGATATCATGACCCTCTAATGATATTTCTAAATCTTCCAGTGATTCCGTTTGGGGAGACTTTTTAACGAACTGCACAGAATTCAGTTCTGGATCGTAGCATTCTTCAAACTTTGTAGATGAGCTAGTATTAATATCACTCAATTCCGTGTCTTCAAAATTAGAGTGTGTATTTTCTAAATTTTGTATTTTTTCTATTGTTTTATTCGAATCAACTAGGGTTTTTAGGGGATCTGTGACAGGTTTTAACATTTTATCAAGTGACAAGTTCATAGAGTGTTCCTGGTTTTTCATTTGTTTTATTTTATTCTTTATGGAGTCTACAGACTTCATTAATTCTATTTTAATATTTTTCTCCATGTTGTACCTATTATAACAACTGTGTTCAGCTAAAGAACAAATTATACTGAATTTGATTTTACATGTTAATTACTTATATGTACATATAAACAGTCAGTCAAATTTAAAAAACATAAAAATTCTGTCTGTATCTTCCATTATTTAATGACGATTCTTTATTAATAAGTAGAAAATTATAAGGTTTACTCCAAACAGTTTGACAAATATTTCTGAACTCTTTCCATTGTAAATCAGAACTAACTTGCTCTTCATAAATATGCTTTAAATTTACATCATCTTGTTTGAATATAATAAGAAAATTAACATTGTCACGTAACAATTGCTTTGGAATTTTAGAATAGGTTTGAGACAAATAGAAACAATCTATTTGTTTATGTCTACCCATACAGAAATAATTGCGGATATTTATTTGATTTTCACAAGCAACATCATCGAAAATAAATACAGAATTTGTTAAAGCTTCACTCGGAGAAATGACATCTTTATCATCATTGAACTCGTAGAAATTAACCTGTGGTACTCTTTTCAATACTTCAGTCAAGAAACGGCATTTAGGTTGAAAAGAAGTTTTCGAGTAAAGATACAGATTTCTAAATTTGAGCCCATTTTCATGCAGCAGTAAACTAATCATAACATTCGTTTTACCACAGTTCGAAGGACCACATATTATACAGCGGATGGTATTCGGCAATAAAGTGCTATGTCTGATGTAGTGGGCAGAGTCACTTAATCTTATATTATTAACATTTAGGGATATGGGTTGCTTAATCAACTTCATCTTGCCGATTAAATCAAATACTGTTTAGCATTCACATATATACATAATATGCAAAATATTAGGGTGAATTAAAAAATAAATTTAATTCAAGTATGCCACCTGTGCAAGAATGATGTTATTCTTATCACAGATTAATATATTCTTTTTTAATTTTATTTTTTAAGGTAACATAAATAAAAACAGGTTTATAGGTTAAAAGTATTTTATTTAAGTATGATAAAACATGTTATATGCCAAATATATACTTATATCTATGTTTAAACTATAACCATATTTATGTAATCCAATTACAATATAGTAAACAAAATATACATAAGGTTGTATATTAATAATATATTTTTTCATTCTTAATGATTAAAATACATTTAAATGTAGATTAATTATATTTAAATGTAGCGCAGTTATACATATAACATAATCATAAATTCATTTGATAGATTTGTAGTGCCCCCAAGGTAAAGTATATATTTGGTTTGGTAAAATTTGCCTTTTGTCATCATTTCTATTTAATGCTACTTTATTAATTTCTTGTGTATACAGAACATGTTTCATCGATTTTATAATCATCATTTTATGTTTATATTTCTTGTCATTCAACAAGGCTGTCTTGTAGTTAGTTGATGATAATTTTCTTGTCACATGTTTCGTAATGCCTTTTGCTTTCTTTATTTGTGTTTTAACACTACTTATACAATATAATTTAGCTCTAAGACCAATAAATTCAGAAATTACATCACCTCCTAATTCGTCTTTAAATAAACCAGGAACCTTTGCATTCATTTTAAAAATTCCATAAGGGTTATCTTCAGAAAAATTGCTAGTATCAAATTGTGAAATATTTTGAGTAATATCAGCATAAAAATCATTAATATGTATATGACGGAGAAGGCCCGAGCGGTGTTATTGTAAAAATAGTGACGTCATCAGTGCTGACGTCACCTGTTTCCTCAAACTGATTATCCATTTGGGTTTGCTTGTCCATGGTCACAGTGAAACTCAAAGTAAGGTTTTTACTGATTTATTTGACAACACTCAGGTGTCCGAACAGTACGACGGCTCGAGTAATAATGAACCTTAATTCTTTTTTTTTTTTTTTTTTTTGAGTTGTCTCTCGCAGTTAGCTCAGGGAGCTTTTACTGCTTAACCGGGCAAATGGCGAGACCAGAAGGGCCTCCAGCCGAGCAAATTATATAATATTAAGCAACACTGCTAAGGGTGTCCCATAGTGGGACTCGAACCTCGGCTTAGGGCGTTGCTGGGGGGCATACAAGAGAGGACTTGCTGGATCTGATTGTGAACCTTAATTCGTTCGGTCGCCTCTATTTATAACAATCATGACTCATTATCGTGACGACATCAAGCGCTCACGTGCAACCACGCAGCTGTTGTTTACAAAGTTTTGTAAAACAAGAAATACCTCCTTATTTTATTACTTAAATCAAACTGACCGTTAAAAATAACAATAATTACGTAATTTTAGCCGTTCTTTATAATTAGTTAGACAAATAATAAGTATTTGCGCCGATACGGCCATTCTGACAAGTGGTGCGCGCTCTGCACCATCCTGCTTTCTAAGGCTCTTTCCTGCACACTGCCCCGTTAATCCGTAGACCGATGTTTGAGGAACTTCTAGTTTAGTTACAATCTCCATTAATCAGCTTTCACAGTAGTCTATAGAGCACCGACATCCGTGTCCAAAATCTCAATAATTCGTGGTTTCTTGCGGCGAGGGAATCCAGTATTTATGACGGATCTTACGTTGTATCTCCTCGTTGATCCTCGTCGCGACATCTGTAGGAATAGGAAAAACTTTCTCTGAGTTTGATATCTGTGAGCAACTTGCGTTGCTTTATATTTAGTTGTTATGCAAAAACAGACCACTGTTATGTAGATCTGGGAATATTAAAGCTATAAGGTTTGTAGGTTGTTAGAGGTTCTCGAGGAGTTCTCGAAGGTTCTCGTAGGGTTCTCGTAGGGTTCTCGTAGTGCCTCGTAGTGCCTCGTAGTGCCTCGTAGGTTCTCGTAGGTTCTCGTAGGGTCTCGTAGGGTCTCGTAGGTTCTCGTAGGTTCTCGTAGGGTCTCGTAGGTTCTCGTAGGGTCTCGTAGGTTCTCGTAGGGTCTCGTAGGTTCTCGTAGGGTCTCGTAGGTTCTCGTAGGGTCTCGTAGGGTCTCGTAGGGTCTCGTAGGGTCTCGTAGGGTCTCGTAGGGTCTCGTAGGGTCTCGTAGGGTCTCGTAGGGTCTCGTAGGGTCTCGTAGGGTCTCGTAGGGTCTCGTAGTGGAAGGTATGATGCTGTGCTCTGGGCGGTCCTGTTCGCCATGGTACACAGAGGTTCTAAGGAAAACAAGACTAGGTCGATGCTGTGCTAGGCACAGGGGCTCTAAAATGGTAATGAAGTTTGTTTAAACATATTTCTCGACGACTCGATGACTCGTTGATAAACAAATTTATCAGCGCCAATGGTGTGATACACACACGGCTTTAAATGGTAATAGTTTGTGAAATGTTTAATACTCATCTGTTTTTAGTCAGCTAGTTGTCTTTCCTCGTTTTGATCTTGTGCCTGTTGCTGACATGGTTCAGCGCGTGATGTACTTGGTACAGGTTCTCTGGCCGCCTCAGGTGGTGGAGATTGCTCGATTTTCGTCGATACGGTTATCCTGACCGCCAGCTTGTGGTGTAGCAGATGTTGATGAGGCAGTACCATGGATCCATTCGTATCCCACTTCTGGTGACGAAGAAGGCCCGAGCGGTGTTATTTTAAAAATAGTGACGTCATCAGTGCTGACGTCACCTGTTTCCTCAAACTGATTATCCATTTGGGTTTGCTTGTCCATGGTCACAGTGAAACTCAAAGTAAGGTTTTTTACTGATTTATTTGACAACACTCAGGTGTCCGAACAGTACGACGGCTCGAGTAATAATGAATCTTAATTCGTTCGGTCGCCTCTATTTATAACAATCATGACTCATTATCGTGGCGAAATCAAGCGGGCACGTGCAACCACGCAGCTACTGTTTACAAAGATTTGCAAAATACGAAATAACTCCTTATTTTATTACTTAAATTAAACTAAACGTTAAAAATAACAATAATTACGTAATTTTAGCCGTTCTTTATAATTAATAAGACAAATAATAGGTATTTGCGCCGATATACAATATTCACAAATAATTATACTTACCTATGTACATTAAATATTTACCTTTTTATACAAACCTATATACATAACATATTAACATATTAGGTAAGCTATTAATTAGCTTGTGTTATGGGTGCTAACACAACTGATAAACTACATATAATTTACATAATATATATTTATAAATACATATTATAACACCCAGACCACAGCCAACAAGCATGCTCATCGCACAAATGTCGACCGACCGTACCGGGAATCGAACCCAGGACCCTCAGTTCGGCAGTCCGGCATGGTGACCATTGCGCCGACGGGGTCGTCAAATAAAAACCTCAATTTATAAACCTTTAAATGATAAATTATATTTATTTTTGCAAATAGGTTGAAATCAACACTTTTACACGTCAATAATTTTTTTTTCCAAAACGAGATGAGGTCGGCATTTCCTAACTGACTATCTTGAGAAGAAACGTCGAAACAAACTCAAGGGTCATAGTCTCTTTTAAGGTCCAGACATAAAAATAAATTATATACTAATGTATGAGCAATGAAGGTTTGTGTCTGAAAGTGTCATACAAGTTTGAATGGACCTGTCCAATCAGGTATATTTTAGGTAAAATATCAGTTTATTAAATTTAATGATGATGCTTAATTAAGTATGTTTTGTTAGTCAATCATACAGAAACAGCTTGGATGACAAATTGCATTCAAATGTATCTGGATTGACTAAGCATACTTTGTAGCAATGACCGATGCGATATCCATGAGGTCAAAGCCATGATCTAAAATCAATATGATAAGCTTAAGATTCTCTCACTCCTTCCCTCTCTCGCTCCTCACACTTTCGCACTTAAGTTATAAAATGACTGTGATCAAATAATAAGTATAAATAAACTCGTAGTGAGAAAGAAATGACTAATGTGAATGCTGTATGTTATATCATTTTTAGTTTACAACGACATACAAAGATGAGTTATAAACTGATAGCGCAATTGAGTTGGCTCTTTAACTTAATATTCTTGTTTATATTGCTCGCTGTATCAGTTCAGCGCGTAATGATACACAATACCTATGTTATAAATCATATCGTTGGTAGTCTCATTAGTCATCGCTCGATAAAAACAATTGGGGATTCTGGGATCATGCAGTTCGAGCGAAGCGAGAACAAATGATTCCAGAATCCCCAATTATACCCTACTCACCTCAAGTGAACATATTTCATTTTTACTCGGATGGACCCACAAGCGAGTATAGGCAAAAAAATGAACTTTTTCTTATTCTCGAATGTGCTGGAATCCTTAATTCGTTCGGTCGCCTCTATTTATAACAATCATGACTCATTATCGTGACGACATCAAGCGCGCACGTGCAACCACGAAGCTGTTGTTTACAAAGTTTTGCAAAACAAGAAATAACTCCTTATTTTATTACTTAAATCAAACTGAACGTTAAAAATAACAATAATTACGTAATTTTAGCCGTTCTTTATAATTAGTTAGACAAATAATAAGTATTTGCGCCGATACGGCCATTCTGACAAGTGGTGCGCGCTCTGCACCATCCTGCTTTCTAAGCCTCTTTCCTGTACACTGCCCCGTTAATCCGTAGACCGATGTTTGAGGAACTTCTAGTTTAGTTACAATCTCCATTAATCAGCTTTCACAGTAGTCTATAGAGCACCGACATCCGTGTCCAAAATCTCAATAATTCGTGGTTTCTTGCGGCGAGGGAATCCAGTATTTATGACGGATCTTACGTTGTATCTCCTCGTTGATCCTCGTCGCGACATCTGTAAGAATAGGAAGAACTTTCTCTGAGTTTGATATCTGTGAGCAACTTGCGTTGCTTTATATTTAGTTGTTATGCAAAAACAGACCACTGTTATGTAAATCTGGGAATATTAAAGCTATAAGGTTTGTAGGTTGTTAGAGGTTCTCGAGGAGTTCTCGAAGGTTCTCGTAGGGTTCTCGTAGTGTCTCGTAGTGTCTCGTAGTGTCTCGTAGTGTCTCGTAGTGTCTCGTAGTGTCTCGTAGGTTCTCGTAGTGTAAGGTATGATGCTGTGCTAGGCACAGGGGCTCTAAAATGGTAATGAAGTCTGTTTAAACATATTTCTCGACGACTCGATGACTCGTTGATAACCAAATTTATCAACGCCAATGGTGTGATACACACACGGCTTTAAATGGTAATAGTTTGTGAAATGTTTTATACTCATCTGTTTTTAGTCAGCTAGTTGTCTTTCCTCGTTTTGATCTTGTGCCTGTTGCTGACATGGTTCAGCACGTGATGTACTTGGTACAGGTTCTCTGGCCGCCTCAGGTAGTGGCGATTGCTCGATTTTCGCCGATACGGTTATCCTGACCGCCAGGTTGTGGTGCAGCAGATGGTTATGAGGTAGTACCATGGCATCCCTTCGTATCCCACTTCTGATGACGGAGAAGTCCCGAGCGGTGTTATTGTAAAAATAGTGACGTCATCAGTGCTGACGTCACCTGTTTCCTCAAACTGATTATCCATTTGGGTTTGCTTGTCCATGGTCACAGTGAAACTCAAAGTAAGGTTTTTACTGATTTATTTGACAACACTCAGGTGTCCGAACAGTACGACGGCTCGAGTAATAATGAACCTTAATTCGTTCGGTCGCCTCTATTTATAACAATCATGACTCATTATCGTGACGACATCAAGCGCGCACGTGCAACCACGCAGCTGTTGTTTACAAAGTTTTGTAAAACAAGAAATACCTCCTTATTTTATTACTTAAATCAAACTGACCGTTAAAAATAACAATAATTACGTAATTTTAGCCGTTCTTTATAATTAGTTAGACAAATAATAAGTATTTGCGCCGATATATATAATAAAGTAGACTATCGGTATCTGTGTAGCAAAGCATTGTTTGATTTTTATACTTATTTTTAATAAAATCATAGTGAGACTGATATAAATGTTGTTTTGCATATTCTAAAACAGTAAAACCAATATATATTGGCCTATCTAAGGTTACTTTTTCTTGATTCAATTGAATAACTACAAAATTTTCATTTAATATATAGATGTTTTTTAAATTTGGTTTTGAAATTAACTTTTCAGCACCTACATTTTTATTGGTTAAATTTTTTGTGTCTGCCCATTGTGATATTAACCTCACGTTTGTTTGTTTTCGTCTATTTTCAATTGTTTTACCAAAAATAGCATTATTAAGTAATTTAAAAAAGTCTTTTTCGAATGCTGAATTACATGTTTGACGTAACTGAGTATTCAAATCAATGTATTTTTTCAAAAAACAGTCTTGTCGAAAAGCTAATATACGATGGATCTTTTTTAAAATCAATCCATGTTTTAGGCATTGTTTTAAGTTTGTGTAGTGAATAACATATTTGGTTTTATCATATAAATTTGCTACTAGTTTATAAGATTTTCCGCCTGGAGGTATTATTTTTTCGGGTGCAAAAGGTAAATCACTGTGAGAATCGTGCAATCGATGCGGATAACATAAATCTACTTCTAAAATATAACCATAATCTGCATCATCTGCGACATTAAACAGATCAAATTTTGATATTTCATTTTCATTTAATAAATAAAAGTTTGATATCGGCATCTTTTTGGTCATGGCATGCCCGTACAAATTATTAGCATCGAGATATATTAAAAAAGAAGAAGGTTCAGTTACGTCATAATCTGGTAGGTATTTGTTATTAGATTTGGCATATCGAAGTGAACATTGAGCCAAACCACCACGTATTCCATTTTCTAATAATTCATATATTTCCAAATCAGAAATCAAATCTAATTGAACTCCTGTGTATAAAAGCATAGCATCCCAACTTAAACCAGGTGAAGATACATAATGAGCTGGGTCTAATTTGTAATATTTCAAGCACATTTGTCAAAATTTTTCAAATATATCACAAAGTAATAATACATCACTCTTTAAATATAAGTCATTATATCTACCAAGAGAATCAATCTTAAAAGCATTCCAAATTTTTCGTGCACGTTGGTATTCAGCATCTGTTATATGCTCCGATGTTAAACTATTAAAAAATGTATATTTAGGTGGAAGCTCCTTTTCATCATATTTAGCCCACGAATCAATGTACTCGTAAGGAAAAACACCCTTTTCTTTCAGTAACACGAATTGATCATAATTTCTGAATTCACTGGCAAGATGTACATTTTCTTCTTTTGTTAAAGATTTGGATAATGTATCTAAACTACAACTTAAAAATTGAAATGAGTCTATAAATTTTATTTGTATGTGGCGAGACAATTTTTCATAATAGATGTTTTTCGTTATCGACATATATTTTTCTTTCGATTTAGGTATTACTTTGATGTCACCCTCATAGTTAGTTAATTCTTTGACTATCATATCCCGATAAATTGTGAAAAACTACTGGAATGAATGGACATACTTTGTAAGTTAAATTACAATGAGTATGCGCTGCGCCACGATACTCACCAGTAATATGATCGTGATCAAGAACTTTATCCCCCAATAAAGGCTGTTCGCAGATATGACATATATTAGCCATATCATAGTTGTCTCTTTGCTTTTCAGATAATGAAGACAAAGACTTTTTATTTGATGATATTCTATAGATTCGTTTCACATCTCTAATTAAGTTTTTTATAAATATTTCAATACAGTCTGGAATCTGCAATCATGAGAACAGCAAATATAATAGCCAAAAGATGACGGTTGATGCAATTTTATGTTAGTTGTATTATTATCACTTGATTTTGTATCACAATCTAGCAATATGCTTTCGAAATCTGCGTATACTATAAAATTAATTTTTAATTTTCTTTCATAGTGCTTAAACTTTAATTTACTATTTTCACCTGGTAATATTGCTAAAATTTCAGAACATTTATGCGAATTATATCGAGACTTACTTGCAAAAAACTGTAAACATGAATCACAAAACTCTAGTTTTCCATTATGTTTAGTGATTTGACGTCTTACTAGTCGTGGGAGATCTTTAATAAGACAGTAATGACCCTTTTCTTCTTTTTCTATGTAAGTATAATAAATTTATATGATTAACTTTCTTTAAACTACTCAAATATAGAGGCCCAGTAACATTACATTTTTTATCTAGACCGTAAACATTGATACTTAAATCAGGATTTTGTTTCTTTAAAAGTTTCAAATCATTAATAGTGGGCGGAAATGTGATCCCTTCAATATTGAGAACTTCTGAAAAATGAGGATAGGATGCAGTTCTACATACGTTACTTCTAGCAGGATACAGCGAAGCTACAATGCCCCATAACAAACAGTATTTATCATCGTTTTTAATGTTTATGCAACTATTAGTATTTTTTATAACTGAAGGTAATTCTAAATAACTACCTCCTTTCATAGGTGAATATTTATTTATATTAATTTCTAAATGATTTACTTTAAAAAATGACCAACCGGACTCGCAGTGTTCAAATGCAATCATTTTTTCTACCAAAATATTTATTATTTTAATAATCATACAGTTTATATCTGTACTACAGCATACAATTTCAAATTTTGTATTAAATGATTTAAGCTGTTGTTCATCTGACTTGGGTAAAATGAAATAAGCAAATAGCTCAAAATTAACTTTGATACACTTATGTTTTGCTAACGATAGTTCAATAATTCTATTTATATCATTCTTATAATAGCACAGGAACGCCTCTGGTGTGAGGTGCTCGTCTTCCTGTACTGGACTTAGTCTGTATGTAACTATTCTATTCTTAAATGCAGTAGCAATTATTTTAATACTTTCAATTTCAGTACTCAATAGATAGTTCGACTTATGTAAATTAGATCTGGTATGATTTTTGAATTTTCGTTTTAATATTCTTAAATTGCATTTCTCACATAACATAAAATTAATTTTATCGGGTTCATCCTCATGACGTAGGGTAACTGTGAACAATCAAAAATAAGAGGTATAAGAATATTTTATTATTTATATAAGTAACAAGAAGGATAATATATTATTATGTATGATTATAGGTAGATATTTATACAATAATATTTTACTATTTATCTAAATGTTCTGGGTTTAAAAGAAACCTTAAACCCAGTATATCTCTTATACCTAACGAATACATAGTTTTATTTTATAAATCATAAAAACTGTTTTACTAGAAGTGTTATATAGTATAATAGTTATATAATGTGCGTAGTTATACAGTATGCATAGTAACACTACACAGCTATTTATTTAATTAATTATAAGAATTAAAAATCATAGAGGGGCAGTTTTTAAATTCTTTACGAATGGCACTCAAATAAGCAGATAAGTGACGCCAACTTTCGGTATCAATATCTGTTCTATTCTTTACGGCAACAATTGCTTGACGCCACCTATTCATAGGGGTCACATTTTCTATTTCGTCACATTTGTATATTTTTAACTCAATGAAATGTGTCCCCGGTTTTAATGCATTAGCTTGGCGCGAATATCCATTCGTAACGCGTCTCATTACATAAGAAGTTAAAGGGGGCACTTTTTTACCGATTTCGTTATCAAGAGAAGTAGAGTGATCATCTTCACTATCAGAGCCAAAGAGAGCCGCCGCGGTGCTCCTTTTCTCGACCTTAGCCCGCTTAGTGTCCCGGTCGGAGCGAGCGCTGGCGCCGCCGCCGGTGCGTACGCGCCGCTGCTCGACGGCTCTGAGCGATGAGATCTCTTCTTCGTGCTCTTTTTTTCGACCCGTTTCTTTTCCAGCTCTTCAGCGGATGACGCCTCATCCGTTGGGTAAATATCATCTACAAGTTTCGACCTGTAAAGAAAAAAATACATGATAATGTATTTGACACTGTATTTAGATGTAAATACATATATGATAGTAGAACCTATTCAAATATAGATTTTAGCTAGACTTAGCTACACTTCGCTAGCTACACTTTCCAGTATAAACTGAACCATTATTACACGGGAAGCATATACAATGCGAGACCATCCTTTATTGGAAATGTGTAGCTTGATGTGTCGGTGTACTGTACAAAGGTGAGTAACAAAGACAAAAAATGTTCCAAAATGAAGCTTAAAACTACAGAGTATGTTATTCTTTAGTTGTTATTCTTTAATAATATTTGGTACGTGTAAGCTGTGTGTGACAGAAATGGTTAAATAATGATTTCGGTAAGTATTTAGCAATCAAAAAATATATACCTTCACATTTATTGTATTTCTTTGCATTTTGTGTATAAAGCAAATTTAATAGTTCATGTGATTGGATAATATATATTTACTCATTAGTTCGGATCAGACATAATTTTATACATTACATAATATAAACTCACGCCTATTACGCCGAAAGGGTCAGCAGAGGTGTATAAAATACACCTACATTTCACGAAATGTTTTAAGTCCCGTGTAATACACAATTTTATCTATGTACTTATAAATATTGAGTACACTTTTTCTAATGTATATAAGTCCCTTCGTACTGTGATAGCTATATTTGTTTCACAATATTTATTATAAAATTACGAACACTGTTTTCTTCTCTCTCGATTCAACTTTGTAGCTGTCGCGATGCATATCTCATTGTTAAAATTTTAATTTTCAGGATTCAGAAGATCCATTATTCAACTTTGTTCCCATGGAAGCAGTACATTCAGAAAGAAACAAGGGGAATCAATTGCACCTAAAAAGACCAAATGGCAAAGATAACAATGTGACTTCGTATATATTTAATTCTTCGAATTTCTTTGAACTTCGTTGTGAGCAGACGTGTCGAATAATTACTAAAATTAATAAATAATCGCTTGCTGAATCGTGACCTAGTTTTACCAACTAGCCGGTAGTAAAGCAAACTGTGTCATACGTAGGCACAAAATGTGTGAATAAATGTTTAAGTGATTCACGTGAGTCACGATGTCAAACAGCCCCTTCAGCCGGGGTGGCAGATGTGCTCGGAGCCCACCTCCTACACCTGTGCCCACACCTGCACCTGAACCAGCACCCGCACCTCAAATTCAGCCGCCCAGCGAAAGAGACGAAGCCTTGGAGGTGATATCAACGCCAGAAATTCAGAATTGGATGTCATCCATAGAGCAGTGCCTAAATGAGGTGTGTGCTAATGCTACAGAGGGCAAACTAAATATGGAACAAAAACTGCGCATAAGTACTTTATGCCGAAAAATTGGCCACGGCACATCACAGATGGCCGTCCAGTACCAATCCGTAAAGATGAGAGCAGTCATGGCTAACTCCGCCGTCCAAACACTTGAAAATCAAATTGATCTGGGGCAGCAACTACAAGACCTTAAGCTGAAAATTGGAGCTTCATCGAAACCTGTCACGGGAACCTCTTTTGCTGACATGGTTAAAAAAGGTACCAACAATTTTATACAGCCCTTAAATTTAAGCTCAGTGGCCATATATCCCAGCGATAAATTGAAGTCTAGTGAGGAGACGAAATCACTTGTCCAAAAAATTATAAGCCCTGAGCAGATGAAACTTCAAGTAAGAGGACTACAGAAGACAAAAAATTGTGGTGTCATCATCAGTACGGAAACAAAGGACGATATTGAGAAAGTGAAAAAGTCGATGCTTTTAACAAATTCAGGCCTTACAATCGATGAGCCCCAGAAAAGGAAGCCTAGAGTCGTAATTATCGGAGTGCCGTCATCCATGCAAGAGAAGGAAGTTTTTACATGTATTTTCCACCAAAATCTAGCCGAGAAACTTCAGGATTGCAGCCTCGATACTTTTTTGTCCTCCATTAAGCTAAGTCACAAATCAGGTAAGAAAGACGCTGATACCTGTAACTATGTCATAGAAATATCTGCAGATATACGCAAAGCCCTGATATCTAGAGACAGAGTTTTTATTAATTGGTCATCATGCAATGTGAGAGATTTCACTCTCGTTACACGTTGCTACAAGTGTCAGCAGTATGGACATGCAGCCAAATCATGTCGGGAATCTACCTTTACCTGTGGCCACTGTGGGGAACTGGATCACTCCATTAAAGAGTGCACTAAAAAGGCAGAGGAACCAAAATGTGCTACTTGCTTACACTTCAAAAAGCCAAGCAATCACAAGACAGGTGCAGCTGACTGTCCGGCGAAAATAATGGCCGAAAAGAGGTACATAAACTCTGTTGATTATGGTGGCGCCTAAGAGCGCCGTTAATTACGTATTTTCCTGGCCTTTGTTTTTTATAACTATGATAAATAATATAATTAGTGACTTAGATAATTTATCTGTATCTGAATCGCAGGTTTGTGACGTTGAACACTGTAAACAATATCTTTTCTCTTACGCTAGCCCTTTAACCATACTAACTCAAAACATTCGCAGTGTTTTTATGAACTTCGATAATTTTAGCATTTTTCTACAACGTCTAGACATCAACTGTGATATTATTGTCTTAACTGAATGTTGGCTTGCTAAACAATATAACATACCACTAATCCCGGGATATTGTATGTATAAAAGTAGTATAACCTTCAATCAGAACGATGGGGTGATAGTTTATGCAAGAAATCATCTCAATGTGTCTGTCGAGGAACCAAACATGCACGACTGTAACAGATTGTTGATTAAAATTGGATCAGAATTTGCGATAGTAGCTGTATATCGACCCCCCTCTTTTAGGAATATAAACAAATTTACTGATTCTCTAAATGACACCTTGCAGAACCTGTCATCCTTTAAAAATACCATTTTAACTGGAGATATTAACATCAACATTCTTCCAGGAAGTGCAGACGCTACCACTGAGGAATATCTGAACGTATGCGCCTTCCATGGTTTGCTTCCCGCTCACATGCTTCCTACCCATCAAAGCGGTTCCTGTTTGGACCATATTTTACTCAAGTCGAAACTCCCAGCACTTACCCTTGTAACTAACTCAACAATAACCGATCACAATGCTACCCTACTTATTCTAATTACCTAAAGAAATGTCCTAAATTGTAAATTACCTAAAGAAATGTCTCGCACAATTTCTAGTTTAAATTTACATAAACTTGAAGATGACTTACGCAATATCGACTTTGACCCAGTCTACAAATCCGCTGACCCGCAGTTTTGTATGTTAAATTTAATAAAAAATGTACAACATGCAATTCAGAAGAACTCGGTCATATCTCAGCTAAGTAACAAAAAGTACAACATAAAACCATGGATTACGCCTGGCCTCATTCGCTGTATGAAAAATAGAGATAAACTGCACATAAAAGCTAAATCTTATCCAGATAATTTAATAATGCAACTATCGTATAAGAGATATCGTAACTTTTGTAATGGTCTTCTTAAAAAAAGTAAAAAACAACTACGATAAAATTGCTCTAGAAAAAGCTGGTACAAATAGTAAAAATATCTGGACTTTTATTAAAAAGGTAACATACAACTCGAAACAAAATCAGTCATCTTCAGGTTTATTACAAGCACATTCATCA
This sequence comes from Shargacucullia verbasci, assembly GCA_947562105.1. Lineage (NCBI taxonomy): Eukaryota > Metazoa > Arthropoda > Insecta > Lepidoptera > Noctuidae > Shargacucullia > Shargacucullia verbasci. The sequence goes on along the minus strand of OX387281.1, from coordinate 10,752,350 downwards.
CAGTTAACATCTGCTAACATAACAAATAATTTCTTTATTAATGTAGGAGGAGTAGTGTCTGGCTGAAAAAGTTCGGGGCCGATCACGGTATCTAACAAGTTCTCCGTTTGTGTGTAGCACTAGCTTATCATCCTTTGCACTGCTCGATACTGACGAGACTGAGGTTGAACGGATAATTATAAGCTTGAAAGATGACTGCGCAGTTGGCTGGGATAATATATCAAATAAAATTATCAAACAGTTCAGGCATATTTTGGTTCCGCCACTGACTTATATTTTCCAAAAATGTTTATCTACAGGTGTTTTTCCCGAGTGCCTGAAAAAAGCTGTTGTTGTCCCTGTTTATAAATCAGGCAGTAAAGATCAAGTGACTAATTATAGACCTATTTCCTTATTGCCTTCTATGTCTAAAATATTAGAAAAACTTATAAATAAAAGACTTTATCAATATTTGGAGGATAAATCTATTTTATCTAAACGGCAGTTTGGATTTAGGCCTAAAATGTCAACAGAAGACGCCGTACACCATCTGACTGACTATATAGCACAAGAAATTGATAAAGGTAACCACACAGTGGGAATCTTCCTGGACCTCGCCAAAGCATTTGACACGGTTTCTATTCCTATCCTGTTGCACAAGCTTGAAGCCATAGGTATTAGAGACACCCAGCTGAAACTATTGAAGAGCTACTTAGAAGACCGTACGCAATGTGTAAGGATTGATAATGTTCTCAGCGATGATAAGAAAAACACGTCTTACGGCCTTCCTCAAGGAAGTATTTTAGCATCTACACTATTTTTGATATACATAAACGATCTTTGTAATCTAAATCTAGATCAGGGCCAATTCGTTTGTTATGCTGACGACACTGCTCTTTTATTTTCGGCTGACTCAGAAAATAATGTGTACAGGCTTGCACAACACGGATTCAATGTTGTTAATGAATGGCTTCATCAAAATTCATTAACCCTAAATAGTGACAAAACAAATTACATTAAGTTTTCGATGCACAAGCAAAAATCAAGTGGCACTAACTCAAAATTGTCTGCTCATCACTGCACAGGTCCCACAAATAACCAATGTGTTTGTCCCAACATTAAAATGTCAAATACGATAAAATATCTTGGTATTATAATTGATCAAACACTTTCATTCAAACAACATATAGAAGCCTTAAATAATAAAATTCGGAAGTTGATATTTGTTTTTAAAAAGTTACGCAATATTGCAGACCCAAAAATAATTAGACAAGTCTACTTTGCTCTATGCCAATCTTTACTAACTTACTGTATTACCACATGGGGAGGAGCGGGTAAAACATTATTACTAACCATTGAGAGAGCTCAGAGGGAGATTCTCAAAGTGTCTACTTTCCGACCTTTCCTTTTTCCCACTAACTTCCTATACAAACAGGGGCGTATTTACCCTAGGGCCAAAAGGGCCATGGCCCGGGGCGGCAAGATGCGAGGGGCGGCACAAGCCGCACCTCGCACTCAGCTTTGTGTGACTTTCTTTTGGACTTTATACGCCTGAAGAAATTTAAAAAAAGCCTACCTAATTAACAAAAACTAAAACTCATTTGGTTGTAAGTTTGATAGACAATAAGACGAGAAGCTATCGTTTGCCTGAACGGCGGGCGGCCGCGGCGGGGCGGCGGCGTGTCCGTAGGACTCCATCGCGACTCGGGACTAGTCGGGATGTTTCGACATTGCTCGTGTCGTTTTCGTTCATATCCATAGGCGAAAGCGGGTGGGGCACGGGGTGGCGCGGGCGACGCAATTCGTGCTTCACTTGTGTCAAGTTTTTAACCGACTTCAAAAAGGAGGAGGTTCTCAATTCGACTGTATGTCTTTGTATTGTATGTTTATCATTGGGAAGCTTATTGTAAAAGCGTATACATTGTCTCATGAACGAGTTGCTTATTCTGTGGAGGCGCGTAGCATGACATAGAAGTTGACTTGACAAATCCGTTAATTATGACAGTGTAATTGAAGAATTTATTAACCAATCTGTCCATCGGAAAAAATGTAAATGGGGTGGTTCTCTAAAATTTGGTTAACTTATGGCCTAATTTTGACAAAGGTGTTTTTTGATGGTTATCAGTAAAGTTCTAATTCTATACTGCGGGTATAATATCTACTTAACTGTATCTAAAAGGACCAGTCACTTTACGAAGTATTTTAAGAGAAATTTAAGTTTTTTTGAAATCAGTTTTCTAGGGACTGACGAGATATGATAGGGACTGACGCCAAACACACTAACCGTTAGTGTGTTTAATCACATTTGTATTGCAAAATTAACTTTAACAAAATCAAATAACTTACATATTATCACTAATTATTGTAACACACAGTCAAAATATAAGTTATTTTGTATGGTAAGTAGTATTGTCTTTCTACAATCTTAAATTTAGTATCATAGTCTAGTTTCAGTCTCAAGAATATTCAACATATTGCGGTAGACAATTAGTTTTTTGATAAATAGTTACCTTAATAAGCTATTTTTTTTTAAATATTAGTGAAACGTATTACCTATCTCTCCAGTAAACAAATTGTATGAACTCTGAATAAAGTAAAAATTTCAATCATAGGCTTTCTTTTATTAACTTAAAAAAAAATTTTTACGATGTACCACACTACAAAAAATAAGCACACACACCCCGCTTGCGGGACACAATATGTTATAAGAAAGGATATACAATAAATAAATTTCTGATTCTGATTGATTATTAACTTAATTTTTTTCTAGCAATTAAACTGTATTTTGAGTTTAGTACTAACAAACTAATAATCTTTAAGTAATTAACAATATTTTTGAACAAATCGGCATTGTAAGTAACAAAAATAAAATTTGAACGTAATATTCAGTCTTTCTCTAATTAATCACAAAGATTTGTTCTACTTTTCGTAAACGTTTCGGTTTCGTAAACGGTTTCTTGGAGCAAATCGCGGCGTATCGATATTCTTTTCATAATTAACTTGACTAGAACATAATCTCCCCTGCGATAGCTCGTTTTAGACTTTTCCTGCGCATCCTGGCTTATACTAGCTAGCGGCACATCATCTTCAGAATCCGTGAAAATATCTGGAACTTGAAGCCGGTTTGTATCGCAACTTAGTGTTTCAAGACCAGTTTAGTCAGTGGGCTGGACAACATCGTTTTTAAGGAGGTTTTTTTCTGGTGCGTGTCAGTCTTTTTATCTAAAAGTTGCATCTGGTTAGTCTCGCCAAATACCAATTCTGCTTTTTGATTAGGGTCGTTAGCCATGGCTTCAATTTTACTTTTTGGTGTAAGTGCTTTCTTGTTTTTCATCATCTTACATTTCAGTCTTCTGTTTCTTTGTTGATCGTTGGCAAGCTTGTTCTTCGAATTATCATTGGGTAAGTCCTTCCTTTTCTGTATACTATTTCCTTTTTTCCGTTGAACAATACTCCTTCTTCTAGCTTCAACTCTCCTTTGCTGTGTCTCATCATTATCTCCTTCATTATTTATAACAATAACCTCAGGAATATTGTCCTCGTCCTCAGCCAATTTTGTCTAGTCATTCAGATAATACTGTAATGGATTGTTTAAACATTTAGAGTCGACAATAGAGAAGCCTTATGATAATAGTATCATACTTTATCACCAAAACGTGAATCGCTTTTCTGGCAAAATTCTTGAGGTGGAGTTGTTAATTGAGAAATATCATATGGACATTTTGTGTTTTTGTGAGACATGGTTAAAACCTGAGGAAATGTTATTTAATGTACATAGTTTAGTAGTTGCCAGTGCGTTCAACAGATTATCAGCAGTGGGTGGTGGTACTTTGATTTTATGTAATAATTATTTTAAACATAAAGAGAGAAAGGACATCACATCATGCTCTGTTGATCGCTTATGTGAGGTAGCATGTGCGGAAATAGAGGGCCATATTATTCTTTGTGTATATAGACCACCTGCGTCAAACTTTGCCTCATTTCTAATTGTAATGGAAGATATACTTAGGAAATTATTTAATAACAACAAATTTATTTTTATCTGTGGCGACATGAACATAGATTTGCTAATTGATTCGCAGGACAAATGTAAACTTCTTTCTTTATTTAAGTGTTTTAATTTACATTATATATTTAGTGAACCTACTAGAATAACTGCTACTTCAGCTTCATGCATTGACAATATTTTTACAAACTGTAGTATAAAACAATCTTCTATAATTAGCGGTGTCAGATCTGACCATACAGGTCAACTAGTAAGCTTTGAACACAACAAAAAGCTCCCACTGGATACAACTCTAGAACTAAGACTATTAAATAAGAATAAATTACAAAAATTTAATGAAAATGTTAAAACGAAAGTTACTTTATCTCGCTCTTGTCCAAGAGACCCCAACAGCTACTACAGTGCACTATTTTCTGCTGTATGTTATGAATTTAATAATGCGTGTCCAATTAAGAAGGTCAAATTAACCAAACAATCGAAATTTAATGAATGGGCCACTACGGGCATTCGTAAAAGTAGAGATGTTTTATATACTTTATACTACGAAAAGTCATTGACTTCCGACCAATCCTTTCATAATTATGTAAGAAACTACTCGAAGATTTTTAAAAGAGTTTGTGCTCAAGCCAAATCTAAACTAATTAGTAATAAAATAGGCAACTCGAAAAATAAAATAAAAGCCGTGTGGCAGGTAATCAACCATGAAATTGGCAATACAAAACAAAGGGAAAATGAACTATCTCTTAAAATAAATAATCTTACCATATGGGTATTTCCATGAAACTTTACCCTACTGTGATAAAAATTCAATTGTGTTATTAACTAAAACAAAAACCATATCTGGAGTTCTAAATAACCATACTCTCAAAAATTTGTAAAATAAAAATTTTAGCTCTTTTTACAATTATATAAATTAATCAGTTTGTATGTCAACCTCCTTTGTTCTACGTAGTGCCTTCTTTTTTTTTAAGTTTGCTCGCTATTGCGCCATCTTGTGGACAGCTTGTCAGTCTGCACATTACTGTGGCGCGAAGTGCACGTTTTTGAGATTCCTGTGCAAGTGATTTTAATAATTTCAAGTAAGTATTACTTTTGATTTACTACGCTTTTATCAGTGAATGTAATAATGTCGCACCCGTTACAAAAAATACGCAAATAGTTTTACTGCGACGTAAATTATAACCTTAAAATCTTTGTACCTTGTAATAGTAAGAAGTTTACTTTAATAATCAACACGGACAAGTTTCAATACTGGACAGAAACTTTAAGTGTCTTTCTTTTGATGATAAATATATGTCACACCCGTTAAAAATTTTTTTTGAAATTTTTTATATTAGGTTGTTTTACGCATAATTTGAAATTTATTTGTTGCCAGATATGAAAGCCACTAACAGAATGCAAAAGCATCGAAAAAAACTGAAAGAAAATAAAGAAAATTATGAAACACATTTGCTAAAAGAAAGAGAAAGAGACAAGAAAAGAAGAGATGCCAAGAAGGCTTCAGCGGATGCCGAAGAGATAGAGAAGCGGCGCAAACGTGACCGAGAAAGACAGAGAGCACTGAGATTAAAGAAGAAGAACGAAATACTCCATCTGCCTACCCAGTCGACGACATCACTAATTGGAACTTATAAGTCAAAAAGATCATTTAAAAAAGCTATAACCAAAATCAAACGCTCGCTGCCTGTTAGTCCGTCTAAAAGAGTGGCAGTTCTAAAAGAAATTGCCATTGAAGTTTTTCCGACAAGTGCTAGACGATTATTGTATCCAAAGGAAAAAACTTCTGCTAGTCTATCCAAAGAGACCGTAGCTCAGATAGAAGCGTTTTACCAGCGGGATGATATAAGTCGTGCAGCACCTGGCATAAAAGATTATAAATCGGTGAAAGATCCCACAACAGGAGAACGTCAGAGGCTGCAAAAGAGACATTTAGTAATGAGTATCGGCGAATGTTATAGATTATTTAAAGAAGAATATCCTACGCTTAAAGTTGGCACGTCAAAATTTTACGCTACAAGGCCAAGCCATGTCCGACCAGTAAGTGAAATCCCGCACGATGTTTGCGTATGTGTGTACCATGCCAACTTTAACTTTCTGATTGAAACAGCCAGTCATACATTTGCTTCATTCCCTCCTTCTGCTAAAAAACTTCTAGAAGAAGTTTGTTGTAATATAGAAAGTGAAGAATGTATGACAAATAGGTGTACACAGTGTGATAACGTAACTGATATAATACCTCTGACATTTGATCGTGACGCAATCATATCATGGAACCAGTGGAAAGAACATGAGGGTCGTTTACAAGTTCAATTGGAGACAGGCACCGTTGCTGATTTCATAAAATTATTTGAGGCCCAACTAAAAAAGTTTAAGACTCACTGGTTTGTGAAAAGAGTTCAGAGCAAACACTTCAAAGAAATGAGAGAAAGAATATCCGAAGACGAGGCGGTGCTGCAAGTAGATTTCGCCGAGAATTTCGCAATTATATCGCAGGACGAAATTCAAAGCGCACATTGGCGACATCAACAGGCCACTGTTTTTACCGGATGTGCTTGGGTACGAGAAGGAGTTATAGAATCTCGATCTTACGCAATCATTAGCGAGGACCTTAGTCACAACAAAGTTTGTGTTTGGGTGTTCATCAAAATGATTATTAAAGAACTGACAACCTATAAGAAAATCAGGGTAGTTCACATCTTCTCGGATGGCTGCGCAGCACAGTTCAAGAATCGGTATAATTTGTACAATATTTGTACAGCTCCAGAAGATTTCGGAGTAGACATAACTTGGTCATTCTTCCCGACTAGTCACGGAAAAGGTGCCGTTGACGGCATTGGTGTGGTCGTTAAGAGGACGTTGTGGATTTCTGTAAAAGCTCGGGAAATCATCCTGAACACTCCACGAGATTGCTATAAACATTTGGAGAAAAAGGGATCAGGAACCGTCAAAATTTTCTACCAGTCCAATGAGGATATTAAAGAACATCAACCATTGTTGGAAATACGATGGGAAGGCCTTAAACCGATCAGAAATCTACATGGAAAGCACTATTTTCAAAAGTCACATGAATCGACAAATTGCATCAAAGGTGGTCGTACTGTTTCTTCCAAAATGGAAGAAACCTGCCTGAAGATCCTACGTCAAGACTCTCGTTTGCGTTATTCTGACATCTATACGGATTCAGAAAGTGATTTAGAGTAATTACATATAATTTACATGCGAATTTTTCAAATTAGGTGGGAACTTGCACAATCGTCAAAAGAAATTATTAATTTTAGACCAAATCTCATGTTAATTTCCTGTGTTTTCTTATCTGGAATGATTTTTAATAAAGCAATGTTGATTACAACATTTTTTATTTTACGAGAAAACTTGAAAAACCATACAGTGTCGCACCCGTTACAAAGGCCTGTCGCACCCGTTACATTTTCAATTTTTTTTATCAAGTTCATTATACATGTTTGTACATTTCGAATAACGTAGTTATTTGAGATAACTATTCAAGTTTTACATAAAACAATCTTACTGTATACTTTCATCGAAAATTTTACAGGTGTTTAACTGAAAGTCGTCTTGGTCGCAATTGGCGATTTTCTAAGGTCTCACCCGTTACGCGATTCATGACGTTGTATAAGTTTTTCATTACAAGTTTCTATACAGATCTTGTTTGAGTTAAATATCTAATTTTTTATACTATTTATCTTTATAAACGTAATTTGATATATCTGAACAAACACTTTATTATCTTGAAAAAACGCAGTGTCAGTGTCGCACCCGTTACAATGGAAATACCCATATCTGACAAGAGTGAAGTCGCTAAGGCATTAGAAAATTTCTTCACGAATATACCGGTAGAGGTTACGAAAATCCTTGCTTCATGTCCTTTGTCAGCTGAATCGCTACTCAAACAGAACTTTCCTAAAGTCATACCTAACTTTGATTTTAAAAACATCTCTATTAATTCAATTAAAAAAGCTTTTAACGGTCTTAATTTAAAAAATACCGAAGACCTATGGGGTATCTCTGTCAGAGTTCTTGGCGTTATCATCGACACCGTTGCCCCTGCACTTACAAGCATATTTAACCAATGTGTAGATAATGGTACTTTCCCCGATTTAATGAAACACTAACACAGTAAAGTAATACCAATTTTCAAATCGGGCTGCAAAAATGATCCCTCTAATTATAGGCCTATTTCTGTGCTACCAGCATTTAGTAAATTATTTGAAAAGATCATTCTTGATCAGATGTTGTCGCATTTTAACTTACACGGGATTTTACATGGTCGTCAGTTCGGATTCACGAAAGGCAGGTCAACTACTGATGCAGGAGCTAAACTAGTCACTCATATTTTGGAAACATGGGAGGGTTCACAGGATGCTATTGGCATCTTCTGTGATCTCTCCAAGGCTTTCGACTGCGTTGACCACAATACACTAATTCGTACACTTCACCATTACGGAATTCGTGGCCGAGCTGCTGATCGAATCTTTTCCTATTTATCTGATAGGCAGCAGAAAGTAGGTGTAAATGGTGTTACTTCATCGGGGTCTCTTGTTAAGATGGGCGTGCCCCAAGGATCAATTCTTGGGCCTTTCCTGTTTCTTGCTTATATAAATGACCTTCCATACATGATGAATAATTTATCAGATATTATTTTATTCGCCGACGACACTTTTCTCATTTTTAAGATAAGTAGAAAAGACAGGGAAGTTTCACATATTAATGATAGCTTAATTGTTCTCTCTAAATGGTTCGCGGTAAATAACCTATTACTAAATGCTTATAAAACGAAATGTTTAAGGTTTTCCCTGCCAAATGTACCCAGCGTAGGCTTGCATTTGATGCTTGACGGCAAAGGACTCGATATTATAAACGAAACGGTGTTCTTAGGAATAACAATTGATTCTAAGTTGCAGTGGGGTCCTCATATCAGAGCTCTGTCGAAGAGACTTAGCTCTGCAGCATTTGCAGTTAGAAAAATCAGGCAGTTAACGGATGTAGCCACGGCCAGATTAGTTTACTTTGCATATTTTCATAGCATCATGTCCTACGGCATTCTGTTGTGGGGATCTGCAGCTGACGTGGATTCAATATTTATTTTACAGAAGAGAGCAATTCGTGCAATCTACAACATGGGCCCCCGCGAGTCTTTACGAGACTTCTTTAGTGATATAGACATTCTGACACTGCCGTCACTATACATTCTAGAAAATATCATGTATGTCCGGAAAAACCTGCAACTGTTTAACGTCTACAGTGACTTCCACAACTTTAATACTAGGAATAAACACAAAATAGTGGTACCTAAATTTAGATTGTCTAAAACTAATAAGTCGTTTCTAGGTAACAGCGTGCGCTTCTATAACAAGTTACCTAAAACTATCACCGATCTCACTGGTAACAAGTTTAAATCTTATGTTAAATCCGTTCTAATAAAGAAAGCCTATTATAAAGTCAATGACTACGTTGATGATAGAAACGTATGGCGTTAATTACCTTCTGCACATGTGGCTTCCCTGGTGACTAGTTGTTTCTAATCCCCACAATCTAGTTGTGGTGTTTTCTGCATGACTAGACATTTGTATCTTATGTGTACTTTATTTTATTTTGTTGTATTACATTTTTTTTTTCTTCTTTTTTTTTACTTAACATTGTTATTTAACAAACAAAGACTTGAACATTTTATTTTGAAAATGTTAATTTATTTGATTTTATTATTTTATATAGTAGTCCTTGTATGTCATGTAATGTAATATTGCATTGTAAGAGTATTTTCTATTTTATTTTGTTATTATAAATTGCTTCAACTCATTGTAAACCAATATTTTTAAAAGAGTATCCATGGAGTTTCTTGCCGTTCTCTTCTCCATAGGACCCACCCACTTTGGAACTGTGCGCCTAGATTCATAACGTTTTAAAAGTGCCTGCAAAGGCCCATTTGAAATAAAAAACTTTGACTTTGACTTTGACTTTGATGACGAAGGCGTATTTTGGTTCATGTATTTATTAGAATTTCCACGAATCCTTTGTTTTTTTCTGTAATCTGATGAGTAGGCAACCCATTTTTTCGAACGCTTCTATGCTCACGCAGAGTCATGTCCTTGACACATTTCCTGTGTCCTTTTTGTTTTTCCCTTTATCTTCATTTTCTCCCGTGTTCAAATTTACTTTGTGCTCAATCTCGTAATTTTGTTCTTTTTCTAAGAAAACTATATCTCTCTTTATTTCTACATTGTTCCTATGTGAGAAATATATTCTGTAGCCTTTTACAGTCTCTCCATATCCAACCATAACTCCTTTTTCTCCTTTGCTATCCCACTTTCTCCTTTTTTCTTTTGGAATATGCACATACACTGGGATACCAAAGGGTTTTAACTGATGAATGTCAAATCCTTTTCCAGACCACACCTCATTTGGTGATTTTTCACTGTCTTTACTTTTTCCGGTCCTATTCAAAACAAATGCTGCTGTGTTTATAGCCTCAGCCCACAATGTTTTGGGCAGGCTCTTGCAGGCACTCAACATGGTCCTAGCTGCTTCGACCAGTGTTCGATTCTCTCTTTCAGCTTTCCCATTCTGTTCCGGAGTGTATGGGACACTCGTTTGATGTAATATTCCGCGTCTCGAAAATATTTCCTCGACTTCCTTATTTATAAATTCCGTACCATTGTCACTTCTGAATACTTTAACTTTATTTCCAGTCACGTTTTCTGCCTTGTTTATAAAATCTTCAATGGAACTCTTTATTTCGTATTTATTCTTGACAAAATAAACTGATCTGTAGTTGGAGAAGTCATCCTTCAATATTACAAAGTACCTTGCACCGCCGACTGACATTACTTCCATAGGGCCGCATGTGTCTGCATGGATTAATTCACATGTTTTCGTGCTAACATTCTCGCTGTTACCGAAAGGTAAGCGATGTATCTTTCCTTCCAAACAACTTTCACACTTTGGAATGGATGTTTGTTTTATGTCAATGTTATTTTTCAAAAGTACCTTTCTTACGTAATCGTAGTTCTGATGCACTAATCTTTCGTGCCACTCTTTCAATGTACTATTTCCTGTTTTAGCAACACTCGCCACTTTGTTTTTGTACCGAAACTCCAAGTAGTACGAACTTCCAACTCGTTTTGCAATCGCGCAAACATCGTTGTTTTTATAAAATTTACAAGAACTGTCATTTGTCAAGATGACATATCCTTTATCCGACGCACAGTTCACAGAGAAGAGGTTTGTTTTTAAGTCTGGAACGAACAAAACCTTATCTATACTCGTTTCAATCCATTCACTTCCGTTATACACTTCTACCGCCATCTGTCCATAGCCTAGCACACTAATTGCCGCACCATTACCGATGATCACAGACTGTTGCGTAGTGCTAGTAAACGACGAAAACAAAGTACGATCGTAGCACATGTGTTCACTGGCTCCAGAGTCTACTAACCAAAGAGATTGTTGATGTTCTTCCAATGAATTTGACACCACAAAGGCATTACATTTCTTATGTTCCTTTTTCTTTCTAAACCAGCATTGTGCCTTGTTATGTCCAGCCTTGCCACAATAAAAACATTTGTTATTATGACCTTCACTTCTATTGTTGTTGTTGCTTTTACACTCACTAAGAAGATGTCCAAGTTTATTTCATTTAAAGCACCTTAAATTCTTTTTGTCCTTCACAACAAATGCAGATGAGCCCGGTGTTTGTTGGTGAACATCGCTTTTCTCTTTTACCCTTTCTTCTTCCACCAATAATCTTGCTACTAAATTATCAATTGTTTGTTTATCATCTGGGGCCGACTCCCAGGCCGACACAAAGTGTTTATACTCATCTGGCAGTGACATCAATACCTTTGTTATAACAAACTTATCCGATATTTCTTCACCAATCTGCCGAAGTTGATTTTGCATTTCCTGGATTTTGGACAAGAACATAGACATTTCAGTGCCCGTTTCATATTTATATTGAAAGAACCGCTGCTGTATTATGTGAACGCTTGTTTCCGTTTTTTGCTCATAGACACTTTGTAGTTTTCTCCACATTTCCGCTGAAGTTGAACATGAAATAATATGTATCATAACATTTTCTGTCATTCTCGTGACTAATAGTGTTTGAGCCTTCGCGTCTTTAGACTCCCAAGCGACTCGTGCAGTACTATCTTCAGGTTTTGGACTTTTTCCCTCGACAATATCTAACCAGTTTTGACCTCTTAACAAAACTCTGGTTTGAAACTTCCAGATGTTCCAGTTACTGGCTCCTTCCAGCTTCATCAAGCTGTTATATGAGTTCAGATTTAGTTCCATTTCGTTGTCCTGCCTTGCTCCACCAATCGAACAAGTATTTTCTCGCTAACACCACGTGGTTAAACAGCCTTAACCTCACTTTTATCCGCCAGTGTCAACTTTTCTCCCGAAGACGAACTTCCTGATTTCTTTATCCGATACTTGCACAGGATTATGTGCCTGGGCCCATAACCTGTTATTATTAAATAAAGAAAGCAGTTTTTAAGCGAACGAAATTATATATTTATTGTAACCCACTTTTACACATACTGACAGTACAACCAACAGTGTTGCCAACGAAAAACACAAAAAGACTAAAAAGCGTAATTACATTGCCATACTTCAACATATACAATTCCAATCTTAAGAACTTAAAATGAAACTTACACATTTAACTATAGTAAATTACAAAAATATTATATATCAGGTCTGCTTAATTTTTTCACTATTTTTGCAACTAAATGTTCAGTCTCACTCATAATGTCATCGTAATCACTTGTCACTAAATACTGCACATTTACACTCGCATTATTAGTTTCAGTGTCTATTTTTTCCATATTACAGCCATCCGAATCATAGATCATAACTTTGATTAGATGCCGAACTTGTCCTTGCTCCTTACGCATGACAAAAGACAAGTTTTTAAAAGATTTACTTTTTTTCTTCTTTAATTTTCGCTCCTCTGCTTTTTCTCGTCGACTCTCCTCACTTGCTTTAGCCGCTACTTCCATGTCCCAGCTATCTCTGTCTTGAGCATAGTAGAATGGATTGGTGACAGGGTCTGGGTCTTCTATAACATTCTGAAAAAGAATATCAAAAATATTATAACAGCAAGAATTACGGACTCAATGTTTGATTTAAGTTAATTATAATAGTTACATACCACTGAATTTCGGGAGTCGATCATGTCTAAAACGGGGCTGTAAGATGGAGAGCGCGACATGGTTCTGTAAAAAAAAATGCAATATGTAATTCTGAATAATAAATAAATAAGTAAACAATGAATAAATTGAAAGATATCCTTACCTTGAAAAATAAAATAAACGTAACCGTAAACGATGACCTGCTAACGCAAAGAACTCGGGCGAAGTGATTGCTTATTTTATGTTACTCTTCCAGGCAAAATGTAAAGCTTATACATAAGACTCAACCTTGAAAAAGGTAAAATCGGGACAACCTGTCCATGCAAAGACCACCTGCGAAGTGATCGCTGATTTCATAATACATACAAAAATTATTTGATGCACAATATGTAAGACGAGTTCTAGCTCATATTTGTACCTATCTTGTAAGATGAGAATAGAACCGATCCTGTAGTGACAAGTCTAAAGATAATTCAAAATAAAGTATATAATGTCTATGTTACGTGATAATTAAATTAATTGACAAGATGAAGTTGATCAAACAACCTATATCACTACACGTTAAAAATATAAATCTTGACGAGTCTACTCAAAAAATAAAGTATTTATGTCTATGTTAGACAAGTATAAAATTAGTTGACATAATGAAGTTAATTAAACAACCCATATCACTAAACGTCAAAAATATAAATCTTGGCGAGTCTCCTCAAGAGATTAGACATAGCGCTTTGTTGCCGAATACGATTCGTTGTATAATTTGCGGTCCCTCGAATTGTGGTAAAACAAACGTTGTGATTAGTTTGCTATTGCATGAAAATGGTCTCAAATTTCAAAACCTTTACCTTTACTCAAAGACTAATTTTCAGCCAAAATATTGTTTTTTACGAGAAGTATTAAGAAGAGTGCCTCGCATAAAATTCAATGAGTTCAATGACGATAAAAATTTCATATCTCCAACTGAAGCTTTACCAAATTCTGTATTTATATTTGATGATGTTGTATGTGAAAATCAAATAAACATACGTAATTATTTCTGTATGGGTAGACATAAGCAAATTGATTGTTTTTACTTATCACAAACTTACTCAAAAATACCAAAACAATTATTACGCGACAATGCTAACTTTCTTATAATATTTAAACAAGATGTTGTGAACTTAAAGCACATCTATGACGAACATGTCAACTCCGATTTACCATGGAATCAGTTCAAAGATATTTGTAAAACTGTTTGGAATAATCCTTATAATTTTGTTCTTATTAACAAAGAGTCGTCATTAAATAAGGGAAGGTATAGACAGAATTTTGATAGTTTTTTTAACTTTGAATGACCGTATATGTGCACATATAAGTAATTAACATACAAAATCAAATTCAGTACAATTAGTTCCTTAGCCGAACGCAGTTGTAGGTATAACATGGAGAAAAATATTAAATTAGAATTAATGAAGTCTGTAGACTCCATAAAGAATAAAATAAAACAAATGAAGGGCCAGGAACACGCAATGAACTTATCACTCGATAAAATGCTAAAACCTGTCACAGATCCCCTTAAAACTTTAGTTGGTTCAAATTTAAATATGGAAAAAATAAAAAATTTAGAAACTACAACACTCACTAATTCTGGAGATATTGAAATGGATGACATTAATACTAGCTCATCTACAAAGTTTGAGGACTGTTACGAACCAAAACTTAATTCTGCACAATTGGTTAAAAAGTCTCCTAAAATGGAATTACCAGATGATTTAGAAATTTCATTAGAGGGCCATGATATCTATGATATTTATAATGATGTAAATGTACCGTTTGGAATAAGAAGTAAAAACAAAACTTTATTGATGGGAAATTCAGTAGTATAATTTTCTAAAATTGACAGTTTGAATAACGATAGTGTAATTTTGATTAAAATCGACGATAAATCCTACAATTTAACCCCAGGCCTGAAAGAACTTTTACTTCGAAAAAAACCTGATTTAAAACTTATATCTAGCAAAGATAAACTTGTCTACAAAGATATATTGCATTATACAAATGCTCATAAGAGAGACTTCAATCCTAGAGGTCAAATAAAGGGTGATAAAGGAATAAAATATCGTGAAATAATCAAACCATTGTTTTCCGAAACGTCAAATGATAATATTCCCACTAAACTTGGGGGATACTTGCCAATGTTAAAGAAATATAAAAGAAATACTGACCTGGTATATTGGGATGACCCCAACGAATTAGTTGAGAGATTGAAATTATTAGTTGCTTCAAAAGATGCTGGCAATACAAACCATGATAATGAAATTTTATCGATAATTGAAGAACTAAAAGAAGCTGACATAATTAAACAATAAATAGTAGCAATAAAACGATTTTCATTCAGTATCATTGCTGGGTTCACCACAAATGTTATATTATACTGAGTTTTGAAGATGAGTAAAGCTGATGTGGTAAACGAAATTCACAAAAATGCAAGGGTAAACTTTCCCCGAAGACATGTTATTATGAAAGATATAGATGATCTTTGGCAAGCAGACTTAATTGATATGCAATCAATTTCTAAAGAAAATAAAAATTATAGATTTATTCTTACTGTTATTGATACATTTTCGCTTGGACCTTTCCTTTGAAAAGTAAAATCAAAGATGTTGTATGCAACTCTTTCAAGATTTTGTTGGACAAAGGGCGTGTCCCCAAAAATCTGCAAACGGATAATGGGACAGAATTTTATAATAATAAATTTCAAAAACTTATGAAATTTCATACTATAAACCATTATTCAACATTCTCAACAAAAAAGGCATCAATAGTTGAGCGATTTATCAGAACATTGAAATCTAAACTGTATAAGGAATTCAGTTTAAAAGGTTGCTATAACTGGATAGATACCCTTAATAATGTTATTTACAAATACAATCACACCTATCATCGGACTATTGCTGAAATCCCAGCACACGTAGATAATACTAATAAAGAACGTATATTATGTCTTCGTCACTTCGGCACTTAATAGCCTGCAGCAGCAGGTAGACCTTCTTGCCCGCAACATGGATAATATGGAGATGCGTGGGCGAAGAGGGATTTTGTTGCTGCATGGAGTGGGTGAAGATAAAGATGAGGACACTGCACAGGTTGTGGCCAATGTGATCAAGAGCCGAATGAAGATAAGTGGCTTCACAGTTGGTGACATAAAGCGGTGTCACAGAATGGGGCGGTCTGCGGCTTCAAAAAACACCCGCCCAATCTTGTTCAAGCTACGGGACATAACTATAAGGAACAAGATATGGTTTAATAAAACCCAGTTAAAGGGTTCGGGCATTACAGTCTCGGAGTTCCTGACCAAGGCCCGTCACGACCTGTTTATGGCGGCGCGGGAGCGGTTCGGCGTTGCGAAGTCTTGGACAAGGGACGGCACTGTATACGTTCTTGGGTTGGATGGCTCGCGACATCGAATCGTTTCTATCCCAGACCTAAATAGGGTTGGTTCGTACACTGCCGAGCCTGCCATAGCCGAGTCTGCTACCATCACCGTCACCGACAAACCCAACACGACGAGATCCAAGCGTGCCGCTGCCAACAAGAAATGAGGGTGATTTGAGGATTACTTGTGGTTCGGGTAATATACACTTACTTATGTCTAATGTCCATGTACCTCCTACCTTTTATTATTTCATATTTAATTTTAAACGGTTTATTATTTTCTTTTCCGTCCACACCATCATATTATTGTTAGTCTACTTTGACATCTGTCACCACTTATCTGTCATCCGTCAAGTGTCACTATGGTCGCGTTCCATTTCTTTTTATAGATTTTATATATATTTGTCGTTCCATTCGTATATTTTTATTATTATTTTTTTATTTTCGTGATATTACCCGAACTACTTGAATTTTTTTTTTTTTTTTTTTTGTTACTGTTTACTTTTGTTATATATTTTGTTTCATTTTTATGAGAAATTTGCGTTTTGTTACCACACAACCGGCAGGTGGAAGAATGATTGAAGTCATTAATATTATTTTGTATATTTATTTTTATTTATAAGTAAAACAAATCTTTATTTATATATTTTATTAGTAGCAATTATAATATATTTAATAATGTCAGGATATGGTAGCAGCAACGATTCTGAATCCTTTTTTTCCGCAGACAGCGATGACAGTTTCACCAGTATCCCCTCACTTGCTGATACTCTTGTATCACAGCTTTCTGATGTTTCCAAGAATTTTAATGTTGTTCACATCAATGCCCAGAGTATTCCGGCTCATTTCCCCGATATGCTGGCAAGCTTTGACTGTAAGAATATTCATGCTATTCTCATTTCTGAATCTTGGCTCAAGCCTTGTCTCCCCTCAACTTTATACTCTCTACCGGGTTTCCAGCTAATCAGAAATGATCGCACGGGTAGCGGTGGTGGTGGTGTTGCCATATATCTCCGAGCACATCTTTCTTTTTCGATTATTAATGTGTCTTCACAGCCACCGCCGACAAACGCTGGCGAGCATCTATTTCTGGAAGTGGAGCTTCACCATAAAAAAATTCTTCTTGGCGTCTACTATTGTCCCTCTTTACGTATAAACTACTTCTCCTCTTTGGAAATTATTTTAGAAAATCTTGTTGCATCTTACAGTCACACTATTATCATGGGTGATTTTAACACTTGCCTCCTTAAAAATGATTCTCGTGCTTCCTCACTTCATTCTGCTATAGAATCTAACAATTTATCTATTCTCCCTCTGAATGCCACTCATAAGTTCCCCAACTCTGTCCCAACACTTCTTGATCTCATCTTCGTTTCTTCTCGTGACCACGTTGCTAAGCATGGGCAGTGCTCAGCTGACGCATTCTCTTATCACGATTTAATTTTTCTATCGTATAAAATTCGTCCTCCTAAGGCAAAGTCAAAAATTCTCTTGCAGCGTAATTTTGGTGGTATGAATCTTGAAAGCCTTAGAGAGGATGCCGGCAACATTGATTAGGTTCCCTTATTAAGTGCAGGATCGGTGAACGACCAAGTCAGCCTGCTTACAGATAATCTAGTCAAACTGTATGATGTCCATGCCCCCATTCGGGCGGTTAGGGTGAAACACCTGCCGTCGCCATGGCTCACCGATGACATAAAAACTGTTATGACTAGAAAAGCAGCGGCTAAGTCGAAATATAAAGGTCGACCCACTCCCTCGAACTTGGCAAAATATGTGAATATCAGAAATCATTGCAACAAGGTGTGTAGGAATGCTCAACGCCATCATATCCATAGCTCTGTTGAAAATGGAGATCCAGCGAAAGTCTGGAAATTTCTAAGATCTATGGGGATCGGAAAGTCACGTCATGATTCTATACCTTCAGATTTGGATATAAATTTATTAAATCAACATTTCTCTGCTTCGTCCAACTTTAGTTTATCTACTAAATCAACTACATTAAAATATCTTTCTTCTCTTCCGAACCCCGATTATTCCTCATTTGTGTTTAATCAATTATCTGTTTGTGATGTTAGGAAGAGTATTTTATCCATAACTTCTAACGCGGTTGGAAGTGACTGTATCAGCCGTAATATGATCCTCCCTATCCTTGACGAAATCCTTCCTGTAATCTGTCATATCCTCAATTATTCCTTGTCCAGTGGCGTCTTCCCAAATGCCTGGAAAGAAGCTCAAATTACACCTTTACCTAAAAAGTCCAATCCTACGTCCTTTTCCGAATATCGTCCAATATCCATTCTCCCATTCCTCTCCAAAGTTTTAGAACGTCTTATTCATGACCAGTTAAGTTCATTCCTCTGTAAGAATAGACTTCTAAATCCCTTTCAATCCGGTTTTCGTCCTGGTCATAGTACTGTTACTGCCCTGGTGAATATTACGGATGATATTAGGCTAGGCATGGAAAATGGGAAGTTAACAGTACTCTCATTGCTTGATTTCAGTAATGCTTTCAATACTGTTGACTTTGACATTTTGCTTGGCATATTGTGCTCTCTTAACATATCTCCGATAGTAATTGATTGGTTTCGTAGTTATCTGTCTGGCCGCCGACAACGTATTCGCATAGAAGATACGTTATCTTCATGGTGTGATACATATGTTGGTGTACCACAGGGTGGCGTTATTTCTCCTTTACTCTTCGCAATTTTTATAAATTCAATATCTAATCAACTTCTCTCTTCCTATCACCTTTATGCTGATGATCTTCAGATTTATTCACAAGCTCCGCTGGGAACGCTGTCTGAGGCTATTAAAACCATAAATGTAGATCTTGCCAAGATATCCGAGTGGAGTGAATCTTATGGACTTAAGGTTAACCCTTCAAAAACCCAAGTCATTGTTGTTGGCAGCTCTAGGATGGTTTCGAAAATTGACTGGTTGCAACTTCCAAAGGTTTTCTTTGACGGTACTCATATACCTTTTAGTGATAAAGTGAAGAATTTGGGTATATATATGGATAAGCACTTGTCATGGGGTCCACAATTGCAGGAAACTAGCCGCAGAATGTACGCGTCAGCAGGATCCTTGAGACGCCTGCGCAATTTTCTCCCGACTGCCACTAAAATTGCGCTTGCAAAATCTCTTCTACTTCCCATACTTGACTATGCTGATGCCAGCTGTCTCGATATTACCGAGGAACAATTAGATAAACTTGAGCGACTTCAAAACTTTTGTATAAGATTTATATTTGATTTACGCAAATATGATCACGTGTCAGAATTCCGCGCTAAACTCAAGTGGTTACCAATACGCCTTCGTCGGAATGCTCATATTGTTTCTCTGCTTTACAGTATTCTGTTTAATCCTTCAACGCCATCTTATCTTAAAAAACGCTTTGAGTTCGTTCGTGATACACATTTGAGATCCTTGAGATCATCAGAAAGCTTAAAACTAAAGATGCCTAAGCATACTACAACATTTTATGACCACTCATTTACTGTACAGGCTACTCGCTTATGGAATGCACTACCTGAGTCTGTGCGACGTGCTCAGTCGCTGGTCTGCTTTAAAGGAATGGTAAAAGTTCACTACTTGTCCCTGTAGTTGTTATCTGCTATTTCGTTTACATTTTAATTAATATATATGTATATGACGGAGAGAGGTGTGGGCGTTCTTGATCTTCCATGGTGAAATCAAACAAAATACGAACTTCGATACACTCTTTGATTTAATGCGAACAATTTCTAATAAGTTACAATCACAAATAATCACACACGGCTCAGATGGAAACCGATTACTTCCGGAACGTGGTGAAGTCGGTCGTATGTCGGACACACCCGCTCGGCTCGACGTTCGTTCAAAAAGTGACGTTTGTTTCAAACGTCACTCGTTGCTTGTCAAAACCGTAGAGTTGCCAACACACAAATCGAATACACCCAAGTCGATATCGATTATCAACTTGACGTTCCGATTTTGCTCTCTGCGATACGGCCATCTTGACACGTCACACGTCCCAGTGTGATGAGCCTGAAAAAAACAAATTCCATCTGCAATATCAAAGCATCTCTACTCGGCCTATCCTGACTAAACGAGTCAGAACAGGGCTTCAAACAAACTCTCATAGTAATTCAAAGTTTATTCTCAAATAATTAAGCTTACATCATTACTAGGGATAATTACAAA
The DNA here is from genome assembly GCA_947562105.1 of Shargacucullia verbasci. NCBI lineage: Eukaryota > Metazoa > Arthropoda > Insecta > Lepidoptera > Noctuidae > Shargacucullia > Shargacucullia verbasci. The sequence continues at coordinate 10,731,620 of OX387281.1, read as the reverse complement.
CTACTTCTAACTATAAACTGACCACTGACCATTATTTACTCAACCACATACTTCAAGAAACTATCCAAGACTCTACTCGCTCTATTAAATCACTCATATCGACGTTATCGATCACGGTCGTCTCTATCGCCTAATTCGAGCAATAGGACTCATGCCACTTCACAAAGTGACGATCTCTCAAAAGCGGTCGTCGCTATTGCCTAATTCGAGCAATAGGACTCATGCCACCTTTGCAAGGTGACGATATCTCAGAACCGGTCGCCACTATCGCCTAAATCGAGCGATAGCAGCTCATGCCACTTTCACAAAGTGACGATAATCTTGCCACCCTCACCAAGTGACGATCATCACGTTGCCTCACCAGAGCAAACAAATTACAACTTAGTTACTTGATTGGATAGTGGTTAATGGGCTCACACTTTCCTCTACATCACTAGTCTCCGAGTCTACAGACATTTCATGGTCGGGCATCTTTCTCAAACGATCGTGCGCGTACTTATAAGTGCGCTTAGAATTCAATGCCTTCAAAGTATATCGATCGTTCTCTAACACTTCGATAACTTTAAACGGTCCCTTATACTTAGGGTCCAGCTTTGTCTGATTTCGTTCCTCGTTTTGTAAAAGAACGAAATCACCGACAGAAAACGGAACGATTCTAGCTTTTGTCGCATCGAAACGAGTCTTGTCATAGTCAGAGTTTTTCTCCATATTAACAATCGCAGCCTCCCTAACTTGGTCTAAGTCAACGTCAGGCTCTATGTCCTCAGCTAACATTATCTCTAACGGTCTACTAACCCTGCCTATCAACAACTCTAACGGACTTGCCTTGGTAACACGATTTATTGTACAATTTAGCGCAAGTTGCACATCAGGGAGAGCATCCTGCCAAGATTTATTTGAAGTTTCAGAGGACGTAAGCATGTTTTTAAGCGTCGACATAACCCGCTCTACTTGCCCGTTGGCTCGTGAGCTTCCAGTAGCGATTAAATGTAATTTAATATTAACAGAGTCGCAAAAATCACGAAATTCCTGGCTAGCAAAACAACGGCCTTGGTCCGCTATAATTCGCGTAGGCGCACCAAATAATGAGACGCTATGTTTTACGGCTCTAATACTACTGGCAGTGTCGATATTTTTTGTATGGTGCAAAAGAACATACTTAGTAAAAGCGTCTATGAGAACAAAGACGTATTCCTTTGTGTCTCTTTTACCACTAAGTTTGCCAGTGGCATCTATGTGCACTGTGTGCCAGGGAACTGCTACCTTTGGGATGGGGTGCAACTCAGCCTGAATTTTGCCTGAATGCGATTTAGAAACACGACAAGTTACACAATTTTCCACAAATTTACGAACAAATTTTGTCATGTTTTCGAACCAATAGAAATCGTACATCTTTTCCAAAGTCTTTTCCCATCCCAAGTGTACCAATCCCTCATGCATACCCTGAACAATAGACCATCGTAATGATCTCGGAACAATTGGTAAACAACGTGTTCTTCCGTTGCGTTGTATTTTGCGGTATAATGTACCTGAACGCAATTCGTAAGTTTTGGAAACATCGTCATTAAGATTACCATCAGCAAGGTCACTTACTAGTTTACTTATGTCCCTATCTCGTTGTTGTTCGGCGAGAAACCAACTGTCAGAAATTTCAGCAACACAAATTTGCTTAGCCTCAACTTTATCGAAAGTTTTGTCAGGTTTTGGAGGTAAAGGGTTTCGAGATAGAAAGTCTGCATGAACCATACGCTTTCCTTCTCTGTGTACCACATCAAAGTCAAAGCTTTGCAGGAAAGCCCACCATCTGTGGACTCTCGGTGTCAAGTCGAGCTTTTTACGAGCCGACTTCAGGGAACTGCAATCCGTCACGACAACAAACTTGCGACCATGTAGAAAGTGCCTGAAGTGCTTCACTGCGTTCACGACCGCGAGAGTCTCCAACTCGTAAGAGTGGTATTTCGCCTCGGCGGATGTGGTGCGACGGCTATAGTAAGCAATTACATGAGGCACGTTATCTACTTTCTGAATAAGGATAGCGCCGTAACCAATTGCACTTGCGTCCGTATGAAGCTCGGTTTCGCGGTCGGGATCGAAAATTGACAATACCGGTTCATTCGTCAAAACGGACACAATCTGACGCCTAATCTCTTCATGTTCTGGTTTCCAATCCAGTCTACCATTTCCGGATGTCAGGGAGTATAAAGGTGCCATGACCTGGGAAAATTTGGGTACAAACTGCCTAAAATAAGAGGCTAGGCCAATAAACTGCCGCAACTGTGTAACAGTTTCTGGAGGTGGTAGAGCAGTAAGTGCCTCTATTTTCTTGGGATTAGGACGAATTTCGCCCTGACAGACTTCGAAACCAAGGTATTCGACCTTTTTCTTTAAGAAAGAACATTTTTTCCAATTAAGCGAAAATCCTTTATCAGTCAGAGTTTTAAGAACTGCCCTCAGTCTTTCAAGTGCCTTTTTTGGATCTCTAGCAATTACAAGAACGTCATCCATGTACACAACTACGAAAGTACGCGTTAGATCACCTAGAGCTTTTATTACAGCACGTTGAAAAACTGACGGTGCGTTACGTAGACCGAACGGCATAGCCAGATATTCGTACTGGGAATCCGGTGTAATGAACGAAGTACATTCGATAGAGTCAGGGTGTATGGGGATCTGATTAAATCCAGAAGCCATATCTAAAATGGTAAAGTAGTGCGCGCCATGTAATCTCGCAATCTGATCCGAAATCAGAGGGAGGGGAAACCTATCTGGTACCGTATTGTCGTTGAGCTCGCGATAATCAACGCACATTCTGTCACTCCCATCCTTCTTCTTAACCAGAAGAATGGGACTGGCAAATGGCGACGAACTGGGCCTGATAATATTTGCTGCAAGTAACTCGTCTACTTTTTCACGGACAACCCTGCGTTCCTCAGGACTCAGTCGGTAAGGACGTCGGTATACGGTCTTATTTGGATCTTTCAAGCGAATTACCATTGGTTCAGTATCAGCACGAGTAATAGGCACTCCGTTCGTAAATGAGCTTTTAAATGACTTAAGAAGCTCTACTAACTCGCTCCTAAACTCAGGGGGTACATCAGTGTCTAAGGAATCAAAGTCAATATTGGATTTAGTCACGTCACAAAAATTTACAAGACTAGTCTTAGTGAAGGTCAATTTGTCCGAGGTCATACTAATAGCTATACCTAAAGCTAGTAGTTCGCGACCTATCATAATGTCATAATGTAGACAATTATCAGGCAAAACATGAAAAACTACTTCAATCAAAATATCATCGATTTCAATTTGAGATGTGATTTGCACAGTACTAAAAATAGCAGTTTGGCCTATGCCAGTTAATGAAACACTATTATTGCAACGCTTGCCTCTAAAATGACGTGCAACTGACTCTCTAATTAGTGAGCACTCGGCTCCTGAATCGTATGTAAAATGAAACTGCTCACCAGCATGACGCAGCGTCCCAGCAGGCGCGTTAATGTGGCAGACATTCACGCGCTTCTCCTGCAAAGGCCCCGCCGTGTTGTTGGCGTTGCTCTCCTTGCCACTTCTCCGTGGACAATTCTTCGCGAAGTGGCCTGCAGCGCCGCAGCTGAAGCAGCTGGTGGACGACGAAGAAGTCTTCTCACTCGTTGGTGTCTTAAATCTACCATCTTGGTTACTCAGCCCCTTTCTGGCAGTAAACAGGTCCTTAAAGTTGCTCCATGTCATCCCGTGGAAGGATACTTGTGACAACCACACTGAGGCTTGCCCTTTAAGTGCACGACTCAAGGCTAACATAAGTGGAGCACCTTGCATATCCGGATCCGTGATACACATATCCGCAGTAGAAATCCATGCGCGAGCATCCACGTTTTCTTTATCCGGGTCAAACTCAGGTAATCTAGTATCCTTGCTAGACGTCGGTGCCTTCATGGCTTGAATTAAGGCCATAAAATTCTGATTCTGCTGCTCCATCAATCGCATCCATTTTGTGTCTTCATTGTTGGTTGTATCACGCTCGTTTTCTTCATGGTTGCATCCCACTTCTGATGACGGAGAGAGGTGTGGGCGTTCTTGATCTTCCATGGTGAAATCAAACAAAATACGAACTTCGATACACTCTTTGATTTAATGCGAACAATTTCTAATAAGTTACAATCACAAATAATCACACACGGCTCAGATGGAAACCGATTACTTCCGGAACGTGGTGAAGTCGGTCGTATGTCGGACACACCCGCTCGGCTCGACGTTCGTTCAAAAAGTGACGTTTGTTTCAAACGTCACTCGTTGCTTGTCAAAACCGTAGAGTTGCCAACACACAAATCGAATACACCCAAGTCGATATCGATTATCAACTTGACGTTCCGATTTTGCTCTCTGCGATATATATATATATATGTATTTATTTATCTATTATGTTTAAGTAGTATTACATGTATATTTATTTCATTGAGATATTTGTTTATATAAATGTTTATTAATGAGTTAATATTCGTACACCGACCATTACCCTCTATATTTTCTTCCATGATTCTTTCCATGCACTGGTTGTCTGGAAGAAATTGCTTTTAGCGATAAGACCGCCATTTGTACCCTATGTGTAAAATGTATTTTCGCTTTGTAGTTTTTCCTCTGGTGTACAATAAAGAATACTCTATCTATCTATCTATCTATTATGGAGATATCTCAGGTTGGTAAAAACCAATAATAAAAAAAGCAAATTTAAAGTTGGTGATTATGTACGTATCAGTAAGTACAAAGGAACATTTGAAAAAGGATATACTCCCAACTGGTCAACAGAAATATTTAAAATTAGAAAAATACAATATACAATTCCCATCACCTACTTAATTGAAGATGCAATCAGAGGCCAGCCCATTTTAGGTGCATTTTATGTACAAGAGCTGCAAAAGACAAAACATCCTAATTTATATCTTGTCGAAAAAGTTCTGAGAAGTAAAGGAAATAGTGTTTTAGTAAAATGGTTAGGTTTGTCTTCTTCTGAAAACAGTTGGATTGACAAATCGAATATTTATTAAGTGGTCAACCCATGATGCGGCAGTCTTATGATGGGTATTGGTGAGAGCAGTCTTCTCAATTGGCTTATAAATAATTTACCATTTGAATTACATTTACAAGGATACAATTATTGCGGACCTGGCACAAAATTAATTAAAAGGCTTACACGTGGAGATAAAGGTATTAATAAATTAGACGAATATTGCAAAGAACACGACATTGCCTATCACAAGTCTTCAAGCTTAAAGGATCGCCACAAGGCAGATTTAGTTTTGTTAAATATGGCAAAAAAACGAGCAGTTGCCTCGGATGCGAGTGTAGGAGAAAAACTGGCAGCACGTTTAATAAGCAGCGCTATGTCAACAAAAGTTAAAACTGGTTCTGGTCTTAAAAAAAAGTAGTAAAAAGTGTTCGCGAAAAACTGCATCTGGAAAAGGGTTAAAGAATCAATTAAAAAATGTTATCAACAAAACAAAAAGACATATGAAAAAATTGAAACCAAAATGCAAAAAAGTGGCAATAGAATTAGCTATGGCCGCTGCCAGAGAGCTAGTTAATGATTCGTCCATTAAACTTCCTCGTATTATTCCTATACCAAAAACTGGGGGAGTATTACCCTTGATTCCTATTTTTGCGGGTTTATCTGCGGCAGGTAGCAGGCGGTGCAGCTGGTATTGCTAAGACCATAAATGAATTCAAGATGGCAAAAAAATTGTATGCTGAATCGAAGAGGCACAATGAAAAGATGGAAGCACTGTGCATTGGGAAAGGGCTATACCTTAAACCGCATAAAGATGGGCTCCGAATTTTCGTATCGAAAGAAAAAAACTAAAATATCGGCTACCTAAACGAGCCCTGAGTAATTTGGACATTTTGAAGTATGGAAATAATATTCCCTATTTTAGAGGCGTCTTTATGAGAGATAAGCTCCCTAAACACCCATTTAAAAAAGAATGTGGAGTTATTAATTTAGATAGCTCTAAAAATCCAGGTTCTCATTGGGTAGCCTATGTAAAATACAATGATTATATTGAGTATTTTGACAGTTATGGAAATCTTAAGCCACCAAAAGAATTTATAAAATATGTAGGTTCCAAAGTTCACTATAATTATGATAATATTCAACGTGATCATCCTTTCAATTGTGGACATCTTTGTTTAAACTTTTTGAAGAATTTTTGGTATAGTGAAAGAATAAAATAAGCAGAATCTTGTAAAAGAGTTCAGTATACAAGCATGTCTACTACGGTTACCATCTCTGGAAATAAATCGGAATTGGTTACATACTTTCAACCTCCTCTACATTTATCTGGCCAATACGAGTGTGGTTTGCTATACTTTTCAGTATTAAATTCAAGACCACATATTAACAACAGCAGTCTGTCTGCAATCAGAATCGAATGTGATCTTGTGCACGGTTCATACTGCAACGGATTACCAACTCATTTCATTCTAGAATTTGTATCTGATACTGCTCCAGGTCATCACTACATAGAAAAACCGCAAAACGTTATTTACTATCCAGTAAACAAAAATATAATTTCATCGATATCTGTTAGGATTGTTGATCAATTTGGTCACTGTATTAACTTTGGAAAAGAACATATTCAGCTACGTCTTCATTTAAGAAAAACAAAATGATTGTTCATTATAAAAACACCCAAGTCAATGAAAAACCTCTTAGTTCTTCTACGATTGCTAAGGTGCAAACACGTAAGAAAAAAGTTAAGAAATTGACTAAAGCAAATATAGATTTTCTTAAAGCCCTAGGGTTTAAAATATGAATATACTGCAGATTACGGAATCACCGCACTTCGACACTTCGATCGAAAGTTATGAAGTCCATTCGTACAATCCCTACAATAACAGCTTTAGAGAAAACGATGAAATCAGAATTCCCATCCACCAGCAAGACATATACGTATTACCATCAGCCAGTTCAATTTATGTCGAAGGACAAGCAAAGCTCTTCGGTAAAGATGGGAATCCGATCAAGAAAACTGTTACATTCACTAATAACTCTGTTTTGTCTTTGTTTCAAGACATCAGGTACGAAATAAATGGTATTGAAATAGACCGCATAAAAAACTCGGGAATAACGTCAACAATAAAATCATATATCTCATTAAATGAAGCAGAAAATAAAGTTGCCGCCTTATGGGGTTGGAATTTAGAAGGATTTCAAAGTGATGGTAATTTTAGTGCTGTGATACCACTAAATAAGGTTTTAGGGTTTGCAGAGGATTACAATAAAATTGTGATAAATTGCAAACATGAACTTATATTGAACAGAAGTAACACTAACTTAAATAGCGTTATTCTTACCGATGATATTGTACATTTTCAAATAGATATACACAGAATTCAATGGAGAGTGCCGCAAATAAAAGTATCGGACCAAGAACGACTAACACTTTTAAAACATTTAGAAAGAGATAAACCTATTCAGATGGCTTTTAGAAATTGGGATTTATATGAGTATCCATTACTACCTAAGACCATGAAGCATTCTTGGTCAGTTAAAACTGCTTCACAATTGGAAAAGCCTAGATATGTAATTTTTTGCTTACAAACTAATAGGAAAAATAATAAATCTAAAGACAGTTCACTATTCGATCATTGTGAAGTAGCAAACGTAACACTCTTTTTGAATTCACAATATTATCCATACGAACCTTTGAATTTAAAATTTTCTGAGAATAAATACAATATATTATATGAAATGTTTGTAAAATTTCGTCAGTCATATTACAACTGTCCAATAGACCCGTTGCTTGACTTAAAGGGGTTCAAAGAAAAAGCCCCCCTCTTTATTTTAGACTGCTCAAGACAAAACGACAGCCTTAAAACAGGTCCAGTGGATGTGAGGTTGGAAATTGAATGTTCTACAACAATACCAGATAAGACGGCTGCATATTGTTTGATTATAAACGATCGACTTGTGGAATATAAACCGCTCAGTAACATTGTGCGCAGGTTATCATGATTGCTATTGTAGATATTCAAGGCTTTAAAACAGAAGCAAATGAATTTATAGTAAAAGAAATCGCTATATTGCATAATAAAACAATACAAGGGTTTTTAATTAAGCCGCCGTTTCCATTTAAAAATTTAACGAAATCAGAAAAAAAGCATGTTAGTTGGCTTCAACGAAACAGAAAGCTACATTGGAATGAAGGATTTGTGCCCTATTCCAATTATCAGACTTTGATTATAGGTATTTTAAGAGATAAGTTTATCTACGTCAAAGGTTCAGAAAAAGTAATGTGGTTAAAGCATATTTTAGAAAATAGTAATAGTAATATATTCAATTTAGAAGATAAGGGTTGTTCTAGTTTGATAAGTTTGTACAATCAGTATAAATATTCTCAAGATGTATATAATTGTATTTATCATGACGCTGTATGTGCTTTAAAAAATGTATTGTGTTTAAATAAGTGGTGCTTGGAAAATAAAATTTTAAAATAAACATTTTCTTGTTTCATTTCTGTAAGGTAAAATTTAATGTATCTTAGAATTTTCTATCCCCACCTAATCCTGCTCAATCATATAAGTTGCTGACAATTTCGGGGGGTAACTCATTATACGTTTATAATTATCAGTGTCGAGAATTAGGAAGTAAATAAATATAGAACATGTCTCCTATTGAATACAAACCCCGATACGACATGTATAACTCGTATAAAAGGCGTGAATTTTCATTTAGTTATTATTGGGCAACAGCTGATACAAAGAAAAGATTAGTGATGGAAATGGCTGACGCTGGATTCTTTTATTATGGAAATAGTGTAAATGATAAGGCAGCATGTTTCTCATGTGGAGGTATTATTGAAGACTGGGAGATTTATGACGATCCTTGGATGCAACATGCTATACAATATCCTAAGTGTTTTTATTTGAATGCTGTGAAAGGAAACGATTATAATAATAATAATAATAATAATAATAGGGTTTATTTCTCTCAAAAAGGTACAGTGCACATACAGTATAATATAGTATACAGCTAAAACTTAACCTTTGTGAGAGCTGGAGTCCGCACTAGATTCGAGACCTGTATGACGGATCTCCAGGCTCCCACCCTCTAAACAATCGAGTAAACATAACAGCTAAAGTATATAGAAAGAGTAATAAACCTAAAGTACTGAGAAACAAATATATGTGCTCAAAAATTGAAAATTGTAATAATACTTATAATTATGTGAGGTGTTTGCGTGTATGTGTAAGCGTGTGGGGATGTGTTTGTGTATGTGGATGTGTGTATGTGTAATAACATTAAATATAATTAATACGCGCATCTTAAATACAATATTAGACTCTTAGTCGTCGTCATCGTCGTTGCAGTATGATGAATCGTTCGCAGATCATAATGACTAACGAATGGTGTATTTGGATACATTGTCAAGAGTTAGTTTCACAATTTTCAACCATTGCTTTATATTATGTCATCCCAACTAGAAACGATAATTGTACTCCATTGTTACTATGGTATCAGTATAACGAAGCGTCGATGATCGCAATCGATCGGATCGCAGATCATGTTAGTAGTGTAATATTGGGGCACTCTGCATTGCGAACCGAGCGAAGCGAGGTGAGTGATGCAGAAGCCCGACGAGCTTTCGAAGACGAGGGTAGTATTTTTTTGAATAATTTAGATGTAGAAATTAAACTTAAAGAACCTTCAGTTCCCAAGACGGACGAACGTTATTTAAACATTTTAAAAGAGATTTAGTTTTTTAATAAATCTGATTGGAGTGAAGTACGATACGCGGAAACGCAAAAATTTTACAATCATAGTCCGGGTTTCGTCGAACTCGAGGCAAACGAAGAAATCAGACCCTATGACACACTAAAACACTTAAGTTATGCGGAGAGGGCATATTCTTCGTTAACGTACGGGATGTTAAAACAAAAAGAAGCCTTAAAGAAGGAACTTTGTGCGTTTATGACATGGGTCCGAGATCAGGAGGGTATTAGCTTCGAGGCTATAAATCTAAAAATTAATGACATTTTCACTTCCGGTGAGTTCAGCAAGATTTCAGCAGATCTATTGCAAATAATTTGTGGTCACAGGGCTGAGACCATACAAATGCGCAGAGATAGCATAACAAATGCAGTTCGCGATCCGTTAGTTAAAGCATCATTAAGAAAAATACCTCCGTCCGAGGTTAATCTATTTAACTCTGAGCAGTTAGTTGTTGCGTTAGAAAAAGCTGGTGGTATTAAGAAGGCTCTTTGGCCTCCTACTAGACCTGCTGGAACATCATCTAAATCGTCTTATGGTAATACTTCAACTTCGCAAGTTGGAAAATGGCCCATACGTCCCTCGCAGGGACAATATCCAGTTCCTCAAGCACCCACGCAGGGTAAGAACTATACATATAACACATGTATGACTTCACAAGGCTACGGCTGTCAGACCTGTAACGTTCCCACGCAGGGTGCAATTTTGCAACATAATACACACTGTCCTTCGCAAGGACCAATGCATACATATTACAATTATCCTCAGCAGGGTAGTGGCACAGTGAATAGAGGTTCCTTTCGCTCTCGCGGGGCAAGACAAAACCATAGATATCACGCTCACAAAACGCGGGGCGGACATAAACGAAGGTCATCACCTTCAGGCTTCAATACCAAGAGAAGTATGTAGTATTGACATGAGAATATTTCAAGCCGGTCAGTTATCGAATTTCGTCGTCCATTGGAGAGAAATGCAGGCACCAGAATTCCTTATTCAAATAATTCAAGGGTACCGTATACCTTTCGAACGAAAGCCTCCTTTGATCATGCCCAGGTTAGACACCCAAGCGTTACACACACCTGTGTCACAAGAAATGACATCCATTATCCAAAAAATGTTGAATCAAGGAATTCTGGAAATTGCGAGTTTAACTCCAAGCTTCTTATCAACCCTCTTTCTTGTACCAAAGAGCGATGGATCAGCCCGACCGATTTTCAATCTAAAGGCTTTAAACGAGTTCGTACTGACCACTCCTTTCAGTCTGATAAATGTATTCAGAGTCCCAGATTTTATTCAGCCCAAGGACTGGATGTGCAAGCTGGACATATCCCAGGCCTACTTTCATTTGAACATTGCAAAGTCTCACAGATACTTCTTGCGTCTCATTTACAAAAAACAGCTTCTAGAAATGACCTGCCTACCCTTCGGTCTCAGCACGGCTCCAAAAACGTTCGCCAGTTTGACAAATTGGATTGCCCAAGTAATGAGAAGCAAAGGTGTGAGAATTCTGGTCTTTCTCGACGATTTCCTTCTTGCTCACCAAGACCCAGAAGTTCTTGCAAGTCATGTGAGTCTTCTCGTAAAGACATTACAATATCTGGGTTGGAAAATAAATTTCGAGAAATCTATCCTAACACTAGAGAAATCTCTAGTTTACCTGGGAGTAATGTGGGATCCTTGGCAAAACCTCAAACGTTTACCAAGGAAAACTACCCTCATTATTAGAGAAGATTCGCAAAATCATAGATTTAGGGAGGATAGACCTAAAGAACTTGCAGAGCGTAATAGGAACATTAAACTTCGCAAGTTTTGTTGTTCAAAGAGGGAGACTGCATTATCGAGCTCTATTAAAATTTCTGAACTCGCTACATGTGTACGACTCTGTCAAGGTACATACTTTACCTGTAGATGCCATAGAAGATCTTCAGTGGTGGACCCAGAATTTGCAACACCCGTCAATTCTACATCACCCACCAGCGACACATATTATTACAACGGACGCTTCCGACCGTCCGTTGGGGTGGGGTGCCCAGATGGACAACCAGTCTCTATGGGGTACTTGGTCCCAGAACGAAAAGAATTTCCATTGCAACGTAAAAGAAATGTTAGCAATATTGAAGGTATTTCAAAATCATGTCCTGTATCTAAGCCAGTCTACGGTCACCGTTCAATGCGACAATCGCACAGTATTAGCATATCTCCGCCACGAAGGGGGAACCAAATCCTCTCGACTGATGAACATAACTTACGACCTCTTTTATTTGATAGATCAGTATCAAATTCATATCAACCTGTACTACATTCCGGAGAGATACAACAACCATGCCGACCACTTATCCCGGTTTCGCCAGGTACCGGAATGGCACTTATTGCCCGAGTGCACCAAAATAATATTTATGAAATGGGGAATTCCCCAAGTGGACCTGTTTGCGTCCAACAACGCCCGCGTGGTCCCTCTTTACATATCGAAAGATCAGAACGACAAACAAGCTGTAGCCCACGACGCATTCTCGATGGCTTGGCAATTCGATCTGGCATGGGTATTCCCGCCCCCGTTTCTAATGCCCAGAGTTTTGAGCTACCTCAATCAGGCTTCAGGAATTTATTTAATAGTAGCACCGAGATGGGAGAGAGTATTCTGGCGCGGGGATCTCAAAGCCCGGGCTCTGGCCCCACCGTTCACAATACAGAACCTGAACCAAGTATTAATCGATGTGACAACCGGAATGCCTCCCCCTCGTGTCCAGGATCTAGTGTTGGAAGTGTAGAAATGTGGGGGTGGTCAGACCATTTAAATAATTGGAATCAATCTCAAATAGATCTTTTAAAAAGTTCTTGGCGCGCTTCCACCCTAAGAACTTATAAAACTGCATGGAACCGCTGGGTTTCGTGGTGTAGAACTAGTAATATTAACCCTAGGAACCCCTCAGGGTCAGACCTAGCTCGTTTTCTGGCTGATCTGCATATAAAATATACAATGTCGTATAATACAATAATTTTGCATAAGTCTGTGGTCTCCACCCTTTGTAATGTAAATAATTCAGGTGTTCTAAGTAGTCATGTTTTGGTGAAGCATATTTTGAAATCAATTTTAATTAAAAAACCAATTGACTCCAAGTTACCTGTGTGGAATATTAACGATTTTGTATTTTTTCTTGCCAATAGAACGATAAATCATAACAATATTTTTGATGTATCGAGTCAAGCTGCAGCTCTTCTAGTACTCTGTTCTGGCAGGCGTATTCATGATTTAACCCTGCTTTTAACCGATAAAGATAATTATATTAAATCACCAGAGCATAATTTTATAACTATATCTAACTGATCATCAGCACGGTTTTGTTAAGTCCCGTTCCACTTGTTCAAACTTAGTGTCTTTCACTGAGCTGTTAATTAAGTATATTGATTCGGGCCACCAAGCTGATGTCATATACACAGACTTTAGCAAAGCGTTTGATAAAGTTTCTCATAAAATTCTGATTTCCAAGCTAATGGCATACGAAATCTCTGGCAGCCGTCTAAAATGGCTGAGTTCGTACTTAACGAATCGATTTTTCTACGTGGTAGTTAATGGCTACCAGTCTAATTTGCGAACTGTTTCTTCCGGGGTACCTCAAGAGTCACATTTGGGACCGGTATTGTTCAATTTTTATATAAATGATATACCCAACTGTTTTCTCCACTCCGAAATCTTCATGTATGCTGATGACTTGAAATTCGCCAAAGTAATAAAATCTAGTGATGATGCCTGTCAGCTCCAGAGTGACTTAAATAGGCTTATTCAGTGGTGTAAAAATAATAATATGCGTCTCAACACAAAAAAGTGTTACATAGTGAAATTTTCCAGAAAAAATAAACTGGTACCCCATGATTACTACATAAATGATGAAGTAATCAGTGAAGTCGACACTATGAAAGATCTCGGTGTACTTTATGACAGAAAGTTAACATTTATTCCCCATTTCGACAGTATAATTAAAAGAGCATCTAAAATGTTAGGATTTGTAATTAGAAATTGTAAGGAATTTCGTCAGAGTCAAACCAAGATATTGATTTATAACAGTCTGGTTCGGAGTATTCTGGAATACTGTAGCACAGTCTGGCGGCCGCATTACGCTACGCACGCATTGGGCCTAGAACGTGTCCAAAAACGTTTTCTTTGGCACCTAGCTTTCGCAGCAGGTAAGGCTAAAAAAGTACGTTCATATAAAAAAAGGTTGAAAGTCTTCAATATGGAATCTTTAGACAAACGTAGACATGTACTAGACGCAATGTTTGCTTGTAAAGTTCTTAAACATAACATTGATTGTCCCCAGTTATTGAGTCTTTTCAATATCCGTGTTCCCTGTAGAATTCCACGCAGTTCTATTACGCCACTTTCTGCACCTGTGCGCAGGACGGTTCTAGGTACCAATTCCCCCTATGCAAGGCTCCGCAAAGTCATTAATACTTGCAGTGGTCAAATTGATATACATTTCGACTCTCTTACCAGGCAAAAGTCTGTATTTAACAGTTTTAGTGATTTTGATTAATTTCCTGGCATTCTTATTTGTTCAAATATTGTATAATTTTGTATCTCTGCCAAAGTTGTTATGATTATTATATGTTGTAATATAAGTTACTATATGCATAGTATATTGTGTAGTATGCTTTTATATCAACTGTCTTTTTGGTACATGTGGTGTTTATCTATAAGTAGTTGTTATGCTAAAGTTCTGTTTTAGTGTTTTTATTTTTGTGCATGAAAAAGTGTATACAACTGTTGGTAAACCTAATAAATAAATAAAAAAAATAAAAAAGACTGATTCATCTGACCATAGGCAATCAGGTTGGAGATTATTTAAAAATAATGATAATAGGAATTTAGATCCTGTATATTGGGTTGAACTGAACGTATCATTGCTTTCTATTAGACGTCAGGACGCTAAATGTCATAACTTGTTTATTACAACGAGAGGTACAGCCCGTTCGACCTCAAGAACAGTTATTGCTGGCTGGATCAAAACTTTAATGCGCCAGGAAGGTATTGCTGCTACTCCCGGAAGTGTCCGTTCCGCTGTTGCTTCCAAGAATTGGTTGGACAACCTTCCCATGGAAGATATTATGGCCCGGGGAAATTGGAGGTCCTCAAACACTTTCGTTCGATTTTATAAGCGACAAGTTATGGATTCTTCTAGGAGTAACACCATTACTAATCTCTTTAACCCTGTATTATAATGCAAAATGTAACTTGTTGATTTGTAATATTTCTCGAAAATTATACGTGGAATTACTGAAAATTTACTTTATAATCTGATTGATAAATAGTCCTCCTATGTTTTTCAATGAAATAAATTGATATTACTGTCTTCTCTATTGTACTAAATCTTTCCCTACACATTGGCGTTCATCATGAGCGTCACCAGGCGATAACAGACATCTCTCAATTGTTTATGCTTCGAATAACGGTCAAGTGGTTTAATATCGGCGTTTTACCTGAAATAAAACACTTATTAAACTACTTACCTTATTCGAAGCATAACAGTAATTTCTGCCTGGTGACATAAAGTCAATCATCCAATGAACAAGACCGGGGCGTAAAACTATTTACCGATGATCATGTAAACACATTGTATCCAAAGAAATAATATACCGAAAGGTAGGTAAGGCTAAGGAACCTCAATCTTTATATTTTAAAAAACGCATATCAAAATATTGCCACGTGAACAACTGTTTCTTCCCGCATCTGTCAAGCCATGACTTGAGAGTCATATAACACAAAAGATATTGCCCTATACAGGCAAGTTAGTCACCAATGATAGGAACGATGGTGTGGGGCGCCATAACGCCATTTACATTCAGACGTTCAATAGCTATACTACCACTTCAATTTTTTAAATAACATCTAAACTACAGATTATTTACCAGTAATCTTAAACGAAATAATTCTGTGAAAAAAACCACAAAGAATAAAAACTTAACAATTTATCTAAGTAACCAATGAATTAACGAAAATAATTTGGGTGATGTAATTATGTGATTAATGTTTAGCAATTCAACCAAAGCTCGAAAGATGGCGCCAGCATACAATTATCTGTATAACAATAATTAACTCGTCATATATTATAATCATACACTAAGTCGCGTAACGAAACAGAGGTGAGGTAAATAAAAGAATACACTATAATATGTTACATGTCTTGTTAATTAACACTATTTAAAAATAAACCTAAATTATACATGACGAAGAAGCCCGAACAGTGTTATTTTTAAAAATAGTGACGTCATCAGTGCTGACGTCACCTATTTCCTCAAACTGATTATCCATTTGGGGTTGCTTGTCCATGGTCACAGTGAAACTCAAAGTAAGGTTTTTACTGATTTATTTGACAACACTCAGGTGTCCGAACAGTACGACGGCTCGAGTAATAATCAATCTTAATTCTTTTTTTTTTTTTTTTTGAGTTGTCTCTCGCAGTTAGCTCAGGGAGCTTTTACTGCTTAACCGGGCAAATGGCGAGACCAGAAGGGCCTCCAGCCGAGCAAATTATATAATACTAAGCAACACTGCTAAGGGTGTCCCATAGTGGGACTCGAACCTCGGCTTAGGGCGTTGCTGGGGGGCATACAAGAGAGGACTTGCTGGATCTGATTGTGATTATTTAGGGACATTTGATTTATTACTACTGGCTCAGCGCGGGCTGGCTCGAGCAAGGGTCGGGGTCAATCTTAATTCGTTCCGTCGCCTCTATTTATAACAATCATGACTCATTATCGTGACGACATCAAGCGCGCACGTGCAACCACGCAGCTACTGTTTACAAAGTTTTGCAAAATAAGAAATAACTCCTTTTTTTATTACTTAAATTAAACTAAACGTTAAAAATAACAATAATTACGTAATTTTAGCCGTTCTTTATAATTAATAAGACAAATAATAGGTATTTGCGCCGATACGGCCATTCTGACAGGTGGTGCGCGCTCTGCACCATCCTGCTTTCTAAGGCTCCTTCCTGCATACTGTCTCGTTAATCCGTAGACCGATGTTTGAAGGACTTCTAGTTACAATCTCCATTAATCAGCTTTCACAGTAGTCCAAAATCTCAATGATTCGTGGTTTCTTCCGGCGAGGGAATCCAGTATTTATTACGGATCTTACGTTGTATCTGAAACAATTGAAATATCTTCCGAGTATGGTATCCGTATACAAGAGAGTTACCTTTTGAGTCAAACCACGCTCATCATGTTATAGCAAGTTTTCATTTTGAATCTAATGCTTTTATGCATTTTATAATTCTCGAAGACTTTATAATTCTCGAAGACTTTATAATCCTCGAAGACTTTATAATTCTCGAAGACTTTATAATTCTCGAAGACTTTATAATTCTCGAAGACTTTATAATTCTCGAAGACTTTATAATTCTCGAAGACTTTATAATTCTCGAGGTCTTTATAATTGTCGAGGACTTTATAATTCTCGAAGACTTTGACTCGTAGTGGAAGGTATGATGCTGTGCTCTGGGCGGTCCTGTTCGCCGTGGTACACAGAGGTTCTAATGAAAACAAGACTAGGTCGATGCTGTGCTAGGCACAGGGGCTCTAAAATGGTGATGAAGTTTGTTAAACATTTCTCGATGACTCGATCACTCGTCGATACAGTCAAATTTATCAGCCCCAATGGTGTGATACACACACAGCTTTAAATGGTAATAGTTTGTGAAATGTTTTATAATCATCTGTTTTTAGTCAGCTAGTTGTCCTTCCTCGTTTCGATTTTATGCCTGTTGCTGACATGGTTCAGCGCGTGATGTACTTGGTACAGGTTCTCTGGCCGCCTCAGGTGGTGGAGATTGCTCGATTTCCGCCAATACGGTTATCCTGACCGCCAGGTTGTGGTGCAGCAGATGTTGATGAGGTAGTACCATGGATCCATTCGTATCCCACTTCTGATGACGAAGAAGCCCAAGCAGTGTTATTTTTAAAAATAGTGACGTCATCAGTGCTGACGTCACCTATTTCTCAAACTGATTATCCATTTGGGGTTGCTTGTCCATGGTCACAGTGAAACTCAAAGTAAGGTTTTTACTGATTTATTTGACAACACTCAGGTGTCCGAACAGTACGACGGCTCGAGTAATAATCAATCTTAATTCGTTCCGTCGCCTCTATTTATAACAATCATGACTCATTATCGTGACGACACCAAGCGCGCACGTGCAACCACGCAGCTACTGTTTACAAAGATTTGCAAAATACGAAATAACTCCTTATTTTATTACTTAAATTAAACTAAACGTTAAAAATAACAATAATTACGTAATTTTAGCCGTTCTTTATAATTAATAAGACAAATAATAGGTATTTGCGCCGATATACAATATTCACAAATAATTATACTTACCTATGTACATTAAATATTTACCTTTTTATACAAACCTATATACATAACATATTTACATTATTAAATTATTTAAATTTTTACTTAAAACAACAAGAAAGCGAACCAGAATTCCTTATAGCTGCACTTGTCAAGACGCTCGTATTAAATCAGCAACATCTTAGGCACCTAAAAATCGAGTTCTATTGTTCCCGGCGCAAGCACGCGGATTACTAGTGCACCACCCCCGCACCAGCGCGCCGCGGACGACAAAGCGATTTGTACGGTCGAGGCGAGCGCACTCTATTGGCGTAATCGTTATTCTAAGATAAATATTATAAAAGATTACACGACGTCCCTATCGTTCCCTCGACGATTAATTGTAGATTGTGTGAGTGAATTTAACCCCAGATTTGGGTAAGTGGTGCACAATTTTTAAATAGCAAGTAGCTTAGTAGTTCTGTAACGGATTTTCTCTTTAGCTTGTTTTTTTTTTTTGTTTTCTCATCTATCGCTTTACTATTGTTATTAATAACATTTATTAATGATTATGAGTAGTGTTTTTATCACTCATTATTGCATTCTATGCCATTATTTTAACAGCTACTTCACCAAAAAAAAATCTACCTTTATACTTTCCTAAAGATTTCAATCATTGATTTTAATTTTATTTTTAATTAATTCATTAGCTTATCGCAATATTGTGATCTCCGAGTCTGATAGTAAATATCCACGGCAACACAGCTACATTCTTGGTGCTTTCTTGTTCACCGTTGCCGTGGGTGCTCACCATCGGCGACCAGTGTGTAATGCTTTCGCTTGTTGCGCATTACAGGGTTTCAAGTTCACCATTCGAAAACACTCGCTTCCGTACGGAGGACAATAGCGGGCTCATCCGTCGACCCTGAACCTGGTGCTTTCATCCAGCTACCCACCTTCATCGGCTGTCTGTGGTGTCAGGGGAGTGCCAGTGAGGGCAAATTAAAGCTGTACAGGCGGAACCTACCTGTTTAACCCCTACCGACTGACTGAGTCATTCTTTTAAATATTAAATGTCCGTTTGTTTTTTTATCATTCTACTTTATTTAAATATCCCTTATATATCCGTGGGTGAGTAAAGTAGAAGCAATAAAACTAGAGGAACGGGACAACTAGCAACACTAATGTTTCAGGTGTTAAGTTATGTTACAAACAATATGCAAAATAACACATTAATTTCACAGTATATTCAACGACGAGTAGTGTCAGTTCCTACCCATGATATCTGTAATGATATCTCCGACGTTATTGAAACTCTAATAAATTGAAATCAGTCTACTTACATGTTAAAATGATACGAGATAAACGATATACGATTTTTTCGTGTGCTACGGTTTTTGCAGCCTAAAACACTGCAATATCCCATTAGTGCACACACCACACACACTCTGGAGACACACTTGCTACTTTATATGAACTTATTTAATAAATAAAACTAAAATTTAAGCGAAATTTATATCTTTTTTTTTTTTTTCTTTATTTATTTAAGGGAGCTTTATCACGTAGTCATAATGTCACCCCCATAACAGAAAACTTACATCATAACAAAACTATACAATGGGTTGTACACGGTAAGTATTATAAATAAGTAACACTAATTCTAGATATAAGCTTATATGACAAATAAAGTCTCTATTCCTTCTCGTAGGTAACCAACAATAATTGACATAATACCCTAGCCTCCTCTGACAAGGGGGACGCTAAGGTGCTGTTACATGCCCCTACTGCAAATCCACTGCTAAGCAAATTTTGTCTCCCCTGAATGTTCCGGTCACACTCCACCAACACATGGTAC
The DNA here is from genome assembly GCA_947562105.1 of Shargacucullia verbasci. NCBI lineage: Eukaryota > Metazoa > Arthropoda > Insecta > Lepidoptera > Noctuidae > Shargacucullia > Shargacucullia verbasci. Next base: position 10,711,670 of record OX387281.1, on the reverse strand, counting down.
ACATCTTCAATGACCCCACAAACTTCGCAGTTTGGTGAGGTATTATTTACCCATTAAATAAGCAAATCTATTGGATGGGATATGACCTGAACGCATCCTGAACAGAGCTACGAGATATTTCCTTGCCATATTTTTTCCTTCAAACCATGGGTAACGAAGCGGTTCAGCTTGAATGGTTTTATACCAAATTCCTTTTATCAATGACCGCTCATTAAAATATTCATGCCATCTTTGTCTGCATAGTGTTTTAACATGATCAAGACAATTTGAGTATACCGGTAGACATGAGTAATCAATACCTTCATAAGATGCTTGTCGGGCTGCTAAGTCTGCCTCCTCGTTACCCATTATTCCAATATGTGAGGGAATCCATTGAATAGTGACGGTTTTATTCGAGATTTGGATCTTACAGATTGTGTCTAAAATTATTACGGCTATCGGGAGTCCTCGAAGACTCGAGGGCGCCCGAGCCAAATGTTGGAGGCTGCTTTTTGAGTCCGAAAATATAACAAAGTTATCTTGATCTATATCCAATATATATGAAAGAGCTTCAGAGATAGCTATCAGCTTACAATACATAATCGAAATCTTAGAAATAATGTTGAACTTTATTTTAGTATTAAGTTGAGGATCAAAAAATGCAGCTCCCATGACTGAACCATCCTTGGACCCGTCCGTATACACTTTATAATGTCGACTAAACTTTTCATCTATCATTTTTTCACAAGTATATTTGAGATCCGTTACATTAATCAGTCTTTTAGCCGTATTTACACCTTCAATCACGTCACTTATTACGTTAGATAAATCAATATTGGTTACCCACGTGTCCAAGGAATAAATATTCAAAATAGGGCTAGAGTATACAGGCATTTCTGAATAAATTCTATGGACTTCCACTAACATTGGCAGTTTTTTATTTCTCCAGTAGAATCCTTGGCATTGGTTGGACAATTCCTCCAAGATACTAATAAGGGTATTGTTATAAACAGATTTTGATCTTAAATAAAACTTGCCCGTTAGGAATAATCTTCGAATAAATAACGGTTGTAGGCATAGTTCGCTTTCCATAACGTGGACAGGTGTGCTTCGGATGAACCCTCCTATGATTCTCATCGATTGGTTCTGCACTCTGTCCAGTTTAAGAAGATGACTGTTTGCACAATTTCCATACAAAAAACACCCGTAGTCAATCCTGCTTCGAATTATCGCTATGTTTTCTATGTTGCCTTCGAAGATGTAAGGGATGCACACCCCATTTTGCACCAGCTAACACTTTAAAAATATTTAAAAAACGACAAACTTTTTCTTTGATCTCGTTTATGTGTTTACCCCATCTTAGTGAACTGTCCAACCACATGCCAAGGTATTTGACACAGTCGACTTGTTTAATATGCCGATTATTAACAGTTAAATGTATTCTGTTTCTTTTTCTCTCTCGAATAAAAAGGCAAACCTTTGTTTTTTTATCTGAAACATTTAGACCTAAGTCTGTCATCAAACGTTGAAAAATATTTAAAGCGGTTTGTATATGGGATTCAGAATCAGACAGCCTCTTCTGAATACTATATAAATTTTGCGCTTTGTTAATTTTAAAAACAAGGAAGAAAACAGAGTTACCTCTGTGAACGGAGTTATTAAACAAAATAATGGATAACTGCCTGTACAGACTAGCTAGTTTTAATTGCAAGAATGTCAAACGCTCCTTGGACAGTATCAGGGAGTTATGTCGCTCCTGCGATCTGATCGCCTTACAAGAGACATGGCTTTTACCGGACGATATACCTTACCTTGGTACGATTGACAATGAGTTTGGGTATACGGGTACGTCGGCAGTGGACACGTCGTCAGGAATACTGCGAGGGAGGCCTTATGGCGGCGTAGCCTTGCTCTGGAAGGTGAATGTCTTTCAACAAGTGTCAGTGCTGCAGTGCGACAACGTGCGTATATGTGCAATCAAAATTATAACGGATGACCGACCTATTATAGTGATAAGTGTATATATGCCTACATGTATGAAGAATAATTTACCTGAATTTACGGATTGTCTCGGTACGGTGAGTGCGATCATAGACGAATACGGTGTAGAATCGGTTTTTGTATTAGGAGACTTTAACGCGGACCCGTCTGAAATGTTTTATAGTGAACTTGTAGATTTTTGTAAAGAACAAACATGGACATGTATAGACGTTGATTTGTTAGGCCTATACTCTGATACTTACACCTTTCTAAGCGATGTGTATGGAACATGTAGTTGGCTGGACCATTGCATTATAACTCAATCGGCTAAGCATTCTGTATGTAATGTGTACGTAAAATATGACACTATTTGGTCCGATCACTTTCCCCTTATGGTAGAATGTAATTTAAATTTATTAACACCAAAGTTATATACTAAATTAACTCTGAACAGAGATGTACTGTGGGGCGAGAGAGATGGGGCGCAAGTGGGAGTTTACGTTAAGGAATGTCATAAGAGGCTGAGATGTATTGATTTTCCTGTTAATTTTATGCATTGTGCAGACCATTATTGTAGTGAGCCCGTCCATAGGTGCGTTCTTGATGGGCTTTACTCCGACATTGTAGCTGCCCTTCGCGATGCGGCAACTGTCGGGAGGGGAGGCACCCGAATCGGGAAGGGTGGGAGGGGCTCACATATGGTGGGATGGACGAAATGCGTCGGCGGTACTCATCGGGTGGCCAGGTCGAGGTTTCAGGAATGGGTTATGTGTGGCAAGCCTAGGTCCGGGTGTGTTTATGATGAAATGTGTAGGAGTCGACGGGCATTCAAGTCACGATTAAAATGGTGCCAAAATCATCAGGTCCAAATTAAAATGGATGCCCTGGCAAAAAAGCATTCGTCGGGACACTTCCGAAGTTTCTGGCAGGGCACCAATAGCGTAAATGCTCGGCCGGGCCTCCCAGTGAGCGTCGATGGTACAAGTGATCCTAGGAGTATTGCTAACATCTTCAAGAACCATTTTCGCGTGCATTCTCCATTAGTACGGACGGGGGGGGGGGTGCTTGGTGCTGAGATGCGGAGCGGTCGTGTGGGGACAAGATTTAGTGCCAAAGATGTGGCTAAAGCTATATCAGCTATATCAAAAGGTAAGTCCCCCGGCTACGACGGACTCAGTATTGAGCACCTACAATACGCGGGCCCTCATTTATCTAGAGTGCTGGCAATGTTCTATACGCTATGTGTGAGCCACTCGTACTTACCGGCTGATTTTATGAAAACTGTTGTAGTCCCTATAATGAAGAATAAAACTGGGGATGTTGCAGATAAAAATAACTACAGGCCTATTTCTCTTGCAACAATCGTGGCAAAGGTGTTTGACGGCCTGCTTAATACACAGTTGGATGAATATCTTACATTACACGATAATCAGTTTGGCTTTCGTCCTAGACTGTCCACTGAAAGTGCTATACTGTGTCTTAAGCATGCCATCAGATATTACACAGATAGGAGGACTCCAGTATACGCGTGCTTCCTCGACCTGTCTAAGGCCTTTGACCTGGTCTCATATGACCTTCTGTGGAGAAAGCTGGAAGGAATTAACTTACCTTGTGAAATGGTCAATATTTTTAAATATTGGTATGGACACCAGGTCAATAGCGTCAGATGGGCTGGTGCAATGTCGGATCCTTATCGGCTGGAGTGTGGTGTGAGGCAGGGTGGATTGACATCGCCCACACTATTCAACTTATACATGAACGCACTGATCGTCGCGCTCAGCAGTCGGCATGTCGGCTGTCATATTGATGACGTGTGCATCAACAACTTGAGTTATGCAGACGACATGGTGCTGCTGAGCGCGTCGATTTGCGGCCTGAGGAGGCTGATTCAGGTCTGTGAAGAGTATGCAGTTGGACATGGCTTAATATATAATGTACATAAAAGCAAATGTATGGTCTTTGGGGTCGGTGCAAAGAGTCCTCTAGATGTTCCACCTGTTCGACTTAATGGTGTTTCCTTGGATACGGTGGAACAATTTAAGTACCTGGGACATATTGTTACTACCGACCTTAAGGATCATGCAGATATCGAACGGGAACGGAGGGCTCTGTCGAGAAGGGCGAATATGGTGGCCCGCAGATTTGCACGTTGTTCAATTGAAGTAAAAATAACGCTCTTTAAAGCATACTGTACATCACTGTACACGTGCAATCTGTGGGCTAACTACACGCAAGGGAGCTACAGCGCCCTCCGTGTCCAGTACAACAACGCGTTCAGAGCGGTACTGGGGCTGCCCCGCTTCTGTAGTGCCTCGGGCATGTTTGCGGAAGCGCACACCGACTGTTTTCACAGCACCATGCGTAAGCGGTGTGCGTCCTTGGTACGCAGGGTGCGGGCCAGCTCCAATACCGTCCTGGCGTTGATCGCTGGCAGGTTGGACTGCCCTTACATTCGGCATTGCTGCGGCAAACATGTCGCCTACAATGCCGGATAACATGTATTCATTTCTATAGTTTAAGCATACTTCATATGGGTTCCTATGTTACCTGAAATAAAATCATTTTATTTTTTTATAAAATAAAGTCATCCGCATATTGCGAGATGTATACGTTATTTATGTTTCTACATACACTAATCGTGGCCGCATTGAACAATAAAGGGGATAGCGGGTCTCCTTGAGCTATACCTATACCAGCAGCTCGACATATTATCTTGGTATCGTGTAATTCAATGAATAATTGCCTGTGATGAAGATATTGCCAAAGATAAATACAAATAAGAGAACCCACTCCCAGCCTATCCAAAGTATCTAAAAGAGATATCAAGTTTACATTATTGTAAGCACTCTCAATATCTATGAAACACCCAATAGTCGCAAAACCTTTAGAGAAACCTGTTTCAACTCGTGCAACTAGTCTAGACAGCCCATCAAAACATGACTTAGATCTTCGGAAGCCTGTAGTGTCATGGGATAATATTTTTTTTTTTCTAGAAACCATTCGAGTCTGCGTGTTATAATGGTATGGAATATTTTACAAAGGCAAGATATTAGTGCAATAGGTCTAACATCCGCACTTGACTCTAGATCAGCTCCCGGTTTCGGTATAGGAACAATTTTCACTTTTTTCAATGGAGTTTATGTTCTCCGGTTTTGTACCAGAACCATTGTTCTGGTTATATAAAGAACTTGTTAAATAAAGAAAGAAAAAACTTGTTATATAAAGAAGTCAGCATAATTTTACCACTATGTGGAAGATTTTTTACCATAGAATATGATATATTGTCTTCTCCTGGAGCTGTATCTGTTTTTTTGATTGAATTCATTACTTCCTGTACCGAAATCGGGCTGGACAATTGTCTATTATAAGAAGTAAATGTAGGAGTAGGTGATGTTACATAATCAGGTGTTAGGCTTCGTAACAATTTTTCGGCTTTAATTTGGTCAATATAAGATGCAGGTCTTTGGCAGCCTTTAACCCATCTCATGCGCCTCTACGTATCTCTTGAAGAAGTTACTTTATCTATACCATTGCAAAATTCCTGAAATGATTTATGTTTGGCTTGTCTTATTAATCTTTGCGCTTCACTCACCTTCCTTTGCAAGGTTTCCATGTTTTGCGGGATGGGATTTCTTCTAAAATTTGCCAACGCAAGGCGTCTTTGTGCTACAATACGTGATAAATTTTGATTCCAATATGGTTTTGATATAAATTTGTTTGACTAAAGAGGATTTTCGCCCCCTCTAATTGTAGGTATATATTCATCAGCCGCAGAGTTCATAATATCTGTGAATTTATTATATGCAGATTGCTGATCTAAAGGAAGCTCTAAGTTAGTTAATTCCGATTCTATTCGCTGAGTGTATCCTTGCCAATGTGTTTTCTTAAAGTTTCTTATAAACATGCATATTATTATTTCCTAAAGAAATTTTAATTATCATATGATCACTTCCCAAGTTTTCATTCATGACACACCATTTTACTTTCAAAGCCAAATCTGTTGAGACTATACTTACATCTGGAGAAGTTTGTTGTATAGTCCCATTGACTAGTTTTAATCGTGTATGTGTGTTATCATTTAGAATAAATAAGTTGTTGTCCATAACAGAATCAAAAATCTGATTACCTCTTGTATCAGTTTTGGAAGACCAGTTCGAATGATGGCCATTCAAGTCGCCTAAAATAAGAGCCCTCCGCTGATTTATTGAGAAAATTTCATCCCAATCATTTCTACATGTGTGTACTGACGAAGGACAATAAATGGAAATTATATTCTCTAGATGGCTGCAGTTAAGCAATTTTATATGTAATAATTGTATTTGGGCATTTGAAATATGAATGTTGCATTGTATTGCCTTGATAGACTTATGAGTAAAGACTGCTGTACCTCCATAACCATCGTCACGATCTGCCCTAAATATATTATATCCACTAAGTCTGAATATGCTCTCTGGGTCGAACCAAGTTTCACTAAGGATGGCTATGTGTATCTTTTCCTGATTCAGTAAAGATTCAAATTCTGTAATCTTCGGTCGTAAACTCTGTGCATTCCATTGTAGTATTTTGATTTCTATATGTTTCTGTCTGTTGTTGTAGTCCATTGTTTGATGTTAGAGAAAAAAGGCAACTCCGTTATGTAATGCATTACGAAAGATGTAAGCCAATCAAATATAATTTTTGCGCAACCTAATATTTTATTTTCCAAAGTAGTCTCACTATCCCAATTTTTTTCTTTTAATTTAGATAATATCAATCTCCATGTTATTATTTTCTCTTTTTTTGTATTATTTCTTTTTTCTGTATCTATTTGTTGTATTTCAGATGCACTGTCTGGAAATGCCTCCCAATTAATATCGGTATCTGTTTTTTGTATATTTTTTGAAACCTTTGCTTTTTTATAACACGTCTTCTTCTGTTCTTTGGTATTTAAATTTTCCGCCTTCTTTAATGTGTTGGCATATGTATTTTGAATTTGTGTTATAGGTTCTATTTCTATATCGGTCTTTGGATTTAATTCCTGGTAATATTCTTTTTCAGTTTCCTCTTCTCTTTCAAGATAATCATCCTTATCCTTATGTTCTGGGGGTACATACAGTGTTAACGCTCTTTTATAAGTGCAGTTAAATTCTGCCATCAATTCTCTTAACCTTCTTTCTTTTAAATATACAGGATATATACGTGATAACGTCATATGTTTCCCAGAACAGTTATTACACCCGTAATCTGTAGTATCGCAATTAGGATGGAACTTGGTGCATTTTGGGCATATCTCTTTGATTGATGAACATATCTTAGATGTATGTCCGTATCTCCAACAGCGCGAGCATTGCGTAACAGGGAATAAATAAGGACTCACTTTCACTCTGGTGCTAAAAATATATACGTAGGTAGGTAAGGAAGAACCTTTAAAGCTTACTCTGACTGCTTCTCCTGATTCCCAATATCCACTTATGTTATTACGGCGTTTTAATCTTTTAACGTCTGTTATCTCTGTTTCACAACTCAAACTCTCAAGTAATTCTTCTTCAGATGATTCTAAATCTATATCTTTAATAACGCCGTAGGTTTTGCTAATCTTCAATGTTTTCTGACATCTAAATCCTTTTTCTTGAAAGCATTTCGATTCCATTAATTTATCGGCACTCTCTTCGTTACTAAATTGAATTAAAGCCTTATACGCATTTATATATTTCATACTTGTAATGTCCTGTATATTCTCTGTTTTTAATAATTTCGCCAATCCAAACTGTTTCGGTAACTTTTCTATAGATGTTATGCTAATTTCGACTTTATATTCGGGTATTCTTATACCGTCATGGACATCACTAGTTCGGGCAAAACGTTTACCCCGTCTCATTATGGTTGTCCACATCTCGTCTTGGTCTATCTGTCTATTTCTTTTACTAGATCTCATTACCTCACTTTCCGCACTGTTTCTTATAACTTCATCCGTAAACTCCATATTCTCACTGTTACTGTTATCAATAATCTCACTACATGTTTCTATAAACTGAATCACATCTGCATTCTCATTTGATTGTTCGTTTTTGAGCTCGCCGCTATCCATTAGTAAATAACATTTTTAAACGATGAATCATACGCAAGATCGAACGAAGCGACTCAAAACCGGTTCGAAATTACACAGAATGCGCGTCAATCAAAGACACGCGTCCGCGCGCAACTGAAATTGATATCTCGTGTTAACTTTAGCATATTTGTTTGACCACGCAAGTGTCAAATTTGACAATTTGTGGCTAAAAATACCGGACACGCAGATAAGGACAAAAAATAAAGGTTGCATCTCCTTCTTTCACATGTGTTTCGTAATAAACGTTCCTTGTTTAACTTGCCATGACGTCAGTTACGCTCTTTCTATAGGTAGTATTTCCATGTTTACGTATAATCAAAGCGAAATTTTAAATGCGAATACCTACATAGAATTAACTTTACCAATAAATATGTTATGTTCTAGGAATTAATTGAACAGATTTACCAACAAATTACGTATTGTCATTTATGTTTATGCGTTTTATAGGCATAATTTACCAAAAGTTTACGTAAATATGTACCTATTGTGCGTTATTGAACCTATGTGATTTTTACCAAATAATTACGTAAAAAATCTAGGTATCAGGTCATTTATCCGGTATATGAAGGACCAAAATTATGGTGAGGCGGGCAAATAGCCTCACCTATGCAAAAGGTAAAAGGAGGGAAAGCGAAAAGATTCGAAATAAGAACCTACTGTTGAAATGAAAGAACTGAAGAAATGAAAATGGCGGACTTCAAGAACGAAACTAAAATCCCAAATGATGAATGACAAAACCATGAGAAAACCAATACCACCGAATTATAGCAGCAATTATACGTACCTTGGCAATCCAGAGATCCCACTCAGACCCAGGGAGATGGGAATATACTTCGTTCATGCGCGTGTTAGAATATTGTTATTTTTTAAAATAACGATTAAGTAATATTATATAAATAATTGATAAAAATTAGTAACTAAAACTGTAATAAATTGTCAGCTAATTCATTAATAATAAATTTGTATCACAATATTTAAATTCATAACGATTTTAGTAACTATCATATTTGAAAAGTGTCATGATTGTTGAATAGTGGGGGTGTTTGATATATAAAGCGTTGCTTCGCCACAGCGGGGACACTTGGAGCCCGCCGATATACGCACACTGCTGGACTCGCCACACCCCACCATCATCGCGCGCGACCTCAACAGTAAACACCTAGCGTGGAACTCGAGCGTCGCCAATGCAGCGGGGAGCCGACTCTTCGCCGACGCGGAGTCCCACGGTTACGACGTGTCCGGCTCGAGAATCCCACCCATTACCCGGATCGAGCCACCTGCCCGACGTGCTGGATATCGTCGTGTACAGGGGCCTACACTGCCAGATCGCGCAGCACGTGCTTGACGACGAGCTGCAGTAGGACCACCAGCCCGTGCTCGTCGTTCTGGAAGTCGCCACCACCCGACTCGCTCGTCAAGCGCCACGTCCGAACATAGACTGGGCTGTGTTCACTAAAAGGATGTTGGCCACACCGCCTACTCGGCCGGTCGCCTCGGTTGCTGAGGTGGATGAGCTGACGGACGACCTCACTGCCTGTGTAATGTGTTGGTTGTTCAGGTGGTTGAAATCAAACATGTCTTACTCGTTCGGAGTCATTTATTTGAATAATCCAAACTTATTAATACAAAACCAATAATAAATCAATATTGCGTAGCACTTAATTATAGGTTGCAATCGATGCAAAATTCGTACACGTGAGTTTTAACTTATTACTAAAGGAAATACATAATATCAGATTACATTATATTACAACTCCCCCGAAAAAGGTCTGCTACCCTTCCCCTTTTAAAGAGAAAAAAAAAAATAGGTCTTATAAACTATTATAAACTTTGACATTTATAAATAAACATTTTTTTTTTTTTTTAGAGAACCCAGAACTACTTAAAATTATTTAAGAATACAATAAAAACTTAATATTAACTAAAATACATCTTAGTGTTATTCTTATGTATAAGATATTCTTTATTATCTTTTAAAATCTTAACATTAGGTGAAACTTCCTCGATAACTTCATAGGGACCGTTGTAGATGTTTTGAAGTTTATTTCCAGTTTGGTTTTTTATAAGAATTAGGTCTCCTTTTTTGTAAGTTACGGAGTAAGTTTTCTTGTCATACAATAGCTTTCTTTTTAATTTATTTCGTAACAAATTCTGCTTGGCATCGTATTGTGCTCGCTGTAGACGATATTTCATTTCTTTTGGGTAATCATTGTAATTATACAAAGGTTCAACTGAAATTCCAAAATCTGAGGGCAATTTACAACATTTGCCAAATACTAATTCAAATGGCGTGTATTTTGTCTCTGAATGCACTGTAGTATTGTAAGAAAATGACCAAAAAGGTAACCAATCACTCCAATCAATAGTATTTCTATCACACTGAATTCGAAGATATGAGCCTAAATGCTTATGACTATTTTCTAACGATCCTATCGTTTCATGGTGGTAAGGTGTGGAATTTAAACGTTTAATTTTTAATATTTTACACACATTTTCCATAATATTAGATAAAAACTCTGTACCTTTATCTGTTATGATTTCTTTAGGCACTCCATATCTCAAGATAAAATTAGAAACAAATACTCTTGCTACTGATTCGGAATCCTTACTCTGCATGGCATACGCCTCTACGAATTTAGATAAGTCACACTGCAATGTTAAAATGTATTTATTATTGTTTATATCAGTCGGTAATGGACCCATGATATCTAACGCTACACGTTCAAATGCTGAGTTTGCAGTATCAGTTACAACCATTGGCTCTCTTACGAGGCGATTAGAATATTTATTATATTGACATTGTTGACACTTTTTAACGTAGTCAATAACGTCATTCGTCATACCTGGCCAGAAGTAATATTTTTTTAAATTGCCTATCATTCTGTTTATCCCTGCGTGTCCGCTAGTGGGTAACAAATGAAAGTCGTTTAATATTATTCTCTTATCCTCGTGATCACAAATTCTAATTAAGTCTGTTGTTATTAAAATTCTAGGTACCTGTATTTGCAACTTCTTCATATGACTTGCAAGTATTTTTATATATGTTGCATTTTCTCTATTTTTTATAATTAAAATTTCATTTATATTTTCTCTTTCGCACAACGATCCTAAATCTCTCGCTAAATCCGTCGGGGTAGATAACTATCGAGTATTTAGGTATATAGTACAACGTGAAGGTACATACGTGCAGTATTCTATTCCGGAATAATGAGAAATCAAATTCTTAAAATCTCTGTCATTTATAAAAACTAATTCTATCACATCACTTGGTTTTTTAAGAATTTCTACAGTGTCAGGTTGATCAGGCCTGCTGCTGATAGAAGATTCTTTTGTCAAATTATTGTTATTAGTAGTAATCTGAGACGTTAGCTTTTTTGTTTGTGCTCTCGTCAATACAGAAACTACTTGTTCTCCAATAGATTTTAAATCATCGCAGGTCATTGTTTTCGGTAGTCGACTTAATGCGTCTGCAGCTGCATTATTTCGACCCGGAATATGCACAATTTCAAAGTTATATTCTTCAAGATATAGCCTAAACTTAGTTAGTCTACTGGAAGGATCCTTTAAACTAAATAAATATACTAGTGGTTTATGATCGGTAAAGATTTTAAACCTTCTGCCATACAGATATGGTCTAAAATGCCTTACTGCCCACACGATAGCTAGTAGTTCTAAATCTATTATCGGGTATCTACTTTCTGCGGGCGATAAGTTACGACTCGCATAAGCAACTACGTGACCATTACTATTTGACAAAACCGCGCCTAATCCAGTCTTACAAGCATCTGTTCGTAACTGAAAAATATTTGATTCTGAAAAATCTGGATACTGCAATATAGGCGGTGACATTAAAGCAGATTTTAATTTGTGAAAAGATTGGTCACATTCAGATGTCCATTTAAACTCTACATTATTTTTACATAATTTATTTAATGGATGCGCAATGTTGGAAAAGTTAGGTATAAAACGTCTATAATAATTAGCAAATGCTAAGTATCGCTTGACATCATCCGAGTTCACTGGCACCGGGTATTTACGCAAGGCCTCGATTTTGCTGTCGTCAGGAAGAATGCCATGTGATGTTATTCTATGACCTAAATATACTATTTCAGTGCGCAAAAACTCACATTTCATTGGATTTAATTTTAAATTGACCTTTCGCAATCGTTCCAAAACTGTAATTAAGTTTTTATTATGATTTTCCATCGATTTTCCTATTACAACACAATCGTCTAAATAAATAAATGCTTTTTTATAATTAATACCTGACATAGCAATAGTCATCAATCTTGAAAACACACTGGGAGATGTTTTCAAACCCATAGGCGAACGCTTCATCTGATACATCTTATCAGTAGTGAAGGCCGTGTATTTACGGGAATCGGGATCTAGCTCTAACTGGTACATTTTATCTACACTGAATGCTGTATACTTTCTCGAATTTTCTTCTAATGATAATTGGTAATAGCTTTGTGAAAGGTCTAGTTTTGAAAAATAAATGCTACCTGCGAGAGAATCTAAAATATCTGTTATATTTGGTAACGGAAATTTGTCATCTTTAATTTTATTATTTAACTGTCGGTAATCAATGACTAATCTCCACTTTTTCTCGTTAGATCTATCAGACTTTTTAGGTACTAATAAGACTGGGCTGGACCATTCTGATGTTGTTTCTTCTATAATATCGTTCGCTAACATTTCCTCAATTTGCTTTTGTACTACCTGTTTCAGGGAGTGGGGAATCCTATAAGGCTTAATATAACTAGGTGTAACGTTGTCTTTTAAGGATATTGTGTGTGTCATGATGTTTGTGGTTGATAGCTTATCACCGGGGAGATGAAAAACGTCGGCATATTTTGCACAAATATGTTCGATACTACGTTTTTCCTCTGTGTTCATGTTCGATAGATTCAATAACTCAAATAATGTTTTAACGCGATTTACACTATTTGTATTTTCCGTAAAATTACAGACATCAAAGCAATTTGTAAGATCTTGAAAATCACATTCTATTTCGTTATCCGTTGTATTTAATATTCTTAAGGGAATGCGACCATTATTTGGCTTCGAAATAAGGCCGGCTACGAATACTCCTTGCTGGACTTCTTTTGATAAAACTACACAATCGCAGCTCGATGACGTTGGAATGAACCTTATTACCTCGCACCGAGGCGGTATCGAATGTCTATATCTAGCATTATAATGTATTTCAATAGGAATGTTTCTATTGTTTTTATAAAGTTGTAATGTACTATCTCTATAGTTAATAATTGCTTCATAACGCTTTAAAAAATTGTCTCCTAAAATTCCGTTTGCGGTGCAAGACATATTCTTAAATACATAAAATTTTTCACTAAATATTTCATTATCAAAAACTAAATTTAAAAAGATATAGCCTTCCGATTCTAACCTACCACTTACACCTCTAATGGTTATTTTATCATGACGCAATTGTTGCATCAACTGAGGATAATTACTAAGCCATTCGTACTTTAGTACACAAAGACTGGCTCCGCTATCAACTAAAAGATTAATTACTTCATTATCAACTAAAAATCTTACTGTACTACTATTGTTAAAATTAAAAATGAAATTATTTGAATTAACGAAAAAAATCATTTGATGCGCTATTGGAAGTCACAATTTGGCTCGAATTATTAGTGGTACCACTAGTCGATGGTTCTTGGATACTATGCTGAACTGGAACAGAGGGTCTGTTGTACTTAATGCCAAACTCTCTATTACTTTGACCTCTCTGAAAAGTTCTACCGCGACCACGAGTATATTGTCCGCGATGAGGCGATAGGTTACCTGATGCCGGTGGCCTCGTATTACCGTGATTGTAATTAGACAAATGATAGTAATTATTATTGCGAGATCGGGCATTATATTGTCCACGAAAACTGTTATTAAAATTCCTATAACCGCGATTTGAGTAATTTTGACGCTTGATGTTCATAATTTCGAATGATGAAGATAAGGATTGTTCGTCCATGGCAGTCCTAATAGCTTCCGGTAAAGATTGAAAGTTTCTAGCTGCTATAACGGTACTCAATCTGGGGTCACTCAAACCGTCAGCAAAACGTTTTAAAGCAATTTTTTCATTCGTCTTTTTGAAAACATCGTAGGAATTGGGACTATCTTTTGATTGGGCGGTCGTTAAATCAACAAACAACTTTTCTAATTCATTGCCAAATGACTCGATAGAACGATTTCCTTGTTTACACTGGTGTAATTTCCATTGTAATGCTACTTGGGATTTATCTTGAATAAGATATTTGCGCATGTCAGTTAACAGGTTATCAACGGTATCATAAGTTGGTTTCATACGTAATTTTGCACTTTGAGAAAGTCTGGTTTTAAGTACAAAATCAATTAACTCTTGAGTAGATGATTCCAAGATCATCTTGCCATACAATTCAATACAGTCAATGAGAGACTTAGTAACAGATTCCTGTCCAGTCATTACTGGCAATAAGGAAATAGCAGTTTTTAAGTCAAATTCTCTTTTTGTAGACATTTTTACTGGCTCAGATAAACCTACTCGCTCTTTGGGATCAGATAAACTAATTATTTTATTGTATAAAATATGTATGTCACTTATTATTTTATGAACAGCAGTGATATCGCTTGTACTAATTTCCTCGCGTTCAATTTCTACGTGCAACAGAGGCAAAATATTTTCTAAGGAAGAATACAAGTTTTTTGCTTCTTCTATCTTTTTCTGACCAAGATTTTGCTGCCTTCTTTCAGGTCCTAATTTAACTAAGTAGTCTTTAAGATAATTTAACGAATTATGAAGTTCATGTAACTCTACAATCAAGCTTGTCATAATATTTAACTAAATTTTAATTACCCTAATTATGTAATATAACTAAAAAATAACTGAAAATTACATACGTATCATAGCCGATAAAACAAATCTTGTCGTTGAGGTGCGCGTAGACCGATGCTGGCACGTGGCTGGTAACGAGCGGGGCTGGCGCTGACGTGGAGCTGTGCGCGCGGCGTCGCTGCTGATGACTCAGGCTGCAGTTGCGTGTGTTGTGGGGTTGGGCCGGGCTATACCCTGGACACCTCCAAACCTTCTTTCTTCTTTCTTCCTAGACGGCGCTGGTGGTCAGGTCAGCACGAGAGATAGTGGCCAAGTTGTGTCTGTTCAGTTCTCGTTGCATGGTGCGTACATGGTGTTTGTTGCATTTCTTGAGAACATAGTATATTACAGCGATTGCCAATATAACGATTGCTATGGTAATCAAGAATTCTATAGCCTCCAAACGTTCGGTATGGTATTGCGATGTCGTTGCCGAAGCTGCTCCGTTGGCATTCTGTGCGATCACAACTTGTTCTTTTGACGCAGATTTTCCCATGGTATATCTTCAAAGATCTTCTTTTTTCTTATGAGGTCTAGAAATCTTCTTTCTTGAAATCTTCTGTCTTGAAATTTTCTTTCTTCAGTCTTGCAATCTTCTGTCTTGAAATTGGGTCTAATAGTCTTCCTTCTTCAATCTTGATGTGTATGTTCTACAAACGGTGCCAATGGCAGGGTCGCCATGTAATGTGTTGGTTGTTCAGGTGGTTGAAATCAAACATGTCTTACTCGTTCGGAGTCATTTATTTGAATAATCCAAACTTATTAATACAAAACCAATAATAAATCAATATTGCGTAGCACTTAATTATAGGTTGCAATCGATGCAAAATTCGTACACGTGAGTTTTAACTTATTACTAAAGGAAATACATAATATCAGATTACATTATATTACACCTGCATACAGAGCGCCCCGGCGACCACGGTGACTAGCGGGGCCCAGGGACGCTACTCAGTGCTCCCCACACACATCACGCGAATGATCGCCGATAGAAGGCGCCTGATCAGGCAGTGGCAGCGCACTAGATGTCCGACCATGAAGACGCATCTCAACCAGCCGAGAAGGTGAAGGCCGAGCTCCGGTCCCACACCATCGAGAGCTGGGAGAGTTGCATAGAGGCGGCTGACGGCGATTGGCCGTCTATTCACAGACAGTGCCGCCGCCTCAGGAGCACCCCAACTCCGGTGCGCCCACTATTAAACAGCGACGGGGCGCTCAGATACACCGCCGCAGATCGGGCGGAGATCTTCGCCGAGCATCTGGGGCGTCAGTTCGCGCCCAACCCGTCGGACGACGCCGCACACACCGCAGCAGTCGAGCAACACCTTGGATAGTACTTCTCCACGCCGATAGCTCCCGAGGAGGACCCGATGTTCGTCTCCCCGGGCCAGGTGAGAGAGGCCATCAAATACACAAAGCCCAGAAAGGCCCCCGGTGCGGACAATATCACAAATACCGCACTGCGCCACCTGCCACCACGCACCGTGGCGGCCCTCGCACGCCTCTACACGGGCATTCTCCGCACCGAGACGTTCCCCTCCGCGTGGAAGGAGGGGCGCGTCATCCAAATCCCGAAGCCCGGGAAGAACCCACAGAAGCCGGAGAGCTATCGGCCGATCACCCTGCTGCCCACCACCTCCAAGGTGTTCGAAACGCTCCTGCTGCGTCACCTGACACCACACCTCGCGCCCCGACGCGAACAGTTCGATTTCCGCGCCGAACACAGCACGACGCTCCAGTTGTCGAGGGTACTGCACCTGCTCACCGCGGGCGTCAACAAGCGGGAGTACGCCGCTGCAGTATTCCTCGACATGGAAAAGGCGTTCGACCGGGTATGGCACCCCGGTCTGTTACACGAGCTCACCCGGACCATGACGCCCCGTCGCTTGATACACGTGGACCTTCCTCTCGGACAGGACTTTCAGGGTCGCAGTTGAGGACCAGGTGTCAGCCACGCAGCCCATCACCGCCGGATTCCAGCAAGGCAGCTGCCCCTCGCCTGTCTTGTACTCACTGTACACCGACGACATTCCCGCCACGAACTCATAGACGCTCGTGCTGTACGCTGACGACGCCGCGTACATCACCACCTCTCTCACGGCCGAGCACGCGGCCGTCAAAATGCAGCGCGCCCTGGACGACCTTCCCGACTAGCTCAGCAAGTGGAGGTTGTCGATCAACGTGGGGAAAACACAGGCGATGATCGTCACCACGCGCGCACGCAACTTTCCTCCAAAACTGCGACTCTTGGGGGCTGACATCGAGTGGACGCGGACCGCCAAGTACCTTGGCGTGACGCTCGACCGTCAGCTCACCATGGGCCCGCACGTCCGCAACACTGTCGCGCGGGTACGAGCGACCTGCCATCTCCTTCGTCCCGTGCTCTCCTCGCGCCTCCCGCTACGCGTCAAGCTAGGGGTGTATAAGACATACATCCGCCCGCAGCTGACATACGCTGCCCCAGCCTGGCTCGCCCCCACGTGCGAGACCCACCGCAAGAAGCTCCGTGCGCAGCAGAACATCTCGCTGCGCAACATCGCTGGCGCTCCTCGCTACGTGAGGAACGCGGTAATCAGCCGCAACCTGCGAGTCGAGAGCGTGGACGATTTCGTCAAGGGGATGGCGAAAAAGATGTTCATCCGCGCCGACGCCTCCGCCTGGCCCCACGTCAAGGACCTGGCCCTCTGGCACGCACGCCCACCAGACGCCAAACGCTTCCCGCGCGACCTAGTTGCGGACGATGCCGCCCCCACCACCGGACTGACCCCGAGTACGCCGCCCCACACTACACGCGGCATACTCGAACAATAAGACTCTACAACACAAAATAGCACTCGCCGCCACTGCGCTGCGACCTATTTCTACATAGCCGCAGCAAAGCACAAACGCACACACCCAACAGACTCCTCATACACGTATGACTCAAGCGAAGGCTATGCCTCACGGGCGGGTGAGCATAAGCTAACGCATACATTGGGCGATGAATCACAATCACAAATAGCCCAAAACACACAATATCGTCCCGTGTTTGCAACGTAATTGGCTAGCCCCGAGTGCGTTTTAAACACGTGTCAACCTACTCCTTCTGTAGGGGGCGCCACCTAAAGTCGCCACCATGTGCGTCGGCAGACTCCCGCCGGGCCTCCCCCGGGATCCCCCGGGGGTCTCACCCGGCGGAGTACGGACCGCCTGGGTGGCGTGAAACACTTCGGGTGCCCCTACAGAAACACCAGCAGCCACACAAACGTAGGATTTTGTTTATTATCCCCATCCGCGCCCAGTGGTCCGACCAAACCCCACGACCGACCCATACTTCTATGGGTCGCGTTTGCCCCCTCGGGCAGTGGGCAACACGCCCAGAACCCGATTCCTCGCCCTCCCCTAGGGGAGCGCGTAGACGATCTACCAAGCGATTGATTGCTATTCTTTCGTTATACTTAGGATAAGAGGGAACTCTCTCTGTGTCTATTGTTATTTAAATTAAAATAAAAGTATTGATTTTAGCATGCAAAGTGTTTCTGTATCACTCAGAAATGGCATATGAAGCGTAGTCGTCCTCATGAAATTGGCAAAAGAGTCCGTCCGCCCGGATGGAACTCCCAGGATCACGAACAAGAATCATAGAACACCAGTGAAGATGATTTCTCTCCACCACCTGCCAGAAAACTTTTCAAATACTTGCTGGAAAATGAACTCGACAGGGAGATACGCGAACTCAACGAAGAATCAACATCGTTCGGTCGTACCAAAGACCATCGTGTGGCATCACTCATCCCTGAATTTGACCCTGATGGAGACGATTGCACGGTATCTGCATGGCTAAAGAAAATAAACCAGCTGGGAAACATACACGGTTGGAACGACAAAATAAAAGCATTTCACCTACAAGATAAACTACGCGGCCAAGCGCGTAACTGGTACAACCGGTTCGAGGATTACAATTATTCTTGGGACGAATGGAAACGGATGTTAGAACGCGCTTTCCCTAAACATCGCGATTTTAGCACATTGTTGGATGAAATGTTGCAAAGAAAGAAGCTACCTAACGAAACGATGACAAAATATTACCAGGATAAGGTGGCCATGTGCTTCCGCTGTAAACTATCGGACAGCGCTAGCATCTCGTGCATTATCAAAGGTTTACCTACTTCATTACAGCCAAATGCACGTGCGTTCCAATGCGAGCGACCTGGGGGCTTAGCCAAGTTGATTATCTACAATCGCTATCGCTTTAGAAAACTCAAGAAATGTATGGGACTTACATATCGTCATCGTTATGTCACGTGGTCAGAACGAACGAATTTTCAAATCGTAGCCAAGTTTACAATATATCCGTTCGTTCAAACAGATAGAATAGAACGTTGTCTATTCTACAAAATGATCACGCTATCTCATACAAATGGTAGCCAAGTTTCACTTTTGACAATCGCTTACGAATCGTAGTCTAAGTTTCTGGTGTGACTTTCAATGCCCTAGTTCAAGAACTACGACGGAAAACTTCTATAAAAGGGTCTAACGAGATTCCACTGGAAGTGAAGGTAAGAAGTGCCAAATTATCCAGGTGTGCTTAAAGTTATTAAGGTAGAAATTTTTTTAATTAATAACTTAATTATCTTTTAATTTCTTTCTTGGTTGTTTTGTTATAGGTGTTGTGCGCTCTTAGTTTTTTGGCCACAGGATCCTATCAAAGAATAGTTGGCATCAGTCAGCATCTTGCTCAACGCACAACTAGTCGCTGCATCAGACAGGTTGTTGATGCATTGAACCACTCCGCTATCATGGCAAAATGGATTGTATTTCCTAATACAAGACAAGACAGAGGACTTATAAAACAAGAGTGTGTATCCCATTATATGTACTTAAAACAATTTAACACTTAGGCGCATACTGTAATAATATAAATGAAATAATAAAATATAATTATCATTTTAGATTGCAAAGAAGATTTGGTCTGCCTGGTGTAATTGGGTGCATAGATTGCACCCATGTAGCTTTAGTAAAGCCTAATGATGAAGAACATCTTTTTTACAACAGAAAAGGGTATCATTCATTAAATGTTCAAATGGTAATTCTATTTATTTAAACTGTATTACTTGTTGTAGGTGTATGAAAATAAATACAATAATAGTTTTATTTTACAGATTTGTGACATTAATCTTCGCATAATAAATGTGAATGCAAAGTTTGGTGGAGCTACCCATGATTCCCATATATGGTCATCTAGTAGAGTTGACTCATATATACGTGAACTTCATCAAAATAATGAACAAGTATGGTTATTAGGTAAGTATTCATAAGAATAAAAAGATCTAATTAATAGGTATGTATATTATTTACATAAACATATTTTTCAGGTGACTCTGGGTATCCACAACGCCCTTGGCTTATGACTCCCATCCTCAATGCAGTTCAAGGTTCAAGGGAAGAATTATATACACAAAAGCATGTGCAAGCGCGTAACTGCATTGAACGCTGTTTTGGATTACTCAAAGCACGGTGGAGATGTTTGCTTAGAGACAGAGTACTTCACTATACACCTAATGTAGCTAGCAAAATAACAATGGCATGTTGTGTGCTACACAACATTGCATTGAAAGCCAGTTTACCACCACCACAACTGCCAGTTTTCCACCTTCACCTCTGTGGGTACCCAAAGTGAGGTAATCCAAGGTAGAGCCATGCTGAGTTGTTTATTGGATAGATTATAATAGGAATTAATTGTTTTAAGGCTAAGTTATAAGTACATGTATCTATAATTAAAAATAAAATGACCCAACTTTTATCTGGTAATTGTCTGTCTATTAATAGGTAAATTATGCCATATAATATAAATACTGTTACTTAGATGTTTCCTCATTTTAAAATAAAACTACGTACCCTTTACAATTCTGTTGGTCATTTAAGTATAAAATTTTTATTGATAACTTATATTGAAATCATTCAATTATTTTTGTAATTAATGCACAATTCTTAATAAAACAACTTTATTATAGTAAATACCTTTATTATTACTTAAAAATAAAAATACTAAGTATACAGAGGACGGCATTTTTATTTATATAATACAATAGTATCTAAAAGTATAAAACTAAATACATACTATTTAAAAACTATATGCACAGACCTATAACTGCTATATACAGGAAAATATTTATATAATAGATACTAGTTAACTGATTTTACATGCCAAAACTTGGTGATTATAATTCAAATATTTTTAAATTAAAATGAATTAATGAACTTACAATGCCTTATAATTAAGTTTTAGTATATAAAAAATAGGTTTTGTTTAATACCATAAAAATATATAAATTTAAAATTATTCTTAACTACCTTCTAGGTAGGTAGGTAAGTACTAGAAATTACACGAAAACTACATAAATTCAATAATTTCACATAAAATATAATTGCAAAGAATGGAATAAAAGATACTGAAAATTTTTGGTTTTGTAGACAATTTGACATGTTCAGAGTTGAGGTCACCATCACTACATTACAAAGTTAAGGCAGAATATCTGTCGAAGGTAGTGATGATGGTCCCAACTGAGGTAAAATTTCTGTCAAATTGTCTAGGACTCTAGCCAAACGACTTAAAGTTTGGTTCCGGTTTTCTTCCATGTCAATTCTTCGTGATTCCAATCGACAACGTTCCATCTCCCTTTGATGGTTATTTCTTTCACGGTCCTCTTCAAATTGCAACCGGCGAATCTCAACGGCTACGAACTCACTCGTAGCTCGTTCGAAAGGTGTCTGTACTCTCCGTGTGCGCGCTCGAAGCAGCCTCTGTCGCCGCGGCGTAGATGTGGTAGGCGACGCCACGGGTGAGGGAGTTGCCGGACGCCGGCGTCGTGGCGCCCCCCGCGATGTGGTTGCATTGGGGGACATCGCTCATGGCATCGGCGTGGACGCGGGGGCGGGTGGTGGCGTTGGCACTTGATGTGGAAGAAGGCGTGAAACTTCTGAGGCAGGTGGTAGTGAAGATAAGATAAGATAAGATATCATTTATTTGCTTGAAATATGGTACAAAAGTTGTTAAATATTATATATATAGAACATGACATATTTCACCCTGGTACGGGCATGCAAACATTATTAAATGATTATGCACTAGAGACTACATACTAAATTATACAATGAGCATTAATGAAGGATTTATTAACTTACTTATTACTTTGATACAATGCTTTAATAAGCCCCATATCTGCAAGAGCTGTTATGAAGGAAATCTTTGGTAGAATAATAACTCTCTTTAATTAACCATTTTCGTAAGGCACAACAAAATGGTTTGTATGGTAAATCAATAATCCCTTTGGGCAAGCAGTTAAATATAAGCGGCACCATATAAGCACAACTTTTCCTATAAAGCTCTAACTTAGGAACTGGCATTTTTAATGGCAGGTGAGTGATCGGGCGTTTATGCGTGTTATCGTTGGTAACAAACAGATATTTGTGGTATTTTGCAAATTTTGCTACTTCGTAAATGTAAATACTTGGAACAGTTAAAAGATTCTTTGATTTAAATACGGCTCTACAGGATTCTGACCACTCCATGTTAAATAATGCACGAATGCACTTCTTCTGGGCTATAAAAACCCTCATGATTTCGGAAGAATTTCCCCAAACAACTATGCCATATCGTATTATGGAGCAGATATAGGCATGATAAACCATCATAGAAGTTTGCCCCGATGTTACGTCTTTTACTTTTCGAAGTGCAAAGACAAATTTGTTAATTTTCTTGCATAGACTGTTAACATGTTCCTTCCACGAGAAATGTGTGTCTAGAGTTATACCTAAAAATTTTGCACTCTGTATCTGTTGTATTATCGTGTTTTTGTAACCTATATTTAGATGTGTATGTTTACTTTTATATGTTTTAAAATTAATTAATTTAGTTTTTTCTATATTTATTTTTAGTTTATTAACATCGAGCCATTTAATAACATCGTCTAAAGTTTTATTTATTTCAGCTTCATATGTATTCCTGTTTTTACAATCCAAGATGATTGTTGTGTCATCTGCGAACAAGACACAGTCGTGTGTAAGTGCGCGTGGGAGGTCATTAACGTAGATAAGAAATAACAATGGCCCTAAGATACTTCCCTGAGGTACCCCAAAATAATTTATTCTCAATTCTGAATCGAATTTAACTACACTGTTAGAATTGTTATCAAATTTAGTTATTCTAGTGATCTGTTTTCTATTTTGCAAATATGACTGAAACCATGACAAGCATGAACCCCTAATTCCATAGCTTTCCAATTTTGAAATGAGCAAGGAATGATCCACATAGTCAAATGCTTTACTTAGATCTAATAGTAAGGCAGATGTGGGAATTCTATTATTAATATTATTGATAATACGATTTATTAAAGTGAAAGTGGCCAATTGCGTAGATTTACATTTCCTGAATCCAAACTGTTCTTTTGCCAAAATGTCATATTTATCCAGGAAGTTTATGATCCTTTTATACATAATCCTTTCGAAAACCTTGGATAGAACAGGGGTTAGTGCAATAGGCCTATAATTATTTCTATCGAGCTTCGACCCTTTTTTATATAACGGTTTTATTATAGATAATTTAAGTTTATCTGGGAAACATCCTTGTTCAAGGGATAGATTGATTATATGTGCCAAAGGTTCAGCTATAAACAGCGCAATACTTTTCAGCAGGTCTGAATTGATATCGTCATATCCTGCGCACTTAGAGTTTTTTAACGAATGGATAGTATTGAAAACTTCATTTGGAGTCGTGGGATTTAAAAAAATACTACACTCGTTATTTTTTAAATTATATGCGTGGTGCTCAGACTTAGCGTTTACAAACGTATTATTTTGGACGACATCTATGAAGAAATTATTAAATAAATTGGCTATATCAGACCCAGTTGAAACTAAATTGTCCTTGTCGACAATGTTTTCAATGAATTTACTAGCCCCACAATCGGAATTATCGACATAGCGTTTAACTACGTCCCATGTGGCTTTACCTTTGTTTTTAGAATTAGTAATATACTTAAGGTTACAAAGAGTCTGAATGCCAGTAATACATTTTTTTAATAATTTTGAGTATTTTAAATACGAAGTTTTATTTATGCTATTTTTATTTAAATAATAGTTGAATCGTAAGGTCCGTTTAGTTTTACAACTCATTTTTAGGCCTTTCGTTACACAAGTTAATCTACCAGCTCTAACACTATTCTTTATTGTAATTAATGGAAAACAAAGTTTATAAAATAATACCAGTTCATTGTGAAACATATTGAAAGCATCATTTGTGTCCGACATAGTAAGGATTTCTGAAAAGGTCATATTACTAATGCATTCAACAAACTTAGCTGTTACTTTTACTAAGATCATATGTTGTTGTAAAGTAGTGTTTAACTATAGTTTCTTTTAGTTGGATTTCGAAATCAATCGTTTGTGCTGTGTTGTGATCCGAAAGACAAAAATTATGAGTCTTACCTACTGCTGTTGTGATGTTACTTAGAATATTATCAATACATTTATTCAATCTTGTAGGTTCCCGAATGTGACATTGAAACCCGTAGTTTGATATGATTTCTAAGAATTGAGTACTTATACTATCATTAACCAATGTATTAATGTTAAAATCACCGCATATTATTATTTTATGTTTTTTATGTCGAAGATTAGTTAATGTTTCATTAATTTTATTAAAAAATAGTTTTACATTAGAATTTGGAGTTCTGTAAATACAAATGACTATAAGTTTTAACTGAGCAATTTCAAGACAACAAATTTCGAAATGTTTTTCAATACTCAGTTCATTAATATCGAGTAATTCAGCACCCTGAAAATCATTTCTTAACAAAATACAAGAGCCCCCTCTGCGTTGCATTTGCCGAGAATAAATGGATGTTAAATGGAAATTATTTAGTTTAAGAAATTGTTCTTCGCCCCTAATTATAAAATGTTCTGTTAGGCATACGGCTATGACACCTTTATTAGACTCATGTAATTCACTAAGGGCTATGTCTAGTTCATGCATTTTATTCAGTGCCCCCGCGATATTTTGGTGTAAGATACTACATGATGTATTTTTGCTTACGAAAAAACGGTTTCTTAATAGTGTCTCCCGGAGAATTATTTACAGAAAAGTTTTTTCCATTAAGGGTTTTATTAACCACTGGGAAATAAAAGGGTATTGTGCCTTTACGAGGATAAGGTTTAATTGGTAAAACTGTAGTTGAGAGATTCTGTCTGTCATAAAAGTTTTTTCCATCAAGGGTTTTATTAACCACTGGGAAATAAAAGGGTATTGTGCCTTTACGAGGATTAGGTTTAATTGGTAAGACTGTAGTTGAGAGATTCTGTTTGTCAATGTGATACTTTAAGTTACTAAAAATTCGTCTCATGCCATGGTTATTTATTACTCCACTGTGCTTATAAAACATTGTATCACAGTATTCTAGATTCAAGTTAGAATCATACAGCATTGCATAATTATAAGTACAAATATCAGAATATAACATGTTATTAAAAGATTCAATTCTTGAGTTATAAATATTGCTGTATCCATTAAACTTATAAGTGGGTAAACATAGAATTAAATTTGTGTAATTTATCGACATTAACATTTCGCGTATACTAATAACCAATTCACAATAATTTACAGTTTGCTCAAAATCTTTTTCGCCTATAAAAATCAAACAGTAGTCATGTTTATTGTAGTTTAACAGTTTATGTTTCAAGTTAATTAGTAATTGTTTAATTCCACAGTTTGTTGAGATAAAGTGACAAACATTATGGCAAGGGAATGTATTTTGCGATATAGATAAAATAGTATTTACTTTATTACTACTAATAACACAAAGTTTTGAGCGAGAATTCGCTAATTCCAATTGTTGTTGTTGTTGTTGTTTGAAAGATACGCTAGAAGTATCGTTTAGTTGTAGTTTTTTGTCGAGGACTATAGGTTCTTTGCTTACAGTTGTATAAAGTGTATTGGAAACTAGACCGCAATTTCCAGGTGTGTCCTGCAGGGCTTTACATGAGAGGCTAGCAGCGCCATCTGTTGAAAACTCGCTGTAATTATTATTTTTGAGTCCAAGATCCATACAACTTGTGTTCATTTCTTCTTCAAAGGAAAGACATAGGTTTTTTGTAGTTTTTTTACTGTATTTTTTCTTAGATGAAGTACCCTTTACTTTAGATTCCGAACAAATTTTTTGTAATGTTTTTGATATGTATTTTTGTTTATTTAAGGCATATTTTAATGTCATGTTTTCTTCACTGAGTTTTGCTATCTCCAAATGGGCACTCTCGAGGTCATTTCTGAGCTGTGATAATTCTTTATTCAAGTCATCTTTATCACTGTCATACCCAGTAGATAGGTCCGGAAGGCTAAATCTTCTAATTTCTGAATTTGTTGATTCGAATGATAGATTAAAAGACCCGTTTGACATGGTTTTATGCCGACGCAGTGTAACAAATTCGTCTGACATTATTGTTACCAATATTATTGCACACTACTTGTAAGGACAATGGCACACCTATAGCGACACCTGCCGTTGAAACAAGGCAATTTTACTGATGAATGCGATCGACGTTATAGTTGTTTTTGCTATTAGTTGCTAGATGGCAGTGTTTTATTGAACATCCTTTTTCTTTGAGAGAAATATGTCCAAAAAGTGCAAATCATCAGTGGGGATCGAACTCGAAAACTCTTGTGACTGACGGTTGCGCACACAACCATGAACCGATGTGCCAGTTAGTTATTAATAAAAGTGATGAAAATAAGGAATTGCTTCTACGTTTTCTTTAACGACGGTTAATTTAAGTCTAAGTTTGAATTTAAATTTAGTAAACAACACATTCACTATTCACATTATTCTTAATAAACTTCACTATGATTATGATACGCAGCACTTAGTTTTATGTTTGTGGACTATTTTGAGTCAGTACATGATATTTATCACTTAAATGTTATAGTTTATAGTTAATGTTCTGCACTCAGTTTTGATATCGTTTTAAAGTCACTTATAATTATTATTTTACGGAGATAACACTTATCCATTGGAATTAGCACTATAACTTTCTGTTTTATTAAAAATTATAACTCATTACTTCGTTTAACTATTTTTAATTATTTTTAATTATTGGAAGCCGTATCTGGTGGCGAGTGATGCTGAGAGTCTATGAAGTATTATGAAGATAGAGCAGTAGATGAGTTTCCTGAAGGAACAACAATTATAGTTACAAACTGATATAATTGTAGTATAGTCTGACGGTATGTCTAATATTATTGTCTTATCTACCGCATTAGGTTAAGTAACCTGTAATGGTAGTGTAGTATAAATAAATAAAATAAATAAATAAAAATTATATGATTATTGTAAGTGAATGTATGGAAATAAACTAGTGTTTAACCAACCTGCGTGTGTTTCACTACATGGTGACAGCGGTGTGCCTTTTATCACGTATTACAAGATAAAACGGATTGGAACCCATAAATATTGTACTTAGTTATTGTGTTACATCGTGTTTGTAGTGCGGAATTACATCAATGGAGCACGCACGTCCTCCAGCGGAATTATCGCTCGACGGCGGACCGGCCGCGCGGTCCGATGCGTGGCGCAAATGGCGGAAGCTATTTGAAGTATTTCTCAAAGCATCTGGAGTGAGCAAAGAGCCTAAAGAAGTCCAGGCTAGTTTGTTGGTTAACCTCATTGGATCAGCTGGTTATGAAGCTTATACAACTTTCACGTTCGCTGATGGTGAAAGTGAAGACGACATCAATTGTGTATTGAGGAAGTTTGACCAATATTTCGGCACAAAACCAAATATTACAGTAAGGCGGTTTAAATTCTTTACACGGAATCAAGAGGACGGCGAAAACACTGACCAGTACGTAACCGCATTGAGGGTATTGAGTCAGCAGTGTGAGTTCAATTCATTGCACGAGAGCCTGTTACGAGATAAAATAGTGTGTGGTATTGTCAACAACACTGTAAGGGATAGACTTCTTCGCACAGATGATTTGTCATTAACAAAGGCGATACAAATCTGTCAGGCAGCCGAGATGTCCAAAGAGGAAAGCAGGTGCATCGACGGTGCTTCAGAGAGTGTGCAAGTGAGTGTGCAACGACGGCGCCGCCGGGCAGAGGCCGGTGCGCTCGCAGCGGATCGCCTGTCAGCTTTGTGGCAGTGGAAGGTGTCACGGCGGTGAACGCTGTCCGGCACGTAACGCCTTGTGTTATGTTTGTGACAAGAAGGGCCACTTCTCGCGAGTGTGTAAGCAAAAGAAAGCAATTCGCAAAGTGTTAAATCTCAGTATAGATACCGTGGATAGTGATAGTGAGGATAGCGGTAAAGAAATGTTTTTCAACCGACTTCAAAAAAAAGGAGGAGGTTCTCAATTCGGCTGTATTTTTTTTTTTTTTTTTTTTTTTTTTTTATGTTTGTTACTCGATTTCTCGAAGACGCCTGGACCGATTTCAAAAATTCTTTTTTTATTTGAAAGGGTATGCTTGTCATTTGGTCCCATTGTCATCAGGTCAGGACCTGATGGTGGAAACCCTGAGAAATCGAGGCCATCTCTTGAAAATTGTAGGCGAGCATGGGGTAAAAACTTGATATTTATGTGTATATCTGATGAGACTACAATACTATGGAGGTTTAGGGCAGATCTGATGATGGAGACGACAGAGGATCGAGGGAACTCCTCAACGGTACATCTTAACTACCTCGTGTTTGGGCTTATTTTATTCGTGTTGACAAGATCTTTACACCGAGACGGGTAATGACTGCCACTGCAAGGTCCGTGATGCAGGTGCAGTACTGTTTAGGGAACTCCTTAATGGTTGATAGCAGCTACATAGTGTTTGGGCGATTATTCCGTCAATTACGGACCGATTTTAAAAATTCTTGTTTTGTTTGAAAGAGTATGCTTCCCATTTGGTCCCATTATCACCAAGTCAGGATCTGATGATGGGATCCTAGGGAAATCGAGGGATACCCTCAAATATTGTAAGACAAATAGCCCGTTTGAGCTTTTTTTCTTAATAAGTTAGGTATTGGCGTCTGAAAATCATCATTTAATGATGCTGAGCTGATGATGGATGTCATAGTATTCCTCAACGGTAAAGAGTTAAGGGAATAAAACTTCCGAGTTTGGGATCACTCGATATATTTTGATGAGTTCCGTATAAAACATTTGATATAGAGGGTCTGATGATGGAGCCAGGAGATAGATGGTGGAACTCTTCAGTAGCTACTTGTAAACCCCTCGAGTTTGGGCTCATTTTAAACCTCTAAAAGTCAAAACTATCACAGTATTAGTTATAATAGTCGTCTTAATCTTTTCATTTCTCGTAATGCGTTTTCATCATGTGGTCGGCTAAGTAATTTATTTGATTTTAAAATCACATAGTGCAATACCGTCTAAGGTTTTCACTCGACTTGGGGCAACATACATTTGACCTTTGTAAAGTTTTTCAAGAGAATCGTCTTTACTAGGTCTACCCATCACTCAAAATTGTAAAATAATTAAATTTTTTAACAAAAAAAAAACCGACTCAAAAAAACTCAAAAACAAAACTAATAACTAAAAAGCAAAAAATAAATCTTTTATTATACAATATAGTAGTTGAAGAATATTGAAGTCGGTGCCAAGTAAAACATGCAATGATAAACCGACATGATTGGCGAAGTGCATTTGTCGTGTCCGACGCATAATCCGCTCCGCACTCGACAATTTCTACGTGGACTCGTTGTTTCAATGTCGCTATTATAGCAGCAAGGTATATTACTTTTATGTTTTACTTGGCACCGATTTCAATATTCTTCAACTACTATATTGTATAATAAAAGATTTATTTTTTGCTTTTTAGTTATTAGTTTTGTTTTTGAGTTTTTTGGAGTCGGTTTTTTTTTTGTCAATACACTCGAAGAGGGCAAAAAACGATGTGAGTCATCAACGGAATGGTTAGAAGTTCTGAAATGCAAAGGTAAAAATATTGTATTAAAAATAGATACTAGATCAATGATTAACGTTATCTCTAAAGTTAACTATTTGAACGTAGGTTTATCGATTACAGACATTAAGCCGTTCACAAAACGTGTACATTCCTTTACGGGACATCAATTACCAATTCTAGGGATTGTTAATGTGCCACTGGTATTTAATAAAAAACATTACGTATTGTCGTTTGTTGTTGCTGATTTAAACTGTCAGAATGTACTCGGTTTGGGGGGCTGCAATGCATTAGGATTAATAAGTCAGATAAATGCGATAAATATTGATCATTACCACGATTTATTTCAAGGACTAGGGAAATTACCTGGTAAATATAGTATCGTTGTGGATAAAAATGTACAGCCAGTTGTATGCCCAACTAGAAAAATTCCTTTGGGACTTAAGGATAAATTAATGGTTGAATTACGTAGAATGGAAGAATTGGGTGTTGTTAGAAAGGTCATGCACCCAACCTCTTGGGTAAATGCAATTGTTTTGGTGGCGAAAAAAGATGGCAGCATTCGTGTTTGTTTAGACCCTCGACCTCTTAATCGCGCGGTGCGGCGTGCGCAGTACTCGCTGCCGACAGTGCCCGAGCTAGCAGCGCGTTTGCACGGTGCTACTGTATTTTGTGTGCTGGACGCACGCTGTGGCTTCTAGATGGTGCAGATAGATGACGCTAGCGCCGACCTTTGCACGTTCAGCACACCGTTTGGTCGGTACCAATTTTTACGCTTACCTTACGGGATAAACTGTGCGCCAGAGATATTTCATGCGAAGCTTAGACAATATTTAGAAAATTTAGAAGGTGTAGAATCTTTTATTGATGACGTAGTTGTTTGGGGACGTACGATAACGTAAGAGCACGATCGAAGATTGGTGTGTCTTTTACGACATGCTAAGGAGATTGGTATAAAATTTAATCGCGAAAAATGTAAACTTGGTGTTTCGGAAATAACCTACTTAGGTCACAAGTTTGATGCAAATGGTATGCAGGCAGATGACTCAAAAGTCAAAGCCATAATGGAGATGCCTTATCCGAGCGATAGGAAGGCTCTGGAGAGATTTTTAGGCATGGTCAATTATTTAGCAAAATTTATTCAAAACTACTCGGAGAGTGTGAATGTGTTAAGGTCGTTGTTAAAGAAAGAATCCGAGTGGTCATGGGAAACTCAGCATTCTGAGGCTGTCGACAGGTTAAAAGCAAAGCTTAGCAGAGCACCCGTTTTAGCGTTATATAGCGACAGTGCGCCGGTAGTGCTATCGGTGGACGCGTCCAGTGTAGCGCTGGGCGGCGTGCTGCTGCAGGGTGGTCGCCCGGTGGAGTTTGCCTCGCTCACGCTCACCGACACTCAGACCAGGTATGCACATATAGAAAAAGAAATGCTGGCTATTGTGTTTGGGGTCGAGCGGTTCAGGCAGTATATTTATGGCAGATCTGATGTCACCGTACACACGGATCATAAGCCACTGGAAGCTTTATTTAGCAAGCCACTAGTTTCGGTTCCAGCCCGGTTACAGAGAATGATGATGAGAGTGCAAGGTTATGACTTTAAAGTGGTATATACTCCAGGCAAATATATGTACATAGCGGACACGTTATCGCGGGCTGCTCTAAAGGAAATTATGCATGACCGTGTGACTGATGAAGTTGAGGTACAAACTTATTTTATGATAGAAAATGTGCCATTCAGCCAGCTTAAAATGGAAGCCATTAAAAAAGAGACGAAGTTAGATAGTGTCTGCCAATTGTTAATAATGTATTAATATACATTATTAACAATTGGCAGACAAGAAAAAAGACAAGAAAAGGCTGGCCTAAAAGTAGGCGTGATGTGAACGAGAGAATAAACGTTTTCTGGCCTTATCGTGAACAGCTACATTACGTAGACGGAATGCTTTTCAAGGGGGAGTGTGTGTTTATTCCACGTGCTTTACGAGATATCATGTTATCGCGAGTCCATGAAGGACATCTAGGTATAGAAAGGTGCAAGCGGCGCGCGCGCGAGGTGATGTTTTGGCCAGGATTGTGCGAGGACGTGGAGCGTGTGGTGCGTGCATGCGTGACGTGCGCGCTGCACGCGCCCCGCCCGCGCCGCCAGCCGCTGCTGCAACACAGCGTGCCAGCACTGCCTTGGCACAAACTAGCCTCGGACACGTTCGAATATAAAAAAAGGAATTACATTGTTTTAGTTGATTTCTTTTCTAACTATGTTGAGGTCGGGCAGTTGACGAGTATAAACTCTAAACAAGTTATAAATTTTATGAAAGAGCAGTTCGCGCGGCACGGAATACCAGCGGAGTTAATCAGTGATAATGGACCGGCTTATAGCTTACAGGAGTTTAAAAAGTTTATGCGCGAATGGGAAATACGGCATGAGACGTCATCACCGCATTACCCACAGTCAAACGGTAAAAGTGAAAGAACTGTATAGACTGTTAAAAATTTGTTAAAAAAGTGTGTAGATTCGGGACAGGATTTTAGCTTGGCATTGTTAAATTTTAGGGCTACTCCACGACATGACTTAGACTCACCCGCACATATTTTAATGGGTAGACGTTTAAAAACTAAATTACCTGTTAGTGCTAAGTTACTGATGGAGAAAGTAGGTAATGACCGGAATTATGAAAGAATAATGTTAAATAGAGAGCAAATTAAAATAAATTACGACAAACCGGCGAAGACACTTAAACGTCTATCATCAGGCGATAAGGCAACGTTAATCAGTAACGGCGATAGGAAACCGGTTTCAATAGTAGCACGAGCAACGCAACCTCGCTCTTATATTGTAGAAGACGAACGTGGTGTCCGTTTTCGGCGAACACGAAATCAATTGGTTGTTAGTTCTACTGTGTCTACAGAGAGTGGAGAGAAGTCTGCGAGACAACCAATTGTCAGTGCAGATAGTAGCAAGACACCAAGTGCAGTGACGACTGCAGGTATTCGTAGGCGTAGACAAAAGATGTTAGCAATAGAGCAGCATAAAACTGCAGACGGTGGATTATTTTTGTCAGAGAGTCCGCTGAGGCAGGCACAGGCTGAAGTCATGACTCCAACGCAGATAGGTCCATCTAGCCATGATCAGTCTGCACTGCTCGATGTTAGTGATAATTATGAAAGTCCAACCGGTACTAGTGATCACTCGTCTGCACCGTCGCCACTTGCAGTTCCTATTGAAAGGTCTAAGGAAAGAACTGCACGAATGCTGAAAGATCTGTTTTTGGGCGTGAAGAGGTAAGAAAAAATATTGTAAAATTCAAATTAAATTTTAAGTTACCTAGTTATATTTGGTACCAATTTATTGGTTATTGTTTATTTTATTTTAATTACTTATTTATTGTTTACTTTAATGTATTGGTTATTGTTTAGTTTATTGGTTTACTACCTGGTACCTACTGATGTGTTTTTTTTTTTTTTTTAGCCCTGTCTGGTAAAATATTATGTAAGCAAACATAAGTTGTTGATCATGAACTTTTCTTAATTTTAATATTTTTAACTTCATCATTAGGACTGCAAGCAACACTCGTGTAATCATTAGATAGCTTTTTATTTTTTATATTTATCTTTTGGCTTTGTTTTCCTTGAAGGAAAGAGATGTAGTATAGTCTGACGGTATGTCTAATATTATATGATTATTGTAAGTGAGGGTGTATGGAAATAAACTAGTGTTTAACCAACCTGCGTGTGTTTCACTACAATAATGTATATATATTTTATACTGTCTGTCTAGCTGTAAGTTTTACGATAAAATGCCCTGCAAATATTAAATAAAAATACGTAATTATAAATCTAATCAAATTATAAATAAACTAAATAACCTAACCTAACTAATAAACGATGCATGAAAGTAGATGAAGTAAAAGGGTTATGTAAGGATCGTAACACGTGGCGTTCCGTAGTTTCTGCCTACCCCCATGGGAAAAAGGCGTGACTTTATGTATGTATGTATGTAAATAACCTTCTATAGAATGAGCAGGAATAAAATCCAGCACAACCTCATCCGTGGCAGTTTGGGAGGGAAATTCAAAGTGGACAGGATCTCTGGTGACTGGTGGTAAAGAGTCCCTTTGAGTCGGTGGTTCCTTAAAAATACGAGGAATATAATTAAAAATATATATATATAATACCACTAAGCTAAGCAAAGATCTCAAGCAAAGAAATAACTAACATCAAATCCTCTTTCTTCAATTCCATCTTGACCAACAACAGCAGTCAAACCCATTATGCCCAACACCCTCTGTTCTGAAGCTGTGAGGGTTTGTCTGCTGCTTGGACCACCACTATGTAACGACTGTTTTTGCATTCGTTACATGTTTTAAAAAAATAAAGATTTTGTTTCATAAAGGTCGTGTTTATGTGGTTCATTTTGCTTCACGCCTTATAGGACAAAGGTTTGTAATCGATTTTATTAGATACGAGAGTGATTCCGAACGTATTTTTCTAATTGTCATTTTGACAGATGTCAGTTGAGGATCTCACTCTGCGATCGATCGGCAATGGTATAATTTTGTCTCCGCCGATATTTTTTAAATAAATTTTTAATCCGGCTTCATACCGGTGTATTTCTGCATAAAATGTTGTGATATCTTGTTATTGCAAGGGATAAACCCAGGTTTTGAAGTGGGCTCCCGTATTTTTCCTGGTGAGTAGATTTTTATTCTGTCTCGTGATAGTTTGAATTACAAAACCGTTATGTGGTTCTTATTTTTGGAAATTTTGCTTTGTTTCAGTATTAGTTTCCTATTGCAAATCATTCGCATTGCCATTCTTGTTGCGATGCTGAATTAATACGAAAAAAACGGTAAGTTTTGTCTCCACGCACCACGTTTTACAATTAAATATGGTGGTCGTTATTTCAAGTTTTAATGGATTGTATTTTGTTCCAGCCCATTGGCGTTTTTTTTTTTTTATACCTATTTTATTTCTAAATTAAATAATTTGGATTTAACTTTTATCCTGTTGGATGGATGCCCATCTATGAGGTATTTATAACCTACTTTTGTTATGGAGTGCTCGTCGGTTCCACCTCGTTTCGGCTCGTCAAGTAACCTATTACAATCATATTAAATGTAAACACAAAGGTGTATTTTCTTATAAATTCTTTGGGGATGCAACAATAATAATAATAATAATATTAAATAATAAAAATATCTGAGTTTAGATTTAAAACATATTTTTTGTGCTTCTTTAGCCTTTATCCAATATCCTTTTAAAATACAACAGAACCTACTGGAGAATAAAATGTCAAATTAATTTGTTTCCGGTTATATTTTTGTGTTAGCTCCTGGCGCCCGAATTTAATTATAATTACCTGTTTTTATAGTGGAGCACACATTATTACACATTATTTCTTCTATTTTCGTTTAAACATTGCAACACACAATTTTTTTTTATTACAACCAGTACCACTAGTTTCACGACGTATTGTCAAGGCTTTTTTTTTAGTTTTTGCTTTCCAATCCGCCCACACCTGAACATATTAATTTGTTAATTTTAACCATGTAAGTTAATTAGTAAGTATGTATATCTTTATCAACATTTTATTGAGTGGTTTTCATGAGAAATAAAATATAGGATCTTACTTTTTTCCATTTATCCATTGCCTTTATGACTCCTCCACCAATGGAGTTGAGCAACTCTCCTAGCTCCTGCCATAGACGGTCAGCCTTTATCCTGCCTTGAGCCCCTTGCTGGGGCCTCGCTATATCACCATGGCTGAAACATAAGTTAAAACTATAATATGAATCTGTTAATTATGCAAAGGGCTAAATACAATCGTTTCGTTTGTTTCTTATCTAGGTACCTAGTTCAAGTTGCGTGCGTATCACGTCATTGTTTATGTTATACATTCCTGAATATGAGAAAGATGCAGACAACAAAGGAAGCTTTTTAAGTAATAGCTAATAATTTACGTACCTTTCCATAAATTCTAGTAAAGACGCAAACTGTTCCGGGCTAGCTCGGGATCTACATTGCATCCTTTATTCACTTTATTTTATACCTAGGCCGCAAAATATTTGTTTAAACTAATATTAGTTTAAGTCACAATAGTTGTTTAAAATTAAATTGTAATTATAACATATTAAATAACTTAAAACAATAATAAAATGAACTTTACACTTTTAGGTTTATAATAAATTTAAACTCTCCCGCACACGAAATACACAGCCGTGAGTTTGACGTTGCTTTGACAGTTTAGAGCGCTCACCATAGACTATTAAACATTGTTTTTCTATCCACGTTGTAGAATGAGCGATCGACACAGTTGTGTTGACTTGGCTAGCAAATAATCGTTTTCTAAAATCGCTCTCGCTAAGACGTTAGCGATTATAGAAAGAGATTACGTTTGAAACGTTTGTAACTTGGCTAAGCCTCCTGATGAACTCTACGAGGCCTTCCTGTGCGCCCTTGATGATTACCGAGTTCCCACATTAGATTCACGGGCACTAAACAAGGACACGAGACAGCCAGCGTTCCAAGACAAAAAGGTAATTAATCCTGAAACTGACCCCTGTCCTCGTTGCAAAAAGACGGGGCATATGTTACGAAACTGCACGTTTCCGGATCAACGCATTTGCTTTAAATGCGGCGCACAAGGACACATCGCCACTCGCTGCCGCAGCACATCTATAAACAATAAGCCTACGGATGAAGCAAACCGCGATGTTACGGACTACAAGACCATCAAACTTTTACAAAATTATAATAATATGTCGAAGGCAGTCAATATTACGGACACTCAAACGAAGCGCAGTGCACGTGTCGGTGACGCGGAGCGTGGCGGAAGTACATCCCCACTACCCCCACTACGCCCATTACCCCCACTACTGTGACGTGCACTAGGACGGAGCCTTGGGAGCGGCACGAGCGCGGCACTCACTTGAATTGCGACCGCCATAGCGTGCACACGCCTAAGGAACTGTTCCCCGTTTCGTTTGTAACTCCTGGTTCACCAATAAATCACATTTGATAACTTTCTACTGTATTTGATAGCCCATCTACACGCCCGCATGATGTCTGACGACAGCGCCCACCATGCTGACGATCCGACATCAGAAGTGGGATCAGGATCTGCCTCCCACTGGCGCACAATGTACGAGGTACAACAGCGGAACATGTTGCAACTGATCGAGGCCATTCGTACACTACTTTCGTCGCGCTTGGTGTGCTACGGTTGATATTTGTATTTGGCATGGCACCGTGGTGGGCCTCGGTGCGGTCTTCTAAGAGTTCCCGAGGCCCACCATATGGTGTCGAGGCGGACCACCGTGGTGAGTTTAGCCGGTAGGAGTCCGGCACACCCCTCCGCACCCACCCCAGGCGGAGGATAGCCCATGATGGATTCTCACCACGCAAATCAAAAAAAAAAAAAAAAAAAAGGTATAGCTTTTAAGAACTTGTTTTCACCTAGATTGTTTGTTAAAGACCTAATTATTTTGTTACAAAATTTTTTTTGAGAAAGAATGAAAGCTTATTGAGGCCATTTGAAGTTTTTTTTAATCTCCTTGAGAGAAGTAAGATTGTAAAATAAAGATCGAGAGTTACTGTTGTGGTCAGGAGTGGCCGAGGCAAACATACTGTGCTGTGGTTGTGTTGTTGTAGATTAAACCCACGAGGACGTGGGTCTACGCAGGATGGCCGTGTCGGAGGCAGTCAATGTTACGGACACTCAAAAGAAGCGCAGTGCACGTGTCGGTGACGCGGAGCGTGGCGGAAGTACATCCCCACTACTGTGACGTGCACTAGGACGGAGCCTTGGGAGCGGCCCGAGCGCGGCACTCACTTGAGTTGCGACCGCCGTAGCGTGCACACGCCTGAGGAACTGTTCCCCGTTTCGTTTGTAACTCCTGGTTCACCAATAAATCACATTTGATAACTTTCTACTGTATTTGATAACCCATCTACACGCCCGCGTGATGTCTGACGACAGCGCCCACCATGCTGACGATCCGACAAATATATATACGAAGGTAGTAAGGGTAAACGGGATTTTTATTAAGTGCTACATCGATACGGCAAGCCAGGTTAATGTTATGAGCAGGCAAATTGCTACACTTTTGAACCTTGAAGTCAGACCTACAAGCATAATTTTGAAAGGATTTTCTGGAGGTTTACTCACAAGCCGTGGGGGAGTAAACTTCGACCTAGAAATCGACGAAATCCAGACCCATTGCAAGGTTCATTTGACGGATATAAACATGGAAGGAATTAACTTATTGATTGGGCAGCCAGTAATAAATGAAGACCACCTGTTATACTAGTAAAGAAGAAGAACGGCGACAGTAGGTTATGCGTTGACTATCGCGCCCTCAACGCGATAACTGTAAAAGATAGATATCCATTGCTAAACATAGATGATCAAGTTTCCAAATTATCCGGGAAAAAATATTTCACTAGTCTTGACATGGCGCAAGGTTATCACCAACTATTCATAGCACCCGAAGACACACATAAGACCGCATTTATTACACCACAGGGTCATTATGAATATTTGCGCGTTCCGTTTGGTTTAGCGAATGCCCCATCAGTTTTTATGCGTTTAGTGAATAAAATAATTGATTCAAGTCATACCTCACAATCTGACAGTTCTCAAAATGAAATTCTTGCTTTTTTAGACGACCTTTTACTACCCTCGATAGATTTCGTTTCCGGAATAAAACTGTTAGAATTAGTGTTGTAAAAATTCCAAACGGTAAACCTTAAGCTAAATATGAAAAAGTGTTATTTTCTGCAAGATAAAGTGACTTATTTAGGACATGATATCTCTCATGATGGTGTACAACCTGCCGCATCGAAGTTGACAGCAGTTTCACTATTTCCGGTGCCTAGGAATGTTCACGATGTTCGTCAATTTGTAGGCCTTTGTAGCTACTTTCGCAAGTTCATATATAAATTTGCAATTATTGCGCGTGCATTTACGGATCTAACTAAGAAAAATGTACAGTGGTTCTGGAGTGATAAACAAGCAGCTAGTTTTGATGAATTGAAAAAGTGTTTGTGTTCTAAACCGGTATTAGCTTTGTACGATCCAGAGTATCAAACAGAAATACACACGGATGCGTGCAAGTCTGGGGTAGCGGGAATATTGTTACAACTGCAGTTTGACAAAACCCTAAGACCTGTTATGTATTTTAGCCAAGTCACTTCTAGGGAAGAAAGTATGTATCACAGTTACGAACTTGAAACACTGGCAGTAGTAGAATCACTTCAAAAGTTCCGTGTATATGTTAGGCAAACCCGTAAAAATTGTTACCCATTGTACCGCAGTCCGCGCGACACTTACTAAGCGTGATATAATTCCACGCATTGCGAGATGGTGGCTATCAATACAAGAGTATGACATAAGTGTAGAATATAGACCCGGGGAGCGCATGAAACACGTGAACGCACTGAGTAGGAATCCAATCGACGCCGTTAATATAAATCGCCTTGAAGTAACTGATTGGTTTCATACGGTTCAGTTTCAAGATGATAAATTAAAAAGCATAATTGATAGACTAAAAAGTGGTACGGCAGAAGTTGTACGCTAATAGATGATAGGTTATATCGAAAGACCCTTAACGGAAATCGCCTTGTAGTTCCCGGACCAGCTAGGTGGAAAATTATTCAAATGCATCATGATGATATAGGACACGTAGGACTTAAGCGTAGTACAGATCTAATTAAAAATGATTACTGGTTTCCAAAAATACAAAAAAAAAAATACAAAAAATACAAAAAAATTTATTAATCAAACAAACAGGTAACAGTAGGTTATAATACATTCTACAGAAATTACAAGTAGAAAGTTTATTATCATTAAAGGGTTCCATATATGTAGAAACGATATAGTTTTTCTTCCTGTATGGTTGATAGAGAATTAAAAAAACAAAAGTTTAACGGTGACACCCACACTAGATTATTCTGTATCGTGGGTGTCTGAACGATTACTTGAAGATTTTACATGGTGGTGCAAGTTTAGACGTTTATTGAAGAAAAATAATTTAAAACTGTTTATACATTGTATGTAACAATCCGAACCTTTGTGTATGATATATATCTATGTTGAAAAGAATTAGAGTGAGAAAGATAAGATAAAAATAAATATATAAATAAAATATGTATTAGGCACATTTACGACAATGATTTTAAAAGGTTTTCAGTCAAATCATATGTCAGGGTTGCAAGCCATTTGGTAATTGCACATTTAGCTGCATAAACTTTGCAACGTTTTATGTCGCATGACTTAACTACTTTATTGTATATATGATTAGTAATGTAAGGAAAGAAGCGTTTAGCAAAGGTCGTATTTACACTTATATTTGGCAGTTTGAAGACTCTAAGAGATAACATTTGTTCGTAGTTTTTAGCAGATATAACTGTTTTATGTGCTAGAAGCGTCACCTTTAATATAAAGAGCTGCCGTACGCTCAGAACATTGCTGTCTTTATAAACGTCAGCTGTGTGGTATCTAAAAGGTTTTCTTAGCATTGTTTTCAGAACAGCCCTTTGTGCCCTTTCAATTTGTAGCATAGTCGTTTTTGGGGCGCCTCCCCAACAAATAATGCAATAGTTAAGTAGTGATTGACATAGAGCCAGATATACAGATCTAATTGTGCTAAAACATGCTACATTGCGAAGTTTTTTCATGACGTATATTATTTTACGGATTTTAGCAGAAAGATTGTTAATATGCAATTTGAAATTCAAATTTTCGTCTACTAGTACTCCAAGATATTTAATGGAATTAGTTTTGCCAATTTCTTTACAAGCGCAAAGGTTAGTAGCAAAATTACAGGTATGGATTTTAAGATTATGTGACGTTTGTGGTGCTGATGCCAAAGTTTTGTGAAAGCAGATAAATTTTGTTTTTTCGGTGTTTAGTGTGAGCAGATTACGTTGTAACCATTCATAAACTTGAGACATACCTTTTTCAGCATTGAGTTTAGCTTGATCCCAGTTTGAGCCATGAAAAATTAAGGCAGTATCGTCTGCATAACATAATATATCTGCATTTTTAAGGGAAAGGTTGTGGATACTATTTATATAGAGGATAAAAAGTGTAGGCCCTAAAATACTTCCTTGCGGGACTCCAAAATTAATTTCTTGCATAGAGCTTGTAAAACCATTGACTTTGACAGATTGTTTTCGGTTCGTAAGGTAACTTTCGAACCATTCAAGTGCAACGCCACGGATGCCCGAGTATTCTAGCTTTTTTATCAATATAGGAATTGAAACGGTATCAAACGCTTTAGCGAGATCAAGGAATACCCCAATGCAACTTTGGTTATGGTCTAGGGTAGATGATATTTTAGTGAACAACAGAGAAACGGCTTCTTCAGTGGATTTGTTTTGACGAAATCCGAATTGTCTTTCAGAGAGGATGTTGTTGGACTCAATATATTTAACAAGGCGCTTGTTAACAATTTTTTCTAAAAGTTTTGAAAATACTCCTAACAACGAAATTGGACGATAATTATCTGGTATATTACGTAAACCATTTTTGTGGATAGGAGTAACGGAAGCGATTTTCCAGTGTTCAGGGAAAATACCGACTGAAAGACTTTTATTGAATATTAATGTAAGGGGCGCTATGATAAGTTCTTTTATATGTTTTAAAGTAGTGTTCGTTATGCCATCTAGTCCGGGTGCTTTCGAATTTTGCAAACCACTAATAAGAGCGTCAACTTCGTATATATCTGTAGGCTGCATGAAAAATGATTCAAGAGGGTTGTAATTAGACGTTACTTGTGCAGCTAAGTTATCCTGAGAGACTTTTATATCAGCTAGAATTTTGTTTGCTAGTTTTTCACCAATTGTTGAGAAATGGGAGTTGCAATTATTAAGAGAATCAGTTTTGTTAGTGGTATCAGGAAGAGACAACAATTCTAAAGGTTCTTTTTTATTATGTGAGAAATTACAAATGTTTTTTATAGCTTTCCATAGATTTTTGGGATTATTTTTATTTGTTTCTAGTTCCTTGGTTTCAAACTCTCGTTTTATTTTATGCAATAGGTCATTGCAGAAGTTTCGATACCTCTTATAAATAGTTTGAGCTAATGCGTCGAGTGGGTAACGCTTAGTGTGTGCATGAAGACGATCTCTATGTCGCATACATCGAATTAATCCTGGCGTTATCCAAGGTTTCAGGATACGCTGTGGACGTTTGGCTTTGATCGTGTGTGTATGTCTATTTATGATGGTGGTTAAAGTTTGAGTAAATGTATTTACTAGACTATTCAAATCATCACTATTTAGAATTTCATCCCAGTTTATAGATTTTAAATCGGTTCTAATTGATTCAATATCTCTTTTAATTGTATATTTAGGAAATGATCTATTTTTGTTTAAGTTGCTGCTGGAAATTCCAACCATAGCCAAGTCGTGGTCGGTTACATCCGAAGTACACACAATTCCAATGGTAGGTTTTGTTGTTTTCACAAAAATATGGTCAATACATGTTTCATTTCTAGTCGGAACGGTTATTGCAGGTAGTAAACCATGTTGCGCTAAAAGACAAAGATATTCAGAACTTTGATTATTTCCTGAGGTACACAGTATATTGATATTTATATCACCTGCAACTAATAAATTTGGTTTGTCATTGCAGTCGGATAAAATTTGATCCAAGGACGCTATAAAATTTTCTGTATTCCTAAAGGAGGGTGATCGATAGATACCTAAAATTGTGATAACATTTGGTATATCAATCATAATGCAGTTAGCTTCCACAAACTTAGGCTTTGAAACGATAACATTCCAGGTTTCTCTAACATAGACTACTACTCCGCTATTCTGATTGCTAGGTTTGTTCGTAGCGTGTTCTATATAAAATGGGATTTTAGGAATAGTTGGAGATTCGGTAAGCCAGCATTCCGTAAGGATAATAGCATCATAATTCAAGTTTAAGCGTGAAAGTGTAACTAGAAAGTTGTTGAAATTTTTATTCAGACTTCTTATATTTAATGTTAAAATTTTGAGATTATATGAGTGCGTTAGTATATTAACACAATCTTCAGGTTCGTTAATCGCGAAACATTTAGGGTCCAAATGTTCTAATTCAGATTCTAAGTCATCGATGTCCATTTGTAAAATTTTAGGAGAATTAAATATGCTTTTAACTCATTTATATAAATGTCTCGCGATATAAATGTTGTTACTGTTTTGAATTTGTTTTTAATTTGATAGTAGTTTAATATTTCTTTCATTTTACGTGTTTTTCGTGTTTTACATGTGCTTATAGCTTTTTTTATAGGTAGTATAGTATAGTAGTGCAATAATTCTATATAATAAAAAATATAATATAATATGAATATGTAATAATAATAAAATAAGAAATAAAAATGAATATATGCAAAATATATTGGTTTCGTACTGTATGCAAGCGAAGTCCTGGTTACGCGAAGCCTTTTTTCTTTGTTGGTTTGAGGGCAATTTAAATCACTCAAGATGGTTCCGTGGAGATTTCGCCTCTTCCGGTGGTTCAGCAAGCTTTGAAGGAATTTCAGCAGGTTCACGTAGACGATCGAGGTCATCATAGTTAGAGATTTGA
Organism: Shargacucullia verbasci; assembly: GCA_947562105.1. Taxonomy (NCBI): domain Eukaryota; kingdom Metazoa; phylum Arthropoda; class Insecta; order Lepidoptera; family Noctuidae; genus Shargacucullia; species Shargacucullia verbasci. The sequence continues at coordinate 10,668,237 of OX387281.1, read as the reverse complement.
AATGCTTTTTTGCCTTCGCGTTGACGTACAAGAATTTTCCCTTGGGTGTACCAACAATATTGATATCCAGTACTTTTAGCCTTGATTCGCGCCTCGCGAAATAACATCCTGTTTTCTCTCGTGAGGCGTTCATTGAAGTAGACCTTATAAGATGGTCCCAGAATTTCGATGTCGGCACTCGTCATATTTTTTCTAGATTTTGAGGCTTTCAAAAATTGATCGCGTTTACCTCTTCGCAACAGACGGACTACTACGGGTCTTGGGGTTCTGGATCCACTTTCAGATGGTTTTGTGAGTTGATGACGTGCTCCAGCTCGGGATACCCAGTCTATATCTTCTTCTTCAAGATTGACTCCGATTTTTCGAGCCGCTACGAGCAAAATATGTTGAAGATTTTCATTTTGGTTTTCAGGGATTCCCACGATTTCGATCTCATTGCAGAGTTGAGCTTGCGCTTGAGTGTTAAGTTCGTACTGTAGTTGTTTGACAGTTGTTTTCAAAACAGACACCTCCTGGATATTTTCTTCTAGTACCGAAATACGTGATTCCTGGGTTGCAACTGTGGTGACAAGTTCGTCGAGTCGACCATGGCAGCGAGATAATGATGTCGTAGCTTCTTCCAAACGCTGGTTAAGAAAGGTTATCTCTTTTGTAAGTAGACGTACTTCGGAGGTGAGTTCTTTTACCTCTATCATAGTGTCCATCGGTGGAGAGCCCGAGGTATCTAATAGCGGTGAATCCTGTTTTTTTCTCTGAGTGACATTAAGAGAGTCACTGGAGTCGTGCATTGGTGTCGAGCTGACTTTCTTTGCTGAAGTGCAGCAATCAGGGCACGTCCAAGATTTTTTTCGTTGACTTGAGACTGTCGATATTTTTATGCACAACAAGCAAAAGGATTTTTCGCATAGGTCATTTGTGCATTTTATATACTTTAGATCTTTTGAAGTTTTAAGGCACTTGAAACACTTCATAATTCTTGGGTAGCAGATATTATGTTCAAAAATTAAATATTAGAGCTTATTATTATCGAAATAGTTCGGTGCAGGTGTTCAATTCCGAGAAGTACGCATGCGCGGTCACTGTTACCACGCGGTGCATGCAGTTTTGTGACTTACGCACTGCGCGTACGCTTGAGGTTTGATTGGAGCGTGTGACACTGATATTGTTTACGAATTTTATTCGTGAATCTAGGAAACTCTCCGGCACACACTATTTAAATGCACTTTTGTGTTCGTTTATGTCCATTTCAAGTAAAACAAATTAAGTCAGTAAATGAGGAAATCAATAACGAATAGATTGATATAAGTTTTGATATAGGTATACGCGGTTTAACACTACTTTTGAATATTTTATTACGGAGCAAAATGCTTAGTACTGTGCACCACCGAGAGCGCGCGACATTGACGCGGTTCATTCGAAAGTATGTAACATCCTGTTTACATTGTGCTTATGGAAAAGGAGAACATGGAAAAAAAGAAGGAATGTTGCATCCGATTACCAAGCCTAGTGAACCCTTTCGAATGATCCACTTCGATCATTTAGGCCCATTTTGTAGAACAAAGAAAGGTCATGAATATATGCTAGTTATAACTGACGCCTTTTCTAAATTTGTTATTGCGGAGCCAACTCGAACAGTAAATTCGGTCGAAACAATTAGAGCCCTCAAAAGAATTTTCGGCTTATTCGGATACCCTGATAGAGTAGTGACGGACCATGGAAAGGCTTTCACAAGTAGATATTTTAAAAAGTTTGCCACAGATAAGCAGTTTTAACATACTTTGAATGCCATAGCATGCCCGCGTGCGAATGGTCAGGTCGAGCGCACTAACCGTACCATACTCAATTCTTTACGCACCACTGATCCAAGCGAAGCTGCTAACAACTGGTCTAATTGTCTTTCCGATGTCATTTGGGGTATAAATAACACACTGAATGATACCACTGATTTCAAACCGTATGATTTGATGTTTGCACGCAATGGACGATCAGTGTGCGATGTTTCAATGCCAGGCCGCGTTACCGATTCAATTCAGTCCAAACGTAATAAAGCTAGTGCACGTATCGAAAAAGCTAGTTCTAAGATGAAACGTAATTTTGATAAACGCCGCAAAAACTGTAAAATTTATAAGAAGGGCGAGTTAGTTCTTTGGAGACAGTCTCCGACTAATAGTGCTGCTAGGGTTAACACAAAATTGGACGACAGAGAAGCGTCCTTACTAGGTCTACCCATCACTCAAAATTGTAAAATAATTAAATTTGTTAACAAAAAATTAAAACCCACGGAACAAATATTTGTATTATCTACAGATAGATGTGACATGTTTGTAAACTGCACCCACGATACAGGAGAAATCCTAGTGTTTTCCTTTTTTGCACCCACGCATCACAATAACCTGTGATTTCATCTTGACCGTTCTTGGTATAAATTAATCTATAATGTATAGTGCCCTGCAAGTATCTTGGTACCCTTTTTACGGCATCCCAATGTTTACGCTTAGGTTCCTTATTATACTATTCCTACTAAGGGTATTTACAGCGAATGAAATGTCTGGTCTCGTTCCTTGAGCTATATACAATAAACTGCCTATAGCATGCTGATAAGGGCAGTCATATGGATCCTCATTGTCATCATCAAATTTCATTCAATTCATTCAAAAAAGGAGGAGGTTCTCAATTCCACTGTTTTTTTTTTTGTATGTTTGTTACCCGATCATTCCGTCAATTATGGACCGATTTTAAAAATTAATTTTTTGTTTGAAAGAATATGCTCCCAAGTTGGTTCCATCGTCACCAAGTCAGGATCTGATGATGGGATCCTAGGGAAATCGAGGGATACCATCAAATATTGTAGGACAAATAATGCGTTTGAGCTTTTTTCTTAATAAGTCAGGTGTTGGCGTCTGAAAATCATCATTTCATGATGCTGAGCTGATGACGGATGTCATAGTACTCCTCAACGGTAAGGAGTTAGAGAATAAAACTTCCGAGTTTGGGATCACTCGATATATTTTGATGAGTCCCGTATAAAACATTTGGTATAGAGGGTCTGATGATGGAGCCAGGAGATAGATGGTGGAACTCGTCAGTAGCTACTAGTAAACCCCTCGAGTTTGGGCTCATTTTAAACCGCCAAAAGGCAAGACTATCACTGTATTAGTTACAATAGTCGTCTTAATCTTTTCATATCTCGTTATGCGTTTTAATCATGTGGTCGGCTAAGTAATTTATTTGATTTTAAATCACATAGTGCAATACCGTCTAAGGTTTTCACTCGACTTGGGGCAACATACATTTGACCATTGTAAACTTTTTTAATAGAAGCGTCCTTACTAGGTCTACCCATCACAACAAAATTGTAAAATAATTAAATTTGTTAACAAAAAATTAAAACCCACGGAACAAATATTTGTATTATCTACAGATAGATGTGACATGTTTGTAAACTGCACCCACGATACAGGAGAAATCCTAGTGTTTTCCTTTTTTGTTTTACTTGGCACCGACTTCAATATTCTTCAACTACTATATTGTTCAAATTCGAATTCAAATTCAAATATATTTTTATTCATGTAAACCATTACCAGGCGCTTATGAATAGTCAGGCTCTAGTTGCCATGTTCCAAAGTGTTGATTTCCAATGGAGAAGAACGGGCAAGAAACTCCATGGTTACTCTTTTAAACTCGGAATTAAATATATAATATTAATTTATACATTGATCTCGAACAACAATTATGTGAGTACAATGTAGCTTAAAGAGTCTAACTTATGTAAGTCTGAAACTCAAGCCTGATAGTTATGAAAAATATATTTACTTTTGATAAAATTGCCATGGCAGCTATGAGCTGACCAGTCCCAATAGGCGGCACCCGTTCACGAGTATAACGCGTGCATCAGCGTCGCTTTGCTCAACCATATTGCAGGGAACCCAACGACCCGATGCACAACGCCACCACCATCAGGACAATTAAGTGAGCATGACAAACTCAAACTGCCAGACAGCTATCACGTCTATTAGATATAGAATTTACGGCTACGTAGTGCTCACATATAACAATGGTAATTTTTAATAATACAAACGAAAGTAGGTACCAATGAGAGGCACGTTGTTGTCAACACAAATTTACAATCAAATGTAGCTGCACTTAAAAATATCAGGCACAAATTCACACAACAAAATTGATTAAAAACAATAATATTGACAATAAAATGTAAAAAAAAAATAATAAAAAATAGAATAAAAAATAATGCTAAGACAATATTTAGCAACATCAATAAAAATTACCTATTGTAATAATACTAATATCACAATGTCAAAAAGATTTATAAGTCGTTAGTTACAGTATCACATAATAGTCACTAAGTACATTTTTAAGCCAATTAAGAGGTGCCAGTGGTTCGCAGTATGCAGGAAGGAATCGTACGCCAGACATCTTTATCTTCGATGTAATGATTGATATTATAATAAGCTTTAGACATTAAGGTATTCTTTATAACAGACTTGAATTTTATAATAGGTAATTCAGTAATAGAATTAGGAATTTTATTATAGAACCTAATACTGTTTCCAATAAAAGACTTGTTGGTTTTACTAAGTCTAAAACCAGGTATCGCAAGCTTGTGTTTATTTCGAGTATTCAAGCTATGATGATCACTGTTTTTACTAAAAGTGGCTAAGTTTTTACGGACGTACATAATATTTTGGTAAATATAAAGAGAAGGAAAATAATAATATTTATATCCTTAAATCTCTCACGGAGTGACTCTCGTGAGCCCAGATTATAAATTGCACGGATTGCTCTCTTTTGTAGTATAAAAATAGTCTCAACATCTGCAGCCGAGCCCCACAGTAAAATTCCGTAAGACTGTGAAAATAAGCAAAATATACTAACCTAGCTGTTGCCACATCTGGGAGTTGTCTTATTTGTCTGACGGCAAAAGCAGCAGAGCTCAGTTTGCCTGCAAGAGCCTCAATATGAGGCCCCCATTGCAATTTAGAGTCTACGGTAAAAAATACAAAATACAACTCCACGAAGGACAACGAAGTTCAGGGCTATGCCCTATAGAACTTCAAATCTTCACGGATGGGTCCAAAACCAGCACAGGTACCGGATCAGGTATTTTCTCGGAGGACCTAAACATACATATCTCCACACCCCTAGGGGCCCATAACACAGTGTTCCAAGCAGAGTGCATGGGCATCACTCTAGCGGCCTCAGCGGCCTTAGCTAGAGGTGTCAAGGAATACCCCATTCGCATACTCTCGGACAGTATGGCGGTTCTACAATCGCTTAACGGCTACACCGTCAACTCCGGGCTGTTATACGAGTGCCACCAACAGCTGAATAAGGTAGGCAATCATAATAAAATAACCATCCAATGGATCAAAGGACACAGCGGCTCTAGGGGTAACGATGCTGCTGACGAACTAGCTAGAAGAGGGTCGAGCATGGACGTGGTAGGACCCGAGCCTATAGCGCCACTCCCCTTCAGTTATCTACGCAGTTTGGTAAGACAACGCACTAATGACCAACACAAAAACCTCTGGTCAGGTATTGGTGAGTGCAGGCAGACAAAGGAAATTCTCCCTGCAATAAACGGACGCATAACCAGCCAGCTGCTTCGACTGACGAAGCAACAACTTCGGACAGTCACAGCAGCGTTCACCGGACATGGCTCTTTCAATAAACATCTTTTCGTTATAGGAATTACAAACAGTCCTCTGTGCAGAGCATGCATGGAGGAGGAAGAAACGGCAGCCCATGTGCTACTGAACTGCCCTGAGGTCGCCACATACAGGGCCAAGTACTTCGGAAACCCAGGTACCCTCCGGGAAATAGCCAGCAACGTCAAGCGACTGCTGGTATTTCTCGAAGAACTGGGGTGGATCGAATAAACTGATATTATTCCCACCCCGACGCAAAAAATGCGCCTAAGCGTGTATTTGCGGAAAACAGCCCGTTATACCTATACCTATACCTTAGAGTCTACGGTAATACCCAAGAAGACAGTTGAGGAAACCAGATTTAGCATTTTACCGCCTAAGCTTACATTTGGTTTTATTTGAGTTACATTTGGTAGTGAGAACTTGATACATTTAGTTTTCTCTGCATTTAATAGAAGATTATTAGCAGAGAACCAGTTTGATATGACCTTTAATGTATGATTAGGTTCTACAAGATCATTGTCCTTTCTATTTACTTTGAATATCAATGATGTGTCATCAGCGAAAAGGACCATGTTTGACATATTATTATCATTGATCATATAGGGAAGATCATTGATATAAACTAGAAATAAGAATGGGCCCAGAATAGACCCTTGGGGTACACCCATTTTGACTACAGAACCGGTAGAGGTGACATTATCGATAGCAACCCTTTGTTTTCGATTAGCCAAATATGAAGTTAGAAGACTGATAGATTTACCCCTAATTCCGTAATGCTTTAATTTAAGAATAAGTGTGCGATGATCCACGCAGTCAAATGCCTTAGATAGGTCACAGAATACACCGAGGGCGTCTGTGCGCGCCTTCCCAGGCCTCTAATATAGTTTTAATTACAGCGGATCCAGCATCCTCTGTAGATTGACCTTTGGAGAAACCAAATTGCTTGTCGTGTAATATCCCATTTCTGTTAAAGTGATGTAGCATTTGGTTTAATATCAATTTTTCAAAGATTTTGCTTAACGCGGGTAGCACAGATATTGGCCTGTAATAAGAAGCGCTATTAGAGCAACCTGCTTTAAAAATAGGAACTATTTTACTTATTTTCATAAGATCGGGAAATATGCCGTCTGTAATACAAGTATTAAATATTTCTGCCAGAATTGGTGCTATGTTAGCTATTATTGAATCAATAGCTTTAGTTGATAGTCCCCATAAGTCTTCAGATCTTTTAGTAGCTATAGTTTTGAATGCTTTCAGTACATCAATATGGGTTACAAGTTTGAAAGTAAACGTAGGTACTTGTATATCAACATTTTCCTTTAAAAATGTCTCAGCCGCAGCGGGTGACGAAAGAAGATATTTAGTGGTTTCTAATGGAACGTCAGTAAAGAAATTTTCGAAAAAATTGGCGACTACTGTCTTGTCTGAAACTAGTTCATCATTTATGTTGAGATTAATTGTACTGCCCGTAAGTTTACGTTGTCCAGTTCTAGTATTTATTATTCTCTATGTCGTTTTGATTTTATTATTCGATTTCTGTATCTGATTACTAATGCAAGCGGCTTTAGCTTGAACACAAACTTTTTTAAACATTTTAGAATATCTCCAAACATAATTATGAAAATCATTATTCAATGTATAAGACTTTTTATCATATAGTTCGTATAAGACATCTCTACTTCGTCTTATACCTCTAATAAAAACTCGTGGTTCGTGATTTGAACAGAACTGAACTTTATTACGACACTGTTGACAGATAGACACAGACAATATTACAATTTAACTAGAAAGTATCAAAAGATGGCGTTAGTAGAATAATAATGAAGATTATTTGTATATAACCAACACCCCCACTATATCAAATAATCACAATAAGTCTGATCATGAAATCCAAATTTATATCATTACTAAACCCAATAAATCCATCAAGGTATAATGCCTCTTAGAACACAAACCTTTTGTCAGCAAATCAGCGGGCATATTGGCTGTTGGCAAATACCTTAATATTACTATATTATTTGAAACACACTCTCTAGTAAAGTGGTATTTAACATCAATGTGTTTAGATTTCTTGTGAAACACAGGATTCGTTGACAGCCTCTATGCACTCTGATTGTCATTGAACAAACTCAAGGTATACATTTTATTTGTGATTTCGAATTGCAAAGCTCTCAAATAAATGGCTTCTTTGCAGGCTTCTGATATAGCCATGTACTCAGCTTCGCAGCTCGACAGAGCAACAGTTTTTTGTTTTTTTGCATTCCCAAGATATTATGCCATTGGCAAGCACAAAACAAAATCCGGTATAAGACCGTCTATCTAAAGTATCATTAGCCCAATCGGCATCAACAAAACCTTTTATTTCTGAATTTCCATTTAAACAATATTTTATACCAAAGTTTATAGTCCTTTTTAAATATTTCAAAACCCTCTTAGCATACCCCCAGTGTTCATGACAATTATTAAACTGGCTTAGGTAGCTTACAGCATATGTTATGTCTGGCCTAGTCAAAACAGATAGGTACATCAAGCTCCCTATGAGCTTTTGATAAGGTATTTGATCACTCACATTCTGATCAATTTTGACATTTAATTTGGGCTCTATTGGAGTATCAACAGTTTTACAGTCAGTCATGTGAAACTTTTGTAACAAAATATTAATGTAATTCTCTTGACTCAAAGTTACAGACTTCTCTTGTTTATTAAACTTAACATTCATTCCTAAACATTGTTTTACTTCACCTAAGTCCTTGATTTTAAATTGGCCTGACAATACTCTCTTGAGATGTTCACTTTCAGTCTTACAATTTGAAAATATGAAAAAATCATCTAAATATACTGCTACAATAGTCTTGTAATTGCCAAAATTTTTTGTGTACATACAAGGTTCCAACTTAGATTTACAATAACCATTTTCAAGCAAACAATTATCTATTTTCTTATTCCAGGCTCTAGAGGCCTGCTTCAGGCCATAGATAGCCTTCTTAAGTTTTAACACTTTGTTAGAGCCACCAGAAACCTCATAACAGTCTGGTTTCTGCATGTAAATGGTTTCCTCTAGGTCACCATTAAGAAATGCGGTTTTGACATCTAGATGTGCAACATCAAGTCCCAGTTGTACTGACAATGAAAACAATAGCCGTAGGGTTGTGTGTCTAACAACAGGCGAAAATTTTTCTGTGTAATCAACACCATATTTCTGAGCGAAACCTTTAGCAAATAATCGGGCGCGATACCTTACTTTATTTTCACTGTCATACTTCTTCCGTAAAACCCATTTACATTGAACTATGGTTTTATCCTCAGGCACATTTACAATTTCCCATGCATTATTATCATTAAAGCACTGTAACTCATCACGCACTGCCTCTAACCATTGTTCTTTTTCAGGCCCTTTGAGAGCTTCCTCAAGTGTAAGTTCATCAGTACCATCTACACTATCACTGATACAAGCATTAGAAAAACCATACCTGTTGGGTTGTTGTCTCTGCCTATGGGAACTATATTGTTTATCAACACTCACACCATTTTCCACACTACTGGCAGAAGAGTCTTCATCTGGTACATATGTCTCATCATCATCATGGGTATCTTCACTCCCAGAGTCATCTGACATGGGCATGTCCCGCACTGAATCCTCATGCACCTCAGTAGAATCTGTTGTTTTTTCCTCAATCTGAACAACTGCTCGTGGTTTTTCCATTATGATTACATCACGACTGGTTGTAACTTCCTTGGTTTTTGGATTATAGACTCGATACCCTTTCACATTGTTTGGATAACCAACTAGAATTCCTTTCTCAGCCTTTTTGTCCCATTTGAGCCTCTTCTCTTTGGGTATATGCATCATCACTACACTCCCAAAAACTCTCAGATGACTGACATCTGGCTTTACACCTGTCCACATCTCGAAAGGCGTCTTTCCATTAAGAGCAGACGCTACTGTCCTATTTTGTAAGTAGACTGCAGTGTTAGTCGCTTCAGCCCAAAACTTTCCTTCAAGATCTGCATCGAAAAGCATACATCTAGCCTTTTCCACCACAGTACGGTTGAAACGTTCAGCCAAACCATTCTGTTCGGGCGTATACGGGTTGCTTCTCTGATGAATTATCCCTGAGTTCCTAAGATAATCATCAAATTCTCTATTGCAAAATTCTTTCCCATTGTCGCTTCGAAGGATCTTTATTTTCTTGTTAAGCTGGTTCTCTACAAGTGCTTTGTATCCTTTAAAATAATTAAAAGCTTCACTTTTATTCTTTATAAAATTAATGTAGATCATGCGACTGTAATCATCCACAAACAATATGAAATATCTGGAACCTCCAATCGAAGCATTGTTAAATGGACCACATACATCTGTATGTATAGTATGCAGAAGTTCTTTACTTCTATTGCCATTCTGTGGAAAGGGTAATCGGCTCTGCTTACCCTCGCAGCACACTGTACACGATGACTTTGAAACATCTGTCTTTCTATCTAGTGTGAGACCTTCCACGGCATCCTGCATTCTGTTTAGGTAATTGCAGTTGACATGGCCAAGTCTGCGATGCCAAATATCACTTGAGTCCATCGCAACAGTCATCAAAACTTGCGGCACTCTCAGTTTGTAGACACCATTCAGCAATGAAGCTGTACCAACTAATTCACCAGTTTTATTATAAATTTCACAGCCACTGTTGGCGAATTGCACTCGGTTGCCTTTGGCGATTAGTTGACTGACGGAAATTAGATTAGTGGTCAAACTTGGTACACACAACACTCCTTCAACAACTACATCATACTCGCAGTTATCCGTCAAAGTCGTTATCGATACATCACCACAACATTTAACCGGCAACTTTTCCTTATTCGCGACCACAATTTCTTTGATTGGATGGTCGACAGAAGCGTTTCTTATCCAATGTTCATTGGCGGTTAAATGGGCGCTTGCACCAGAGTCTATATACCAGTCATTCTTTGAGAAACTGCCATTTAAAAACACGGCACTGAACGCGTTGCTTTGTTTGCGTTCACAAGATTTGTTATTCACTGAATCTTTGTCAACAATGGTGCACTGATTACGATAATGTCCTGTTTGTTTACATTTGTAACATTTTATAACCTTCGGTTTTGACTTTGACACATTTGAGTTTGACGTATATCCATTGTCTCTGGTTCCGGAAGTGCTGCCACTCTTACTATGTTTCCGGAAACTCGCAAATGCTCCGCTCACGTCGCCACCGTCTTCCACCAAATCCATCAACTTGGTTTTAATGGCGTCCGCTGTTATCGCAATGCCGGAATGTTCGATCGCCATTATCATGGGCGTATATTTTTCGGATAATCCTGCTAAAAGTAGCGATCCGACCCACTCATCATTAATGTTAAAGTCCGATCCATTTAACTTTTGACTTGTTTCAATGATTTGTGTGACATACGAAGTCATGGATGTACAATTTTCTAGACGTATTGATATGAGAGTTCTCAATAGACTGATTCTCCTGGTGAAGCCGGAGTCGTCGAATAAATTCTTGATTTTCTCCCACAACTCTTTAGAAGTCTTCGAGTCTTTAATGTGTACATAAAGTGCCGGGTCAATCGTCAAGATCAACTTTGCTTTGGTTTTCGCGTCGGCTGCGGCTTCATCTGGTTTTGTAGCTTTGATGTAATCAAAAGTTCCTTCCAAAACGAGAAAATTCTCCGCGACGAAAGCCCACTCTGAGTAGTTCTCACGACCTTTTAACTTTGGCACACTCACGATGTAGTTCGTCGTCATTTTTACTATAACACAATCAATTTCTTACTCTTATAGTTCACAGTTCAATAGCACAGCGTATTCTCAATCTGCGAGGACTAATCGGCACAAACTTGCAAGTCTTTTCGCGAGAAAAAAACGTTTTTCTGGACACATAACCTCTAATAAAAACTCGTGGTTCGTGATTTGAACAGAACTGAACTTTATTACGACACTGTTGACAGATAGACACAGACAATATTACAAGTTAACTAGAAAGTATCAATAGATGGCGTTAGTAGAATAATAATGAAGATTATTTGTATATAACCAACAATACCTTTGGTTGCCCAGGCACTGAATAGTATTTTATTTGACAAATTTACTTTTTTGACTTTGCAGCTTTTGTGGAACTCTGTACATATAGCTTTAAACAATGTTTGATACATTTCATTGGGATTTACTGACTGAAGCTTTATTGTTTTTAATTGACTCTTAAGATTTTTACTGAATCCGTCGAGACATTTCTTGGTCAATAGTCTACAATATATTATTTTCTGACATTTAATAGTATTTCCGTTTAGCTTAACTAGTTGACATCTATGGTCAGAGCGAATACCACTAATGAGCGACTTTTCGGATATTTTAAAATTAATCATAATATTATCAATGCATGTGGCGGAAGTAGGCGTTACTCTTGTTGGCTCGGTGAACATATTTTTTAAATTAAATGATTTGAATAATGCTAGAAAGTTATGTTTTTCAGCGGTATCTAGCAGAATGACAATGTTAAAATCCCCACATACAAGAATTCTTTTGTTCATTTTTATTTTTCTAAGTGCATCCTCCATTATTAATAAGAATTGGGAGGTATTTGCAGAAGGTGGTCTATAAACACATATACAACACACACACATAACACACATATAACATATTCCTCAGTTTCTACACACGCGATCTCACATACTCGTTCCACGGAGAGGTTGCGAATATCAAATCGCTCTTTAAACTTTAAGTAATTTCTCATTAGTATTAAAGAACCCCCACCCTCTGCCGACTCTCTATTGAACGACCCGGCAACCCTAAAATTGGCTACATTAAATGACATTTTATTTGCCTTCAACCAAGTCTCTGTCAGGCATAAGATATCTACATCATATTTTTCACTAAACAACTCAACGTCTAAGATTTTGCCAGAAAAACGATTAATATTTTGATGAGTAAATATTAAATGATTACTATCGTTCTCTTTTGTCAGACAAGTAGGTTTACATTACTGTTAATGGTAACCACTGTGTTATTAGTACTGTTACTAACAATGGAAGGAATAGGGTAAAACTTCGTCATACTGCCTATGACTGAGTTAATAAATATTATAGACTAATAGAGTAGCAATATGTCTGTTAGGGTTAAATAGTAAGAAGCCAAAGAAAGTAATTCTCAGCAGCGTGAGCGGAGCGAGAGTAGCCGTGTCCTGTCGCGAGCATGACAAAAAATCGACTGCCCGGCCGATCGGGCACCGGGCGCGGCGCGTACGACGCGGACGCCCCCGCGCCCCGCACTTGCCCTGTAAGACGACCGCTACTCCTGCTCGCGCGCACCCTGACTATTTATTTTAAAAACTTAATATAAGTAGGTATTACATGTCACTAACATTCCCCTCCCCAGTGCTGGCACAGCACTCATCCCCTAATGGTACGTGCGCGAGGCGTGCCGCGGTCCGCCGCAGCACACCGGTCTTGGTTTTCACATCAACAACTCTGACTCGACCGTCCTTGCCTGGCATCACTTCTTGAACGATGCCTCTCGGCCATATGTTCCTGGGCGAATTGGGGTCGAGTATAAGTACTAGATCTCCTCCTTTTAATGATCTCTGTTCTCCGGGCCATTTCTTCCTGGGTCGCATGTCCGGCAGGACTTCGCGTACCCAACGCTTCCAAAACATGTCAGCCAGCTTCTGCGAGATGCGCCACTGCTTTCTTAGGTACATGTCAGTGCCATTGAACGTACCAAGAACTGGTAAAGTGGATGATGTTCCCAGAAGAAAATGATTTGGGGTAAGTGATTCTTCAGTGTTGTGCTCAACTGTCACGTGGGTAAGTGGACGGCTGTTTAAAGTTTGTTCCACCTCGATCATCAGCGTTTGTAACGTCTCTTCTCGAGGCGCCTGTTCTTTAAGGACAACGTTTAGAGATTTCTTAATGTTTCGTATTAGTCTCTCCCATGCCCCTCCCCAGTGTGGACTGGCGGGAGGGATGAAGGTCCATGACGTCGCCATGCCGTAAGCCACAGCTTCTTTCGACAGTTGGTTCTCATCAAGCTCCAGGATACATTTTTTCAGTTCTTTATCAGCGCCTCTCAAATTCCTACCGTTGTCCGAAAATAAATAGCGTGGCCAGCCTCGCCTGCCTGCCATTCGTCGGAGAGCCATGATCAGGGAATCAGTAGTGAGATTGCTGACTATCTTAATATGCACAGCTCTTACTGTAAGGCAGGTAAAAATAACGCCGTACCGCTTCTCTCGTCTTCGGCCAACAGTCACCTCCATGGGTCCAAACAGATCAACGCCAGTGAATGTGAAAGGGCGCTGTCGAATAGCCATCCGCGCCTCAGGTAAGTCACCCATTCTAGGTGGATGAGGTTGTGCTTTTTTGAGTCTACACAACATACATTTTGAAGCTATATATTTTACAGTAGGTCGAATTCGAATAATCCAGTATTTTTGCTTCAGCTCGTTCACGACCATCTCTTGGTATCCATGATATGCCTTTTTGTGGTAGTGCCCCATGATGAGGTGCGTGACATGATGGCGGCCGTCAAGTATAACAGGTTGTTTTACGTCTTGAGATATTCCAGGAGCAGCATCGGTGCCGCCGCCCACACGAAGAATACCATCGTTATCAATAAAAGGTGATAAGGTGAGTAGTTTACTTTTCCTGTTTAATCCTTTTTTATGTTTCAGGTTTTCCAGGTCTTCAGGGAAGGATTGGATCTGCGCGTACTTCAACAACACTCTCTCGGCTCGTTCCATCATCGCACCGTCAATGTCCCAGGTACGTTTCCTACATTTTTCTATGAAGGATAATGATACACACGTTGATCTCAGAAGTCGGAGCCAAGAAGAGAACCTTTCTGGTTCTGGTACAGCTGGTAAGCACACAGGTGTGGCGCGAAGAGTATTAACGTATTCTAGGTCCGCGTCACTAACATCAGGCAGCTGTATCTCCGATTCCATAGGCCATAAACTTTCGTCTTCATATAAAATTGACGGACCGTATAACCACTCATTTTGTAATGTTCTTAAATCGCAGGATTCGCGAGTGGCAATATCAGCGATGTTCAACTTAGTAGGTATGTATCTCCACTCTTCCATTTGTGTATATTCATCAATCTCGCCGAGTCGATGAGCTATATAAGCTTTGTAAGTACGCCTGTCGTTGCGAATCCAATGTAGTACCGTACTGGAATCAGACCACATGTATTTCTTCTCTGATTTTATTTTGTGTTCTTTGAGAATAGTATCAGCCAATCGTCCACCCATCAAAGCAGCTTGTAATTCTAGGCGCGGCATAGACACATACTTCACCGGCGCGACCCGACATTTACTAGAGATGAATGCAACTTGTATTTGTTTACGATCAAACCAACGCCAATAAGCAGTCGCGCACATAAAGCATATTATAGGATCAAAGACTATGTTGACGATAGAGACGTGTGGCGTTGAATATCTTCTGCACATGTGGCTTCCCTGGTTATCCATTGTGTCTACTAATTCTATTTTATATTAGATTCACTTTACATATCTGGACATTCTTGATGTTTCAATATTTTGTATTCTTTTTTGTATTTTTTTATTTCTGTTTTATCCGCTTTGATCTGTTTATCCCGTTTTTAGTTTATATTCGAAACAATTGTTTAACTCATGTTGTATTGCCTCATTGTGTAAGTAGCATTCTATTAAGTTTGTATTTTTTCTTATATAATGCATGTTAATTTAAGATTTTAACTGTAAATTAACTTTTTGTTTTTGAAAAGAGTATCCATGGAGTTTCTTGCCGGTCTCTTCTCCATAGGACCTACCCCCTTTGGAACCGTGCGCCTAGAGTCTCGACTTTTTAAAAGTGCCGGAAAAGGCCTACTTGAGATAAAAATCTTTGACTTTGACTTTGATAGCTTTTGTCGACGTGTCGCAAAAAACATGTAACTGTAGGTTCGCATATCGTCCGCCGGTAGCACTATTCGGTGCGCTTGCACTGGGTTTGTCGTGCGTCTCGCTCACTCTCGCGGTCGCTGTGTCCGCGCGGGATATACTTTTCGTAGCAGATAAGGTCGTAGCGGATTGACTTGCACTCGTAGCGGGCTCCTTCGTAGCAGGCGTTTTTGTAGCGTATACATAATGTCTAGGTAATCGTATGTTTTTAATGTTTTCTAAGATTTTTAACCGCTCCGTCCACTTGATGAATATGTCGTCTGATATATATTCATCCCAGCTGATTTTGGATCTCCATGTATCTTGTAACATAATTTTGCCTTTAATAGTTATAGGTGATAAGAATCCATAGATATCAAATATCGACATGATCACTTGTAGCATTTCTCGTTTCGTAGGTTTCTTTTGTCCGGTGATTATCGACGTAGGTATTCGCTTAAATGAGACATCAAACCCCAACGTATCATCTGTAGGTGACCAGATCAAGCCGAGCGTGCGCTCACCTTCGTATTGTTGACCATCTTTGAATGCTATTGGCGTGGATCTTCGACATTCTTCTGGTAAACTATTTAATACTGTTTGACTGTTGCAGGTCCAGTTCCTGATTTCGAATCCACCTTGTTTATGTATGTAAGTAATTTCATTTGCGAGCTTTATTGCTGACTGTTCATCTTCCAAACTGTCGATGTAATCGTTCATATAGTGTTGTTTACAAATGGCTTGCACGGCGGCCGGCATGGATGACTCATACCGCTCGGCATTCTTATTTTTGATAAATTGTGCTATGAAGGGGGAACAGTTAGCACCAAATATCAATGAGCTCATGGCATACGTCTTTACTGGTTCATCCGATGATTGCCTCCACAAGAAACGAAGTGCGTTCCTATCTTCCTCCAATATTTTAATGCGGAGAAACATGTCTCTGATATCGGCGGTCACGGCGATCCTGTTCTCTCTAAATCTTAGCATTATTCCATAAAGTGACATGAGCAGATCGGGTCCCTTTAATATCCAATCGTTAAGACACACGCCTTTGCTTTTAGCAGCGGCATCAAAATACTAAAGGCAACTTTTGTTTATTAGGGTTGTCAACGCCGAAATGAGGAAGATACCATGTTTTTGATGAACTCGACGTGTTGTCAATTTGTGAAGCGTAAACGTTTCTTAATAGATGATCGATTCTTTCCTTGTATCGCAAAGCGTAGCCTTCATTCGCCTTCATTTTTTTCTCAACACCTGAAGGGTGTTGAGAAAAAAAAGAATGTCTCATCATAGCATGCGATAACGTGTCTGGCAGCACACAGTTTGTATTTTTCCATGGCAAGCTAACATACCACCGGTCATTCTTTAGTATAGAGGTACGTTGTAGATGGTCCCAAGCTCGAGTATCTTCTTTGTTCTGTCTAGGCTTAGATGAAACGCTTACAGACTCGATTGCAAAGGACTGGCGTACTGTCTCGTGCATTTCTCGTAACATATACTCAGATTCCAGGCTTCCAAGATAATCGTTTTCATTTAAGAATAAAGTTGATTGGTGCGTCGCCCTAGTATCGAACGACGTGCGCACACGGCCATGCATGCACCACCCTAACGGGGTACGTGTGAAATAAGGTTCGTTAGGTTTGCCTTTTATTATTTCCAATGGTAAAAGCAAGTCGTAATTGTCTTGGCCTATCAATATTTTCGGTTTACATTGTCCATCACTTATTACACTTTTTATTTCAGGTTTCAGTTCATAATTACTCAGGTTAACAGCTGATAAGTTTTGTACGGGTAAGTTCATATTTTTAACACTACGCGCCCTAACTGTAAACTTTTGTCCTTGACTGTTTGAAACGTTAATGTTTAGAATTTCACTGTCGCATACAACTTCCATATTGTCCCACGCACCACACACACGCATTGATTGTTTATTGCCGCGCAGACCGGCGCGCGATGCAAGCTCGTTGCTTATCAATGTCACAGTGGACCCGTCGTCCAGTAGTGCAACACTACGCACTGTACCATTAGGTCCGCTTATTGAAATGGGTACGGTTTTTAGTAACACTTTACAGCTGTTCATTTTTGTATGAGTTATTGTTTCTATAGCCGAACTATGTTCAGAATCAGTTTTTGTATTTTCACTTTGCGACAACAATGCGCTTTTATCGTCTTTATTTAACTTAAAGTGTAAGAGACGGTGATGAGATAGTCCACAGTTGTCGATATCACACGCGTTTGCAGAACAAGATTCTTTCTTATGTCGTGATTGAGGCACTTGAAGCAGATTCCGTGACGCTTGACGTAGGCCCACCGTACTTTACGTAGCGCTTTACCAAACCTTTTGCAGTCTGGCAGCGTGTGCGGAGATATACTGCAGAACCGGCACTTGTTACTACTTTTCTCACTTGTACTGTGGTCATTGTTGTTTACTAACAGTGTTTGAGATTGAAAACGACTTTTGTTCTTATCACTGTAGTGCTTGAGGTTTACGGAGCACTTTGTTACTTTTTCTGCTTCCGCACTAAGAAAATCTGATAAGATGACTAACTTCGGCTTACTTCTCTGGTCGAGGAGTAGGTAACTATAGTCCATCCACTTAGATATCAGTACCGTCGGCAATTTAGACAGTATCTCTGCTATAATGTTCGCGTCCTTTAGGTAGTCTTCACAGCTGATTGCGGTGACCGCTGCTACACAGTTTTTAACTTTTATTGCGAAGGGCACGATGTCTTTGTGATATTCTAGTGACATCGGTCGTAATTTACTGACGTCACGCAGTATTCTGGATACTATCACGTCCGGGTTCCCAAACTGCAGCTCCAAGGTGGCCATCACGTCGTCGGGTGATGTGTTGCCGATGAGCAGCGCGATGACGGCTTCTTTAGCTGCTCCGTGGAGACTTTTTCTAAGCCGCCATAAATGCTCACGATCGCTGAAGTTGCATACTTGAGAAGATTCCTCGTAGGCTCGTTTAAACTGCAACCACTCGAGAGGGTCACCATCGTATTTTGGTAAATCCTTTGGCGTGCACAATCGGTTTAATAACTTCACGTCAGATCCATGTTGTTTCATACTGGTAGAAGCGGCTAAATCCTTGAGAGCATTCGCTAGCACTAGCTACTACTAGATAGACACTATGCACATGCATAGTGTCTCCGTCAGTGCCGCCGCGGAGTTCCGCCGCGGGCCGCGGTATGCGTTGCTGGGTGAGTGCGGGTTCGATGTGAGTAGGTGGTAGTGGGCCGGCGGCCCCCATATGTTGCAACGCCTCTTGCTGCTGCTGTGCCGGACAAAGTGCATCGTCATTGTTACCTTGGGTGACGCACTGAGTTTTTTCCACCTGACTCGTTTCGAACCATTTTTCTACGCGAAGACTTAATTCGCTTCCATTTTGTTCAGTTCGTAACTGTGATTGTGAGCTGTGGCTCTCCAGTTCAGCGAGATCCACGGCCAGTTTCTTGTCAATTATATCCATTATTTTTTAGCATTAGCTGCGCTTTTTGTTGTGCGGCTTCCAATAGCAGTTGCGCCCTCCTCGCCTTCACCGATGACGATACAGAAGGGGGTTTTACTTCACAGTTTCTGCTGCCTTCAGTTTTTATACTTGAAGCAGGCGGAGGGTATTCAATTGGTTTCTCGCCGGTGCTCGCCATCGCCATTTGTTGTTCGCGTTCCCGTCGCACCGTGCTTCCTGTGCCCACCATTTTGTTTTGCGTTTGCGCGGACGGTGTGAAGCATGCGGGTTGTTACTTCTAATCCGGCACGAAGGACCAGCTAATGTTAGGGTTAGATAGTAAGAAGCCAAAGAAAGTAATTCTCAGTAGCGTGAGCGGAGCGAGAGTAGCCGTGTCCTGTCGCGCGCTTGACAAAAAATCGACTGCCCGGCCGATCGGGCACCGGGCGCGGCGCGTACGACGCCCCCGCGCCCCGCACTTCCCCTGTAAGACGACCGCTACTCCCGCTCGCGCGCACCCTGACTATTTATTTTAAAAACTTAATATAAGTAGGTATTACATGTCACTAACAATGTCGTTTATATCTCATAGGGAGATACACAGTATCCCTAGATAATTTAAGTTCACCAATAAAACAATTAGTGTCAAAGAATAAAAACTTGTCACTGTAATGACTTACTAAAAATTGGATGTGCATGTTAAGCATATGAATATGTTTATTTAGATTATTGGTAACATCTACAAGGTATGAAAAAGCACACAAGATTATCTTATTACAGTCCAGGTTTAACATTAAGGCAAAACTGTCAGTGATATCTTGTTTAGTTACATTTAAACTGTTACCTATTAGTAGGGTTAAATAAGTATTTGGAGTAAGATAATTAATCACTCCAACTTCCTATGGGTATAATATTTTGCATGTTTGTAATAAAGGTTTCCGGTTGTGTGTGTTGGAACAATTAGAAATTTTAAAACATAATAACGACAGGTTTACACTGTTGAATGACCAAACTAATCTAATACCATCTCCACTATTACGAATTTTTGCAGGTAGTTCAATACAAACACCAAGTCGTAGTGCTATATAAGGGGGCGCACACTACCCAGCCGCTCATAGATTCCGACTCTGACGCTCGCCGCGTGCAGACGTGTCGCGCTCGCCGCTGTCACGCTCCCGCCCCGTGCGTCCTCTGCGCCGTGCCTGCCACAGCGCTGTCCGAAGTCGCCTGCGACTTTCACCACATCAAGACTCGTGAATCAAAACTTGCCTTTTTCAAGGCGACGCTTGATTATCCCTGTTTCCTTGATAGTTAAAACTCGCGTGTGTTGCCCCTTCAGGGTAAAAACCACTGTTTTGTGGTCCTCGGTGGAAACCATACGGTGCCAACGAAACCGAGTGGGGTGTTGACCCAATACACCCGCCGCGCCCCTTCAGGGCAAAGCAATCAATTGGAAGGAGCTAGAACCACCGGCCTTGGGGGGTCTCCTAGTCGACACTAGCTCACTACTTCCCACCTTCCTTACCCTTTTTCCTATTCTCTTGTGTTGTTTGGGTGCTGCAAGCTTCGGCCCATATCACCCTCTGCACTTGAGCTGTTAGGGACCCGTTTGCACATTAAGATCGGCAACGGGATACCAGCTTAGGGCACACCCTACGTACACACACCTCCCTGCCTATACCCGGCAGGGAGGGTATACAACACCCACACACCCCCGGGCCCATCCAACCCGGGGTTGAAGTATAAAATAGTAGGTGTAGGCCGTCATTTTGTTATGCAAAATGACGGACGCGATTCTTTTATCGTTCGTTAAGGAGGTTCTCGTTAACGACCCCGATTTTCAAGCCAAATATGGCTCAAAACTATCCGATGTTTTAAAACAAAAATCCCCTCGCCCAGCGACGTCCTCTATACCTGCGGTTGTTAACAAACAACCCGCCCCTATTGTTTTCGCCGAGAGCCCTGCAAGCCCGGCACCCATTGTCCCATTGTTGTCCGACGACAACAATGGCCCCTTTGTGCGCACACCTGCGCATGTCCCGCATTCCAATGCGAGCTCCCGCCCCCCGACCCCCGCTGACGCAGAGATGGCTGAGGCCACCTCTGAATTATCAGCCTACGAGTCTGAAGGTCCCTCCTCAGACTCTAACTCTTCCTCTCACTCCGACGAGTACATTACCGTCGAAGGCAAGGGGAAGAAACGCGCCCGCAAAGGGAAGAAACAAGCCCGGATTCCCTCTAAGAAGGCGGCCGTTCCCTCCGCAATCCCGGCCGTGGCCAGCCCCTCGCAGGGCAGCCGCCCTCTCTCACCCTCAGCTGCTAAAGCGGCCACCCCACCGCAGGGCAACCGCCCTTCTCCCCCTAATCCCGCGGGCTCCGACCCGCCTAAACCTCCCACCCCGCCCCCAGTGTTTATTCACGACAAGGGCAGTTGGACCGACATGTCCAAGTTGTGTGTTCAAAAGCACATCAACTTCACCCACGCCCAATCCCTCGCAATAGGGATTAAAGTGACAGTCCAAACCCCGAAAGATTATCGGGAAATAACCTCCCTGCTTTCCTCGCGTAAAGTGCCCTTCCACACTTACGCTCTCAAAGAGGACCGACCCTTCAGGGTTGTCATTAAAAATATGCCCAAGGAGATCGACGTCAAAGACATCGTCTGCGACCTCAAATCTCAAGACATCCCAGTGCTCAGCGTCCATCGCATGCACCGCGCTCGCGGCCGTATCCCATATAATATGGTGATCGTCGCTTGTGAAAACTCTCCCGCCGGTAAGGCGATTGTCAATATCCGCTCTTTGTGCCACTTATCTGGCGTCAAGGTCGAAAGTCCCCTTAAAACCGGGCTGCTAACCCAATGCCATAGATGCCAACTCTATGGCCACGCTCAATCCAACTGTTACGCCAAAGCCAGGTGCGTAAAGTGCCTAGGCGACCACGCGACAGGCGATTGTCCCCGCCCCAAAGACTTGACCCTCTGCACTGAGCCTCCGAGCTGCGTTTTGTGCGGCGAGTCGGGGCACCCCGCGAACTACCGTGGCTGCCCAAAGGCTCCGCGCTCGAATCGCAAGGTGGTCAAGCGTAAGGAGACACGGCAGCAAGTCAGGCTGCCCTCGTCCACCATGCCCGACACCCTCAGACCCCAAAGAATTTCACCCTGGAACGCGCTGAACCATCAGCAAGCGTTCCCGGCTCTTAGACCCAAACAACCCTCTCCTACCGCAGCTATCCCACAGTTGATGGCTTCTCCCATCCCCGCTCCCTCGCCAGCACTCCCTCCACGGACTCTCCCCGTCTCGGCTCCCCAGCCGTCCGGGCCCGTGGATGTGTTCGGATCCTTGGGCCGTCTTTTTAACCCTACAATCATGGCACGCGGCCGTGAATTACTTGGCAAGCTCAAGATTGCCGAGGGTAACTCCACCGCCGTCTTCAACCTAATGTCGGAATACGCCGACTTAGCTGAGTTCTGCGAAAACTACCGTGTTCATTTTTAAATGGATCCAGTAAGTAATCCGCAGATTAAAACCCCGATCCCTCAAAATAGGCTTCTTCAATGCCAACGGCATTGCAGGTCAACGCGATGTGATTGCGTCGTTCCTCCGCGACCATCAAATCGACATCTTCCTCGTACAGGAAACCTTCCTTAAGCCTTCCCACCGCGATCCTCGAATCGCTAACTATCGTCTAGTTCGCAACGACAGGACCCGCGCCGCTAAAGGAGGTACCCTCATTTATTATCAAAACTCCCTTTATTGCATACCCATGGACCCCCCACCCCTATCCCAAATAGAGGTTTCAATATGCCGGCTAGGCATGACTGGTCACCAGCCGATCAATATCGTATCGGCTTATATCCCTCCCTGCAACTATTATACTAATATCGAGCCGGACATCTGTTCCCTCATGAACCTAGGTGGTTCCGTCCTCCTGGCGGGCGACCTAAACGCCAAAAGTCCATCTTGGAACTGCCACAGTTCAAACCCTAGAGGTAAAAACCTAGAAGCTTTATGCACCAAATATAACTTCGATTTTATCGCCCCGATGAATCCCACCCACTACCCGGCTATTGTTAGCCATCGGCCCGACGTCCTCGACATAGCGCTGCTAAAGAACGCGCCGGTAACGCCTCGGTATACGGTCTATAGAAACGCTACAAGAGCTAGATTCTGACCATAGACCGGTGACCCTAGAGCTAGGTCCCCGTGTAGGTTCCCCTGTTCCCGGTCAGCCCCCTGCAACCAAGACGGTAACGGATTGGAATAAACTCGAGCAACGCCTCAAGTCTACCTCATCCGCCCATCTTGACGTTATCCCCGATAGCATTGTGTCGGTTGCCGATACGATAGGTGCGATCGACTCCCTCACCAGTCACGTACAATCCGTAGTGAACGAATGTTCACGGCAAGTCCCCGCGATGGATGATCATCGCTGGAAATTGCCAGATGACGTGCGAGGACTGCTGACGGAGAAGAATGCAGCTATCCGTGCCTATGACGCTTTTCCCGACGAAGCTAACCGCGCTCGTATGCGTCGCTTGCAGCGTGCTGTAAAGTCTCGCATAGCGGAGATGCGGAAGGATCGTTGGGACAAGTTATTGAGCACTCTCGAACCCTCCCATCAGGCGTTCTGGCAACTGACCAAAAAGCTCAACTCCGATACAGTAGTATCCATGCCCCCTCTCAATCGTCCCAACCAAAGCCCCGCATTCGAGGACGACAAAAAGTCCGAATGTCTAGCCGACAGCTTGGAAGCCCAATGCTCCCCAAGCACTATCCCAGTCGACCAGGCTCACCTCTTCAAGGTAGACGCCGAGGTCGAACGTAGATCCTCTCTCCCTCCCTACGAGGACCCTGACGATCCCCTCCCCCCGGTCACACCCGATGAGGTTCTTACTCTCGTTAAGAAACTCAAACCCAAAAAAGCCCCTGGCTCTGACGGGATCACAAACAGAGTGATCAAACTATTCCCCGCCCCGCTCATCGTCTTAATGACTGCCATCTTCAATGCGGCTTTAAGCAAAAATCTCTTTCCACAGGCATGGAAAGAAGCTACCGTTATCGGTATTCCGAAACCCGGCAAACCCAAGTCTGAGCCGTCCAGTTACAGACCCATAAGCCTCCTAAACGTCCTTGGGAAGATTTATGAGCGTCTGATCTATGTTCGTTTAATGGATTACGCCGAATCCAACAAACTCATTCCCGACGAGCAGTTTGGGTTCACCGCATAGTAGAGCATATCAGTGCTGGTTTCCAAAAAGGCCTCAAGACAGGCGTTCTCTTCTTTGATGTGGCGAAAGCCTTCGACAAGGTCTGGCACAACGGCTTATTATATAAGCTGTATCACCATAAAGTGCCCGACCGTCTCGTGCTCATCATCCGAGACTTCTTGTCGAACCGCAGTTTTCGCTACCGCATAGAGGGTGCGCTCTCGTCCCCTCATCCGATCCGAGCCGGAGTCCCTCAGGACTCAGTGCTCTCCCCGTTTCTCTTCACGCTGTACACAAGCGATATCCCGATCAGAGGCGAATGTCGATTAGCCTTATTCGCTGACGACACAGCCATCTTCTACTCCGGCATTAATCCGGACTGCATCTCCCGATCCCTCCAGACCGCAGCCAACGCCCTAGGGAAATGGTTCACGAACTGGAGGTTCGAAGTCAACCCGACTAAGAGCGCCGCCGTGCTCTTTTCGAGACACGGCGTGGATCCTAGTCTCATAAGTCCCATCTCCATGTTTAGCCAACAGATCCCCTGGGAACTGACGGCCAAATATCTCGGTGTGACCCTCGACCACCGACTCAAATTCACCGAGCACATAAAGACGGTTCGCCACCGCGCCGCCTTTGCTCTCGGTCGCCTCCATTTCATCCTCAATGTGCGGAGTAAATTAGCACTCAAGTCCAAGGTGCGAATTTACACCACATGCATCCGCCCTATCATGACGTACGCTAGCGTCGTGTTTTCACACGTAAAGACGTCCAGACTCCATAGGCTGCAAATCCTTCAAAACCGTTTCTTGCGCAAAGCCACAGGCTCGCCCTGGTACCTTCGCAATAAACAGCTCTACGCTGATCTAAACCTCCCGACCATCAGATGTTTCATGAAGAAAGCGTCTAAACGCTTCTTCGACTCTGCTCCCTCGCACACAAACCCCTTAGTGGTATCTGCCGCCAATTACACCCCCTCCCGCATATCCAAAATTCGCCGTCCTAAGCACACTCTCACGTACCCAGACGATGACATCATCCTCCATCAGGAGGCGCTCCGATTGGTTAGGAAAACTACCAACACCACACACAACCGACCGTCGTACCGTCCTCGCCGGCGAGGCCCGTCGCGAAGACGCGTTCATTCTCCACCCCGACCCTTGCTCGAGCCAGCCCTCGCTGAGCCAGTAGTAATAAATCAAATGTCCCTAAATAATCACAATCAGATCCAGCAAGTCCTCTCTTGTATGCCCCCCAGCAACGCCCTAAGCCGAGGTTCGAGTCCCACTATGGGACTCGAACTTCAGTCTCGTACTAGCTGCGATTCGATGCAGTCGTGCTGCTGACGCGTGTAATTTATTTAATACAAATCGTTTAAGCGCGGCGCAAGCCGTTGCTTGTCTTTTTAATCGCCATGAGTGAACAACTTGTGGCGAATGAACTGCTGGCGTTCCTGCAGCAGAAACTGGACGTGATGGACGAGGTGTCCGCTGTCCAGATCTGCGCAACAAACTTCAGCGAGGATGACGTCGCTGCTTCCAAGCAGCTGCTGTACCGGTTGCTTAACAAGTGCGACCAGATGGTGTCCCGCCGGCGTGACGGGACAAAGAAGAGCATCCAAGACATCATCACGCTACTAAAGGAGACCGATCCGGACGACGTGCCAACGTTTGTGGCGAAGAATCTGAATAAGCTTCCGCCCGTCACCTTCGACCACGTCGACGTTACAAGCCTGTTGAAAGACATCGTCTTTCTAAAGGCAAGTCTTGCGGATGTGCAGAGGAAGTTAGATGCATCCCAAATTACTGTCGCCGATTTGCGCAGCGAACTCAATGAGTTGCGTAAATCGGCAACGGTAACTGGGTCACCGGCGGGTGCATTGAACGTAAACATGCGGCGCGGAGCGTGCCTCGATGTATCGAGTACAAGTTTCGCGTCAGCAGTTTTGTCGTCATCGCCGCTGTCACCGCCGAATGCTGAGCCGGCACAGTGCGCGCCTCGCGCGCCCCGCTGCCCCGCTCCCGTCCCTGCGGGACCTCCCGTCACAGCCGCTCGACCGCTAGACAAGCTGCTTGATTCTGCAGCCTCGACGAAACATCAAGGTGTTCATCGAGATTACGCCAGCGTCGCCAGGAGCACAATCAGTGCTACTAAGAAGCCCGTGCCCGTAAAGGAACCGAATCGGGCTGACGATGATGGGTTCGTGACGGTGCAAAGGAGGAAGCGCCGTCAGCGAACAAACAAGAATCGCTGCGGCACGGCTCCGGCGGAGCCCAACATAAAAATACGTGCTGCAAAGCCGAACACCCCGGTGTACATCTCCCGCCTACACTACACCACTAAGGCGGAGGACATTGTGGAGTACGTGCGTCAGAAGTTGAAGTACGCCCCGAGAGTGCAGCTGCTGGAGTCGCGCCATAACGCCAACTTCAAGGCGTTCGTGGTGCGAGTGCCAACGTGTTTTCTGCACCTCGTGTTGGATGAGAACTTCTGGCCACAGGACGTGGTGTTCCGTCGCTTCCGCGGGCAAGTGCCACCCGAGCGCACAGTGACATAGTGCATAGGAAGTGATACTAACATAGATTTAAGGTTCTATATACTAACAAGTTTTGTATATAATAATATATATGTTAGTCTGTAAGGTATATATCTATGGGCCAATGTAGCCTGAAAATAAAGGTATTTTGATTTTGATTTTGATTTTTTTGATTTAGCAGTGTTGCTTAGTATTATATAATTTGCTCGGCTGGAGGCCCTTTTGGTCTCGCCATTTGCCCGGTTAAGCAGTAAAAGCTCCCTGAGCTAACTGCGAGAGACAACTCAAAAAAAAAAAAAAAAAAAAAACCAGCCGCTCATTCGCGTCCAAGCGGTCGACGGGTCAACATCTCCTGAGGATGCTCCGTGGAGGGGCGAAACACGTGTCGATTTGGTTGCATGTTACATTATTTCTATCACACCTTCTGCATGTGCATATATTTGCGGGCGGGAGGGCGGTGCTGTGCATGCACCCAAACTTGCAGTAGTTTAGCGGAATTAAAACTAAATATTCTAGTTGTATATCTTATATATTTGGAGTAAATGAGTTCTTTATAAGTGATGTCACTATTTGTGTGTATGAAGAATCTGGCATACAATAATTTTGAGAGGAATGATCATCATCATCATCATCAATCCTTTACCTATGTTATCTGAGCACATAATTGAGCGATAACAGTCATCATTTTCACTACAATGAGAACTGGAGCCTACAGGTTGACAAGAATTAGGAGAAGTAATATCAAGACTATCAAGGTTAGGAACAGCCCTGATACATTTAAGACCCGTTTGGGGAACTGCACCAAAGATTTGGGTTGGGAACTATTACTGTTTGATTGGCTCATGCAAGTACATATGGTGTTGCTGTAAGTCAGTGAATTTACTCTGTCAGCATTGTAATTACACATATCCACAAGCTATTTGTATACAGAAGAGGGCGATCCGTGCGAGATCGCACGGATCGCCCTCTTCTGTATAACAACATAACACGGGCCCACGCGAGTCTTTACGATATTTTTTTAAAGAAATCGATATTTTAACATTACCGTCTCTCTACATTCTAGAAAATATAATGTTCGTTCGGAAGAACCTTCACATGTTTAGTATCAATAGCGACGTTCACAACATTAATACTAGAAATAAACACAAAATAGTGGCGCCAAAATTTAGATTGACTAAAACAAATAAATCATTTTTAGGACAAGGTGTACGCTTCTATAACAAGCTACCGAAAACAGTAACCGATCTTACCGGTAAGGAATTTACGTTAAATCTGTTCTCACAGAGAAAGCATATTATAGGATCAAAGACTATGTTGACGATAGAGACGTGTGGCGTTAAATATCTTCTGCACATGTGGCTTCAGTGGTTATCCATTGTGTCTACTAATTCTATTTTACATTAGATTCGCTTTACATATCTGGACATTCTTGATGTTTCAATATTTTGTATTCTTTTTTGTATTTCTGTTTTATCCACTTTGATCTGTTTATCCCGTTTTTAGTTTATATTCGAAACACTTATTTAACTCATGTTGTATTGCCTCATTGTGTAAGTAGCGTTCTATTAAGTTTGTATTTTTTCTTATATAATGCATGTTAATTTAAGATTTTAATTGTAAATTAACTTTTTGTTTTTAAAAAGAGTATCCATGGAGTTTCTTGCCGGTCTCTTCTCCATAGGACCTACCCCCTTTGGAACCATGTGCCTAGAGTCTCGACTTTTTAAAAGTGCCTGAAAAGGCCTACTTTAAATAAAAACTTTGACTTTGACTTTGACTTTGACTTTGAGCTGATTTGCAGCCAGAATATGCTCCTCAATCTGTTTTTGTGATGTAATATACTTACTGTAGACTGAGTTGAGCGACTCCTCCAGTATCTTAATTTCAGACTGTAAGCGCTGAGTGTCCATTTCATAGATTTTTTTACTATCCTCTATTTTGATTTGATAGTTACTGAGTTTATTTATTAAAGCAATACGTTCTTTCCTTAAATTAATATTTTTACAAAAATGCTTCTGTTTTTTCTTTAAATTATGACACTTCTTAATAATTTTATTTAATTTTACATATTTTTTTTATTTTATTGTGACTAGTTATATTGTTGATTTGCAAATTAATCTTGGTCTGTGAGGTCAATGGTTACAATTGATTCTCTACTTCATTATTTTGATATTGTAATGTCGTTTAAATTGAAATGATTTCTTATATATAATCGCTATACATTGTAAATGTGAGTGAGATCTAGGCTGAGCGCTCTTCATTTCATTAATTCTCACGATAACTGATGCATGCTTGCACTCTGTTGCGACAGGTTAGCTCAAATAGTTATGGCACTTTCTTCAAAAGGCTATTCCACCCTATATTTGTCTCACATAAACCTTTACATCATTACAATCTGTCTGGACTTTAAAATAGACTTTGACCCCTGAGTTTGTTTCGGCGTTTCTTTTCAGGGATAGTCATAGGAAATGCCGACGCCATCTAGTTTAAAAAAGACGTGTAAAAGTGATTGAAAAATCCTAATTGCAAAATAAATAATTTCATTTCATTTCATTTCATTTCATTTCATTTCATGATTTATCTAAGATAGGATCAGAAGGTGACTTAATTAGTTCACAAAATAAGCTTTGGGTAGCAACAGACTGCATAGATTCCTTTCAGTTCTAAAATTAGAATGTTCCAAATTTGCACAAACTAATTCATCCTCCAAATCTCTAACTTTACGCAAAGCCTCTTCATATAAGTTACTACACTGGTTGAAACTGTCAATCACCACTTGAAATTTGTCTCGTTCATCGATGACCTCCAGGTACAGTTGATATAAGTCCACTAACTCCCTTTTTAAACATGAATTCCTGTCAACAATTTGTTTAACTTCTTCCTCGCTATCATCTCTCTCTTGTAACAGTTGTTGACATTGAGATTTAGAGGCTTGAAGTTCAGTCAGGGCTGCATTTAGTTTATGCTCCATCTCTTTGGCAGTGGCCTTACGGGTCAGCATTGGCATATTATAGTAGTTGGAAACTGAAATAGGAAATAAAGAAATGTGATTAGCTCTGATAGACAATAACAGATAGTATAATAAAATATATTTTTTTTTTGCTTTTTAGTTATTAGTTTTGTTTTTGAGTTTTTTTGGAGTCGGTTTTGAGCATATCCTTTTATAACCCATTTGTTTGGTAATGCCTTTTTGTCTACGGGTAGATCAACCAGTTGCTATGTTTTATTTTCCATCAAAGAACTATACTCTTCATCCATCGCTTTCTTCCACTCACAAGCATGTGAAGACGATAGAGCTTCCTCTACACTTTGTGGATCTGAAACGCTTGTATAAAGACAAAGTAATCCCTTTTTATCTTCATGAATTCTGTTACGTGGCCTCCGTGTGATGTTACTTTCTTGCCGATAACTATCATCAAGGTCACCCATGTCAGTTTTATACTCACTAGTGTTTCCATCTTCGGCTCCTTCCAAGATAGGCTTAGTAACTGATCCACTTGGCTGAGGAGTGATGACAGACTGTTCCGGTTGATTAGTTTGTTCTGTGCAAGCATGGCCTCCCAACTTGACTGACTCAACTTGAATAGGATTGACTGGAATTAGACACTCATTAGACTGATTAACATTTTCAAAGAAAATAACATCTCTGCTCTTTATGACCTGATGAGTCAATGGGTTTATAATACGATATCCTTTTGTGTTCTCGCAGTAACCAACAAAGATCATCTCTGTGGTTATTTTATCCCATTTTCGTCGCCTTTGTTCAAGTATATGAACCATCACTTTTGAACCGAATATCCTCACATGGCTAGGCAGTATGGGTTCCTTTCCTGTCCACATTTTATATGGTGTAGTGTCTCCTAGTACTTGAGTTGGCGATCTATTGAAATGAAATGAAATGAAATTATTTATTTTGCAATTAAGATTTTTCAATCACTTTTACACGTCTTTTTTAAACTAGATGGCGTCGGCATTTCCTATGACTATCCCTGAGAAGAAACGCCGAAACAAACTCAGGGGTCATAGTCTATTTTAAAGTCCAGACAGATTGTAATGATGTAAAGGTTTATGTGAGACAAATATAGGGTGGAATAGCCTTTTGAAGAAAGTGCCATAACTATTTGAGCTAACCTGTCGCAACAGAGTGCAAGCATGCATCAGTTATCGTGAGAATTAATGAAATGAAAGAGCGCTCAGCCTAGATCTCACTCACATTTACAATGTATAGCGGTTATATATAAGAAATAATTTCAATTTAAACGACATTACAATATCAAAATAATGAAGTAAATAATATAATAATTAATGGCAAAAATTGTATATAAAAAAAAAGTAAAGGTTAAAGAGCGGCTCAATCCCAAGCGTTTTTATCATCTAAATAGTCCGAAATTTTATAGTATCCTTTTTTACAAAGTTTACATTTAATTACAATTTTGAACTTCTTTAATGTCAAATTACGTATATCATTGGGAAGCTTATTGTAAAAGCGTATACATTCAGTTCATCCCATGAACGAGTTGCTTATTCTGTGGAGGCGCGTAGCATGTACAGCAGGGTTGTGTTTATTCCTAGTGTTTAAAAAATGAGTATCAGACAGTTTGACAAAGTTCGAAATATATTTATAAACATATATTAAATTTTCAAAAATATATTGTGACGCTACAGTTAGAATATTAATTTCCTTAAATCTGTGTCTCAGCGACACTCTTGGACCAAGATTATAAATAGCTCGGACAGCCCTTTTCTGCAAGACGAATATAGTATTGATGTCTGCAGAGTTTCCCCAGAGGAGGATGCCGTAAGTCATTATTGACAATGTACGCCGCTGTGGCTACAGCTTCAGCCCAAATAAGTTTTCCTAGGTTCACATAAAACGTCATGCACCGAGCCTTCTCCATTATAGTCCTGTTCATTCGCTCGGCAAGACCATTTTGCTGAGGGGTGTATGGGGTGGAGGTCTGGTGTGTAATTCCACAACTTGTCAGATATTTCTCAAAGGTAACATTACAATACTCTTTACCATTATCAGTCCTTATGGCTTTAATTTTTTGATCTAATTGATTCTCTACTTTGTTCTTATAATCCTTAAAAACCTCTAATATATATTGTTTATCTTTGAGAAAATAGATATGGACCATTCTAGTGTGATCATCGATGAAAAAATAAAATACTTCATACCTCCATAAGATGCATTCTCCATTGGCCCGCATAAGTCAGAGTGTATCATTTCCAATGGCTTTGTTGCTCTAGAACCTGCATGCTTGAAAGGCAGCCTTGCTTGTTTCCCCTCACAACATGCAAAACACTGAATATTTTTCTGTGGATCAAATGACAGCATGACCACCTCAGCACAATCGGGCAATTTCTTTAAAGCTGAAACATTTAAATGAGCCATCCGAAGATGCCATAGATTAACATCATTCTGATTTACCATTTGTAGAGGTGTCTCAAACATATAATTTATTTATTAAAGTAGCTGAGCACACTAAGTCTCCACGAGCATTTCTTATGTCACAACCTTTCTCACTGAATGACACCTTATGTCCATTCTTTGTGATTGTGCTCACAGACAATAAGTTAGCTGCCAATCCAGGTACATAGAGAAAAATTTTTTTCTTGAATTATCTCCTGTTGTGAAATATGAATACTGATATCTCCAACACACTTCACGGACAGTGGCTCTCTCTTTGCCACTGTGATAGAGTTAACTGATGGGTCACGAACATTGTACATCCATTCCTTGTTGCTACACATATGCATGGAGGCACCTGAGTAAATGTACCATTTCTCATTAGCTTTACCTGAAAAGGTTGAAAAAGCTGCAATAAAACTTTCTTGTTTACTACTTTTTTGTGCACTACTTTCTTCGAGTGTTTACAAAACTTTGCTAAATGTCCATAACCATTACAATTATAACATCGGGGACCCTTATTCTTAATTTGTGGCTTTGACTTGTGTTGATTATTATGATTTTTCCTCGAATCTGAATATAATGCACTGTTCGAATTTTCAGCTTTCACTTCTTGAAGAAATTTAGTTTTTATAAAGTCTGCAGTGATTCTTGCGCCTAAGTTCTCTAATCATGGGTTTATACTCGTCAGATAATCTGGCCAACATTAACGTACCAAGCCACTTATCATTAACTTCGAAGCCAATATTTCTTAGTTTGTGGGCGGCGTTCATTAGCTTGCTAACATAGTCTTATAGAAGACTATAATATATAGACCGGCGCTTGATTCAAGTGAAGTATTAATCAGTTCCTTCAACAAGCCCACTTTTCTTGTCAGCCCATTGTCATCGAAGGCTTTATGTAAACTGTCCCACACTTCCTTAGCAGTTTTACACTCCTGAATATGAACATAGTTTTGAGTGTTTATTAACAAAATAAGCTTGGATTTGGCCTTCACGTCTTTCACTAGGTCGACAACTTTTCCTGCACTGTATTCTATGTAGTCCCATAAATCCTCATGCTCCAGATATGTTTTAAAACAGAATTTCCACGTTGTGAAATTATCTCGGCCGTTCAACTTCTCAATATTAAACATATAATTTGAGCTCGCCATGTTTTTTAACACACGCTATGACGTGACCACACTGACCATTTAATCTTGCTTACACTTTTCGGTAAAACGCCGGAATTCTTATTACGGTATTCTTCTTTGCAACCACGCTCTGCTACCATGTACGATTTTGAGCAAATAAAGAATGATATTTGTAAGATTGGTACCTATTTAATTGAAGGTAATGTGTTTTTGTATGTGTGTGGGTGTGTATTTCTTAAATTGGGTAACATATATTCTTAGGCCGCGCGAACAAAAAACCGTTAGGGGCCCAGCGATTACGTCACCGGTCGCGCGATAAGCCGAGTCGACAAAAAAAATTGTTTACGACTTGGGTCGCCGATTGTTCGGGCTCAAGTGCTGTTTTTGTTTAAGTTAATAAGACACGCTTGCAAACGGTGTCAGAATTGTTTACATTTTTCGTATCTGAAATAATATACTTAGCTGTAAACATCGACAATACGTAATAATGGCCACATACTAACTTTAAAGATGATTATTTGGAAAATAAATGAATAACCCACTCATTTCACTACATAATATTGATAAGGGGTTCGTTAACAATGGGAAACAAATAAAAAACTTATTTCAAAATATAAACTGATTTATTTACAAGCCTATGACTGTTTGCACAAATTGGATGCCAGATTCAAATTTTTCACCCAAACTAAATAATTAATTACTACTATATCCTTTCAGGTAGATCGAAAATATTATTCTTAATGGAAAGCTTGATTCTTATTGGAACTTATTGGAAAAAATCTTGACAATACTTAACTTTTAACTATCGCTGAAAAATATGACATTAATTGTAGGAACTACCATTTTCGTAAAAAACGTAAAATACGTACGTGGAATTTGGACTGGTATTTAGTTAAGTAAAGTTTAGGTTAAAAAAAAAAAAACAATATTTACTACAAGAAATTCCCTTTTCAATGATATATCACACATAATGATCAATCGCCGTTAAAAAAAAAGGCACAAGTAAAATTAACAACACAAGTAGGTGTATTGAGTAAACTACTCTCAAAAGGCTGTGTTTTTAGGCAGTATACACATGTAGGACAACCCGGTTTATATGTTTAAGTGAAAAATAAATAAAAACCGGATTTATATTTTTATATTAGAACTATTATAAAAAATCTATTAATCGTCGGATTCCACACCTGTAATGTGATCATCAGAGTCTAATGATGACCAGGTTAATACCGACTGGATCTCGGGCCTAGTAGTAGATAAAAATATCGAGTTTGGACACAAATGTTAAGACTACAATGACACTTACACACCACTTTAAATTTTCAGGGTATGATGATTACCAGGTTACTAACAAGTGGACCTCAGGACTAGTAACGATAAATGATAATTATTTTGTTATAAATTGATTATTTATTTATAACCAAGCTAAATTTTATCGTTTTTTTTTTAGCTGACTACCATCGAGAAGAAGTACCGAAACACACTTACCGTTAACCCAAAAACCTAAAATCTCAAAACGAAATTCTTGATGTGGTCTAAGCTTTACCTTAGACTCAAGTGCGTGGCCATTTTTTTTGTTTACCGATGAACCGCAAACATTTGTAAAGTTTAATCTTTACTAAAGTACATGTTATTTCTTAAATTTAAAGACTGAAAACTATTAAATAATAAATATCTTATCAAATAAACGATAATTCATAATCTTTTAAACAGAATTCGTATCACAATAATTAGTTACATTTCGAAAAAATTTACTACTTACTAGATGCGATTGTAAAACTTACCGATAGCAGATAAAAATGAGCTTTTGACGCAAATCCTTTTTCACACACGTTACTCAAGAATAAACAAACCCACATAACTTGCCGTGTGCTAGAAAGAGCAAAATTCAAATAAAATGTTTTTTCTGATGGAAAACGCACCGGTACAGAAAAGGGACTAAACTACCTTTGAGCCCTCGACTCAAAAATAAAAACGTTTGTTTTCAGACGTTGAGCCCGTTTGCTCTCGATTTCAACAAAAGCGTCGAACTTTGCTCATGAAATTTGACACTCGGCGCGGCCGCCCTCATTATAACTTGATTTACGGTCGATCCAAGTGGCCTTACGTAATTTTGTTTACTGTTTGGTGTGGACGATAAGATTAGAGTAACGTTTGTTATTTTGACAAAAGTTATATGTATAATATTTTATATGAGACTAAAGTTAAGGTCGAGCATATTTTGCCGGATTCAGTCGAATAACGTGAAAATGTAAAAAAAAATGCGCGATATGTATATAGTTTTTCAACATTTTAATAAACTAGAATAGTTATTTGTATTCTTTAACAAGAAACAATAATTATTAATAATAATAATAATAAAATAAATTTTTATTCATGTAGACCAGTTAAAGGCGCTTATGAATAGTCAGACTCTAGTTGCCACGTTCCAAAGTGTTGTTTTCCTATGGAGAAGAACGGGCAAGAAACTCCATGGTTACTGTTTTAAATTCTGATTATTTAACATTCAATATTTGATTGATAAATACATTATTTCCTCAAAATTATGTGAGGAAAATGTAGTGCTAGGTCTAGACTAAACAAACATGAAACAAACTGATAACTGAAGATTTCTGACAGTACTGCCATGACGGCTATGAGCTCACCAGTCCCAGCAGACAGCACCCGTTCACGAGTATGACGTATGTGTTAGCGTCACTCAATTCAACCATATTGCAGGGAACCAAATGACCCGACACACACCGCCACCATCAGCAGGACATTTGAGTGAGCATGACAAGCTCAAACCGCCAGACAACTATCATGTCTATTAATATATAATTATGGCTACACGATTCTCACATAATAACATATTATAAGTTATTTTATCATTATATAAAACAAGTACCAATACGGTCTCACGATGGATGACAATCCCGTTAATAAAACATTGTAGATAAAGTGTATAATCAAACATGTCAAAATGTATAAAAATAAAAATAGAATAATTAAATTCATACAATGTCAACAGAAAAAGAAAAACACATAAAATTCAATAGAAATAAAAAATAAGTCAATTTTTGTAAACAATTAATTAAAGTGCCAGCGGGTCGCTATGTGCAGGATGGAAATGTATGCCAGACATTTTCATCCTCAATATACTGATTTATACTATAATAAGCTCTGGACATCAAAATGCGTTTTATTAGTGGTTTGAACTTATTATCTGGTAAATTCGTTAGGCTATCAGGAATTTTATTATAGAACCTAACACAGTTACCCATAAATGATTTTCCAGTCTTGCTGAGTCTAAAACCGGGGACTGCAAGTTTGTTTTTATTTCTAGTATTCAAACTATGCATGTCACTTATCTTGCTAAAACTGGTTATATTCTTACGGACGTACATAATGTTCTGGAAGATATAAAGGGCCGGCAGGGTAAGTATATTAATTTCCTTAAATAATTCACGGAGCGACACACGAGAACCTAGATTATAAATAGCTCCGACTGCTCTTTTTTGTAAAATGAAAATTGTCTCAACATCAGCAGCCGATCCCCACAGTAAAATGCCGTAAGACATGATCCTGTGAAAGTAAGCAAAATATACTAATCTAGCCGTAGCCACATCTGTTAAGTGTCTTATCTTTCTAACAGCATATGCAGCAGAACTCAATTTGCCTGCAAGAATTCCTATGTGAGGTCCCCATTGTAGCCCAGAGTCGACGGCAATGCCTAAGAAGATAGTCGAGGGAACCAGATCTAATAGTTTTCCGTCCAGTTTAACATTTGTTTTTATACGGGGGACATTTGGTAATAAAAATTTAACACATTTGGTTTTACCTGCATTTAGGAGAAGGTTATTAGCAGAAAACCAATCAGAAATCAAATCGAGTATCTTATTCGGTTCAACAAGATCCCTATCTTTCCTGTTTACTTTAAATATAAGTGATGTATCATCAGCAAATAGGATAATATTGGACATATTATTATCATTTAACATATATGGAAGATCATTGATACCATACTAGATACCGATAGACCAAGAACAAAAAAGGGCCTAATATTGATCCTTGAGGAACTCCAATTTTAACTGAGGAGCCTAAAGAAGTAACGTTATCAACAGCCACCCTCTGCTTCCGCTTTGAAAGATATGATTTTACAAGATCAATAGATTTACCTTGAATCCCGTAATATTTTAATTTAAGAATAAGAAGAAGTGCGGTGGTCTACGCAGTCAAAGGCTTTAGATAGGTCACAAAACACTCCCAGAACATCATATGCCTCTTCCCAGGCCCTAAAGACAGCTTTCATTAAAGTAGATCCAGCATCTTCTGTTGATCTTCCCTTTGTAAATCCGAACTGTTTGTCATGTAATAACCCATTTTCGTTGAAGTGCTCCAACATTTGGTTTAAAATTACTTTTTCAAAAATTTTGCTTAGGGCTGGCAGTACAGATATGGGTCTATAATTTGATGCATTTTTTGTGCAGCCTGATTTGTAAATGGGTACAATTTTACTTATTTTCATTAGGTCGGGAAATATGCCTTCTTTTATACAAGTGTTAAAGATATCTGACAGAATAGGAGCGATACTGACTATTATTGATGAAACTGCTCTGACTCACAATCCCCATAAATCTTCTGTTCTTTTAATTGCTATTTTTTTAAAGACTTTTATTATATCTATATGAGTTACATATCTAAAATTGAAATAAGGTGCGGTTTGATTTACATTATTAATTTAAAATGACTCTGCTGCAACATGTGACGATGGAAGGTATTTTGTGGTCTCAATAGGAATATTCGTGAAAAAGTGTTTGAAGTAATTTGCGACTACAGTCTGGTCTGAAACTATCTTATCATCTATTTCTAAGTTAATGAAACTATCAGATAATTTACTTTTGCCCGTTTCAGTATTTATTATTTTCCAGGTCGTCTTAATTTTATTCTTAGAATTTTTTAATTGATCACTAATGTAGGCGACCTTGGCTTGAATACAAACTTTTTTAAACACTTTAGAATTACTTCTGACAAAATTATGAAAATTAATATTGGAAGTGTATGACTTTTTGTCATATAGTTCATATAAGACATCCCTACTTCGTCTTATACCTTTGGTTGCCCAAACACTAAACATTATTTTATCTTTTATTATTACCTTTTTTACTTTACAGGCTTTTCTGAACTCATTACAAATAGCATTAAATAAAGAACGATACATTTTATTGGGGTCATTACATTGTTGCTCCAGTGTTGATAATTCATATTCCAGTTATTACTAAATGTATCTAGAGATTTTTTAGTTAAGGTCCTGCATTGCATAGTTTTTTGACCTATGACTGTAGTACAATTTAATTTAACCAGCTGACATTTATGGTCAGATCTAATCCCAGTTATAAGGCACTTTGCTACTATTTTGAAATTGGTCATAATATTATCTATACATGTGGCTGATGTGGGTGTTACTCCAGTTGGCTCTGAAAACACACAGTTCAAGTTAAATGATTTAAATAAGGATAAGAGATTATGTTTGTTTGTTGTATCAGTCAGAATGTCAAAATTAAAATCGCCAAATACTAGTATTTTCTTGTTTAATTTTATCTTACGTAAGGCATCCTCCATCGTTACTAGAAACTGGGAAATGTTAGAGGACGGAGGCCGATAAACACATAAAACCACATACTCATCCATTTCTGCACATGCGAGCTCACATACTCGTTCTACAGAGAGGTCGCGAATATCTAATCGCTCTTTACATTTTTGATTCTGTTTTACCATAATCAAAGTTCCTCCGCCTACTGCTGACACTATAGAACGAACTGGCACTTTAAAATTATTCACATTAAACGACATCATATCTGCTTGCAGCCATGTTTCCGTAAGGCATACGATATCTACATAATTTTTTTCAACAAATAATTCTACATCTAGGATTTTGCCAGAGAACCGATTAATATTTTGATGAGTCAGTATTAAATAACGACTATCTTCTTCTGTTGTCAAGCAAGAATGTTTAAATTATTGTTAGTGTTGACCACCTGAACATTAGTACTATTACTAACTACTGTGGAGGTAAATGAAGACTTGTCATACTACTTATGACTGCATTAATATTATAAGCTATAAAAGTAGCAATATGTCGCTTAAGTTTAAATGGCAGATACACAGTATCTCCTGTCAGTTTTAATTTGCCAACAAAACTGTTGGTGTCAAAGAAAATAAACTGGTCACTATATTGACCTACTAAAAAGTGCATGTGCATATTAAGCATATGAATATACTTATTTTGTCTATCTGATAAGTGGTCTAGGTATGGAAATGCGCACAGTATTATTTTATTACAGTTCAAATTTAACATTAAGGCAACACTATTGGTGATATCTTTTTTGTAACATTTAAACTATTACCAATCAATAAAATTATATTAGTATATGAATTGTAACATTTATTAGCCATAAGTGATGATATAATCTGTTTATAGGATGTCCCAGGTAAACAATTGTTTTGTGAGGAATGATCTAAGCTGTTGCTTAATAATCCCCCAAAACCTTTGCCTGTATTATCAGAGTACATGACTGACTGATAACAGGATTTAGCAGACATTTTTATATTGGTACTCTGAGACATTTCAGCATTACCAATATCACATCGACTCCCAGTCTGAGGACCTTCCAAGATCCTTGGCTCAGAATCATTATTCTTCGATTCATTCATACATTTACATAAAACGGTGCTGTTGTAAGTCAAAGAGCTCTATCAGCTCTATCAGCATTGTAATTACACATATCAACAAGCCTGTCTGCAGCAAGGATATGTTCCTCAATTTGTTTTTGTGAGGATATATATTTAATATAAATAGAATTAAGCGACTCCTCTAGGATATGGATATCAGACTGTAAGCGCTGAGTATCAATTTCATATATATTTTTACTATTCTCTAATTTTATTTGTCAATTTTTGAGTTTATTAATTAAGTCAACACGTTCTTTCCTTAATATAGTATTTTTAAAGAACTGTTTCTGGTTTTTCTTTAAAAAGTTACATTTCTTTATAATTTTATTAATTTTTATGTATTTCTTAATTTTATTATGGCTACTTTTAAAATTATGACTGTGACTAATGTTAGACAAGGAATCTTGTTCAGTGAGATCAATAGTAGTCATAGACATTACTGGAATAGGATTAGAGCAAGGGTAAATTAATTCACTATATAGATTTTGGGTTGCAACAGCCTGTGTGCATTCCTTTTCATTCTGAAGGTTAGATATTTTCAGATTTGCATTCATCAACTTACCCTCCAGGTCCCTAACCCTTCGCAAAGCCTCTTCGTACATGTTACTGCACTGACTGAAACCATGTGTTACTTCCTGAAGTTTGTCCCATTCATCAACAACATCCAGAAATTGTTGATGCAGGCCTACTAGCTCCCTTTTCAAGCTTGAATTTTTATCAACAATTCTCTTAACTTCCTCCTCAGTCTCCTCTCGTTCCTGTAGTAATTGTTGACATTTGCTGTTTGACGCCTTTAGTTCCTTTAGAGCCGCACCCAACTTATGCTCCATTTCTTGAGCTTACGGGTCAACATCGGCTTTGTGTCAGGGTATAAATTACTGAAAGTGGAGATAAAGAAACAGTGAGAACAGTTCTAGTAGAAAATTGAGATGGAAATATAAGAAAATAGAGAGAGAAATAGCTTTCAGATATACTGCGAGACCGCTGATACAGGAAATTAACCAAAAAATTGTTTTTGTGATGACTTAAATTGAAGTACTTAACTTTTATTACTATTACCACAGATAATTTTTACTATTCTTATAGCTCAAGTGAATAAAGCAGACTCGACACAATAGCGCCATCTAGTTTTTGGGTTTCACAAAACAAATAAGGTTATTGTCAAGTCTTTGATACGAGATGGCACCTGCGTCAAATATTTGTGGGGGCTGCCGAAAAACAATAGAAAGTAATCAGTATTTACAATATTGCGCATGCCGGCAAGTATATGATCTTCTTTGTGCTAATATAACCATCAAACAATATAACAGCAAAACCTCGGAACAGAAACAAATACAAAAATGGACCTGTGTAGAGTGTAAATGTAAGCGTCCAAAGGCAGATAACTCAAATACTCCGATTCGGTCAGTAAGAGGAGAGGCTGAGTCTGATCACCACACAGAGGAAGCGGATAGTGTTACTTTACATAACTGCGTGTCCATGAATGACTCTCAATATACAAGTCCTGATAACTCCAATAAGAATGTTACAACTCGCAAACAACAATCTAGTCAAAATCTACGCAGGTACTCATATAATAATATTAACTCCCCTGAGAAATCGTTTCTCGAAAATCTTCGTGTTAGTATTCGAGAAGAGCTGGAACAAGCTTTAAGCGAGCGCCTGCCAATTTTAATCAGCAACTTTGTATCAGAGAAAGTTGCTCTAATTGTGAACAGTACTGTCACTAAATTGAGTGACCGAATAGCACATCTCGAAAAAAAGTTGGAGTTGATGGAGGCATATCAATCCTCTATAGCAAAACACCCTGAATCACCCATACAGCCAATTACACTTAACGATATGGCTAAAAACACGTATGAGAAAACTAAGCCTCGCAATATAAGCAGCAAAACTCAGGAAAGCCAAGATAATAATCCAGATGACATGATGCAAAATAGTGGATGGACAGAGGTACATAAGAAACAGAAGAACAAACAGTCAAGTGAGGTTATGAGAGGAATAGCTTCATCTGGTGCTACGCAATTAGAAGCTTCTGAACGCTGGCGGTACCTGCATTTGTACTATGTGAAGGTTGGCACCCGTGAATGTAAGGTCAGTTCACACCTCAAATCTATATGTGATAGCGATGTTTGCACGGTGGAAAGCTTAAAGGCGAGGGGAAATTAGATAGATAGATAGATAGAGTATTCTTTATTGTACACCAG
Source organism: Shargacucullia verbasci (assembly GCA_947562105.1). NCBI lineage: Eukaryota > Metazoa > Arthropoda > Insecta > Lepidoptera > Noctuidae > Shargacucullia > Shargacucullia verbasci. The sequence continues at coordinate 10,626,010 of OX387281.1, read as the reverse complement.
AGGAAAAACTACAAAGCGAAAATACATTTTACACATAGGGTACAAATGGCGGTCTTATCGCTAAAAGCAATTTCTTCCAGACAACCAGTGCATGGAAAGAATCATGGAAGAAAATATAGAGGGTAATGGTCGGTGTACGAATATTAACTCATTAATAAACATTTATATAAACAAATATCTCAATGAAATAAATATACATGTAATACTACTTAAACATAATAGATAAATAAATACATATATATATATACATATATATTAATTAAAATGTAAACGAAATAGCAGATAACAACTACAGGGACAAGTAGTGAACTTTTACCATTCCTTTAAAGCAGACCAGCGACTGAGCACGTCGCACAGACTCAGGCAGTGCATTCCATAAGCGAGTAGCCTGTACGGTAAATGAGTGGTCATAAAATGTTGTAGTATGCTTAGGCATCTTTAGTTTTAAGCTTTCTGATGATCTCAAGGATCTCAAATGTGTATCACGAACGAACTCAAAGCGTTTTTTAAGATAAGATGGCGTTGAAGGATTAAACAGAATACTGTAAAGCAGAGAAACAATATGAGCATTCCGACGAAGGCGTATTGGTAACCACTTGAGTTTAGCGCGGAATTCTGACACGTGATCATATTTGCGTAAACCAAATATAAATCTTATACAAAAGTTTTGAAGTCGCTCAAGTTTATCTAATTGTTCCTCGGTAATATCGAGATAGCTGGCATCAGCATAGTCAAGTATGGGAAGTAAAAGAGATTTTGCAAGCGCAATTTTAGTGGCAGTCGGGAGAAAATTGCGCAGGCGTCTCAAGGATCCTGCTGACGCGTACATTCTGCGGCTAGTTTCCTGCATTTGTGGACCCCATGACAAGTGCTTATCCATATATATACCCAAATTTTTCACTTTATCACTAAAAGGTATATGAGTACCGTCAAAGAAAACCTTTGGAAGTTGCAACCAGTCAATTTTCGAAACCATCCTGGAGCTGCCAACAACAATGACTTGGGTTTTTGAAGGGTTAACCTTAAGTCCATAAGATTCACTCCACTCGGATATCTTGGCAAGATCTACATTTATGGTTTTAATAGCCTCAGACAGCGTTCCCAGCGGAGCTTGTGAATAAATCTGAAGATCATCAGCATAAAGGTGATAGGAAGAGAGAAGTTGATTAGATATTGAATTTATAAAAATTGCGAAGAGTAAAGGAGAAATAACGCCACCCTGTGGTACACCAACATATGTATCACACCATGAAGATAACGTATCTTCTATGCGAATACGTTGTCGGCGGCCAGACAGATAACTACGAAACCAATCAATTACTATCGGAGATATGTTAAGAGAGCACAATATGCCAAGCAAAATGTCAAAGTCAACAGTATTGAAAGCATTACTGAAATCAAGCAATGAGAGTACTGTTAACTTCCCATTTTCCATGCCTAGCCTAATATCATCCGTAATATTCACCAGGGCAGTAACAGTACTATGACCAGGACGAAAACCGGATTGAAAGGGATTTAGAAGTCTATTCTTACAGAGGAATGAACTTAACTGGTCATGAATAAGACGTTCTAAAACTTTGGAGAGGAATGGGAGAATGGATATTGGACGATATTCGGAAAAGGACGTAGGATTGGACTTTTTAGGTAAAGGTGTAATTTGAGCTTCTTTCCAGGCATTTGGGAAGACGCCACTGGACAAGGAATAATTGAGGATATGACAGATTACAGGAAGGATTTCGTCAAGGATAGGGAGGATCATATTACGGCTGATACAGTCACTTCCAACCGCGTTAGAAGTTATGGATAAAATACTCTTCCTAACATCACAAACAGATAATTGATTAAACACAAATGAGGAATAATCGGGGTTCGGAAGAGAAGAAAGATATTTTAATGTAGTTGATTTAGTAGATAAACTAAAGTTGGACGAAGCAGAGAAATGTTGATTTAATAAATTTATATCCAAATCTGAAGGTATAGAATCATGACGTGACTTTCCGATCCCCATAGATCTTAGAAATTTCCAGACTTTCGCTGGATCTCCATTTTCAACAGAGCTATGGATATGATGGCGTTGAGCATTCCTACACACCTTGTTGCAATGATTTCTGATATTCACATATTTTGCCAAGTTCGAGGGAGTGGGTCGACCTTTATATTTCGACTTAGCCGCTGCTTTTCTAGTCATAACAGTTTTTATGTCATCGGTGAGCCATGGCGACGGCAGGTGTTTCACCCTAACCGCCCGAATGGGGGCATGGACATCATACAGTTTGACTAGATTATCTGTAAGCAGGCTGACTTGGTCGTTCACCGATCCTGCACTTAATAAGGGAACCCAATCAATGTTGCCGGCATCCTCTCTAAGGCTTTCAAGATTCATACCACCAAAATTACGCTGCAAGAGAATTTTTGACTTTGCCTTAGGAGGACGAATTTTATACGATAGAAAAATTAAATCGTGATAAGAGAATGCGTCAGCTGAGCACTGCCCATGCTTAGCAACGTGGTCACGAGAAGAAACGAAGATGAGATCAAGAAGTGTTGGGACAGAGTTGGGGAACTTATGAGTGGCATTCAGAGGGAGAATAGATAAATTGTTAGATTCTATAGCAGAATGAAGTGAGGAAGCACGAGAATCATTTTTAAGGAGGCAAGTGTTAAAATCACCCATGATAATAGTGTGACTGTAAGATGCAACAAGATTTTCTAAAATAATTTCCAAAGAGGAGAAGTAGTTTATACGTAAAGAGGGACAATAGTAGACGCCAAGAAGAATTTTTTTATGGTGAAGCTCCACTTCCAGAAATAGATGCTCGCCAGCGTTTGTCGGCGGTGGCTGTGAAGACACATTAATAATCGAAAAAGAAAGATGTGCTCGGAGATATATGGCAACACCACCACCACCGCTACCCGTGCGATCATTTCTGATTAGCTGGAAACCCGGTAGAGAGTATAAAGTTGAGGGGAGACAAGGCTTGAGCCAAGATTCAGAAATGAGAATAGCATGAATATTCTTACAGTCAAAGCTTGCCAGCATATCGGGGAAATGAGCCGGAATACTCTGGGCATTGATGTGAACAACATTAAAATTCTTGGAAACATCAGAAAGCTGTGATACAAGAGTATCAGCAAGTGAGGGGATACTGGTGAAACTGTCATCGCTGTCTGCGGAAAAAAAGGATTCAGAATCGTTGCTGCTACCATATCCTGACATTATTAAATATATTATAATTGCTACTAATAAAATATATAAATAAAGATTTGTTTTACTTATAAATAAAAATAAATATACAAAATAATATTAATGACTTCAATCATTCTTCCACCTGCCGGTTGTGTGGTAACAAAACGCAAATTTCTCATAAAAATGAAACAAAATATATAACAAAAGTAAACAGTAACAAAAAAAAAAAAAAAAATTCAAGTAGTTCGGGTAATATCACGAAAATAAAAAAATAATAATAAAAATATACGAATGGAACGACAAATATATATAAAATCTATAAAAAGAAATGGAACGCGACCATAGTGACACTTGACGGATGACAGATAAGTGGTGACAGATGTCAAAGTAGACTAACAATAATATGATGGTGTGGACGGAAAAGAAAATAATAAACCGTTTAAAATTAAAAATGAAATAATAAAAGGTAGGAGGTACATGGACATTAGACATAAGTAAGTGTATATTACCCGAACCACAAGTAATCCTCAAATCACCCTCATTTCTTGTTGGCAGCGGCACGCTTGGATCTCGTCGTGTTGGGTTTGTCGGTGACGGTGATGGTAGCAGTCTCGGCTATGGCAGGCTCGGCAGCGTACGAACCAACCCTATTTAGGTCTGGGATAGAAACGATTCGATGTCGCGAGCCATCCAACCCAAGAACGTATACAGTGCCGTCCCTTGTCCAAGACTTCGCAACGCCGAACCGCTCCCGCGCCGCCATAAACAGGTCGTGACGGGCCTTGGTCAGGAACTCCGAGACTGTAATGCCCGAACCCTTTAACTGGGTTTTATTAAACCATATCTTGTTCCTTATAGTTATGTCCCGTAGCTTGAACAAGATTGGGCGGGTGTTTTTTGAAGCCGCAGACCGCCCCATTCTGTGACACCGCTTTATGTCACCAACTGTGAAGCCACTTATCTTCATTCGGCTCTTGATCACATTGGCCACAACCTGTGCAGTGTCCTCATCTTTATCTTCACCCACTCCATGCAGCAACAAAATCCCTCTTCGCCCACGCATCTCCATATTATCCATGTTGCGGGCAAGAAGGTCTACCTGCTGCTGCAGGCTATTAAGTGCCGAAGTGACGAAGACTTTGAAGTCAGCATATTGTGATGGCATACCTGTGGCACTGGATGTTACAGTAGATGCCTTCAAGAACTCCGCCTCAAACTCCGTCATCCTTTTTAAAAACATATCTCTCAATTCAGTGAGGCTGTTGTTAATAGGGTCCATCTTGATGTGCAGAAGCGAAGAGATGTGAAGAAATGTTGAGTGAAAAGTTGAGGATTGAAATTATGTGAAAGTGAGTGGATGAAAAGGAGAAAACACTTTACCGGCAGGCAGTGGCGTATTTTAAGATTCAGCGCCCCGGGGCCTGTAAAGTTTGCCGCCCCATGAATGAACGAAAAAAAGCAAAAACTTTTAATTATAAAATAAAATCCAGCAGTGTGTTGATGTGCGCTGAGAATGGTGATAATTATAATGAATGAAAAAACTAAAAGGCCATACAAAGAAATAAACACCATCTATTCAATATTTGGGTGGTTCTTCAAAATTTGGTTAACTTGGTGTTAGCAGCAATTTTCACATATTTATATCAATTTTATCCAATATTTGCAACTACTAGGTGATATTATAAAGTCCATGTTAGTTGGTCACTCACTTTGATTTATATCACAGTCTTTTTTATTTCCGATAATTGCTTCGTTCTACTCCAAATATCAGTCCCTAGTCATGTAAGATCTCCCAAATTTAGTAAGCATTTCACTGTTATTCTAATTCTTTAAAATAATATTTTAATTAACTCGACTTAAACTCGTGGACTATTACATTACTAACCTTGTCATTGCGATTAAATTTTTAATAACAATATTTTTTATCAGATTATTTCAAGTCAAAAAGTGTAAGCTTTAAAAAATATCAGGCCCTAGCCATTTGCAAAATTCAAAAATACGCGGCATCTAATGATTAGATGTTTTTCATAACTTACTCAAGCGAAAGCATCGATGTGAAGTTAGTTGTAAACACGACCAATACCGCGTCAGCTATTTTATTTTTGGTGCGGTCACCGATTTTGTTGCGGAAACACGTGCTGTGCCAGTCAAACTCTCAGGCCCTAGGTAAGTCGTTTCAAAGATAATTAATTAATAATTGATCTCCTTACTTATTGTAAATTTGAGCTTTGTCTGTCTTGTTATTTTGATCACCTGCTGGTTTTGATGTTTATTTTAAATAATAAGTTACGTTTGATTTTGCTTTGTTTCGTTTCGTTTCGTTTGCTAGAACGTCAGGCCCTCGTCGTAAAAGTGACTAGGGACTGGCAGTCATACTGTGTGATCCATGGTTTTAAGTATAAAATCCGTGTATTTGTTGTAGAATATAGCGGCTAGAAAGAAAACATTACTGTCCAAAGAGGAACTTGTAAGAAAAAAGTCTCAACAGGCAAAAAGACGATTGGAAAAAATTAAAAACGACCATGTTTTGCTGGCAGAGTACTAAGAAAAAGAACGACAGAAATGTCTAACGAAAAAAGAAAAAGGACACAGGAAATGTGTCAAGGACATGACTCTGCGTGAGCATAGAAGCGTTCGAAAAAATGGGTTGCCTACTCATCAGATTACAGAAAAAAACAAAGGATTCGTGGAAATTCTAATAAATACATGAACCAAAATACGCCTTCGTCATCAAAGTCAAAGTCAAAGTCAAAGTTTTTTATTTCAAATGGGCCTTTGCAGGCACTTTTAAAACGTTATGAATCTAGGCGCACAGTTCCAAAGTGGGTGGGTCCTATGGAAAAGAGAACGGCAAGAAACTCCATGGATACTCTTTTAAAAATATTGGTTTACAATGAGTTGAAGCAATTTATAATAACAAAATAAAATAGAAAATACTCTTACAATGCAATATTACATTACATGACATACAAGGACTACTATATAAAATAATAAAATCAAATAAATTAACATTTTCAAAATAAAATGTTCAAGTCTTTGTTTGTTAAATAACAATGTTAAGTAAAAAAAAAGAAGAAAAAAAAAATGTAATACAATAAAATAAAATAAAGTACACATAAGATACAAATGTCTAGTCATGCAGAAAACACCACAACTAGATTGTGGGGATTAGAAACAACTAGTCACCAGGGAAGCCACATGTGCAGAAGGTAATTAACGCCATACGTTTCTATCATCAACGTAGTCATTGACTTTATAATAGGCTTTCTTTATTAGAACGGATTTAACATAAGATTTAAACTTGTTACCAGTGAGATCGGTGATAGTTTTAGGTAACTTGTTATAGAAGCGCACGCTGTTACCTAGAAACGACTTATTAGTTTTAGACAATCTAAATTTAGGTACCACTATTTTGTGTTTATTCCTAGTATTAAAGTTGTGGAAGTCACTGTAGACGTTAAACAGTTGCAGGTTTTTCCGGACATACATGATATTTTCTAGAATGTATAGTGACGGCAGTGTCAGAATGTCTATATCACTAAAGAAGTCTCGTAAAGACTCGCGGGGGCCCATGTTGTAGATTGCACGAATTGCTCTCTTCTGTAAAATAAATATTGAATCCACGTCAGCTGCAGATCCCCACAACAGAATGCCGTAGGACATGATGCTATGAAAATATGCAAAGTAAACTAATCTGGCCGTGGCTACATCCGTTAACTGCCTGATTTTTCTAACTGCAAATGCTGCAGAGCTAAGTCTCTTCGACAGAGCTCTGATATGAGGACCCCACTGCAACTTAGAATCAATTGTTATTCCTAAGAACACCGTTTCGTTTATAATATCGAGTCCTTTGCCGTCAAGCATCAAATGCAAGCCTACGCTGGGTACATTTGGCAGGGAAAACCTTAAACATTTCGTTTTATAAGCATTTAGTAATAGGTTATTTACCGCGAACCATTTAGAGAGAACAATTAAGCTATCATTAATATGTGAAACTTCCCTGTCTTTTCTACTTATCTTAAAAATGAGAAAAGTGTCGTCGGCGAATAAAATAATATCTGATAAATTATTCATCATGTATGGAAGGTCATTTATATAAGCAAGAAACAGGAAAGGCCCAAGAATTGATCCTTGGGGCACGCCCATCTTAACAAGAGACCCCGATGAAGTAACACCATTTACACCTACTTTCTGCTGCCTATCAGATAAATAGGAAAAGATTAGATCAGCAGCTCGGCCACGAATTCCGTAATGGTGAAGTGTACGAATTAGTGTATTGTGGTCAACGCAGTCGAAAGCCTTGGAGAGATCACAGAAGATGCCAATAGCATCCTGTGAACCCTCCCATGTTTCCAAAATATGAGTGACTAGTTTAGCTCCTGCATCAGTAGTTGACCTGCCTTTCGTGAATCCGAACTGACGACCATGTAAAATCCCGTGTAAGTTAAAATGCGACAACATCTGATCAAGAATGATCTTTTCAAATAATTTACTAAATGCTGGTAGCACAGAAATAGGCCTATAATTAGAGGGATCATTTTTGCAGCCCGATTTGAAAATTGGTATTACTTTACTGTGTTTCAGACTTGGGCAAAAAGTAATCAGATTAATGATTAAGGATTACGATTACAATGTGTAATCCTTAATCATGATTACAGATTAACGAAATTAATCAAAAAAGTAATCATATTCGGTGATTAATGATTATTAGTTTGTAATCGTAATCATGATTACTGATTACAGATTGATATAAAATAATTGAAAAATAAAAGACATTCATTTTGTATGTAAGTCACCTTTACTTTTTTATCAGTCTCATGAATTGAAATTTTGGGAATAATTATATTACTGAGATATTATAATTATATTATCTGAGATAATCGTTTCTAAAGTTTTAAAATTAAAAACGCCTGTGATTTTGTTAAAGGCAACACGCACGGGTAATTTTGCTTTTTATGAAGATGAAGAAGACCACTGAATTTGGTGTGGATGATCCGGTTGGCGCAGTGGCTAAGCGATTAGCTTTCTGCGCTACGTGTCGCGGGTTCGATCCCCGCACGGTACAAATATTTGTATGATCTACAGATAGTTGTTTCGGGTCTGGTTGTTTGTGTATGTGACATGTATGTTTGTAAACTGTACCCACGATACAGGAGAAATCCTAGTGTGGGGCAATGTTTTTTTGAAAAGAAATAAAAATAAATTTCAGAAATTATTTTACTTTTCGAAAAAAAAAATGGTTTTGGACTTTCTAAATATCTAAAGTTGACAAACTTTCAAGTTATTTTTCTCAACAACTATACAGAATTGGCATTCAGGAGTTCTACGCCTGTGTCTAGAATATTATGACGCATTATTTGCTTAGCTTCACTCAACATGACGGGTCACAAGGGATTATTTAACACTATGTTACGCGGCGACGGCACGCAGAAAAGAAATCACATTATGGGTCTGAGAGGGGCGCGCTGCGGGTGCGGTGACGGGTGACCATGCGTACGCGGCGATTGACTTGTCGGGTATACCCCGTCTCCCGCACACTTACCGCGCGTCTGGTCTTCGGAATACAGTACGTCGAGCACACAAAAATCTTCTGTTTTAAAAATTATTATTAAGACACAGATGAAAAATCATGTTTACTTTTATAACTTTTTATAAAACTTGTATTAGGTGCGATGTTACAATCGAAAATATTAAATTAAAGATTAATTATTCTTCAATTTAATATTTTATTTTGTAGAATTCATTCATACGTAATCATGTAATTTCGATTACTGATTACTTTTAATCAGAATTAACGATTACATGTAATCTTGATTTAATGTAATCAAGGATTACAAGTAATCAGGATTGATGTAATCATGATTACTTTTAATCAGATTATTAATCTGATTACAAAAGTAGTTGATTACGCCCAACTCTGCTGTGTTTCATTAAATCGGGGAAAGTACCATTATCTACACATTGGTTAAATATGCTTGTAAGTGCAGGGGCAACGGTGTCGATGATAACGCCAAGAACTCTGACAGAGATACCCCATAGGTCTTCGGTATTTTTTAAATTAAGACCGTTAAAAGCTTTTTTAATTGAATTAATAGAGATGTTTTTAAAATCAAAGTTAGGTATGACTTTAGGAAAGTTCTGTTTGAGTAGCGATTCAGCTGACAAAGGACATGAAGCAAGGATTTTCGTAACCTCTACCGGTATATTCGTGAAGAAATTTTCTAATGCCTTAGCGACTTCACTCTTGTCAGATATGGGTATTTCCATTGTAACGGGTGCGACACTGACACTGCGTTTTTTCAAGATAATAAAGTGTTTGTTCAGATATATCAAATTACGTTTATAAAGATAAATAGTATAAAAAATTAGATATTTAACTCAAACAAGATCTGTATAGAAACTTGTAATGAAAAACTTATACAACGTCATGAATCGCGTAACGGGTGAGACCTTAGAAAATCGCCAATTGCGACCAAGACGACTTTCAGTTAAACACCTGTAAAATTTTCGATGAAAGTATACAGTAAGATTGTTTTATGTAAAACTTGAATAGTTATCTCAAATAACTACGTTATTCGAAATGTACAAACATGTATAATGAACTTGATAAAAAAAATTGAAAATGTAACGGGTGCGACAGGCCTTTGTAACGGGTGCGACACTGTATGGTTTTTCAAGTTTTCTCGTAAAATAAAAAATGTTGTAATCAACATTGCTTTATTAAAAATCATTCCAGATAAGAAAACACAGGAAATTAACATGAGATTTGGTCTAAAATTAATAATTTCTTTTGACGATTGTGCAAGTTCCCACCTAATTTGAAAAATTCGCATGTAAATTATATGTAATTACTCTAAATCACTTTCTGAATCCGTATAGATGTCAGAATAACGCAAACGAGAGTCTTGACGTAGGATCTTCAGGCAGGTTTCTTCCATTTTGGAAGAAACAGTACGACCACCTTTGATGCAATTTGTCGATTCATGTGACTTTTGAAAATAGTGCTTTCCATGTAGATTTCTGATCGGTTTAAGGCCTTCCCATCGTATTTCCAACAATGGTTGATGTTCTTTAATATCCTCATTGGACTGGTAGAAAATTTTGACGGTTCCTGATCCCTTTTTCTCCAAATGTTTATAGCAATCTCGTGGAGTGTTCAGGATGATTTCCCGAGCTTTTACAGAAATCCACAACGTCCTCTTAACGACCACACCAATGCCGTCAACGGCACCTTTTCCGTGACTAGTCGGGAAGAATGACCAAGTTATGTCTACTCCGAAATCTTCTGGAGCTGTACAAATATTGTACAAATTATACCGATTCTTGAACTGTGCTGCGCAGCCATCCGAGAAGATGTGAACTACCCTGATTTTCTTATAGGTTGTCAGTTCTTTAATAATCATTTTGATGAACACCCAAACACAAACTTTGTTGTGACTAAGGTCCTCGCTAATGATTGCGTAAGATCGAGATTCTATAACTCCTTCTCGTACCCAAGCACATCCGGTAAAAACAGTGGCCTGTTGATGTCGCCAATGTGCGCTTTGAATTTCGTCCTGCGATATAATTGCGAAATTCTCGGCGAAATCTACTTGCAGCACCGCCTCGTCTTCGGATATTCTTTCTCTCATTTCTTTGAAGTGTTTGCTCTGAACTCTTTTCACAAACCAGTGAGTCTTAAACTTTTTTAGTTGGGCCTCAAATAATTTTATGAAATCAGCAACGGTGCCTGTCTCCAATTGAACTTGTAAACGACCCTCATGTTCTTTCCACTGGTTCCATGATATGATTGCGTCACGATCAAATGTCAGAGGTATTATATCAGTTACGTTATCACACTGTGTACACCTATTTGTCATACATTCTTCACTTTCTATATTACAACAAACTTCTTCTAGAAGTTTTTTAGCAGAAGGAGGGAATGAAGCAAATGTATGACTGGCTGTTTCAATCAGAAAGTTAAAGTTGGCATGGTACACACATACGCAAACATCGTGCGGGATTTCACTTACTGGTCGGACATGGCTTGGCCTTGTAGCGTAAAATTTTGACGTGCCAACTTTAAGCGTAGGATATTCTTCTTTAAATAATCTATAACATTCGCCGATACTCATTACTAAATGTCTCTTTTGCAGCCTCTGACGTTCTCCTGTTGTGGGATCTTTCACCGATTTATAATCTTTTATGCCAGGTGCTGCACGACTTATATCATCCCGCTGGTAAAACGCTTCTATCTGAGCTACGGTCTCTTTGGATAGACTAGCAGAAGTTTTTTCCTTTGGATACAATAATCGTCTAGCACTTGTCGGAAAAACTTCAATGGCAATTTCTTTTAGAACTGCCACTCTTTTAGACGGACTAACAGGCAGCGAGCGTTTGATTTTGGTTATAGCTTTTTTAAATGATCTTTTTGACTTATAAGTTCCAATTAGTGATGTCGTCGACTGGGTAGGCAGATGGAGTATTTCGTTCTTCTTCTTTAATCTCAGTGCTCTCTGTCTTTCTCGGTCACGTTTGCGCCGCTTCTCTATCTCTTCGGCATCCGCTGAAGCCTTCTTGGCATCTCTTCTTTTCTTGTCTCTTTCTCTTTCTTTTAGCAAATGTGTTTCATAATTTTCTTTATTTTCTTTCAGTTTTTTTCGATGCTTTTGCATTCTGTTAGTGGCTTTCATATCTGGCAACAAATAAATTTCAAATTATGCGTAAAACAACCTAATATAAAAAATTTCAAAAAAAATTTTTAACGGGTGTGACATATATTTATCATCAAAAGAAAGACACTTAAAGTTTCTGTCCAGTATTGAAACTTGTCCGTGTTGATTATTAAAGTAAACTTCTTACTATTACAAGGTACAAAGATTTTAAGGTTATAATTTACGTCGCAGTAAAACTATTTGCGTATTTTTTGTAACGGGTGCGACATTATTACATTCACTGATAAAAGCGTAGTAAATCAAAAGTAATACTTACTTGAAATTATTAAAATCACTTGCACAGGAATCTCAAAAACGTGCACTTCGCGCCACAGTAATGTGCAGACTGACAAGCTGTCCACAAGATGGCGCAATAGCGAGCAAACTTAAAAAAAAAGAAGGCACTACGTAGAACAAAGGAGGTTGACATACAAACTGATTAATTTATATAATTTTAAAAAGAGCTAAAATTTTTATTTTACAAATTTTTGGTTATTTAGAACTCCAGATATGGTTTTTGTTTTAGTTAATAACACAATTGAATTTTTATCACAGTAGGGTAAAGTTTCATGGAAATACCCATATGGTAAGATTATTTATTTTAAGAGATAGTTCATTTTCCCTTTGTTTTGTATTGCCAATTTCATGGTTGATTACCTGCCACACGGCTTTTATTTTATTTTTCGAGTTGCCTATTTTATTACTAATTAGTTTAGATTTGGCTTGAGCACAAACTCTTTTAAAAATCTTCGAATAGTTTCTTACATAATTATGAAAGGATTGGTCGGAAGTCAATGACTTTTCGTAGTATAAAGTATATAAAACATCTCTACTTTTACGAATGCCCGTAGTGGCCCATTCATTAAATTTCGATTGTTTGGTTAATTTGACCTTCTTAATTGGACACGCATTATTAAATTCATAACATACAGCAGAAAATAGTGCACTGTAGTAGCTGTTGGGGTCTCTTGGACAAGAGCGAGATAAAGTAACTTTCGTTTTAACATTTTCATTAAATTTTTGTAATTTATTCTTATTTAATAGTCTTAGTTCTAGAGTTGTATCCAGTGGGAGCTTTTTGTTGTGTTCAAAGCTTACTAGTTGACCTGTATGGTCAGATCTGACACCGCTAATTATAGAAGATTGTTTTATACTACAGTTTGTAAAAATATTGTCAATGCATGAAGCTGAAGTAGCAGTTATTCTAGTAGGTTCACTAAATATATAATGTAAATTAAAACACTTAAATAAAGAAAGAAGTTTACATTTGTCCTGCGAATCAATTAGCAAATCTATGTTCATGTCGCCACAGATAAAAATAAATTTGTTGTTATTAAATAATTTCCTAAGTATATCTTCCATTACAATTAGAAATGAGGCAAAGTTTGACGCAGGTGGTCTATATACACAAAGAATAATATGGCCCTCTATTTCCGCACATGCTACCTCACATAAGCGATCAACAGAGCATGATGTGATGTCCTTTCTCTCTTTATGTTTAAAATAATTATTACATAAAATCAAAGTACCACCACCCACTGCTGATAATCTGTTGAACGCACTGGCAACTACTAAACTATGTACATTAAATAACATTTCCTCAGGTTTTAACCATGTCTCACAAAAACACAAAATGTCCATATGATATTTCTCAATTAACAACTCCACCTCAAGAATTTTGCCAGAAAAGCGATTCACGTTTTGGTGATAAAGTATGATACTATTATCATAAGGCTTCTCTATTGTCGACTCTAAATGTTTAAACAATCCATTACAGTATTATCTGAATGACTAGACAAAATTGGCTGAGGACGAGGACAATATTCCTGAGGTTATTGTTATAAATAATGAAGGAGATAATGATGAGACACAGCAAAGGAGAGTTGAAGCTAGAAGAAGGAGTATTGTTCAACGGAAAAAAGGAAATAGTATACAGAAAAGGAAGGACTTACCCAATGATAATTCGAAGAACAAGCTTGCCAACGATCAACAAAGAAACAGAAGACTGAAATGTAAGATGATGAAAAACAAGAAAGCACTTACACCAAAAAGTAAAATTGAAGCCATGGCTAACGACCCTAATCAAAAAGCAGAATTGGTATTTGGCGAGACTAACCAGATGCAACTTTTAGATAAAAAGACTGACACGCACCAGAAAAAAACCTCCTTAAAAACGATGTTGTCCAGCCCACTGACTAAACTGGTCTTGAAACACTAAGTTGCGATACAAACCGGCTTCAAGTTCCAGATATTTTCACGGATTCTGAAGATGATGTGCCGCTAGCTAGTATAAGCCAGGATGCGCAGGAAAAGTCTAAAACGAGCTATCGCAGGGGAGATTATGTTCTAGTCAAGTTAATTATGAAAAGAATATCGATACGCCGCGATTTGCTCCAAGAAACCGTTTACGAAACCGAAACGTTTACGAAAAGTAGAACAAATCTTTGTGATTAATTAGAGAAAGACTGAATATTACGTTCAAATTTTATTTTTGTTACTTACAATGCCGATTTGTTCAAAAATATTGTTAATTACTTAAAGATTATTAGTTTGTTAGTACTAAACTCAAAATACAGTTTAATTGCTAGAAAAAAATTAAGTTAATAATCAATCAGAATCAGAAATTTATTTATTGTATATCCTTTCTTATAACATATTGTGTCCCGCAAGCGGGGTGTGTGTGCTTATTTTTTGTAGTGTGGTACATCGTAAAAATTTTTTTTTAAGTTAATAAAAGAAAGCCTATGATTGAAATTTTTACTTTATTCAGAGTTCATACAATTTGTTTACTGGAGAGATAGGTAATACGTTTCACTAATATTTAAAAAAAAATAGCTTATTAAGGTAACTATTTATCAAAAAACTAATTGTCTACCGCAATATGTTGAATATTCTTGAGACTGAAACTAGACTATGATACTAAATTTAAGATTGTAGAAAGACAATACTACTTACCATACAAAATAACTTATATTTTGACTGTGTGTTACAATAATTAGTGATAATATGTAAGTTATTTGATTTTGTTAAAGTTAATTTTGCAATAAAAATGTGATTAAACACACTAACCGTGTTTGGCGTCAGTCCCTATCATATCTCGTCAGTCCCTAGAAAACTGATTTCAAAAAAACTTAAATTTCTCTTAAAATACTTCGTAAAGTGACTGGTCCTTTTAGATACAGTTAAGTAGATATTATACCCGCAGTATAGAATTAGAACTTTACTGATAACCATCAAAAAACACCTTTGTCAAAATTAGGCCATAAGTTAACCAAATTTTAGAGAACCACCCCATTTACATTTTTTCCGATGGACAGATTGGTTAATAAATTCTTCAATTACACTGTCATAATTAACGGATTTGTCAAATCAACTTCTATGTCATGCTACGCGCCTCCACAGAATAAGCAACTCGTTCATGAGACAATGTATACGCTTTTACAATAAGCTTCCCAATGATAAACATACAATACAAAGACATACAGTCGAATTGAGAACCTCCTCCTTTTTGAAGTCGGTTAAAAACTTGACACAAGTGAAGCACGAATTGCGTCGCCCGCGCCACCCCGTGCCCCACCCGCTTTCGCCTATGGATATGAACGAAAACGACACGAGCAATGTCGAAACATCCCGACTAGTCCCGAGTCGCGATGGAGTCCTACGGACACGCCGCCGCCCCGCCGCGGCCGCCCGCCGTTCAGGCATACGATAGCTTCTCGTCTTATTGTCTATCAAACTTACAACCAAATGAGTTTTAGTTTTTGTTAATTAGGTAGGCTTTTTTTAAATTTCTTCAGGCGTATAAAGTCCAAAAGAAAGTCACACAAAGCTGAGTGCGAGGTGCGGCTTGTGCCGCCCCTCGCAGCTTGCCGCCCCGGGCCATGGCCCTTTTGGCCCTAGGGTAAATACGCCCCTGAATAAAGTGTAAAAAAAAATATATAATAAAAAATAAAATAAAAAATAATGCTAAGACAATATTTAGCAACATCAATAAATAATTACCTAATGTAATAATAATAATATCACAATGTCAAAAAGATTTATGAGTCGTTAGTTACAGTATCACATAATAGTCACTAAGTACATTTTTAAGCCAATTGGCTATTTGACAGTTGTAACGATAAAATATGAAATATGTCAAATATGATAGCTTATAGGTTAACAATAATTATATTTTTTTTTTTTTGCATTAAAATAAATTGTAAATATTTTATTTTTCAAAAATAAATTTGAGTTTTTTTTATCTGTGGATTACAAGAATCGAAACGCGGGCGGCCATGATTAAGTGTCATGCGACGTCACATTTTACAAAATAAAACGTCATGTGTTTTATCGTTTGCGGTTTGCTGAGAAAATTAACACTTAAATATTTCGATTTGTGCTTGTGAGAGGTTTCACGAAATGGAGTGAGGCTATACATAAGCTAATAGTGCAAATCTGCCTAAAGTCAAATGATTTATGGTCGCAAAATTCTTTGCGTGTAATCCTGACTGCTCTGCCGAGTTTCGGAATGCAAAAACTTCGTGTAAGTATCGAAATAAACAAAGTAATTATACAATTTATTTGTAAAAGTTGATATGTATAATTCTTAGGACAAATAGTCAAAATTTCATGAAAATATTTTAAGTTACTTAAAGGTTATGTTTATAATTTCAGATCTTCGCGACAATCGTTTGGTGATGACGCTATAGGATGTGTCCAACTAAAGAGGGAGGCAAATTTGTGTGTGGTAAAATGCAAAATTTGTCCTGAACATAAGGTCTGTTAACATCCACACTCGATGAAAAGGAAGGAGTAGTACAGTGTCCAGTATGCTTACTGCCCTGCTTCCAAAAGGTGCTGCAAACATGCAGTGGCTTTCTTAATGTGGACTCACAGAAGAATTGAGGAGCCATTTTGTATTGCCACTAAATGTTACAAGAAGAAATCAAAACTGTCTAAAGCGGGCAGTACCCTGAAGTACATGAAAATCAAAGAAATGGGTAACAATAGTAGTTCCATATGTACCCAACAAGATGATAGTGTATTGAGATAGAAGAGAGTACAAAAAGGAATTTGCAGAATTGACAAATTTTATAACATCAACCTGATTATGAAGATGACATGGTTCAGTTGCTCTCATTGCACTATTTGAGTTACAGATTCAATCCTGAAAATGACTGTTATCATAGAATATTATTAGAATACTAGCTTTTGCCCACAACCTCATATGCATGGAATTTAGAATCTGATAAAATGGAACCTATATTTTAAGTTAGACCTCTAGCAATAAGGTCGGTGAAAACTGCATTGAATACCATGCAGTGGTTTTTGTGTGATGTGTGTATAAACATACAGACAAAAATTCTAAAAAAAATTCTTATGGCTTCTGTTGCTTTAATAAAGACCCCCATATTAGTTTTTCTCCAATATTTATAATGTATAGACATCGGCCTGTTATAATTTTATAATATGTATTGATGATGATGATGATGATGAAACACACATTTACTCTGTAAATTTGATTTTTTTTTCGAAGAAAAATGTTTATTCATTAGTTTATAATAGCCCCAAATAAAAGAATTTAATCTTAACAAATCATGCATTTTCAATTATACCATCCTGTAGGTTAATCAGTGCACATGCAATAATAACACATTCGTCCAAATATTTTAACAGTTTCCTATTCACTACTGAAAAGAATATCAAGCAAAAAAGCTGTAAACTTTCCTCTCAAACTATGCTTAAGCGTTAGAGCGTCCTAGTTAGCTTGTTCTGTTTATTGAAATATGACGTCACAGCTAACAAATGTCACGTGACCAGCTGTTTTCGCGCGAATTTCAAATTAATGAATAAAAAAGATCTTTTTTTTCTAATAAATAACGTTTTTTTGAGAAAAATATGATTGTAAGAGGTATAAAATAAACCAACGTAAATTTTAAAATATTTTTCCGAAAACTGTCAAGTAGCCAATTAAGAGGTGCCAGTGGGTCGCAGTATGCAGGAAGGAATCGTACGCCAGACATCTTTATCTTCGATGTAATGATTGATATTATAATAAGCTTTAGACATTAAGGTATTCTTTAAAACAGACTTGAATTTTATAATAGGTAATTCAGTAATAGAATTAGGAATTTTATTATAGAACCTAATACTGTTTCCCATAAAAGACTTGTTGGTTTTACTAAGTCTGAAACCAGGTATCGCAAGCTTGTGTTTATTTCGAGTATTCAAGCTATGATGATCACTGTTTTTACTAAAAGTGGCTATGTTTTTACGAACGTACATAATATTTTGGTAAATATAAAGAGAAGGAAAAGTAATAATATTTATATCCTTAAATCTCTCACGGAGTGACTCTCGTGAGCCCAGATTATAAATTGCACGGATTGCTCTCTTTTGTAGTATAAAAATAGTCTCAACATCTGCAGCCGAGCCCCACAGTAAAATTCCGTAAGACATAATACTGTGAAAGTAAGCAAAATATACTAACCTAGCTGTTGCCACATCTGTGAGTTGTCTTATTTGTGTGACGGCAAAAGCAGCAGAGCTCAGTTTGCCTGCAAGAGCCTCAATATGAGGCCCGGTAGAGGTGACATTATCGATAGCAACCCTTTGTTTTCGATTAGCCAAATATGAAGTTAGAAGATTGATAGATTTACCCCTAATTCCGTAATGCTTTAATTTAAGAATAAGTGTGCGATGATCCACGCAGTCAAATGCCTTAGATAGGTCACAGAATACTCCGAAGGCGTCCCGTGCACCTTCCCAGGCCTCTAATATAGTTTTAATTAGAGCGGATCCAGCATCCTCTGTAGATTGACCTTTGGTGAAACCAAATTGCTTGTCGTGTAATATCCCATTTCTGTTAAAGTGATGTAGCATTTGGTTTAATATAAATTTTTCGAAGATTTTGCTTAACGCGGGTAGCACAGATATTGGCCTGTAATTAGAAGCGTTATTAGAGCAACCTGCTTTAAAAATAGGAACTATTTAACTAATTTTCATAAGATCGGGAAATATGCCGTCTGTAATACAAGTATTAAATATTTCTGCCAGAATTGGTGCTATGTTAGCTATTATTGAATCAATAGCTTTAGTTGATAGTCCCCATAAGTCTTCAGATCTTTTAGTAGCTATAGTTTTGAATGCTTTCAGTACGTCAATATGGGTTACAGGTTTGAAAGTAAACGTAGGTACTTGTATATCAACATTTTCCTTTAAAAATGTCTCAACCGCGGCGGGTGACGAAAGAAGATATTTAGTGGTTTCTAATGGAACGTCAGTAAAGAAATTTTCGAAAAAATTGGCGACTACTGTCTTGTCTGAAACTAGTTCATCATTTATGTTGAGATTAATTGTACTATCCGTAAGTTTACGTTGTCCAGTTTCAGTATTTATTATTTTCCATGTCGTTTTGATTTTATTATTCGATTTCTGTATCTGATTACTAATGTAAGCGGCTTTAGCTTGAACAAAAACTTTTTTAAACATTTTAGAATATCTCCTAACATAATTATGAAAATCATTATTCGATGTATAAGACTTTTTATCATATAGTTCGTATAAGACATCTCTACTTCGTCTTATACCTTTGGTTGCCCAGGCACTGAATAGTATTTTATTTGACAAATTTACTTTTTTGACTTTGCAGCTTTTGTGGAACTCTATACATATACATAGCTTTAAACAATGTTTGATACATTTCATTGGGATTTACTGACTGAAGCTTTATTGTTTTTAATTGACTGTTAAGATTTTTACTGAATCCATCGAGACATTTCTTGGTCAATAGTCTACAATATATTATTTTCTGGCATTTAATAGTATTTCCGTTTAGCTTAACTAGTTGACATCTATGGTCAGAGCGAATACCACTAATGAGCGACTTTTCGGATATTTTAAAATTAATCATAATATTATCAATGCATGTGGCGGAAGTAGGCGTTACTCTAGTTGGCTCGGTGAACATATTTTTTAAATTAAATGATTTGAATAATGCTAGGAAGTTATGTTTATCAGCGGTATCTAGCAGAATGTCAATGTTAAAATCCCCACATACAAGTATTCTTTTGTTCATTTTTATTTTTCTAAGTGCATCCTCCATTATTAATAAGAATCGGGAGGTATTTGCAGAAGGTGGTCTATAAACACATACAATAACATATTCCTCAGTTTCTATACACGCGATCTCACATACTCGTTCCACAGAGAGGTTGCGAATATCAAATCGCTCTTTAAACTTTAAGTAATTTCTCATAAGTATTAAAGAACCCCCACCCTCTGCCGACTCTCTATTGAACGACCCGGCAACCCTAAAATTGGCTACACTAAATGACATTTTATTTGCCTTCAACCAAGTCTCTGTCAGGCATAAGATATCTACATCATATTTTTCACTAAACAACTCAACGTCTAAGATTTTGCCAGAAAAACGATTAATATTTTGATGAGTAAATATTAAATGATTACTATCATTCTCTTTTGTCAGACAAGTAGGTTTAAATTACTGTTAATGGCAACCACTGTGTTATTAGTACTGTTACTAACAATGGAAGGAATAGGGTAAAACTTCGTCATACTGCCTATGACTGAGTTAATATTATAGACTAACAGAGTAGCAATATGTCGTTTATATCTCATAGGGAGATACACAGTATCCCTAGATAATTTAAGTTCACCAATAAAACAATTAGTGTCAAAGAATAAAAACTTGTCACTGTAATGACTTACTAAAAATTGGATGTGCATGTTAAGCATATGAATATGTTTATTTAGATTATTGGTAACGTCTACAAGGTATGGAAAAGCACACAAGATTATCTTATTACAGTCCAGGTTTAACATTAAAGCAAAACTGTCAGTGATATCTTGTTTAGTTACATTTAAACTGTTACCTATTAGTAGGGTTAAATAAGTATTTGGAGTAAATGAGTTATTTATAAGTGATCTTACTATTTGTGTGTATGAAGAATCTGGCATACAATAATTTTGAAAGGAATGATCCAGACTGTTGCTTAATAAATTCCCAAATCCTATACCTATGTTATCTGAGTACATAATTGAGCGATAACAGTCAACATTTTCACTACAATGAGAACTGGAGCCTACAGGTTGACAAGAATTAGGAGAAGTTATATCAAGACTATCAAGGTTAGGAACAGCCCTGATACATTTAGGACCCATTTGGGGTAACTGCACCAAAGATTTGGGTGGGAAACTATTACTGTTTGATTGGCTCATACAAGTACATATGGTGTTGCTGTAAGTCAGTGAGTTTACTCTGTCAGCATTGTAATTACACATATCCACAAGCTGATTTGCAGCCAGAATATGTTCCTCAATCTGTTTTTGTGATGTAATATACTTACTGTAGACTGAGTTGAGCGACTCCTCCAGTATCTTAATTTCAGACTGTAAGCGCTGAGTGTCTATTTCATAGATTTTTTTACTATCCTCTATTTTGATTTGATAGTTACTGAGTTTATTTATTAAGGCAATACGTTCTTTCCTTAAATTAATATTTTTACAAAAATGCTTCTGTTCAAGTGTGTTCAAGTGATGTGTTCATTATAGACTGTTCAAGACAAAACGATAGTTTAAAAACGGGTCCAGTAGACGTTCGTTTAGAAATTGAATGCTCGACGCCAATACCAGATAATACTAGTGCATATTGTTTGATTATAAACGATTGACTTGTGGAATACAAACCGCTGAGCAACATAGTGCGCCGATTATCATGATTGCCATTGTAGATGTCCAAGGCTTTAAAATAGAAGCAAATGAATTTATAATAAAAGAAATTGCTATATTGTGTGATAAAAAAATACAAGTGTTACTAATAAAAGCACCGTTTCCATTTTATGATTTAACAAAACAAGAACGGCGTCATGTAAGTTGGATTGAGCGCAATAGAAAAATATACTGGAATGAAGGAATTGTACCTTATACGAAATACCAGAATTTAATCAGGGATTTTTTGAGCAATAAATGTGTTTATGTCAAAGGTTTAGAAAAAGTATCTTGGCTGAAAAGTATTATAAATAGTAATAATATAAGTAATCTAGAAGATAAACCTAGTTTATTTAGCCTGTATGAACGATATGAACATTGCAATGATTTGTATAGTTGTATTTATCACGATGAAATATGTGCTTTAAAAAATGTTTTTTGTCTGAATAAATGGTGTATAACCATTTATTCAGACAAAAAACATTTTTAATAAAATTTTGAATTAAACATTTGCTTGTTTTAATTTAACACCGATTTAATAAACCATTATATCCATGCACTCGAGTCGCTCCGAGCACGCCGCCGAACTTGAGATATTTGTTGTTTATATTATATGGTCCTTAGTAAAAAAGATATATGTGCTTCATTGTTACTAAGGTGTCAGATCGGACGAACTGCAGATCATGCTAGTTAGGTTAGTAGTGTAATATTGGGGCGCTCTGCATCATAGATCGGACGAACTGCAGATCATGCTAGTTAGGTTAGTAGTGTAATATTGGGGCGCTCTTATGAACCGAGCGAAGCGAGGTGAGTGATGCAGAAGCCCCAATATTACACTACTGGTCCGGTGCGGAGAATGCCCGTGTAGAGTCGGGCTAGGGCCGCTATGGTAGGCGATTTCTCGGCGCCTCCCTGCGGAAATCCTCCGTCCGCCCCTAGCGGCCGATACACGGCGGAGGGCAGAGGAACCGCCGAGACCTGCGCCTCGGAAGGGGAAGCCCGCGGAGGGTGTTGAAAAGCCCGCGGAGGGAGCCCCATCGAGCGATCAGCCCACGAATGCCGGGTCTAAGGGTGAGACCTGGGCGACAGTCGTGGGCCGCAAGAAGGCCCGCAAAGCCGCCAAGGCGGCCTCAGCAACAGCGCGCGCCCCCGGCCGAACCGCAAAGGCGGTTGCGCAGCCTGCGCGGCGGACTGCCAAAGGCGGTCGCAAAGGACCGGCGATACATGCTCCGCGTTCCGAAGCTGTGACGCTCACGCTACAGCCCGGAGCTGCGGAGCGCGGCGTAACGTACCAGTCGGTCATTGCCGAGGCCAAGGCCAAGATCAAATTATCAGATCTTGGTCTTCAGTCCGTCACCCTCAGGCAGGCTGCCACGGGTGCGCGGCTGTTCGAGGTGGCTGGTGCTGCGAGCGGCAGTGCCGAAAAGGCGGACGCTCTGGCCGCCAAGATGAGGGAGGTCCTCAACCCTGAGGATGTCCGGGTCTCCAGGCCAATGAAAACCGCAGAGGTGCGGATTGCTGGTCTGGACGACTCCGTGACTTCTGAGGAGGTGGTGGCGGCCGTTGCCCGAAGCGGAGAGTGTCCGCCGGACAAGGTGCGGGCCGGCGATATACGCACCGACGCCACCGGACTCGGCGTGGTCTGGGTTCGGTGCCCTGTAGCGTCGGCGAAGAAGATCGCCTTAAGCGGCAGATTGCTTGTCTGCAGGAGGGGGAATCCTCATGGACACCCAGACCATCCCACGGATGAGATAGTCTGGATAGTGCCGGACTCTTACCGGCTAAACCCTAACTCCTGCATTTCACGGTTCCCCTAACGTGATCAGGGCCTGTTTTGGCTTATCATTTGTTGTACTGTAACAGGTTTTAGTCTCAGTCCTATAAGGAAATGGGTTAGGTACAGTGCGTGTTCTGTAGGCTTCGTTTTGGCCAGACTTCTGTTTTCAGTTGTGGTTTTTCTGTCAAGTTTGTACACTGCGACTGAATATGCTGGTTGTACGTATACAATTATACATTTGCCAACATATTTTGAGGCACGGGTGATGATGGTGGGCTCGTTCTGCCATAGTTTATTTATTCTAAATTTAATATGTAAAATTTTGGGATTTTAATTTTTGGTTTGTGGAATTTAATTTTGCTGTTTTGCAATTAGGCAGGTTTCGCACGAAAGCCTGCGTTAATTTGCGGATGTTTTATCTTTATACTGAAATATATTGTTGATATGATTTTACTTTTGATCGGATTTATTTTTAATTTTAATTTTGATTTTCCTAGTTTAAATTGGACAATTTTATTATAAAATTGAGTGCAATTTAGTGGATGAAGATTAGTTGGCCAAATATTTTTACAGTTTTTTATTAATTTTATTTTCTTTATATATTTGTATTGACACGATCCCTCCATCTCACCCATTATCCTCCAATCGCTAGTGTCCTCCTCAACAGCTATAGGCCGTGGTGGCTCGGGCCAGTGCGTCCCATCTCTTCCGGATTGCACAGTCCCGGCTGAAGGCACTGTGGTCAGTCTGGTCCAACTTTGCCCTCTTGCAGTTGCAGCAAGACGGACTTGCTCCGTCACGCCAGAGCTCGCATCTCGTCCTCATATGAGGGCCCCCGCAATGGCTACATGTCTCTTGACCTTCTGAGCAGTAGCGCCTACTGTGTCCGTATCCCAGGCAGAGGGAACACTGGACAAGTGGCGATTGGTCGGCTACCTTTACTCTCTGAAGGTCAATGTACAACGTTTCTGCCTCTAGAGCTCGTTGCCATATTTTCGGGGACACCCTGAGGACGATATGACAGGCGTGCTGGTTCCTAGCCTTCGTCCTATATCTCGCCGCGACGCGGTCTTCACTTTTTTCCAAGTCTTTGAATATACTTCCATTCTGATTTCTCAGGGCCGTGAGCACGTCCTCGTCTGTGTTGTATGTGAGGACGTCCCTGAGAATCAGAAGAGGGTCCTTGTTGTGAACCTCGTCCACAAGGAGCTCCTTTCCAGCCTTTTTCAGCCTGTCCTTGACCCTTTCCCTATCCTCCACTGTTTTGCAGCCAACTATTATTTTCCTATCTTTAGCTTTCCTGAGTTTTTCCACCTTTATCCAACCTTCCTTTGCGTTCATTGCTTCCCGCATCTTTTCCAGAACCTGCTCCCTCGTGTCCATTTCGTCTTTGGACGTCACTACAACTGAGTGTAGCGTCGTCTGCACAGGGGGCTGCCACTTGGGAGTGCTTGCTGCAATGGACGCAAAGGTATCTCGCTTTTCTTCGTGACTTTTAAGCGCTGCATTCACAGAGATTAGCTGCTCTGTGTTCTGCTTTAATAGTTGGCTGTGTTCTGCCAGTGCCTCCCTGATCTCCATTTGTTCGGTTTTTTCTTCACCGGTCTTTTCCGGTCTTGTCTCCTCGTCCGTGTTTTTGGACAACACCGTCTCCGACGCTCTTTCCCTCTCCGCGTCTCTGACCAGTTCGTAGAGACGACTGATTGCTGCCAGGACCTCGTTCTTTATCTCTGTCTTGAGATTTCGTGAGTTTGAGAGATGCAGCTTGGCCTTGGTGAGACATGCTTTTGCCTCCGTTGTCCGATTTAGGTAGCTTTGCTTCGGTGGGCTATGGTTGGCCGATGTGGTCGCAACCGCAGGATTGTCAGCCTGCGGAGGCGTGGGCCTTTGGGGTGCTCTGGCGGGCACCACCGAAGCAGTGAGTTGTGGGATGTTTGGGGACTTCGGTTTCAAGCATGGCTTTGCGGTTTCCCACTCGCCAATACTGCGCCTCACGTTCGAGGTCTGGGTCGGTTGGATCTTTTCCGGCATGGTCGGCGATTTTGGCAGGTTTGCGTCTCGCGAGTGGTCGTCTTCTTCATAGGAGTACGGTGTCCGAACATTGTTGTGGTTTTAGGGGAACGTGATAATAATCACAGCAATAATTGATTATTTATGTCGGTAAAATAATTAATTTTTAAAAAGTTTGTATAAGTTGTATAATGGTTGTAAAAATGTAAATAAAATGTATAATTTATAAAATTTTTAAAATAATGACTATTTTAAGACTAGAATAGTTTGTAAATATAAATGTTTCCCTCTTTCAGAACGGCAGGGCAGCTATGAAGCCCTTTAGTTTTTGTAAAAGCCGATGTTTTTAAGATTTCTAGAGACTAGCTCTATGTTAATAATGGTCACAGACCAATGTCTAACCCTTTGATGCCCTTGGGATCAGCGTTTCGTCAATTTTATTTTGTTTAGAGGGTATGTGTTTGATCTATGACGACCGTGTTATAGATCTCCTCAGGTCCTTTAAAATGAGCCCAAGCACGGTGGACCTACTCCCAGGGGTTCGTAGTAAATTCAATTCAATATATATTTATTTCGGACATTATTTTATCCATATGTTTGTTAGTAATTACAATGTCTTATGAACTATGTTAGTATTGTATATATTTATAAAACTTAACTAAAGGCTCTCCAAATTGTGGGACCCCGAGTACACAAATGCGTGTGTACCCAGTGTCCAAGAATAGGGCTATTAAATTTAGTAAAACAGGGTTTAAAATTTTCCAGCCTGAGGGGCAAGTGGGGAAGAGGGGGGAAGGGGGGGGGATCTGGAGGTGGATATTTATTTAAATGGGCCCGAATCTGCAGTCAGAAGTGACGAAGGGCGTATGGTTCCAGAGATAGATTTTTGGAGGGGGGTCAGGGGGGGGGGGTGAGAAGGTGGCGCCCTGTGACGTAGCCTCAATGACGCGGCAGTGCGGCAGGTGACTTTGCCGGCAGCAACAATTAAAAGTAAATTTTTTGCCCGGTAGGGGGCGCTACTGTCACTGTTTGAGCTTTCTCCACTCGGTCACAGGGGCGTGACGATCGCGCAAAAAGTTCGTCTATTTCACGCTGTGACGCGCTACTGTCGCACGGAACCGGAAGCTTTCTGTCAGAACCTTCTAGACCCCTGTTTGCCCTAGTGTCGCTATGTTGCGACAGGGGCGCCACTGGCTATTTGTTTGCTCCCCTGCTCGATGTCGGCTCCTGTAGCTTTTCGACAGCTGCACGGTAAAATCTAAAGTTTTGTACACATGTACTCCCTAATATTGGGCGTCTTTTAGAGAAGTAAAAAATAGGGGTCGTCGATTCCGTTTAGGAGATATGGCGGTGGGAATGACGTCCTATTTTCACTGTCACTGAAAAGTCTATATCTCGGCGCGTTTAAGTGTTAATAAAAATCTGACTTAGCTTGCCGATACGGGGTGTCCTGGCGGTGCTTTGGCACTATTTTTCAGGGAGCGCCGGTTGACCTTAGCCGTCCTCGGCAAGGCGTCGATTTTCGTTTTTCCTTTGTTCTGGACTTTCCGTTTACCGGAGAAATCCAGAACTTTGGTCACTTGTGGGGGCTCACTTAGCGCACTTTTTGACACCTAAAAAAGTTAGGGTCGTCACTTAATATTTTACAGCGTACTCACTTTTGTTTGTTTTGCACTTTAAAAAAATCCTGTTTTTGGGCACTGTGATCCAAGTTTTGACCCGATCGAAATTTTGTTTTCGCTACCGGGTTGTACTCACTGTACCGCGTCTTTTAACCTATAGCACTGGTGTATGCGCGCGAAAAATACCAACTCGTATTACTCGTATTCCAGTCCTGGATTTGGGAGTCGACGGACGGCCCCGTCGACGTCGAGGCGGTGGCGCTGTGGTTTCGCGGGGCGATGACGCAGATCTGCGACGCGTCCATGCCCCGTGTCCGCCAACAGTCCGCAAGGCGCCAGGTGTACTGGTGGACCGACGAGATCGCGCGGCTGCGCGTTGAGTGCGTTGCGGCTCGCCGCCAGTACACGCGATACCGGAGACGACGTCGACGGGATTCCGTCGAGGAAGACGCGTTGTATGAGGTGTACCGCGCGTCCAAGGAGACTCTGTGGCTGGCCATCGGCGACTCTAAGTCGCGTGCCAGGGAGGAGCTGCTGGGGTCCCTAGATCGGGATCCGTGGGGGCGCCGCTACCGTTGGGTACGGGGCAAGTTGCGTCCCTGGGCGCCTCCGCTGGCGCAAAATATGAAACCCCAGTTGCTAGAGGCGGTAGTGTCGGCCCTCTTCCCTGAGCGAGCGGGACACGTTCCCCCGGCGATGGCTTCGCCCTCAGCCACAGACTCTCCAGAAGAGGAGAGCACTGATGTCCCCGAGGTGACGCAAGCAGAGACGAGAGCGGCCGTGTCGCGACTCCGGGCTAAGAACACAGCGCCCGGACCCGACGGAGTTCCTGGTCGAGCTCTCGTCCTGGCTCTGAAGGAGCTAGAGCCCCAGCTGAGGGGGCTCTTCACGGCATGTCTCGAGCAGGGTCAGTTTCCCAGTGTATGGAAGGAGGGGAGGCTGGTCTTGCTCAGGAAGGAGGGGCGCCCCGCGGACTCGCCGTCCGCGTATCGGCCCATAGTGCTGCTCGACGAGGCGGGCAAACTTTTTGAGCGCATTATCGCAGATCGCCTCGTCAGCCACTTGTGCAGGGAGGGGCCGGACCTGGACGACAACCAATTTGGTTTTCGTCGGGGGCGCTCCACCGTAGACGCCATCATGCGCGTGAGGGCCCTGGCGGAGGAGACGGTGTCCCGGGGTGGGGTGGTGCTGGCGGTGTCATTAGACATCTCCAACGCATTCAACACCCTACCCTGGAGTTGTATTCGGGAGGCTCTGATATACCATCGCGTGCCTCCCTACCTCCGCCGTACGGTAGGGGCTTATCTGGAGGGTAGATGCGTCACCTATCGGGGACCTGACGGTGCCGGTCGGCACCTCATGTCGTGCGGTGTTCCACAGGGATCGGTCTTGGGACCGCTCCTGTGGAACATCGGCTACGACTGGGTGCTGAGAGGCGAGCTCCCGTCGGGCGCCGACTTGACGTGTTATGCGGACGACACGCTTGTCACTGCCCGGGGGAGCTCGCACAGGAAAGCGACGTTGATAGCCACGGCTGCGGTGTCACAGGTGGTGAACCGCATCCGGCGCCTGGGCCAGAAGGTGGCCCTAAACAAGTCAGAGGCCATGGTGTTTCATGGCCCCCGACGTGCGCCGGCGCCGGGATCACACATCGTGGTCAGCGGGGCCCGGATAGCTGTCGAGTCCACCATGAAGTATCTGGGATTGGTGGTGTGAGTGAACTTAGCAGATCATTGTCCAGCAGATCAAAACTAAATGAGAGTTCTCTTCGCATGCAGCTGAGTTCTACAGTTCCTGATACTTTTTAGAAATAGTTCTAGCGTTTAACCTTGAAAAAATCCGATTGAAAAAATGGTCTGCCAACTTCCCGTAGAAGTCGAAAAATACATTTTTATCGATTCAAATCATTGCTAAAGGCTAGAACTCTTTCGTTTATCATTGGCCCGTAGTAGAACTACAAAGGAGAACTTGTCCCGAGTCCAGAACTCAAGTTCCAGTACTAGCAGATCACGGTAAACCGGTTGAAAAGTCGAAAAATACATTTTTATCGATTCAAATCATTGTCAAAGGCTAGAACTCTTTCGTTTCTTATGGATTTATAACAGAACTCCAACAAAGAACAAGTTCCGAGTCCAGAACTCACGTTCCAGTGCTAGCAGAGCATCATAGAGCAGTTGAAAAGTCGAAAAACAAATTTTTATCGGTTCAAAATAATGCTAGAGGCTAGAACTCTTTGATTTCTCATGGAGCTGTAACAGAACTCCAACACAGAACAAGTTCCGAGTCCAGAACTCACGTTACAGTGCTAGCAGAGCATCATAGAGCAGTTGAAAAGTCGAAAATCACATTTTTTATCGATTCAAAATAATGCTAGAGGCTAGAACTCTTTGGTTTCTCATGGAGCTGTAACAGAACTCCAACATAGAACAAGTTCCGAGTCCAGAACTCACGTTGTAGGGCTAGCAGAGCATCATAGAGCAGTTGAAAAGTTGAAAAACACATTTTTTATCGATTCAAAATAATGCTAGAGGCTAGAACTCTTTGGTTTCTCATGGATCTGTAACAGAACTCCAACATAGAACAAGTTCCGAGTCCAGAACTCACGTTCCAGTGCTAGCAGAGCATCATAGAGCAGTTGAAAAGTCGTTTTTTTTTTTATCGATTCAAAATAATGCTAGAGGCTAGAACTCTTTGGTTTCTCATGGAGTTGTAACAGAACTCCAACACAGAACAAGTTCCGATTACAGAACTCACGTTCCAGTGCTAGCAGAGCATCATAGAGCAGTTGAAAAGTCGAAAAACACATTTTTTATCGATTCAAAATAATGCTAGAGGCTAGAACTCTTTGGTTTCTCATGGAGCTGTAACAGAACTCCAACATAGAACAAGTTCAGATTACAGAACTCACGTTCCAGTGCTAGCAGAGCATCATAGAGCAGTTGAAAAGTCGTTTTTTTTTTTTATCGATTCAAAATAATGCTAGAGGCTAGAACTCTTTGGTTTCTCATGGAGTTGTAACAGAACTCCAACACAGAACAAGTTCCGAGTCCAGAACTCACGTTCCAGTGCTAGCAGAGCATCATAGAGCAGTTGAAAAGACGAAAAACACATTTTTTATCGATTCAAAATAATGCTAGAGGCTAGAACTCTTTGGTTTCTCATGGAGCTGTAACAGAACTTCAACATAGAACAAGTTCCGAGTCCAGAACTCACGTTCCAGTACTAGCAGAGCATCATAGAGCAGTTGAAAAGTCGAAAAACAATTTTTTTATCGATTCAAAATAATGCTAGAGGCTAGAACTCTTTGGTTTCTCATGGAGCTGTAACAGAACTCCAACATAGAACAAGTTCCGAGTCCAGAACTCACGTTGTAGGGCTAGCAGAGCATCATAGAGCAGTTGAAAAGTTGAAAAACACATTTTTTATCGATTCAAAATAATGCTAGAGGCTAGAACTCTTTGGTTTCTCATGGAGCTGTAACAGAACTCCAACATAGAACAAGTTCCGAGTCCAGAACTCACTTTCCAGTGCTAGCAGAGCATCATAGAGCAGTTGAAAAGTCGAAAAACACATTTTTTATCGATTCAAAATAATGCTAGAGGCTAGAACTCTTTGGTTTCTCATGGAGCTGTAACAGAACTCCAACACAGAACAAGTTCCGATTACAGAACTCAAGTTCCAGTGCTAGCAGAGCATCATAGAGCAGTTGAAAAGTCGAAAAACACATTTTTTATCGATTCAAAATAATGCTAGAGGCTAGAACTCTTTGGTTTCTCATGGAGCTGTAACAGAACTCCAACATAGAACAAGTTCAGATTACAGAACTCACGTTCCAGTGCTAGCAGAGCATCATAGAGCAATTGAAAAGTCGAAAAACACATTTTTTATCGATTCAAAATAATGCTAGAGGCTAGAACTCTTTGGTTTCTCATGGGGCTGTAACAGAACTCCAACATAGAACAAGTTCCGAGTCCAGAACTCACGTTCCAGTGCTAGCAGAGCATCATAGAGCAGTTGAAAAGTCGAAAAACACAGTTGACACACACACGTGAGTTCTGGACTCGGAACTTGTTCTATGTTGGAGTTCTGTTACAGCTCCATGAGAAACCAAAGAGTTCTAGCCTCTAGCATTATTTTGAATCGATAAAAAATGTGTTTTTCGACTTTTCAACTGCTCTATGATGCTCTGCTAGCACTGGAACGTGAGTTCTGTAATCGGAACTTGTTCTGTGTTGGAGTTCTGTTACAGCTCCATGAAAAACCAAAGAGTTCTAGCCTCTACCATTATTTTGAATCGATAAAAAATGTGTTTTTCGACTTTTCAACTGCTCTATGATGCTCTGCTAACACTGGAACGTGAGTTCTGGACTCGGAACTTGTTCTATGTTGGAGTTTTGTTACAGTTCCATGAGAAACCAAAGAGTTCTAGCATCTAGCATTATTTTGAATCGATAAAAAATGTGTTTTTCGACTTTTCAACTGCTCTATGATGCTCTGCTAGCACTGGAACGTGAGTTCTGGACTCGGAACTTGTTCTATGTTGGAGTTCTGTTACAGCCCCATGAGAAACCAAAGAGTTCTAGCCTCTAGAATTATTTTGAATCGATAAAAAATGTGTTTTTCGACTTTTCAACTGCTCTATGATGCTCTGCTAGCACTGTAACGTGAGTTCTGGACTCGGAACTTGTTCTGTGTTGGAGTTCTGTTACAGCTCCATGAGAAACCAAAGAGTTCTAGCCTCTAGCATTATTTTGAATCGATAAAAAATGTGTTTTTCGACTTTTCAACTGCTCTATGATGCTCTGCTAGCACTGGAACGTGAGTTCTGGACTCGGAACTTGTTCTATGTTGGAGTTCTGTTACAGCCCCATGAGAAACCAAAGAGTTCTAGCCTCTACAATTATTTTGAATCGATAAAAAATGTGTTTTTTGACTTTTGAACTGCTCTATGATGCTCTGCTAGCACTGTAACGTGAGTTCTGGACTCGGAACTTGTTCTGTGTTGGAGTTCTGTTACAGCTCCATGAGAAACCAAAGAGTTCTAGCCTCTAGCATTATTTTGAATCGATAAAAAATGCGTTTTTCGACTTTTCAACTGCTCTATGATGCTCTGCTAGCACTGGAACGTGAGTTCTGTAATCTGAACTTGTTCTATGTTGGAGTTCTGTTACAGCTCCATGAGAAACCAAAGAGTTCTAGCCTCTAGCATTATTTTGAATCGATAAAAAAATTGTTTTTCGACTTTTCAACTGCTCTATGATGCTCTGCTAGCACTGGAACGTGAGTTCTGTAATCTGAACTTGTTCTATGTTGGAGTTCTGTTACAGCTCCATGAGAAACCAAAGAGTTCTAGCCTCTAGCATTATTTTGAATCGATAAAAAATGTGTTTTTCGACTTTTCAACTGCTCTATGATGCTCTGCTAGCACTGGAACGTGAGTTCTGTAATCGGAACTTGTTTTGTGTTGGAGTTCTGTTACGGCTCCATGAAAAACCAAAGAGTTCTAACCTCTAGCATTATTTTGAATCGATAAAAAATGTTTTTCGACTTTTCAACTGCTCTATGATGCTCTGCTAGCACTGGAACGTGAGTTCTGGACTCGGAACTTGTTCTATGTTGGAGTTCTGTTACAGCCCCATGAGAAACCAAAGAGTTCTAGCCTCTACAATTATTTTGAATCGATAAAAAATGTGTTTTTTGACTTTTCAACTGCTCTATGATGCTCTGCTAGCACTGTAACGTGAGTTCTGGACTCGGAACTTGTTCTGTGTTGGAGTTCTGTTACAGCTCCATGAGAAACCAAAGAGTTCTAGCCTCTAGCATTATTTTGAATCGATAAAAAAATTGTTTTTCGACTTTTCAACTGCTCTATGATGCTCTGCTAGCACTGGAACGTGAGTTCTGTAATCTGAACTTGTTCTATGTTGGAGTTCTGTTACAGCTCCATGAGAAACCAAAGAGTTCTAGCCTCTAGCATTATTTTGAATCGATAAAAAATGTGTTTTTCGACTTTTCAACTGCTCTATGATGCTCTGCTAGCACTGGAACGTGAGTTCTGTAATCGGAACTTGTTTTGTGTTGGAGTTCTGTTACGGCTCCATGAAAAACCAAAGAGTTCTAACCTCTAGCATTATTTTGAATCGATAAAAAATGTTTTTCGACTTTTCAACTGCTCTATGATGCTCTGCTAGCACTGGAACGTGAGTTCTGGACTCGGAACTTGTTCTATGTTGGAGTTCTGTTACAGCCCCATGAGAAACCAAAGAGTTCTAGCCTCTACAATTATTTTGAATCGATAAAAAATGTGTTTTTTGACTTTTCAACTGCTCTATGATGCTCTGCTAGCACTGTAACGTGAGTTCTGGACTCGGAACTTGTTCTGTGTTTGAGTTCTATTACAGCTCCATGAGAAACCAAAGAGTTCTAGCCTCTAGCATTATTTTGAATCGATAAAAAATTTGTTTTTCGACTTTTCAACTGCTCTATGATGCTCTGCTAGCACTGGAACGTGAGTTCTGGACTCGGAACTTGTTCTTTGTTGGAGTTCTGTTATAAATCCATAAGAAACGAAAGAGTTCTAGCCTTTGACAATGATTTGAATCGATAAAAATGTATTTTTCGACTTTTCAACCGGTTTACCGTGATCTGCTAGTACTGGAACTTGAGTTCTGGACTCGGGACAAGTTCTCCTTTGTAGTTCTACTACGGGCCAATGATAAACGAAAGAGTTCTAGCCTTTAGTAATGATTTGAATCGATAAAAATGTATTTTTCGACTTCTACGTGAAGTTGGCAGACCATTTTTTCAATCGGCATTTTTCAAGGTTAAAACGCCAGAACTATTTCTGAAAACTATCAGGAACTATAGAACTCAGCCGCATGCGACAGGAATTCGCTTTTTTTTTTGATCTGCTGCAAAATGATCTGCTACGGGAAGTTAGCAGATCATTTTGCCAATCGGATTTTTTCAAGGTTAAACGCCAGAATTATTTCTAAAAAGTATCAGGAACTGTAGAACTCAGCTGCATGCGAAGAAAACTCTCATTTATTTTTGATCTGCTGGACAATGATCTGCTAAGTTCACCACCATGGATTGGTGCTCGACAGCCGATGGGAATTCGGGCCCCACCTCCGGCGTCTGGC
Organism: Shargacucullia verbasci; assembly: GCA_947562105.1. Lineage (NCBI taxonomy): Eukaryota > Metazoa > Arthropoda > Insecta > Lepidoptera > Noctuidae > Shargacucullia > Shargacucullia verbasci. The sequence goes on along the minus strand of OX387281.1, from coordinate 10,591,868 downwards.
GCCCAAGCTGATGGGTGCAGCGGGCGCGCTTTCAACGTTGCTTCCCAACTTGGGGGGGCCCGAGCGCCGCCTGTAGGCAGTTGTACGTGGGAATCGTGCGGTCCATGGCCCTGTATGGGGCCCCTGTGTGGGCGATGGACATGACGGCCGGCACTCTCGCCATTCTGCGCAAACCGCAGAGGGCGATGGCCGTCAGAGTCGTCCGCGGGTATCGCGGGTATCGATCGATATTCGATTTCATCGATTTCCTACGAGGCGGCTTGCGTCCTGGCCGGATCCCCGCCCTGGCCGGATCCCCGCCCTGGGACCTAGAGGCGAAAGTACTCGCGTCATTATATCGATGGCGCGAGGAAGAGCGGGCACGGGGCTCGAGGCCGGTGCAGTGGCAGATCGCGCTGCGCCGAGAGGAGCTCCGTCAGGTCTTGGTGGCGGAATGGCGGCAAAGGCTTCTGCGCTCTACCGCCGGCCTCGCTACCGTCGAGGCGATCCGGCCAGTACTCGACGACTGGCTCGGGAGAAGGCACGGCTCCCTGTCGTTTAGGGTGACGCAGGTGCTGTCGGGGCACGGCTGCTTCGGCAAGTACCTGTGCCGCATAGACAGGGAGCCGGACGCTCGGTGCCACCACTGCGTCCATTGCGGGGAGGACACGGCGCAACACACGCTCGCCGAGTGTGTAGCTTGGGAGGAACAGCGCCGTGTCCTCACAAATGAAGTAGGAGGCGATCTGTCGCTGCCGGCCGTAGTGCGGAGGATGGTCGGTAGCGCAGAGTCGTGGGACGCGGTGGTGTCCTTCTGCGAGGACGTGATGTCGCAGAAGGAAACTGCGGAACGGGACAGGGAGATCTCGACTCCCTTCCCCGGCCGCAGAAGGCGCGCCGGGCGCAGGAGAAGGGCGGAAAACGCCCTTTTCCGGCCCCCATGAATGGGTCCAGGGGCGAGGGACTTGGGGAAGTCCCCGCCCCCTATTCGATGGACCCGAGGCGGAGGCGCGCGAGGGTGTCGGCGTGCGCCTCTGAGGCGATGCACGGGGTAGTTGAACACCTCACTACCCCGTGCGGGAGACGAGGCCCGGGCAGACCGGGCCAGCAATAGTGTGGGGCTGCGGAAGAATTTGGATTCCCGCAGACGCGCGCACGTGCGAGGAGACACCGGGGTGGTTTTAACCGGTAAGAGTCCGGCACGCCCCTCCGCCTTTCCCCAGGCGGAGGTAGTCCATGAGGATTTCCCCCGTAAAAAAAAAAAAAAAAGGGCCGCTATGGTGCGTGGTGGCAGGTGGCGCAGTGCGGCATTCGTGATTTTGTCCGCACCGGGGGCCTTTCTGGGCTTCGTGCGTTTGATGGCCTCTCTCACCTGGCCCGGGGAGACGAACATCGGGTCTTCCTCGGGAGCTATCGGCGTGGAGAAGTACTCTCCAAGGTGTTGCTCGACTGCTGCGGTGTGTGCGGCGTCGTCCGACGGGTTGGGCGCGAACTAGGGTGCTCTGTATGCAGGCAGTGAGGTCGTCGGTCAGCTCATCCACCTCAGCGGCCGAGGCGACCGGCCGAGTAGGAGTTGTGGCCTCCATCCTTTTGGTGAACACATCCCAGTCTATGTTGGACGTGGCGCTTGACGAGCGAGTCGGGTGGTGGTGGCTTCCAGGACGACGAGCACGGGCTGGTGGTCCTACTGCAGCTCGTCGTCCAGCACGTGCTGCGTGATCTGGCAGTGTAGGCCCCTGTGCACGACGATATCCAGCACGTCGGGCGGGTGGGCGGCTCGATCCGGGTAATGGGTGGGATTCTCGGGGCCGGATACGTCGTAACCGTGGGCCTCCGCGGCGGGAAAGAGTCGGTTGCCCGCTACGTTTGCGACGCTTGAGTTCCACGCTGGGTGTTCGGTGTTTAGGTCGCCGGCGATGATGGTAGGGTGTGGCGAGTCCAGTAGTGTGTGTATATCGGTGGGCTCCAGGCGATCGCTGGGAGCCTTGTAGGCCGAATATACGCACAAGTGGTCGCCTGAGACATGTAGCTGAACACCCAGTGCGTAGGTGGTCTACAGGTTGGTGGTGGGCAGCTCCTGGTGGATGACTCTCCGCTTAACGATGGCCACCAGACCGCGGTAGTTGATGTGGAGGGCCGACTGCTGGTCTTTCCTGTAAACGAGGAAACCCGGGAATTTAATTTTATCTGCAGGTCCCAGGTGCGTCTCGCTTGTCAGCGCCACGTCTATGTCCTGTTCCTGCAGTAGGGGTCGGAGGAGGGCGGACTTGGCTTTGAGGCCGCGGGCGTTTCAGTGATCTATTCTCAACGGCCTAGCCATTTGTGTTATAACTGAAATGCATAAGTGCCGCTAGGCCGTTGAGTACCACGCGTATCGGGTCCTCTCTCCTACGTAGGGCGATGAGTACGTCCTGCAGGACCCGAATCGCGACCTCGATTAGCACGTCTTGTGCATTTTGGTTTACTGCGCCTGCCGGTAGAGGCGCGGAGGTCGCCGGTTTGTGTGCCGCCGTCCGTATTTGCCGCTGGGCTCCTAGTTGACCGGGCGCAAATGTTGTTGTTGTTGCTTCTGCAGGGCCCCCCAGCGGCGTGGTGCGATGGTTGACCTCATTTACTGTGGAGGGCGGGGCCCGGGCGGCGGGGCGACCTGTTGCGCCGCTCGCTACGCTTGTCGGGCGCGCAAGGCCGCCTATGCTCTGTCTCTGTCCCCCCGTTGCGGTGGTCGAGGGGAGACGTGGCTTAGCCGATACGTCGCCGCTTGCCAGTTGTTCACTTTCTACGGCGCTCTCGGCGGCGACGTTAGTCGTCTCTGTGGCTTTATTCGTGTTGGTCTTTTGGTTTCTTTTGCCGCGCCTCCTCTTCCTCCGACCCTGGGTGGTGAAGGAGGTGGCCGCTCCGTGCGCGGTGGGCCCATTTGCGGCCGCCATCAGCGTCGCGGACTCGACCTCTTCGAGTGGCGTGGGGTTGAGCTGCTGTTGAGATTGCGGGTGGCTGCGGTGATTTTTGTTGACGCGCCTCTCCTCGCTGATGGCAACCGTGCCCGCTCGCTTGTTGCGTACCTCCTTACGCAACACGGGGCAGTTGATGTAGTTCGCCGGATGTGCGCCACCGCAGTTCTTGCAGGTGGCGGGCTCCTCTCTTGGGCGTGGGCAGTCTGCGGCGCGGTGTTCGCGGCGCGGGGTGAGATCTGGGGTTTTCTTTAAGACCGCATGAAATATGCAGCCCGGTCGCCCCTGTCTAGCCTTTATTTGGCGGACCTACTCGGGCTCATACCCCAGCGCACGGAGCTCCTCGCTGATATCGTCGGGCTCGGTATCGTTGGGCAGCCCTCTAGGCCTTTAAGCTTAAGCTTTTCTTTGCTGGTAGGGAGAACCACACCACGTTCTCCTGCTTCTCCAGCTCCGTTAAGTACCGCTGTGTGATGCGGTACTCGTCCTCTGATTGAGGGGTGAAACGCATCCCGTTTCCATAGGGGCGGGCGTTGGGAGCGCGGCCGAGCTTGGCATTTAGGGCTTTAAAGTGGCGCGCCCAGGACGGCAGCTTTTCAACTACCAGCGGCGGGTAGCGTAGCTTCTTTGTTTTTGCGCTTTCTTCCGTTTTGTTGCCGCTGCTGGAGGTGGCAGGACGGGCGAGGGCTGCAGAGCCGGTGGACGTCCTGGGTGGGGTGCGGGCCGTAGAGCCGGTGGGCGTCCTGGGTGGGGTGCGGACCGCCTGCGCAAACGATGCGCGGGGGGGCGGCGCGTCCACGCAGGGCCGTTCGGCCTCTTCTTCGGCTCGTCACCGGGGCTGCGTTGGCGCCTTTGGGCGGCACGCGGGGGATCGGCGAGCACCAGGATAGTGTCGAAGGAATTGGCACTTCACTTACCTGCATCGGTGACAGTTGCATGTTGGGCATGGAGCCGGTGTTGACCAGCCCCGGTGACGGTCTCGTGCGCGGCAGCGCGGTCCTTGGCGCGCTGCCGGTGCTTGATGCGGTGGACGCGACCGACGAGTTCGACCCTGCCAGCGATGAGTACGTCGACAGCGACACCGGCGATGCTGGGGCCGAACCGCGGGGGTGTGGCGGTGACGTATCGCGATTGGCCTGGGCACGACAGATCGGCTCGATGTACGCGTCACAAGTGCACAGTCCTTCGCGGCGGCACTTGGCGGCGCGCTCGACGTCGGCGTACGTGCCAACGGAGCTCCACGGGGTGCGGCGCGGGAGGCGGGCGCGGGCGCGGACGCGGGCGCGGGAGGTCGTGCGGATGACGGGCGACGCGATGGAGGTCCCGAGGACTCCATGGGCGCCGGGCGGAACGCGGGCGGGCGGACCGCCGTCGCGGGCGTTCTAGACGCCGGTGCACTCGCGGACGCGGGGGTCGCTACCTGCGGGGTGGCGGCGGCGCAGAGCGCGGGCGCAGAGTCGGTCTCGCACGGTCGACGGGGCGCACTGTCACTGGCCGAGTGACATTCTGCCGCTCGGAGGTCCGGGTAGGACGCGCGGGGCGTCTTGCGATGGTAGATTTTGTTGCTGCTGCTGTTATTGCTGCTGCTGCTGCTGCTGCGGCTGGTGGTGGTGGAAGCCCTTATAAGGGCCGTTTGGGTCGATGCCCGGGTCCCCGGGGGGGCTACGGGCCGACATCCCGGTGGGGCGTGGCCTTCCGCGACCGCGACGACGCACAGGGGGGCTTTGTATGTGCGTGCGGAAAATATTGTTTATTTATTTGATACGTAACCTAATGTCTATTTTTTCTTAATATTTTTTTATGTTAATGAATATTCTTGCAGTATAATGTTAATATGTACATATGTACTAAACCTATTTTTAGATATTTACACCAAGGTTTCAAAGTAATAAAATTCGTACAATGGTTTTTCTTACGATATATATTAAATTAACTATATTTACATAACATAGCATAACATAGCATCACGCCTGTATTCCCCGAAGGGTTAGGCAGAGGTGTACTATTGTACCACTACTAACTATACTACTAACTTTGACGACACGGTTGGCGCAGTGGTTGAGAGATCGACTGCTGTGCTACGTGTCGCGGGTTCGATTCCCGCACGGAACAAATATTTGTATGATCTACAGATATTTGTTTCGGGTCTGGGTCTTCGTGTATGTGAATACACACCATGCCTCGGAAAGCACGTAAAGCCGTTGGTCCTGCGCCTGATCTTACTCCGGTCGTGTCGGATTGCCGTCCCATCGGACTATGAGAGTCTTTAAGGAATAGAGAGAGCACCTGTGTTTGTGCACACACTTGTGCTCTATAATAATATCTCCTGCGTAGTTGGCTAATCTCCGGTGAGATTGGCCGCCGTGACCGAAATCGGTCAGGAGGACATTATTATTATTATACTACTAACTATATTTTTCTTCTCTTATACCTTTAGCTAACACAAGAATAGCTCTCAGACACATCTATGTCTTGTGGATAGCACTCATTTTTGTTCGCTCGAACTTTGTCGTAGGTAGGGAAAATGTCACAACCCGTCTCTTTCACAACCTTCCTTATAAGTTCGTATTGGTGTTTCGATAATGCGGCATCTAGCATTAATGCTTTTTCTGGTTTTAACGGAACGATTTCTTAAATTTTTCTGCAACTGTGATTATTAAGTCCTCTGGATTGTCTTCACACAATTTCTTCACTTTATAGCGTCTTATGCGAGAAAAACATTCCTCAAATGGCTTCTCTGGTCGTCCACTTAGTATGTAATACTTTATACCCACAAGACGCCTGATATTTTATGAAGGCGCATTTACTTCAAAACTCCAATATTGACTTCTGTTTAGTTACCTTTGTATGGCACTAGATGGCGTGAGTAGTCTAAAAAATTCGTAACTATTTACAATTAATTGTCAATGATGTCATCATTTTGGTATTCGACTCATTGTTAATGTTTTCACATATTTTAATATATTCATTAATATGCTTTTCCCTTATTTTAGACTATTTAAATGGTTAACAAAATAATTTTTACATTAAAACAATAAACAGGATTATATGCGTTATTATCGTAAAACTAAACGTAATGTTTTTATAGAATCTGTATTTTTCTAGTTCGTCATCAGAGATGTGTAATTTCATTATGTCATCCGATTATTTATCAAGTCGATATCAAATCGTTTAATTTCATAGTTTATATCAAAACAGTGTTTGTAATACCTGTTGAATACATAAAATTATGACATATTGTTGTGATATTTTGGTGTCAACGAACTTTCAGTTGTCAAAACATTGTCATACGATTGATTTCGTAAACATTGTTAATAACTATTGATCCATTACCTGGATCGATATTAAATCGATTTTCGATTAGGATCGTACTTGTTCACCCTAGTTGGTGCAACGTAGGTCGCGCTCTCTTTTGTTCCGGCTCCCTTGGAAGAAGGTCGAGGTCCCGGATAGAGATGTGTAGGTCCGAGGATATTTCGGAGTCGGGTCCGGATGTACATCCAGCTCTAAAGATCTACATCCAGGTCCCGTGTCCGTCGGACCCATATGGGTCCGGCAGCCCAACCAAACCATGTCCAGCGGATGGCGGAGTGCGAGAATGGAATGCAAACGTCTTGATACCGATAGTTTGGATTCCTTATTTATTTATGTACACACCACAAAAACATGATGATATAAATGTAAAAATGAAACATGAGAACAAAGGAACTATTTACGTATTTCTTAAGAAATTTAATTCCTTAATCAGTGTTTTTGATTATTGTTTCATTTTAATTAATTAATTATAATAATATAGGAAAATATAATAATATTATTATTTACGATTAATATTTATTAAAATTAATATGGCACGAAATCAGTCTTAATTTATAAGTAGGTACTTACTAAGTACGTACAATTATAGTTTAAAAGGGACCGTTATCATAAATAATATTACGCTTAGAGCGAGCTGCGCGCCACAGTTCAAAACGTCCAATCAGCTCGCGTTCCGTTCCCCCGTACGTCTCACTCCAACCCGCCGTCCCCGGTCCGCTATTCTCGATTCAGTTCCGTTGTTACCGCTCCGGTCTGTACGGTACCACAGATAATGTAATTCTACTATACTACTGTCAACTGTGACTACACTGGTACTGGCGGATGGGTGTCTCGAATTCGGTTGGATGTACATCCATCTTTAAAACGAGTGATGCGGGTCCGGGATTCGTATCCATCCGGACCTACACATCTCTAGTCCCGGAATGAATTAGCGTGTCATCGACATTTCCATAATGTGAGACCATCCGTTTCCCATTGGATATAGTCAATACGGCAATGGCGTAAAGCCAAAGCACACGTACATTGGCCATTTAGGCAATGTTTTTGTTTAAATAAAGTTTTGCTTCACCCACCGACAACGTGGTAAGTCTCCATTTTGTTCCTTTTTCAAAGTGTACATGGTGTAAATCTTGTTGTGAAACAATTCGTGTTAATAACTAGGACCTTTCTTTGTTCTAGGGTTTTAATGTATGGCTGGAAAACCTCCATGCCACTAATTTTAATGTATGGCTGGAAAATCTCCAGACCACTACCTTTTTCATATATGGCTGTGCCATCATTATTTAGTATATGGCTGGGTAACCTCCATGCCAATACTTCATTGATATAAGGCTGGATAATCTCCATGCTGTGTTAAGAAATCTTGTTTCATCTACCAAGTATGAGCAAGTCGGATCAAGCTGCAGTATTTATATGATGGATTGATCTCTGTATGAGAGCGAGTGTGGGTTTATGAAGTGACTTCACATCTCTATTTCACATTGTGACATTCTCTATTATTTAACTTGTTGGCGTTGTATCTGGTAAAGTACTATTATATTATTTAAAGTAAGCATTAGCATTATAAGATTAAATTCTTAATGTTCCCTGCTAATATTGTATATGTAGCAGTGTGTGTTACGTTAGATATATTTTATTTTCAGGTACCCACTGTTATTATTTTATCATAGTTAAGAGTTTAATTCTCTCATCAATTTAAAGTTTGTCAACTGTTTTTTTTCTATTCCTTAAGTGTTAGTACAATATAATAAACTATTATTAATGTTCATCCTGTTTTAATTATTGATCCTAAGCTTTAGATCTTGTCCATTGCGTTTGAGAGCATTAGTTATGGCGCCCTCCTTTTATTTTATTTACTTTAGATATTTTTTTATTTTTAACTAATCTCCTCCAGGGTAGAATCAAGTAACTCACACCCTCAGTCTCATTGCAAAATAGCCGAAGATGCATTAACACGCAATGATTACAAGTAGTCATGACCTTTTGGAAGGTCCCGTTGAATCATTGTCGTCGTTATCACTAACAGAAGCAGCACTTGCAGGAATTGTAAGGCTTAGAGCCAACCATTCCTGATTATTGGTAAGAAAGCGGCTTTTGCCACTTTTGAGTAAACCTTGAATTTTTTTTTTAGTTCTGTTTTGAGGTTCTCAAGAGCACTTCCGGTTACGTTAGGATATTTACATTTTAAAGCTTCAATGCACTTCTCCGGGTCTCTATTGTAAGACAACGCGATTTCGGCTATTTCCGAATATAAAAATGTTAAAGTTGACATGGTTTGTTGTTGGTTGATCAGGTTGACGAAGGTAAATGACAAAATATATAATTTCTATCCAATTTATAGGTCCTAGGTCTAACATAAGATAATTGTTAATTGAGGGTAGTAATTAGCTAATTGAATTTCTTTTTTAATTAAGTAATTACCTAAAATATAGATTTCTTAGTATTGAAATAATATGGAATGATTAAATAAATGACTTCTAATGAATTTAGATAGCAATCGTCACATTAGATAATGATTTAATAGCTCATTTTCAATACCACTAATTTTTGTCAGTCTTACTCTAGGCTAGTTAATGTTAGCTTTATCATCAAGGGGCAGATGGTGGCAGTTGAATTTGTTGTGTTTACTTGTTTGTGAGGGTTGTCCCTATAATACTATGTATAATTCAGCCGGTAGCAGCCGGTAGATCGATACTTATGGGCTTAGAATGACAGAAAAAGAGAAAAAAAATAGCTTAGGGATATAATAAATAGAATTAAATATAAAATCAGAATATAATCGTGTAACAATACTGGTTTTATATTAACAAAGGTATGACATTTTATAATAAACATCGAAATCAATTCAAAAATACACGAGTGTTGAGTATATCATGTTCAAAATAGTACTAAAACTTGCTTAAAAAGAACGCGTTCGGTTTAGTGTTACTTTGTGTACAATTTATTCAGTACCAAAAACAGTTATATGTTTTATCCTTGTTGTTATACGTTTCCACAGGTGTCTTTTTTTTTAAATAAAATATAAACTTCCTTATAGAGAACTACTAAAAAATTAACTTTTTTCCGCCCGCAACCCACCGTGCGACGTGTAGAACACGTCGAGCGGCGACGGTGGCGGCGGTCCCACTGTGCTTACGCCGGCGTTTGCAAGCGAGCTACGACGTAAACACGAGTGGTGCGCGTTGGCGGTCCCCTAGGTTTCTTCAGAGTGTGTCCGTTGAGCTCTTGATGAAACTGTAGACCATGTAGCACTCCCCTGCCCGACGAATGGTAGCGTCGGCCTTTTATAGTAGTTGCAAAACAAATTGCGTGGTAGGGGAATCGAATGAAGCAGGCGCCGTCAAGTATATAATTTCATGAAAAAAAAAAACCTTCTCTATGCCTTGGGACAACCTACTGCGTGCCTGTGAACAGAAACAAGATGCTGTGGGTGTGTTCTGTGACCTTTCTACGGCGTTTGACAGCGTGGACACACACATCACACACACGCGTGGACACACTCATCCTGAAACTTAACTACTAAGGATGGATGGATGGGTGGAAGCCACCCTTTGATCGGATAACGTCACTTCTGCTGAAAATGGGAGTACCACAAGGATCCATTTCGGGCCCTTTTCTGTTGCTTGTTTATATTAATGATCTTCCACACATGATCACACATGATCCTTACAATCCTTATCCTTAGATAAGGACTGTAAGGTTTATAATTTTAATAAAACATTTTAATATTCTGCAAACGAATGATAATATTTAGAATCGATATGAGGAATCGACATATTGACACTCGGCGAGCAAGGGCATTCTTGTTTGACAATCGCACGGGACGGACGTCGGTTGATGTGAATATTTTTTGTGTAGTGTTGCAATCAATAATTGACAAGGATTGTGACCGAAGTTTTACAACAAATCAGAAGTGGTATGTACATGCTCACATTTATAAAATATAATTAGTTAATTTTAGAGGAACTATGCTAAACGATTTCCGGTATATGATTAAAAACTCGGACTGACCATTAGGCAATTGCAAGGTGATGTCAAGAAATAAGGGTAACGGTTTATTTAAAGAGAATTTCTAATCACACTTACATTAAAATAGGAAACGCTTTAGACTGCAATTCTTTTCATCGAATACGCATTAATACCCACACAAAAAAAAAAGTTAGAGCGGTTGTGCCTGTTTGATTTACATTTATTATTTACTAGCTTCCGCGCGCGGCTTCGCCCGCGTGATTTACGAACCCGAAAATTTTTCCGGGATAAAAAGTAGCCTATGTGCTATTCCAGACTATAATCTATCTCTGTACCAAATTTCATCCAGATCCGTTCAGCTGTTCTGGCGTGAAGAGTAACGAAGACCCATCCATCCATCCTCACAAACTTTCGCATTTATAATATTAAAATAATTAATAATTCATAAAATATAAAATAAAAGTAGGAAGTAGGATAGGATATCTAATTAATTTACTCATGAGGACATCTTGAGGTACACTAATTTACGTTTAATTCTGTGTTTATATTTGTTTGCGAATAACTAACTATGCAACTTTTCATCGATGTTAAGGTAGGTTAACATCTCATCGGCCGCGAGGCCACGGCAAATTGCCACCATTGTGGAGGAGGCGACCAGTGTAACGGTTAGGGCCGCACAGGTAGGTGTGCGGACCGTTAGCGGGAGAGGTAGGCTAGTAGTGGTAGTAAATTAAGCACAGGTAGTTTATAGAAGAGTTTATTTAGTACTTCCGGCTAGGTCGTGGGTTGGCGTAGGCACTAGTATTGGGTTTTCGCCCCAGGGTAGAAGTAATAGGGTAGAGAGGTACCGTCCCTTAGGGTCCACCAGGTAGGGCGACGCTCCGCTACTCTTCCCTGGCTGCCGGTAGCTGGCAGCCACTACAGGGTCCGCTTGGGTATCAACCAGCCGTAGTACCGATACCGTAGCCGTAGGTTGGAAGCGCAGTAGGAAGGCGTGGCTTGGACCCGTAGATTGGCAGCGCAGATTAGAAGCGTAGACGGGAACCGTATGTTAGTAGCGTGGACTGGAACCGTAGTTAGAACCGTAGACTGAAACGTTCACTTGAACCGTAGACTGCAAGCGCTGACTTGAGCCGTAGACTGAAGGCGCTGACTTGAACCGTAGACTGAAGGCGCTGACTTGAACCCTGGAAGCGTGCAGAAGGGTGCGCAGGTTAGCGGTGCAGATCATGCAGCCCGCATGCGATGTGGAAGCTCCCCTAGTGGACCCCGAGCGGTGCAGAGGCAGGGAAAAGGAAAGCTCACACATCGCAGCGGTTTACAAGGCAGAGAGGGTGCAATTATAGTGTAGCACAATGACAGATGCGGTTATGGTGCTAAGCCTAAATCTAGCTGAGTGCAGATCGCAATCACATCACAATGATATTGCCGGAGGGCAGTAAATAGCTGAAGGCACATAGTACATTAGGTTTAAAGCTTATTGAGAGCACATGAAGTAGCCCTTGTGCGTGGAATAACCTAAGACCGCGTGGTCGGTCGAGGTCAACTATACATAATCTCACAATCACGGCGTATTTCGACTAAATCAGTTATCCAGCACACAGCACACACTTAGTTTAATAATTAAATGCAGAACTCACCCAAGATCGGGGTATATTTCCTCTAAACAGAATTAATTACGGAGCAGCCGTCACTCGGTAGCAGCGGTCAGGAGAAAAAGGCGGAGTCCAAACGTCAAACTAGGGATGTGAACTTTTGTGAGTGATGTACAAAACTTACTATTTCGTCTATGATCACTTAGTAGATTGACCATAGACGGAACGCAACGTTACAGTACCCCCTCTTCAGAGAGAGGATTTTGCCTGATAAAATCCGCTAGAACTACCTGACTACCAGCCACCTGAGACTCTGCCTGCTCATCTCTGGTCATAACACAAAGAACATCACACCAGTGAGTGAGCTAGTATGCCTAGGTTACTCTTAACAAGTAAAGAAATACATAGGGTAGAATAGATGCAAATCTCCTGTATAAGTGTAATAGTTAAGTATTATGTGTTATAGTGTAACCTTGAGTGGGTGAGTTAGCAGTTTAGAAAAAAACAATTAAAATTGCATGCAAAAGTTAATCTCAATTAAAAATTAAATTTCATTAATAGGATAATGTAGTTAATTATCAAGCAACATGCCTAAACTTGTTACCTATTTAGAATTGTATGTTACATTTGTAATAGAATGTAAGAATATTAAGAGGATTATAACAAAAGACAATCACAAAGTTTAAGGGTAGTTGTCCTAGTGACCTGCTCTGCAATAAAAATAGACATCCCTTAGGATCAACAGCATTCCCTAAGACAACGCCGGTAGCAAGACCTACATAGTTGTTACCTAGTCAGTTTGGTGCGGCGCCTAATAATAGGGACCGTCTTTTTTAAACGTTTCTTTTTAGTAAAAGAAACAACACTTAAACATAACAAAGTTCTAAGGGTAGTCACCATAGGGACCTACTCAGCAATAGAAAAAGACACCCCTTTGGGGCCCACAGTATTCCCCATGGCAATGCCAACAAAATATTATAGACTACCTATGTAGATGTCAGATACAACAGTGGGTAGACACAGATCATCAGGATACTCAAACTCTATAGTTAAGCTCAGTAAGCAGTTGTAGAACTACCTAAATGTCAGATTCACCAGTGGGTAGACACTGATCATCGAGATACTCAAACTCTATAGTTAAGCTCAGTAAGCAGTTGTAGAACCACCTAAATGTCAGATTCAACAGTGGGTAGACACTGATCATCAAGACACTAAAGCCCTATAGTCAAGTTCAGTTAGTTCAAGTAATTGTGCAGAGAATCAACAAGTTAGCTATAGCAAGGTATAATTAAATTAGGTAATAGACTGTTAGGAACTACATAGCAAGACCATAACTCAGTCTATTGTATAGTCCAGGGTGCAGAATGACCACTCACACCATCTGTGTGTGATGGTTGTAGTCCCTTGGCATCGTTGCACCATAATTGTGGGCAACACTAGCTAGGTAGGCCTATGGGATGGGTAGCTTCCCTCAAGTGTATAAAGGTAATTGGGTGAGATCCCCTTTTAACAATGATAATAGTATAATTAGACTAAGAAAACAAGATCTTATAGAGAATTATTAGGCAAACTAGAAGACAAATTAGTACACATAAAAAAAAATTACCGCTAGGATGTTGAGCAGAGTGAAAACCCACTTAAAGTGTACCCACTACTAGCCTGGGCGCCACTGTAACGGTTTGCATCGCAGTACGCCCCACGTTAACGGCGCCACTGTAGCGGTTTAGAGTCGAGGGGTACTATTGGCACTTGTGTAGACACTAGTATCGGGGGTACAGTTGGCACTAGTTTTGGGTTTTCGCCCCAGGGTAGAAGTAATAGGGTAGAGAGGTACCGTCCCTTAGGGTCCACCAGGTAGGGCGACGCTCCGCTACTCTTCCCTGGCTGCCGGTAGCTGGCAGCCACTACAGGGTCCGCTTGGGTATCAACCAGCCGTAGTTCCGATACCGTAGCCGTAGGTTGGAAGTGCAGTAGGAAGGCGTGGCTTGGACCCGTAGATTGGCAGCGCAGATTAGAAGCGTAGACGGGAACCGTATGTTAGTAGCGTGGACTGGAACCGTAGTTAGAACCGTAGACTGAAACGTTCACTTGAACCGTAGACTGCAAGCGCTGACTTGAGCCGTAGACTGAAGGCGCTGACTTGAACCCTGGAAGCGTGCAGAAGGGTGCGCAGGTTAGCGGTGCAGATCATGCAGCCCGCATGCGATGTGGAAGCTCCCCTAGTGGACCCCGAGCGGTGCAGAGGCAGGGAAAAGGAAAGCTCACACATCGCAGCGGTTTACAAGGCAGAGAGGGTGCAATTATAGTGTAGCACAATGACAGATGCGGTTATGGTGCTAAGCCTAAATCTAGCTGAGTGCAGATCGCAATCACATCACAATGATATTGCCGGAGGGCAGTAAATAGCTGAAGGCACATAGTACATTAGGTTTAAAGCTTATTGAGAGCACATGAAGTAGCCCTTGTGCGTGGAATAACCTAAGACCGCGTGGTCGGTCGAGGTCAACTATACATAATCTCACAATCACGGCGTATTTCGACTAAATCAGTTATCCAGCACACAGCACACACTTAGTTTAACAATTAAATGCAGAACTCACCCAAGATCGGGGTATATTTCCTCTAAACAGAATTAATTACGGAGCAGCCGTCACTCGGTAGCAGCGGTCAGGAGAAAAAGGCGGAGTCCAAACGTCAAACTAGGGATGTGAACTTTTGTGAGTGATGTACAAAACTTACTATTTCGTCTATGATCACTTAGTAGATTGACCATAGACGGAACGCAACGTTACACCAGGATACTGCACAGCACACGCTCGAGGCGTGCCCTGCGTGGGCCGCGGAGCGGCAGATTCTGGTCGACCAGATCGGGCAAGATCTCTCTCTGCCAGCCATAGTATCGGCTATGCTGGCAGAATCGGAAAACTGGAGGGCAGTGGTCTCCTTCTGTGAAGCAGTCATGGTCCAGAAGGAGGCCGCTGAGCGGGATCGGGAGAGGGCCGATCCCGCTCGACGTAGGAGGAGGCGCCGGGGAGCAACCGCCCCGGCGCGCAACACGCCGCAACCCCCCGCCTAACACACCTTGGCGGGGGGCCTTAGGGGTCGCGAGCGCGCAGAGTGGGGACTCTGCGCGTACTCACTTAGCGACCCCCGAGAAGACGGCGACACGGTGTGGTCCGTGTCGCCGTGCACAAAGCACCAGCGAGGGTAACGGGGGGACCTCTTTACAGTCTCCCCCGGGACGTGCCGATCGGCATGACACCGTGGTGGGCTTCGGTGCGGTCTTCTAAGAGTTCCCGAGGCCCGCCATATGGTGTCGAGGCGGACCACCGTGGTGAGTTTAGCCGGTAGGAGTCCGGCACACCCCTCCGCCCCCCCCAGACGGAGGATAGCCCATGATGGGTTCTCACCACGCAAATCAAAAAAAAAAAAACTTTTTTAACATCGTTAACATCTCATTATTGAGTTAACACATTTTGATAAGACGACCGACGAATTTCAAGGGCCAACGTAATTTTTTTTAAATTTCTATTTAAACATGCAGTGCTGTCACCTGGGCTTACAATGGGGACGCTTTAAAAATATATATATAAATATTTTGCTACAAGTCGCATCGTTTTGAGCATTCTTCAGATTTTACGCATTATTATGAACAAATTTAAACCGTATGTTTTGTTTTCGAGTTATAGATAATGGAACAAAACGGGAACGGTGTATGCCGCCGTTTGGAGACACCTAAGCGCACCGCATCGAGACGTGATGGTGATGCAGGCAGGCGTAGTCGGAGTCGCTTACGTAGCAAAACGCAGCTAGCACGCAGAAGCCGCATGCGCTAATGTAGCCGCAGCTCATCTCGTCACAGTAGGGGGAGCATTCGGGAGAAAGAACGTGATTTGGAGCGAGAACGAGATAGAGTCAGGTGCCTGGAAGAGGAAATTGACCGAGAGCGGAGCCGATTGCGATCCAATTTGAGACCACGTTGTCATTCACGACGTGTCGTAAACACCAACAGTGCCGCATCGACACAGCAAGTAGCACAGTAGCCCTGTCGAGCGTACGACCGACTGAAGCATGCTATGGCAACTTAGAACAAACCCCTTTTTAAATCAAAATAGCGCCATCTAAACGTCAGATACACTAAAAAAAATCGAGAAAATGTTAAGTGTTGCAATACTAAAATATATTATTTCTATGCTGGAAATTTACGCTAAAAGAAATTATATCAACATTTTTTTAAATTATTGATTCTAATATAGCTACATCAGAAATTAAAAGCATTTATTTCTTATAGCTTATGAATATGCTCAGTTGCTTAAAAATAAAGAATTCGTTGATTAATTCCGATGCCTTTTCAAAGTTTGATAAGGTTCTAATTTCGTAATAGCAACACTAAATCACTTAATTGCAAATGGCTGCGCGCGAGTGTTTTCTACTCGTGTCGGTTTTGTTTTGCTATTATGTTTTGCCTTAATTGTTTCGCATGTACATCCACGTTGAGTGTATTATTTATTTAGGATGTCCTGAATTTTCCTCTAGTTAAAGCAAAGAATTTGTTACATTATTTACTGTGTCTTATTAATAGTGATGTGTTATTTTATCTGCACAAACATTCTTAAGTTACATAAATAATTATACTTTGAGATGCATTAATTTGCATTATTAATGAGATGTGTAACAAATTTTCTTGCTTAAGCGCCATAAGAAAAATAAAATGATATAATCATACATCATAATTATAAAGATAGCAATTCCTACGTAAATATAGTATTCTATAGTCGTATAGCTTTAGCTACGTAAATGTAGCATTCTATAGATAGCTGTATACCTACGTATAGCTATATGTCATGGAGAAGTTTACCCTATCTGGCGGCCAGAGAGCGCCACTCCTTTAAGCATTGATAATACTCGAGTTGCCAGTCTATTTCCAGTATACTATTGTAGTCTTTGGACTGAAGCGGAGTCGCCACTGTGAACAGGATGACAAGGTACCGGATGCCCCTAATCGTTCATTTAAAACGCCAGCAAGTCCAGCTTTTCCTGCTAAGGATGTAGCCGATATTTTGAACCCAATAAGCCATCTCAACCATCAGCAGCAGCACACGGTTCAAATAATTTGAATCACAAAAATGAATTACCCAATTTTGACCCCTCGTCTAATAATCAAAGAATTGATATTTGGCTACGAAAAGTGTGCTACTTTTTATGGGTGGGACGATAAAACCAGTCCATTTTGCGATGCAAAAGCTCCAGGGATTGGCCAAAACCTGTGAGCTTAGCCAAGTTGACTATCAATAATCGCTATCGCTTTAGAAAACTCAGCAAATGTATGGGACTTACATATCGTCATCGTTATGTCACGTAGTTAGAGCAAACGAATTTTCAAATCGTAGCCAAGTTTACAAGATATCCGTTCGTTCAAACAAATAGAATAGAACGTTGTCGATTCTACAACGTTGATCACGATAACTCATACAAATGGTGAGAAATATGTTGCGGATTACTTATTGGGTTAAATAAAATTAAACAGCATGTAGTTCTAACGACGTATATTGCGGAATGGATGGAGTGACAGAAATATCAACCTACCTACTACTTATTGATTAATTCCTTAGTACTAATTTACCAATACCTTACACCTCCACCCTTAAATTAACACATTACATTTCTATCATACATAATACCATATACTTATTTTATACTTAATTAATAATATATATCGGCGCAAATACTTATTATTCGTCTAACTAATTATAAAGAACGGCTAAAATTACGTAATTATTGTTATTTTTAACGTTCAGTTTGATTTAAGTAATAAAATAAGGAGTTATTTCTTGTTTTGCAAAACTTTGTAAACAACAGCTTCGTGGTTGCACGTGCGCGCTTGATGTCGTCACGATAATGAGTCATGATTGTTATAAATAGAGGCGACCGAACGAATTAAGATTGATTATTACTCAAGCCGTCGTACTGTTCGGACACCTGAGTGTTGTCAAATAAATCAGTAAAAACCTTACTTTGAGTTTCACTGTGACCATGGACAAACATCCCCAAATGGATAACCAGTTTGAGGAAATAGGTGACGTCAGCACTGATGACGTCACTATTTTAAAAAATAACACTGCTCGGGCCTTCTTCGTCATATACAATTAATCAACCTGAAACCTTATGACAGGCTTGCGGGCCCTCGTGGGACGTTACACGGGCGGTGAAGATCTATAATCGGTTTTAGCCTGTGTGCTAAGCGGTGACATGGATCGGGGAGGTGTACTAAAAACATCAACCGGTTCCTGGGCTCCGTCGTGCTCACTCTTGTCTGTACCTAATTCCCCTTGCATTTCATCCTGTTCCTTAGTAGCTGTGCTAGACTCAACAGTTGGGACATCTCTCGAATAATTTCCCTGAAGGGTACCTGTTTCCAAACCCGCGTCAAAGTCTGGACAGGGAATATCCGACAAGCGTGACCTACGACGAACCTGATCTACGTGCCTGGTATGTTGTCGACCATTACCTTCATTGACACAAATACGACGTGTCCCCTCAGTATGGACTACTGTGCCCTTTTCCCACTTTTGTTGACCCCTGTAATCCCTGAACCAAATCGGATCACCTGGCTCGAGTTCCCGTATTTTGCCACCAGCGTACTCCACCTGACGTCGCTGTGCTTCACTGACACGATCGACAACGGCTCTCTCTCCGTAACAAATCTAATCGTGAACGCAATGAACGTTTTTGCAAAATTTCAGCTGGTGTTTCTCCCGTGGTACCATGTGTCGTATTCCTATAAGCTAGTAAAAATGTTTGTAATGCCGCATCGATATCTACTCCATTTGTAAAAGCCTTCTTTATTGCATTCTTACATGTCTTAACAGCATTTTCTGCTGCACCATTTGACGCCGGATGATACGCCGGGGAAAACATTTGTCTTATTTATTTATTTATTTGGATTTCCAACAAGAAAAACACAATACAAGCATATTTATATGAGTAGCATAATATACAATATCCTATGCTTTCTTATTTATAGGAAATCACATCATGCGTAATAAGAATAACAGAGTCGAACACCATTTAATTAGAATTTAAATTGAAACAAAAACTTATGTTAGAGTTTACACAAAAAAAAAGACAAAAAAATCAAATATAATGACAATTAGAACAACAAAAAGGGGGAAAAAAAAGAACAATCACACCATTAATTGTTTTGAGATAATGTCTTTGAAAACATTCAAAGAATTGCTAAATACGTCCAGGTCTTTGGACGTACCGGAGATGCTGTTATATTTGATACACATTCTTGGGATAGAAGAGTGTTTACCGAGATTTGTACGATATCGAGGAATATTAAAAAGAGAACAGGGATGGCGTGGTAGTCTATAAGGCACATTGATACGAACCTTACTGAGTAATTCCGGACAGTCAATTTTGTTGTGGAGTAGTTTGTAAAGAAATGTTAAATCAGATATTGTAGGTCGAGATTCAAGGGATATCATTTTAAAATATTCAAGCCTCTCCTTATATGAAAACATTAGATGATTGACTTTGTACCGATATGCTAAATGTCTTAGTAACCACTTCTGTAAGCCTTCAATTCTGCTTATATGAACGTGGTACACTGGATTCCAGGCAGCACTGCAATATTCCAATCGACTACGTACAAAAGAATTGTACAAAAGTATAGTCGTAGAAGGGTTTTTGAACTCTTTTGATGAACGAAGAACAAATCCAAGAGCCCGATAGGATGCCCTTATAATATTGTCATAATGTTCGATAAAGCGAAGTTGACCATCCACATGTACACCAAGATCTCTAATAGAAGAGAGCTCCTCCAGTGCAACATCTTTAATACTATAACAGGTCCGGATTGTATTGCGTTTCCTAGTGAACTTTATATGATAACATTTTTTACAGTTAAGGAACATTTCGTTTAGTGTACACCATTGTGATAGCTGATTTAGATCTCTCTGCAAAAGAAGGGAATCTGATTTGTCGTTAATTACGCGGATCAGCTTTAAGTCATCAGCAAAAAGATAGGCTGTTGAGTGCTTGAAGACATCTGGTAAGTCGTTAATGAATATATTAAAGAATAAAGGACCCAAATTAGACCCCTGGGAGACCCCAGACGAAGCTACAAAAATATCTGATTCTTCATTGTCGATTACGACAGATGAATGCCTATTAGACAGATACGACTTACACCAATCCAAGGTAACATTAGTGATGCCAAGTGACTGGAGTTTTTTTAAGAGTATACTATGGCTAATCCTGTCGAAAGCTTTAGAAAAATCGGTGTAGATCGCATCAACCTGTAAACCACTGTCAACAGCTGTTGTTAAATTGTCTATGTAGCTAACTAGATTTGTATTAGTAGATTTATTCTTGAATGAATTGAATCCGTGTTGATTTTGAGATAGATACATCTTAACATGATTATATAATATTGGATAAATGATTGTTTCGAAAACCTTAGACAAAGTTGAAAGAATGGAAATGGGGCGATAATTGGAAATGAGTTCACGTTTGCCATTTTTAAATATTGGTACAATTCTAGCTTGTTTTCATTTGGATGGAAATATGCCTAATTGAATGGAGGTATTAAAAATATTTGCTAATGGAACAGATACTTGACGAGCACAACGTGACCAGAATATGGGAGGTATATTGTCTGGTCCAGCACTTTTTGAAAGGTCAAGTTCGGAGAGTTTTTTGTAAATGGATTGACTGCTTACATAAAAATTATTAATGTCTGGGTTAGGGACAAGTGTATTATTACTCGTGTAACTGTTATCAGCACTTGAAGAAACATATACCGACGAGAATTGTTTAGCAAATAAATTACAGATATCTCGGGTGTTATCAGCTTTCGTGGAGTCGAGAACCATTTCAGACGGGTAAGAGGGCTCACCTTTTCTGAGATTTTTGATATGTGTCCAGAAATATTTAGGATGCTTTTTTATAGAATTTTCTATCTTGATTAAGTAATTATTATAACAAACTTTAGTCAGAATTGCACAGTCTTTTCTCAGATAATTAAATTCCAATATATCTAGTGGATTATTATATTTTTTAATTTTAACATGAACTTTATATTTTTGTTTCAATAATTTAATTTAATTGTATGAGTACCACGGTGATATCTTCCCCGGTAGCATACTGTTTCAGGTACATGATTCTTAATTATTTTTTTAATTAATGCATAAAATTTATCCACCATACCATTAACATCAACACAATTCGCAAATTCGTTAGACCAGTCAATGCTATCGAGTGAATGAATTATTGCTTCATAATCTGCCTTATAATATTTAAATTTGATGTAATTTCTAGGTTGCAATCTGGTTTTTAATGCAATAATGGGCTTAATTACTATGGCAGGGTGATATTTGTCAATATTGCAAACAGGATTATAACAATTATTGACGTCGATTTCGTCGATATCAGATAACACTAAGTCTAAAGTTTTATTTTGAAAATTTTTGATCCAATTGAACTGTTTTAAATTATTAAGGTCTATGAAATCGAGAAATAAAATGTTAAAAGAACTTGAGCCGTAATTAACCGCTGTACAGAAATTATTCGTATTATTCATTTCCCAGTCAATGCTGCTCATGTTAAAATCACCAACTACTATAGTATTACTATTAGAATGAGAGTCAATAACAGTATTGCAATTTTCTACGAAGTGTTCTAAAACTTCGTTTCGTAAAGGTGGTGATAAATATGCAGCACATAATTTTAACTGTTTCTGATTATTTTTAATTTTGGTTTCTCGAATACGAAATATTTTTATATAATAGGTGATTTTAATTTACCTGATATTGAATGGTACACCAGTACCGACAATACATCATCATTGGGACAAATTGGAAGAGGTAACTCTCCCATCTGTGATAATCTTAATATATTCATGTCTATTTTTAATGCTCATCAATATAATACTATTTTGAACTCGAGCGGGAAGTTATTGGACTTGATAATTAGTAATAATAATTGCGCGGTCTTTGCACCTACCAACTCCTTGCTTCAAATTGATAATTACCATCCACCTTTTTGTGTATTAATTCCCTCCGATTTACAATGATGATACGCAAGTCAGTTAAAAAATATAATTATTTCAAGGCAAGTTACGATGACATTAATCGTGAGTTAAGTGAAATAAATTGGACCGATGCCCTTAATAATCAATCAGTGGACGAGTCACTTAACACTTTTTACGACATAATAGCTCGTATTATTAAAACCTACGTTCCATTAACTAACTCCAGATCTTCTAGGTTCCCCATTTGGTTCTCCCCATCTCTTGTACATATATTTAAAAATAAATCAAAGGCTTGGGTTAGGTGGAAAATGTATAATAACAAATCAGACTATGAACAATTCTCGCTTTTCAGATCTAGATTCAGTGTCGAATGTAAAAAATGTTACAGGAAATATTTAGATTCTGTTGAGAATAGCATTCGTAATAATGTTAAGCACTTCTGGACTTATGTATCCAATAGAAAATCATCTGCTGGTCTCCCGTCTACTATGAATTATAACAACCAAAGTACTAACAACCCAGAAGAAATTTGTAACAATTTTTCTGACTTCTTCAAATCAGTTTATGAGCCATCCACTTTATCTAATTCAATACCCCTGGTTGAGGATTGTTCTGATAATTGTAATATTTTCAGTAGGATTCACTTTAGCGTTAGTCAAGTATTAAAGGCACTCAAAGCTTTGGATTCCTCAAAAGGACCAGGACCGGATGGATTACCAGTGATTTTTCTTAAAAATACAGCGGAGTACTTATGTATACCGTTACAAATCATATTTAATCATTCATTGTCACAAGGAATCTTTCCTGAAACTTGGAAATGTGCAAATATTACGCCAGTTTATAAGTCGGGTTCTAGGAAGGACATTGAGAACTATCGTCCTATATCTATATTATCGGCCTTGCCGAAGCTTTTCGAGAGACTGGTCCACGATGAAGTCTATCCTGTCCTTCATAGTAACATTATCCAGCAACAACATGGATTTGTTAAAAGAAGATCAACGACTACCAACTTAGTAACTTTTGTGGACTATTTGTTCAATAACATGGATTCTCGTATTCAAGTAGACTGTATATATACTGATTTTCGGAAAACTTTCGACAAGGTTGATCATAGACTGCTTTTAAGTAAGATTGCTTTCAATGGTATACGTGGAGATCTGCTGCGATGGTTTTCATCTTATGTTACGAACAGGACTCAGCGAGTGGTAGCCCACGGATTTCATTCTGCTACCATTCCTGTAACTTCTGGGGTGCCCCAGGGCTCGATTTTAGGACCTCTTTTGTTTATTATATTTATTAATGACGTTAACACATGTTTCCAACATTCTAAATTATTGCTTTACGCAGATGATCTCAAAATCTTCAGACAAATTAAAAACGTACAAGACTGCTATCTGTTGCAAGAGGATTTGGATAGGTTCACTGAATATTGCACCAAAAATAAATTACAGTTAAGCATTTCAAAGTGCTGCTGTATTAGTTTTACCAAAAATAAAAATGTTATTAAATACCCTTACTCACTAAATAGCATTTCATTAACAAGAGTGCCCTTGATTCGAGATCTGGGGGTCCTTCTAGATGACAAACTTCATCTTGATGAACATATAAATAAAATTGTAAATAATGCATATCGCATGTATGGTTTTGTAATGAGATCCGCTAGAGATTTTGTTCGGCCGAGCACTTACTTGTATCTGTATAAGTCGCTGATCAGATCACAGTTGGAGTATGCGGTGTCAGTGTGGAGTCCCTTTTATGATAAATATTCAGACAGCATTGAAAAAATACAGAGTAAATTTTTAAAAGCCATGCACTATCGTTGTTTCCACACTTCTTTATCGTACTGTGACCTACTCAAGAAGTACAAAATTTTAAATCTTAAGTCTAGACGTCTTCTCTTGGAAACAATGTTCTTATTTGATTTGCGAAGCAACAAATATGATTGTATGGATATTTGTAATAAACTATGTTATGTAGTACCTAGAACTACAGTGGGCCGTGGGGTGCGCACACGACCCGTTTTTGCTGTAACCTCGTGTCGAACTAATGCAGGGTTGCGGGCACCCTTACGTCGCCTTACTAGCCAATTCAATAAGTGCTTCCACAGTGTTGACTTGTTTTCACAATCTGCTGAAAAATTTAAGCACTGTGTTATGAAGGAAATCAGTAACCTATACGTAGATTCCCAACATATTTAGTTATTATTTTTTCTTGCATACCCTATTATTATTTTTTCTATTTTATTTAGTTTAAAAATAGCAATAAACCTTGTATTAAGTTAGTTATTTGTAGGCTAACTATCAATGTGCGAACAATGATTTTTTTCCTTCAATAATTTGTGGAAAATGCCATTGGTTACACATTTAATCATTTTTTTTTTGCTGTGTAACATTGCTTTTTATAACATTGTAATGTGTGACTGTTTATTTTCCCTAATAAATAAAATAAAAATAGTGACCCAGATATCTTCATAGTCACTCTCCCACTCCGTCTTACGACATGAATTAAATTTATTGGAAACTGCGATCAATACCCCGCCTCCTGTTTTCTTAGGATTATTAAGTTGTGAGGACTCACGATCTCTTCTATAAACAATGAAATTATCATCAAACAACTCACGGTTAAACACTCCACTACAAAGCCAGGTTTCAGTCAGGGTGTAGACATCATAGTCACAGTTTAGGATATGTTGACGTACTTCAGCTATGTTTCCACGTAATCCTCTAGTATTTTGATAATACAATTTAATAGAATTGAATTTTAAAACTGTAAGTACAAATAACATGCGTAATTTATGCAAACAAAATATAACAAAATATAACTTAGGATAAAGAATTGAGTTTTTCCTGACTACTGATCCATATACTATCTATATATATTGTAACGGTTTGCATCGCAGTACGCCCCACGTTAACGGCGCCACTGTAGCGGTTTAGAGTCGAGGGGTACTATTGGCACTTGTGTAGACACTAGTATCGGGGGTACAGTTGGCACTAGTTTTGGGTTTTCGCTCCAGGGTAGAAGTAATAGGGTAGAGAGGTACCGTCCCTTAGGGTCCACCAGGTAGGGCGACGCTCCGCTACTCTTCCCTGGCTGCCGGTAGCTGGCAGCCACTACAGGGTCCGCTTGGGTATCAACCAGCCGTAGTTCCGATACCGTAGCCGTAGGTTGGAAGCGCAGTAGGAAGGCGTGGCTTGGACCCGTAGATTGGCAGCGCAGATTAGAAGCGTAGACGGGAACCGTATGGTAGTAGCGTGGACTGGAACCGTAGTTAGAACCGTAGACTGAAACGTTCACTTGAACCGTAGACTGCAAGCGCTGACTTGAGCCGTAGACTGAAGGCGCTGACTTGAACCGTAGACTGAAGGCGCTGACTTGAACCCTGGAAGCGTGCAGAAGGGTGCGCAGGTTAGCGGTGCAGATCATGCAGCCCGCATGCGATGTGGAAGCTCCCCTAGTGGACCCCGAGCGGTGCAGAGGCAGGGAAAAGGAAAGCTCACACATCGCAGCGGTTTACAAGGCAGAGAGGGTGCAATTATAGTGTAGCACAATGACAGATGCGGTTATGGTGCTAAGCCTAAATCTAGCTGAGTGCAGATCGCAATCACATCACAATGATATTGCCGGAGGGCAGTAAATAGCTGAAGGCACATAGTACATTAGGTTTAAAGCTTATTGAGAGCACATGAAGTAGCCCTTGTGCGTGGAATAACCTAAGACCGCGTGGTCGGTCGAGGTCAACTATACATAATCTCACAATCACGGCGTATTTCGACTAAATCAGTTATCCAGCACACAGCACACACTTAGTTTAACAATTAAATGCAGAACTCACCCAAGATCGGGGTATATTTCCTCTAAACAGAATTAATTACGGAGCAGCCGTCACTCGATAGCAGCGGTCAGGAGAAAAAGGCGGAGTCCAAACGTCAAACTAGGGATGTGAACTTTTGTGAGTGATGTACAAAACTTACTATTTCGTCTATGATCACTTAGTAGATTGACCATAGACGGAACGCAACGTTACAATATAATGGCGTCGATTCGTCTTTCTTAGTAAAAATTTTGCCATAGCATATCCATACAAACTTATACTTTAGTTCCTTGGCACGAAGACGAGTTGCCGCGTGTAGCGCCTTATTTTCTGATGTTAAGTGTTCGACGACAAATACTGGAGATGGCGTGGCCGTAGCGATACCTAGATGACTGGCATTGAGTTTTTCTTCAGGGTGGCTTTTGTTATATTGGATAGCTGCAGCGAGGTAAGTATCACGTTGCCGAGGGCTGTTGAATTTTACAAGAATGGAGCGAGGTCTAGAATTTTCTTTATCCTTCTTAGCTGTCCTGGTGCAGAGTTGGATGTCAGTCTCCTTAACATCGCATTATAGAACTTTACTTAGCTGGAGTACGGTGTTGACTACATTTTCGGATCTGTGTTCAGGTACACATTGTATTTCTATGTTTGTAGAACGTGCATGCTGTTCCAACATATTCAAGCGCTTAGATAAATCTTGAATAGCTGTTGATTTTAAACTGTTTTCGTCTTGCAAAACCCTTACTTTTTCTTCAAGTTGCTTTTTATCTTGCAGTAAATCGTCGTATTGCTGGCTAATAAAATTTACCGAACTTTTGTATCCTGCAATTTCTTCTCGCATGGTATTAAGTTCCTGCATCAAAAGTGTCTTCATATTTAAATTTATTTTTTCCAACATGCAATCCATTTTAGTCTGCAGCACCTCTGTTACAATGCTACGCACACCTTCTTCTGTGACTGGTGAGGAGCTGACATCCGGAGGAGACTGTAGCGCTAGCCTTTTGCTAGGACGTACTGTTATGTTCGTGTTGAAAAATACTTGATTAGGTTCAGGTGTTTTTGGATTGCACGTGGAGCAGGCCCAAGAAGTTTGATCCGAGACGGGTCTAAAGCCAAGCAATCATGATGAAACGCCTTTTTACAAAATGTACATCTCATAAAACTTTTGCCTTCGTTTTCTTTTGCAAGGGCACAGCAACCCCATATTATAGTGACTACTTCATCCATGATCAGAGAATTATAATTATGTGCAGTATGAATTTAATGTAATAATAAATCTTAAAAGAAGTCTTAAAGTCGCACACTAATAAAGGCTTACAAGTATGTAACAGAATCTTGTTATCTATTAGGCGCACGTTAATAAATGCCCAGCGTTGAGTGCTACTGAGTGTCTCGGCGAAAAGGTCTTAAACGCCGTGCAAACGGCGGCGCTTACGCGTTCTTGTCGTAAGGTCTGTTATAATTTTTTTGATGGGTATATGAGCAAAAATCTCGCAATATTATGGATAAATTTGATTGATTTAGTCTTTAATTGTGCTCTTTTTACATAGGATTTTCTACTAACAGATAGTAAGAGAGTCCAACAACACTTTATGCACTCGCACTATGAAAAATCTTATGTTTTTATCACCAAAATCAATTTATTCTGAGGAGTGTTGCACTACGTGTGTTATGACTATGACACCGTGGACGATATATTGTTAGTCTTATACCATTAGCCGTTAGAAATTCTTTAAATTCGGAGCTTGTAAATGGTGGTCCTTGATCTGATACTACTTGCAAGGGAAGCCCAAACCTGGCAAACAAGCTCCTTAACACTTTAACTACTGCGCCACCCGTAGTGCGTACCATATTAAACACTTCTAACCATTTAGAGGTCGAGTCTGTTATAACTAAAAATTTCATTCCATGCAAAGGGCCTAGGAAGTCTATATGTAACCTTGACCATGGCTGTGTTATGTATGGCCACGGTTGCGGTGGAGCGCGGGTCGGCGCTGGCAGTTCGAGAGTAGTGTATAATTGGGGGTTCTGGATCACTTGCTCTCGCTTCGCTCGATCGCGTGATCCAGAACTCCCCAATCATACACTACTGTTGTGATCTGCAAGTAAATAACACTGGGCAGTTATTTTACCCTCCTACTATGATCTGCGAACGATTCATCATACTGCAACGACGATGACGACGACTAAGAGTCTAATATTGTATTTAAGATGCGCGTATTAATTATATAATCGTTTCCTTTCACAGCATTCAAATAAAAACACTTAGGATATTGTATAGCATGTTGCATCCAAGGATCGTCATAAATCTCCCAGTCTTCAATAATACCTCCACATGAGAAACATGCTGCCTTATCATTTACACTATTTCCATAATAAAAGAATCCAGCGTCAGCCATTTCCATCACTAATCTTTTTTTTGTATCAGCTGTTGCCCAATAATAACTAAATGAAAATTCACGCCTTTTATACGAGTTATACATGTCGTATCGGGGTTTGTATTCAATAGGAGACATGTTCTATATTTATTTACTTCCTAATTCTCGATACTGATAATTATAAACGTATAATGAGTTACCTCCGAAATTGTCAGCAACTTATATGATTGAGCAGGATTAGGAGGGGATAGAAAATTCTAAGATACATTAAATTTTACCTTACAGAAATGAAACAAGAAAATGTTTATTTTAAAATTTTATTTTCCAAGCACCACTTATTTAAACACAATACATTTTTTAAAGCACATACAGAGTCATGATAAATACAATTATATACATCTTGAGAATATTTATACTGATTGTACAAACTTATCAAACTAGAACAACCTTTATCTTCTAAATTGAATATATTACGATTACTATTTTCTAAAATATGCTTTAACCACATTACTTTTTCTGAACCTTTGACGTAGATA
Organism: Shargacucullia verbasci; assembly: GCA_947562105.1. Lineage (NCBI taxonomy): Eukaryota > Metazoa > Arthropoda > Insecta > Lepidoptera > Noctuidae > Shargacucullia > Shargacucullia verbasci. The sequence goes on along the minus strand of OX387281.1, from coordinate 10,563,298 downwards.
AACTTATCTCTTAAAATATTTATAATCAAAATCTGATAATTGGAATAGGGCACAAATCCTTCATTCCAATGTAGCTTTCTGTTACGTTGAAGCCAACTAACTTGCTTTTTTTCTGATTTCGTTAAATTTTTAAATGGAAACGGCGGCTTAATTAAAAACCCCTGTATTGTTTTATTATGCAATATAGCGATTTCTTTTACTATAAATTTATTTGCTTCTGTTTTAAAGCCTTGAATATCTACAATAGCAATCATGATAACCTGCGCACAATGTTACTGAGCGGTTTATATTCCACAAGTCGATCGTTTATAATCAAACAATATGCAGCCGTATAATGAACAATCATTTTGTTTTTCTTAAATGAAGACGTAGCTGAATATGTTTCTTTCCAAAGTTAATGCAGTGACCAAATTGATCAACAATTCTAACAGATATCGATGAAATTATATTTTTGTTTACTGGATAGTAAATAACGTTTTGCGGTTTTTCTATGTAGTGATGACCTGGAGCAGTATCAGATACAAATTCATGAATGAAATGAGTTGGTAATCCGTTGCAGTATGAACCGTGCACAAGATCACATTCGATTCTGATTGCAGACAGACTGCTGTTGTTAATATGTGGTCTTGAATTTAATACTGAAAAGTATAGCAAACCATACTCGTATTGGCCAGATAAATGTAGAGGTGGTTGAAAGTATGTAACCAATTCCACACAAACACAAAATGACGACACGTTTGGCGCAGTGGTTAAGCGATTAGCTTTCTGCGCTATGTGTCGCGGGTTCGATCCCCGCACGGAACAAATATTTGTATGATCTACAGATAGTTGTTTCGGGTCTGGTTGTGTGTGTATGTGACATGTATGTTTGTAAACTGTACCCACGACACAGGAGAAATCCTAGTGTGGGGCAACGTTTTTAAAAAAAAAAAAAAGAAAAAGATAAAAAAAAAGATAATTCCGATTTATTTCCAGAGATGGTAACCGTAGTAGACATGCTTGTATACTGAACTTTTTTACAAGATTCTGCTTATTTTATTCTTTCACTATACCAAAAATTCTTCAAAAAGTTTAAACAAAGATGTCCACAATTGAAAGGATGATCACGTTGAATATTATCATAATTATAGTGAACTTTGGAACCTACATATTTTATAAATTCTTTTGGTGGCTTAAGATTTCCATAACTGTCAAAATACTCAATATAATCATTGTATTTTACATAGGCTACCCAATGAGAACCTGGATTTTTAGAGCTATCTAAATTAATAACTCCACATTCTTTTTTAAATGGGTGTTTAGGGAGCTCATCTCTCATAAAGACGCCTCTAAAATAGGGAATATTATTTCCATACTTCAAAATGTCCAAATTACTCAGGGCTCATTTAGGTAGCCGATATTTTAGTTTTTTCTTTCGATACGAAAATTCCGAGCCCATCTTTATGCGGTTTAAGGTGTAGCCCTTTCCCAATGCACAGAGCTTCCATCTTTTCATTGTGCCTCTTCGATTCAGCATACAATTTTTTTGCCACCTTGAATTCATTTATGGTCTTAGCAATACCAGCTGCACCGCCTGCTAGGGCACCAGCCGCAGATAAACCCGCAAAAATAGGAATCAAGGGTAATACTCCCCCAGTTTTTGGTATAGGAATAATACGAGGAAGTTTAATGGACGAATCATTAACTAGCTCTCTGGCAGCGGCCATAGCTAATTCTATTGCCACTTTTTTGCAAGTTTTTCATGTTTTGGTTTCAATTTTTTCATGTCTTTTTGTTTTGTTGATAACATTTTTTAATTGATTCTTTAACCCTTTTCCAGATGCAGATTTTCGCGAACACTTTTTACTACTTTTTTTAAGACCAGAACCAGTTTTAACTTTTGTTGACATAGCGCTGCTTATTAAACGTGCTGCCAGTTTTTCTCCTACACTCGCATCCGAGGCAACTGCTCGTTTTTTTGCCATATTTAACAAAACTAAATCTGCCTTGTGGCGATCCTTTAAGCTTGAAGACTTGTGATAGGCAATGTCGTGTTCTTTGCAATATTCGTCTAATTTATTAATACCTTTATCTCCACGTGTAAGCCTTTTAATTAATTTTGTGCCAGGTCCGCAATAATTGTATCCTGGTAAATGTAATTCAAATGGTAAATTATTTATAAGCCAATTGAGAAGACTGCTCTCACCAATACCCATCATAAGATTGCCGCATCATGGGTTGACCACTTAATAAATATTCGATTTGTCAATCCAACTGTTTTCAGAAGAAGACAAACCTAACCATTTTACTAAAACACAATTTCCTTTACTTCTCAGAACTTTTTCGACAAGATATAAATTAGGATGTTTTGTCTTTTGCAGCTCTTGTACATAAAATGCACCTAAAATGGGCTGGCCTCTGATCGCATCTTCAATTAAGTAGGTGATGGGAATTGTATATTGTATTTTTCGAATTTTAAATATTTCTGTTGACCAGTTGGGAGTATATCCTTTTTCAAATGTTCCTTTGTACTTACTGATACGTACATAATCACCAACTTTAAATTTGCTTTTTTTATTATTGGTTTTTACCAACCTGAGATATCTCCATAATATACGTTCTTTATTAGTGTTATCTACGTGTGCTGGGATTTCAGCAATAGTCCGATGATAGGTGTGATTGTATTTGTAAATAACATTATTAAGGGCTTTTAAACTGAATTCCTTATACAGTTTAGATTTCAATGTTCTGATAAATCGCTCAACTATTGATGCCTTTTTTGTTGAGAATGTTGAATAATGGTTTATATTGTGAGATTTCATAAGTTTTTAAAAATTTATTATTATAAAATTCTGTCCCATTATCCGTTTGCAGATTTTTGGGGACACGCCCTTTATCCAACAAAATCTTGAAAGAGTTTTGGTTTAACATTTCAACATCTTTGGTTTTACTTTTCAAAGGAAAAGCGTATTTCGAAAATGTATCAATAACAGTAAGAATAAATCTATAATTTTTATTTTCTTTAAAAATTGATTGCATATCAATTAAGTCTGCTTGCCAAAGATCATCTATATCTTTCATAATAACATGTCTTCGGGGAAAGTTTACCCTTGCATTTTTGTGAATTTCGTTTACCACATTAGCTTTACTCATCTTCAAAACTCAGTATAATATAACATTTTGTGGTGAACCCAGCAATGATACTGAATGAAAATCATTTTATTGCTACTATTTATTGTTTAATTACGTCAGCTTCTTTTAGTTCTTCAATTATCGATAAAATTTCATTATCATGGTTTGTATTGCCAGCATCTTTTGAAGCAACTAATAATTTCAATCTCTCAACTAATTCGTTGGGGTCATCCCAATATACCAGGTCAGTATTTCTTTTATATTTCTTTAACGTTGGCAAGTATCCCCCAAGTTTAGTGGGAATGTTATCATTTGACGTTTCGGAAAACAATGGTTTGATTATTTCACGATATTTTATTCCTTTATCACCCTTTATTTGACCTCTAGGATTGAAGTCTCTCTTATGAGCATTTGTATAATGCAATATATCCTTGTAGACAAGTTTATCTTTGCTAGATATAAGTTTTAAATCAGGTTTTTTTCGAAGTAAAAGTTCTTTCAGGCCTGGGGTTAAATTGTAGGATTTATCGTCGATTTTAATCAAAATTACATTATCGTTATTCAAACTGTCAATTTTAGAAAATGATACTACTGAATTTCCCATCAATAAAGTTTTGTTTTTACTTCTTATTCCAAACGGTACATTTACATCATTATAAATATCATAGATATCATGGCCCTCTAATGAAATTTCGTAAATCATCTGATAATTCCATTTTAGGAGACTTTTTAACCAATTGTGCAGAATTAAGTTTTGGTTCGTAACAGTCCTCAAACTTTGTAGATGAGCTAGTATTAATGTCATCCATTTCAATATCTCCAGAATTAGTGAGTGTTGTAGTTTCTAATTTTTTTATTTTTTCCATATTTATATTTGAACCAACTAAAGTTTTAAGGGGATCTGTGACAGGTTTTAGCATTTTATCGAGTGATAAGTTCATTGAGTGTTCCTGGCCCTTCATTTGTTTTATTTTATTCTTTATGGAGTCTACAGACTTCATTAATTCTAATTTAATATTTTTCTCCATGTTATACCTACAACTGCGTTCGGCTAAGGAACTAATTGTACTGAATTTGATTTTGTATATTAATTACTTATATGTGCACATATATAGTCATTCAAAGTTAAAAAAAATATCAAAATTCTGTCTATACCTTCCCTTATTTAATGACGACTCTTTGTTAATAAGAACAAAATTATAAGGATTATTCCAAACAGTTTTACAAATATCTTTGAACTGATTCCATGGTAAATCGGAGTTGACATGTTCGTCATAGATGTGCTTTAAGTTCACAACATCTTGTTTAAATATTATAAGAAAGTTAGCATTGTCGCGTAATAATTGTTTTGGTATTTTTGAGTAAGTTTGTGATAAGTAAAAACAATCAATTTGCTTATGTCTACCCATACAGAAATAATTACGTATGTTTATTTGATTTTCACATACAACATCATCAAATATAAATACAGAATTTGGTAAAGCTTCAGTTGGAGATATGAAATTTTTATCGTCATTGAACTCATTGAATTTTATGCGAGGCACTCTTCTTAATACTTCTCGTAAAAAACAATATTTTGGCTGAAAATTAGTCTTTGAGTAAAGGTAAAGGTTTTGAAATTTGAGACCATTTTCATGCAATAGCAAACTAATCACAACGTTTGTTTTACCACAATTCGAGGGACCGCAAATTATACAACGAATCGTATTCGGCAACAAAGCACTATGTCTAATCTCTTTAGGAGACTCGCCAAGATTTATATTTTTGACGTTTAGTGATATGGGTTGTTTAATCAACTTCATTATGTCAACTAATTTTATACTTGTCTAACATAGACATATATACTTTATTTTGCGCTATCTTTAGACTTGTCACTACAGGATCGATTCTATTCTCATCTTACAGGATTGGTATGTACCTATAAATATAAGCTAGGTAATGACTCGTGTTACACATTGCCCATCAAATTTTTTTGCATATGTTATAAAGTAAGTGGTCACTTCACGCGCGTTCTTTGCATAAGCAAGTCATTTTGTTTACGCTTTTATATTTTCAAGGTAAGTTTTTTATTTATTTTATTTCATTTATTATTTTAACTATTAATAATAATTATGTAATGCATCTTTGTTACAGAATCATGTCACACTCGCCATCCTACAGCCCCGTTTTAGATACCGTTGACCAACGAAATTTAGAGGTACGTAACTATTAGTATTCTCTTAAATCAAACATTGAATCCATAGTTGTCCATCCATGTTTAATATTCTTTGTTTTCTTTCAGAATGTGATAGAGGACTCAAACCCAGTTACCAATCCATTTTATTATGCTCAGGACAGGGAGAGCTGGTATATGGAAGTAGCAGCTAAAGCATGTGAAGAGAGTCGACAGCAAAAAACAGAGGAGCGTAGATTGAAGAAGAAAAAAAGTAAATCTTTTAAAAACTCATCCTTTATCATGCGTAAGGAGCAAGGACATGTTCGTCATCTAATAAAAATTATGGTCTATGATTTGGATGGTCGTAATATGGAAGAAATAGACACTGAAACTGATAATGCAAGTGTGAATGTGCAGTATATAGTGACAAGTGATTACGATGACATCATGGACGAAACTGATCATTTAGTTGGTAAAATAGTGAAAAAGTTAAGCAAATCTAATGTGTAATGTTTGGTATTATTGTATAAAGTTAATTTAATTTATATTTAAGTTTAGAATATCTAGAAGGTATAGTAAAAAAATTAAGTTCGCCTACATACAAAACTTTGAATACAATTTATAAGTTATTATTTAATTAAATGTGAAACAATAAAATTAAAATTGATTCTACATACTGCGTTTTTAATCACCCAATAAATTAGTATAGTATAGATACTAAAGTTATGACCGTCTCGCTGGTCTAATGGTCGCAAGCGCGATTGCTGAACAAGAGGTCTTGGGTTCGATTCCCAGGTTGGACAAAGTATTATTAGGTTTTTCCATCAGGAACTCATTAGTAGTAGTCGCGATTTTTGTCCGGTTGATGGCAATAGGCTTACGTTCAATACTGCATGGGGCTTAAACATAACTGTCGAAATGTGGATATTAGGTACACCTCTGTCTAGTCCTTCGGGGGATTACAAGTGTTATGTTATGTATATGTTATGATACTAACGTTATCATGACATTATCTATAAAAGTTTATATAAGACGGAAATCTTTCGGAAAGGAAAAAAAAAAACAAATAAGTAGGTATAGATTATACATTTATTTATTATAGTTACATCCATTGATTACATTTTTATTTTATTTCATTAAATAGTTATTACATATTTATATTAATTATAATAATTAGCGTTATATATGTTACAATGTAGGTTTAGCTCAGTAGAACAAATATTAAGAGTACGTACTAAAGCAATGAACTATAATGCCCCCAAGGTAAAGTGTTGAAACAACCTTTAATTCTCTGCCTTTTATCATCATCACTATTAAGAATGAGTTTATTTAATTTCTGCGTAAAAAATTGATGATTTTTAGACCTTATAACATACATATCATCTCGAAGGTTTTCATTAAACATTAATGCCCTTTTATATTTTTCAATATCCAATTTTTTCGTAATCGGCTTTGTTACTCCTTTTGCTTTCTTTATTGTTTTATTTTCAGTGCGCACACAATATAACTTAGCTCTTAAACCTACAAATTCTGAAATAATCTCTCCGCCTAATTCATCTTTGAAATAGCCTGGCATTTTCATGTTGGCTTTAGGTAACCCATATATATTGTTAACTTCAAAATTGCTTGTGTCAAAATATTGAATATTGTTTTTCATATCCTCATAAATATTATCAGTTTTTACTAAATAAAGTAAACTGTCAGTATCAGTATAACATAAAACTACATTATTTCCATACATTTTTTTAATAACAGAATAATGAAACTTATATAGATGTGTTTTAGAAATTTCAAGAATAGAAAATCCGATATAAATAGGGCGATCTAATATAACTTTTGTCTTATTTAATTGAATAGCTACTAAACTTTCGGACAAAATTGATAAGTCTTTAAAATTCGGTGCGCTAATATACCTTTCAGCACCAAACAATTTGTTGGTTGTATTTAACTTATCTTTCCATAGTTTTACGAGCCTAACATCAACTTGTTTCCGCTTGTTTTCAATTGTTTTTCCAAAAATAGAATTGTTTTGTTTCTTAAAAAAGTCTTTTTCAAAATCCGATTTAGCTTTTTGCCTAAGAGAAGTATTTAATAAAATATATGGTTTTAAAAAGTTATCTTGATAGAATGATAATATTCTATATATTTTTAACAATATTAAGCCATTTTCTAAGCACTCTTGTAAATGTATATAATGAATAACAAAACGATGTTTACTGTATAAATTTGCTATTAACTTTTTACACTTGCTTTGCATAGCAGAATATTTTTCGGCAGCAAATGGCAGATCCGAATGAGCATTATGAATGTTAGGAGGGTAATATAAATCTACCTCTAAAATGTATCCTTCATTACCGTTTTTGTTAACATTATTTATATTGAACTTATTTATTTCATTATCATTAAGATATCGGAAGTTACGCATTGGAAGTTTCTGCATCATTGCAAAGCCGTATAAATTCACACAGTCAAGATAAATAAGGTACGTGCTTGCCTCGTCTTTATTATACGATGATTGGTATTTATTATTAGCTTTGGCATATCTTAATGTGCATTGGGCAAGACCTCCTCGAATTCCGTTTTCTAACATTTGGTACATTTCCACGTCAGATATTAAATCAAGCTCTACTTTAGTATACAATAGCATAGCATCCCAGCTTAACGACGGTGATGAAACTTTTCGAAAATATCACATAATAACAGTACATCACATTTTAAATAAAGGTCTGTATATTCTCCTAAATTTTTTATTTTAAAATTTTGCCATACGTTTAAAGCATGCTGATAATCTTCAGTTGAAATATTTTCGCCCGTTAGTTTATTGAAAAATTTTGACTGTTCTGGCAGTTGGGTTTCATTATATATATATGTATAAGATATGTACTTTTCTTTTGATTAAGGAATCAACGTTACTTTGCCAATTATATCCGACAGCTCTTATATAAATAAATGACAATCATATCCAGATAGATTGTGAAAAATTATAGGTATGTACTGACATTGCTTCAAATTTAAATTGCAAGCATTGTGTGCAGGACCTCTATATTTACCTGTAAAATGATCATGATCCTTAACTTTTTTATCATTTTGGGCAAACTTTACATATATGACATAATTGAGCAGTTTTGAATGATTTTAACTCATCAAAAGTGAGAGTAAAATTTTATACAGCCTTTTTATATCATTTGTGATGGTTTCAACAAATTTTTGTGCACAGTTTGGACCTCTATAACTAACAAAATCATTTAATTCCGATTTATATTTGCAACAAATATAATAAGCATACGATGATGCTTGATGTGACTGTACAGATTCAGTAAATAGCGATTTATTATTGTCCGAGTATTTACAAAGCAAACTTTCAAAATCTCCGTATATTACAATTGGAATTCTTTGGGTTCTCTCAAAGTTTGAAAATTGTAATTTGCTATGTTCATCAGGCAAGATTATTTTTATTCTACCACAATTGTGATAATTTATCTTCATTGTCATAATACAAAAAACACTCATCACATAAAAATACTTTAGATTTATGTTTAGTTAATTGTCGGTGCACAAGGCGACTGAATTTTTTTATTAAACAAAAATGGGCTTTATTGTCTTTAGTTATGTACAACAAATTGACATGGGTAAACTTTCGTTCACGCGTCATATATAGAGGACCCGTTACATGATTATTAGCTTCAAGACCATAAACATTCACACTTATCGAAGGGTTATTTTTCTCAAAGATTTTAATATCATTGAAACTTGGCGGAAAAGACATATCATTTATGTTTAAAAGCAATGTATAGTGTGGGTACGATTGCATTCTATTAGCATGCAGTCTTTTTGGAAACATGTGGGCAACAATACACCACAAAAAACAATTATTGTCATTGTTGCGTATATTCAAACATGACTTTGTGTTTTTTATAACCTTAGGTAATTCTAAGTATGTTCCAGCTCTTAAAGGATTGTACTTGTTTATGTTTACTTCCAAATGGTTTATACAATCGATAGTCCAACCAGATTCAGCAAGTTCAAACTCTAAACATTTAGATATTAATTTTTCGGAGCATTTAAAATATATATTATAAATATCTGTGTTCGGAACTGCTATCATATACTTGGTATTAAAAGATTTCATAGAGCTTTCATTATTTTTTGGCAAAATGTATGACATAAATAATTCAAAATTGACTTTAATTGATTTATGTTTTTGAATCATAAGATTGATAATATCACATACAGACTTAGAAATTTGAATTAAAAACGTTTCTGGAGTTATTGTTGCTTCATTAGATTTAACTGGATTCACTTTATAACTTATTATTCTATTTTTAAATGCAGTAGCAATAATTTGAATATTTTCGAATTCGGAGCAGAGCAATCGATTAGATTTATGAATATTTGTTCTTCTGTGTGCTGATAATCTTGAAACATAAATATTACAGTCTTTACAAAAAAACATGTTTATTAAACTGATCTTAAATTTTATAAAAACTATTTTTACTAAATGTATTTGGTATTTTCTATCACACTTATTCAATTTTATTTAGAAGTTGTTAATTCTCATTTAAAATTTCTCAGTTTTTTAATTTCTTATTTCGAGTTTTTAAATATCTCAATTATCAATTTCTATTTTATATTGAACGTCTGAAAAAAATGACATGTATAATATAATTAAAATTTCTTAGTTTTTAATTTAGAATTACTTATTTCAGGTTTTTAAATTTCTCAATTATCAATTTCTATTTTATATTGAACGTCTGAAAAAAATGACATGTATAATATAATTAAAATTTCTCAGTTTTTAATTTAGAATTACTTATTTCGGGTTTTAAAATTTCTCAATTTTCAATTTCTATTTTATATTGAACGTCTGAAAAAAATGACATGTATAATATAATTAAAATTTCTCAGTTTTTAATTTAGAATTTCTTATTTCGGGTTATTAAATATCTCAATTTTCAATTTCTATTTTATATTGAACGTCTGAAAAAAATGACATGTATAATATAAAATATTTATTTTAAATTAATTAAATATTCTCATATTTCTTTATAAAGACTGTATCTATTTTTATATTTCGGTATAAATTAATTTGATTAAATAGATCTATATAAAAAAAAAACAGGTTCATATTAAAGTTACTCACAAATTATGAAAACTTGCGCATAAGCAGTACACAATATAGATAAGGTATAAAACTGAATAAAATGTATTTTAATTTAATTTAAGAACGTTTACTTTATAGAAAGGGCTGAATTTCTTTAAATTCAGCCTTTCCAGTACTCACAAGGTGTGTTAAAGCCTTCCACACAACATTATCTTTATCAGTCGATAATTTTAACGTTACAAAAGATTGTTTCCAACGCTCGTTTGGAGCAAGTTTTTCTACTTCGTCCGTATTATCTGATAAATTGAAGTTTACTATTATCAAACCTATATTCAAAAAAGATAATAAAACTGATATAAGTTGTTATAGACCCATAGCGTTGGTACCTATAATATCCAAAGTATTTGAAAAAGTAATTCATGAAAGTCTATATAATTATTTTGAAACTAACAATATACTTGTTGATGAGCAAATAGGTTTTAGGAGAAATAAAACCATAAATATGGCCGTCTTTGAATTTCTTGAAAAGGTAATGATAAACATAGACAATAAAAATCTCGCCTGTGCGCTTTACATGGATCTTACTAAAGCATTTGATTATGTTGATCATAATATATTGCTAGACAAGCTATATGCCTATGGAGTAAGAGGTAATGTACTTGATCTGATTAAATCATACCTTGAGAATAGAAAACAGTCGACTGTGATAACGAGGTTATGCCCCAATACTAATAAAATAATAACTTACCATTCCAAATGCAAATTAAATAAATTTGGCGTGCCACAGGGCAGTGTGATGGGACCTTTACTGTTCAATATATATATAAATGATCTCCCTAAAATAATAAATCAAAAAACTATATTATTTGCCGATGATGGTACTATTATTTTTGTTGGGAAGGATAAAGTTCAAATGGAATATGACATGAACAATACCTTACGTGACATTATTGATTGGTTGACATCAAATAATTTAAAAATAAATCTTGATAAAACGAATTGCATGACATTTAGAAATAGAATAAATAAATTAACTGACATGGAAGTAAAATACCTGCAAACTAAAATTGCACAAGTAGACACGACGAGGTTTTTGGGCTTAAATATAGATGCCAACCTTAATTGGAAATTGCATACGAAAGCCTTATGCACAAAGCTAAATCAGTGTTCATATGCGCTCTATATGTTGTCTAAAACTGTAAATACATCTGCAGTTCTAGCAGCGTATCATGGAAACGTTTCCCCGCTTTTGATGTATGGTGTTATGTTTTGGGGCAACTCTACAGAGAAAGATGTTGTTTTTAGGGCGCAAAAAAGGTGCGTAAGGGCTTTAATTAGAGTGAAGCAGACTGAGAGTTGTAGACCTATATTTCTAAAGTTCAAAATCTTAACCTTAACTTGTATCTATATCCTAGAAACTGTAATGTTTATCAAAAATAATATGAATAAATTTAAAAAAATTAAAATTCAAAGACTAAACTTAAAAATCAGCTTAATCTCAAATAAAACAACTCTCTTAAATAGTAGTGTTTTTTGTATGGGTCCTCGATTATATAATCATTTGCCCGCTTGTTTGCTTCAAATTAATGACAATAATGTGTTTAAAAACAAAATTAAGAAATTACTTATAGAAAAAGCGTATTATACTATAAATGAATATCTGGATGACAATATTTAAATTTGTACGTCCAATGTAAAATTCTATTATCTTATATTCTTATTAATTTGTAATAAATAATGTAACATTGTATGAAAATTTGCATGGCGTGAGCCCTAATATGGCAATGAACTATGTATATTTATAACTCCATTTGTATTTGTACCCATATTATGCAAATAAATTGAATTGAATTGAATTGAATTGAATTATAAATTCTTAATTCGAAATAATACCTGCCAACCCTGCCGGGGTCTGATTGGAAGGTATAACCATCAGCCACTCGCTGAGTGAAGCAGCTCTTCAGAGTGGCAGCACGGATCAGCGGTCGAGACAATTCATCCTGAAATTCATAATATAGAAAAATTAATTTTAATTAAAAATAATATAGCGTGAGGCTAATAAAAAAATAGATAAATTAAAAATAAAACAGTATTTAAACTCTTATGTCCTCAAATAAGTATAACTTTTATGGAGTAAATCACACACTGTAAAAAAACTGATATAATTTATGATTGCTTTTAAATGAAATGGAAATGTAAATTGTTTGAAAAAGTTAGTAGTATTTAAGTTACCTCAGAGTCTGTAACGGCGGTATCCCGTTTTCTTTTTGGAGCTGGTGTTGTAACAACTGGCAGCCCGTCGCTATCAGACTCTGATTCTGATGCGAAAGGGGTTTTAGAAAGCAAAGCCTTCTTCTTCCGAGACACTTTTTTATCTCTCTTCACAACTTTTTTTTTTGAGCTGCCACTGTTTTTTTCTTTTGTTGCTCGAGACGTTAAAGGCGTAGAGTCCTCTTCTTCAGCCCAAAAAGGATTAATCATTGACTCAGCCCTGAAAACATTATTTAAATGAAATAAATATTTTTATTACCTACATTCCTAGCACAATGAAACAACAACACCTTCGTTCATCAAAGGGCTAGGTAGAGGCACGGCAGGGAATAATAGATACGTTTACAGCATTAGAAGAAAAGATAATTTAAATGAATAGGAATCGAACCCGGGTCTTATGTTCATCGCATGATAGAGCAACGAATCAACAATTATTAAATGTTTGTTAAAATATTATTAGCACACTAGTTTTGAAATAATTAACGAATACATGTATTATCTAAACATACTTGAATAATTTCAGTCTTTAAACAATTAACTATTACAGTCGTAGGAAAAAAATGATTAAGTAAAATATAATACTCACATACTTTGTTTCTGCAACACTTGAGAACAATCACAAACAAATTTAAACTCACTGTTCTGTATGCGCTTCAGCACAATAATGACAAAATGTAAGGAATGATATCTCAGATGCCTTTTTTATAGACCTAAATCCTAAAGCCTTGGTCATATGTTAGTATCCAACAATAATTTCTTCAAACAATTTAATTAATACAATATTTGTTATTCAAATTTCATCTCTATCACTAAAGCGCTTAAAGAAGATTTTATTTTATTCATTTGTCGTGTTGAATGCGCAATGTGAATGCTTCCCAATACTCTAGTTATGGAGAGTGTCACTGTCAACACTTTATCCTTATTAGAATTATGGAGGCAACTGGAGACAAAAATCGTAAAAGGAATGAGGTGTCAATTAAACCTGGCGGAGTACATACAAACATATAAGAAACCAATAAAATGAGATCTCTGGTAGTTATTTGTCATGTATAGAGAAATGTTGCCTTATTCTTTAAACTCTCAAGTCGTAAAGGCTGTGTTAGATATAGCTGTCCTGCTCATTTTAATGTTAATAGAAAGAGGTGGCAATGGATTACAAAGTGATTTTTGTTATAGAACTCGTAATAGGATATTACAGAATTAAGCTGGGTGAATATTAAATAAACATTGATTTAATGTTTAATTATATAAATTAAATGAGTAATTGATCTTCTAAGAAATTACATATTCCTTACCTAATGTAACTGTTATTTAAATATATGCATTATATTGACAAATCGTGTTATTTCTACTGAAAGCAATATCAGTTTTAATTATGTAAAATTAGGTTGATTTAGGAACAACTGGAAACATTGAAGTGTAAAGAAAAGGTCTTAACTACATCTTTTGGTTGCACTGGAATTATAAATTTGTTATGTGCAACATTATGTATGTACGCTAGCATAAAGTGATCCAATATTTTATCACATCTTTGACGACACGTCTGGCGCATTGGCTAAGAGCTCGACTCGCTACATCACAATGTAAATATTAGGTTTAATCGATGCTGCAACTAATGCGCCAAGTGTTTGCGGATTCAATTTCCGCACGGAACAAATGAGTATTTGTTCCGGTTTGGATTTTGTTTTCATGTTTTATTTTGCCATTATTTAATTTAACAAATAATAATGTAGCGATATCTTTCCTGCTACATAATAACTACTACGAGACAGACACAAATACAGTGAAAAATTACCACGTATGGGCCTATTTAAAACATGCGATTGATGTAGTAGTTAAATTGACTTCTAGCCAACGTGTCCTAGGTTCAATTCCAGCATATGTATGATCTACCTACAACTAGTTCTGGTTCTGGCTATCTGCAAAATGTATGTAAAGCAGCACTCCGCGATACGAGAGAAATCTTAACAATCCATATAAGATGACATTTAGCCTTTATTATATCCGACATAATACACATGATTATGTGAGCGGTCCTCGCGAGACCGATCACATCAACTGAGCCCGCTACACATTTATACTAGTCGTGCACCGGCTCTCGTACGAGGGGAATAATTGACAAACAATGCATCTAGTACTCAATCACTCGTAACAATGATAATAAGATTTTTGCAGCTACTTGGGTGTCATTGCGAATATCTAATCACTTTCACAGTAGATTTCAATTCAGTTTAAGTCTAATTAGAGTAATAAAAATAAATATGCTTTTGATTAATATCGGTTTTCAGAACAATGAATTTGTGTAGTAGCATTAACATTAATTTGGGAATCGAAGCCCATGCTCAGTCGCTAGATTATTTTTCGAATAAAATGTTATTAGTCAGTTCATTCATCAGTGTTAACAGAGCACCGCACCGCATCAGTTAGACGTTATTAATAAAGCCAAGTTGACTATCTTTAATCGCTATCGCTTTAGAAAACTCAGCAAATGTATGGGACTTACATATCGTCATCGTTATGTTACGTGGTCAGAGCAAACGAATTTTCAAATCGTAGCCAAGTTTACAAGATATCCGTTCGTTCAAACAAATAGAATAGAACGTTGTCGATTCTACAACGTTGATCACGATAACTCATACAAATGGTAGCCAAGTTTCACTTTTGACAATCGCTTTCGTCTCGTAATCTAAGTTTCTGAGGCCTTAGTGTAAGTTTCTTTTAACAAATTCGATTTACTACATCGAACGCGTTCGGCACTCCGATTGGTGGAGAGCACGAAACGGACCAATCGGACCGCCGAACGCGTTCGATATAGTAAATCAAAATTGTCGATAGAAACTTACACTAGGGCCTCTGTTCGCTACATTAGCGATCGCTGAGACCCACGAGATAACGCTAAAAAGATGGCGCATTTGGAAGCTGTTCTAAGACTGGGATGTTTATTATTCGTTCAAGTTGATTTTGGACTTTATTTGCCTGGTAACATTGAAAGTGCATATTTAAAATATGATGTGGTGTGCTCGTCATGAAGAAGTGTGGCTAAATCGCCGGAAAAGAGATTTATATTGTCAGTGCATGTATCATCATCTTCATCATCAGCCAGAAGACGTCCACTGCTGAACGAAGGCCTCCTCCAAGGGAGGGATTTGCCATAATCCCCACGCTTGGCAGGCGGATTGGGGATCGCAGTGGCTCAACGATTAGTGAGAGGACTGCCCATCCTCCGGTGTCTGGCCGCAGTTTTAGGACGTACCCGGGTCTGCATGTATACAATAGGAGAATGAATGTCGGATAGGTACTTTGTTTACACAGAGTTGTTTCGTTTGTTTCTTATCTAGGTACCTAGTTCAAGTTGCGTGCGTATCAAGTCATTGTTTATGTTATACATTCTTACACCAATTCATTCGTACACCATTATACACTCATCAGGAAATTATACCACTACGGCATAAGGAACAAGGCTCTCGACTTCTTGACTTCGTATTTAAGCAATAGAATTCAGAGGGTCGATATTAATGGCAAGAGATCTTCGGGATCTGAGGTCACCGCATAGAGGGTGCGCTCTCGTCCTCTCATCCGATCCGAGCCGGAGTCCCTCAGGGCTCAGTGCTCTCCCCGCTTCTCTTCACGCTGTACACAAGCGATATCCCGATCAGAGGCAAATGTCGATTAGCCTTATTCGCTGACGACACAGCCATCTTCTACTCCGGCATTAATCCGGACTGCATCTCCCGATCCCTCCAGACCGCAGCCAATGCCCTAGGGAAATGGTTCACGAACTGGAGGTTCGAAGTCAACCCGACTAAAAGCGCCGCCGTGCTCTTTTCGAGACGCGGCGTGGATCCTAGTCTCATAAGTCCCATCTCCATGTTTAGCCAACAGATCCCCTGGGAACTGACGGCCAAATATCTCGGTGTGACCCTCGACCACCGACTCAAATTCACCGAGCACATAAAGACGGTTCGCCAGCGCGCCGCCTTTGTTCTCGGTCGCCTCCATTTCATCCTCAATGCGCGGAGTAAATTAGCACTCAAGTCCAAGGTGCGAATTTACACCACATGCATCCGCCCTATCATAACGTACGCTAGCGTCGTGTTTTCACACGTAAAGACGTCCAGACTCCATAGGTTGCAAATCCTTCAAAACCGTTTCTTGCGCAAAGCCACAGGCTCGCCCTGGTACGTTCGCAATAAACAGCTCCACGCTGACCTAAACCTCCCGACCATCAGATGTTTCATGAAGAAAGCGTCTAAACGCTTCTTCGACTCTGCTCCCTCGCACACAAACCCCTTAGTGGTATCTGCCGCCAATTACACCCCCTCCCGCATATCCAAAATTCGCCGTCCTAGGCACACTCTCACGTACCCAGACGACGATATCACCCTCCATCAGGAGGCGCTCCGGTTGGTTAGGAAAACTACCAACACTACACACAACCGACCGTCGTACCGTCCTCGCCGGCGAGGCACGTCGCGAAGACCCGTTCATTCTCCACCCCGACCCTGTACCCGAGCCAGTAGTAATAAATCAAATGTCCCTAAATAATCACAATCAGATCCAGCAAGTCCTCTCTTGTATGCCCCCCAGCAACGCCCTAAGCCGAGGTTCGAGTCCCACTATGGGACACCCTTAGCAGTGTTGCTTAGTATTATATAATTTGCTCGGCTGGAGGCCCTTCTGGTCTCGCCATTTGCCCGGTTAAGCAGTAAAAGCTCCCTGAGCTAACTGCGAGAGACAACTCAAAAAAAAAAAAAAAAAAAAAAGGGATCTGAGGTCACTATGGGCGTCCCGCAGGGTTCAATTCTAGGTCCATTTATGTTTCTAGTTTATATTAATGACTTGCCATATTACGTACGGGATAATCACGAGGTAGTATTGTTCGCGGATGATACTTCTCTAATATTTAAAATTCGACGACAATTACTAGATTTTCGCGAAGTTAACGTTGCACTATCTCATGTAGTTCATTGGTTCAATGTTAATAATCTTCTCCTTAATGAGAAAAAAACCAAATGTCTTAAATTTTCAACGCCCAATGTCCGACAAGTACCAATCAATGTTAAATTGAATGGAGTGGAACTGGACATTGTGGATTCGACTGTTTTTCTAGGCATCACTATAGACGCCAAACTGCAATGGGGCCCGCAAATAAACAAATTATCGGGTAGACTTAGTTCTGCCGCGTTTGCTGTCAAAAAAATTCGGCACTTAACTGATGTAGATACAGCCAGAATAGTTTATTTCAGTTATTTTCATACCGTTATGACTTACGGCATCCTCCTCTGGGGAAACTCTGCAGACATCAATACTATATTCGTCTTGCAGAAAAGGGCTGTCCGAGCTATTTATAATCTTGGTCCAAGGGTGTCGCTGAGACACAGATTTAAGGAACAGAGTCACAATATATTTTTGAAAATTTAATATATGTTTATAAAAATATTTCGAACTTTGTCAAACTGTCTGATACTCATTCTTTGAACACTAGGAATAAACACAACCTTGCTGTACATGCTACGCGCCTCCACAGAATAAGCAACTCGTTCATGGGACAATGTATACGCTTTTACAATAAGCTTCCCAATGATATACGTAATTTAACATTAAAGAAGTTCAAAATTGTAATTAAATCTAAACTTTGTAAAAAAGGATACTATAAAATTTCGGACTATTTAGATGACAAAAACGCTTTGGATTGAACCGCTCTTTAGCCTTTCCTTTTTTTTATATACAATTTTTGCCATTAATTATTATATTATTTACTTCATTATTTTGATATTGTAATGTCGTTTAAATTGAAATGATTTCTTATATATAACCGCTATACATTGTAAATGTGAGTGAGATCTAGGCTGAACGCTCTTAATTTCATTAATTCTCACGATAACTGATGCATGCTGGCACTCTGTTGCGACAGGTTAGCTCAAATAGTTATGGCACTTTCTTCAAAAGGCTATTCCACCCTATATTTGTCTCACATAAACCCTTACATCATTACAATCTGTCTAGACTTTAAAATAGACTTTGACCCCTGAGTTTGTTTCGGCGTTTCTTCTCAGGGATAGTCATAGGAAATGCCGACGCCATCTAGTTTAAAAAAGACGTGTAAAAGTGATTGAAAAATCCTAATTGCAAAATAAATAATTTCATTTCATTTCATTAAATATGAGTAGTGTAATATTGGGGCTTCTGCATCACTCACCTCGCTTCGCTCGGTTCGCAATGCAGAGCGCCCCAATATTACACTACTAACATGATCTGCGATCCGTTCGATTGCGATCATCGACGCTTCGTTATACTGATACCAAAGTAACAATGGAGTACAATTATCGTTTCTAATTGGGATGACATAATATAAACAACATTCTCAAGTTCGACCGGCGCGCTCGGCGCAGCTCGGGCGCAACTATCATGCTGATTTATATGTATACATCTCGTGTTTGTAAACCGCGTTGATAAATAGTTTAATAATATTTCATTCATCAATACATCGTTATACTGATACGTCTAACCGATGAGGCACACTCAGCGTCAAACCGATGCGGTGCACTGTTAGTACTGATAGCGCCTCAATATTACCCGACTACTATGATCAGCGATGCACTTTGCAAAGCAGATTGGGACAACATAACAAGATGGTAAATCCTGGTGACTCAACGTCTAACCGACGCGAGGCACTGTTAGCCCTGATGACTGATATTTTTCGCAAAAGAAACACCCACTGTTTACTTATTATTCTTAATTATTATTCTAATTATCATTGTTACGAGCGATTGATTCCCTTCGTACGAGAGCCCGATGCATGACTTATATAAATGTGTAGCGCTTCAGTTGATGTGATCGGTCGCGTGAGGACCGCTCACATAATTATGATGCTATGGATAATAATGGCTAAATGGCATCTTATATGGATTTTTGAGATTTCTCTCGTATCGCAGGGATCGTTGATAAACATAAATTTTACAGACAACAGACCAGAACTAGTTGTAGGTAGATCATACAAATATTTGTTGAGTGGGAATTGAACCCACGACACGGAAGTCAAAAGGCAATTTAACCACTGCACAGATCGTACCGCCTTACCATTAGTAGGTAGATAGCTGCTATATGATGTTTTGACGGCTCATAGGTACTTGGTTATTTTTCAGAGTATTTGGATGTGTTTCGTAGTAGTTATTATATAGCAAGAAAGATGTCGTTACTTTATTATTTATATTAAATTAAATAATGACATAATAAAACATGATAACAAAATCCAGACCGGAACAAATACTTTTTTATTCCGTGCGGGAATCGAACCCGCGACACGTGGCGCATTTAGTAGCAGCGCGTTTATAACCTAATATTTACATTGTGATGCAGCGAGACGAGCTCTTAAATCAATGCGCTAAACGTGTCGTCGAAAATGTGAAAAAATATTGGATCAATTTGGGTGTTTTGAATTTGAATGAATGGGAACTCCTCACCAAATAACAACAATAAAGAATGGCCGATGCCTTTAGTATCTTTTCACCAAATATCAATTTATATTTGCCATTCTCAAAGTTAACATGAATAACCAAATACAATTGATCTCTAGGATTGTTCACGATGGATAGCCCAATTGGTATGCAATTTTTATAAGTAAGGCATGTGTATGTAAAAATCTGAGGTTTCTGTCTATCCCCCTTTGGGAAACAGGTATGAGTATATGCATATATGCATTTTTGTAAATGTACTCTTGGATGTCTATTGTAATTATACAGTATATACACATAATTTAAGATGTTGCATCAATTTTGGAATTTAAAATAATTTTATGATAATTTATTGGATTAAATCAGTTAAATATTGTATTAATGAGGCAACTTTTTATAGCATAAAATTTTGATAGGTATCTGCGCCAAAATATTTATATCCTAACGTGCAAATTATAAAGGCTATTTCATATTTATAAAGGCTTTATTATGTTTAATACATATATTTGAATTATAATAATTAAAAAATGTAAGAGGTTAAATTATTTTGGTAAGGTATATAAAATCGTTAACTACCAGTCTAAAGAGACATTCTGAATACATTGGTGATGTGCAGCCAAAGTACATACCATTTCCTTTTTAGAATTTCGTCTCGTATGTCCGCGACGGAGTGTCGCCATGTCCAAATAAAGGAATCGCAGGGTGCATACATAGTAACTAATGAAGATCATATAATTGTAGACCTTATTATAGAAGGCTTGAAATCTAAATATAAAAAATATATATTAGTAAAGATTTCGACAACGTTAGCAAAAAATAATATAATCACTACCTTAGATTTATGAGTATAAAAATCAGGCGACTGCTCTTCTATCAATCATTTCATTCAGATTTTGTGCATTATCGCACCTGTTGTTATTAATCGTTACGAACACAGTGTCATTTTTATTACTCGTAGTGAGCCCGATCATCGATTGCAGTAAGTATGTATGTATTTTTTTGTGTTTAATTTTATAACTTTCTATGCTGTGTTTGGATGGCTTAGTCGGTTTAAATATTATGTTACCATCACACGGATGGCGCGAAGGTTTAAGTGGTCACCAGTGTTGTGGGTTCGATTCCCATGCGCAAGTTTGATTGATTATAATTTTTTACTTCTGGTCATAAATATTTCGGTTCGACTCCGATATTTTAATTTTATTATGTTATTTGCTACTTAAAATCATACTGGGTGCGCAGAAGAATTACAATTGGAATACCAGATCTATTTTATGTAAGCTTGCTTCCAATAGTTAACTAATAATAATCTACTCATCGGTATTTTATCGAAATATTTATTGTAAAGTAACTAATTCAGATTTTGAAGTTTTAATTATTTAGAGAAAACTATAATAGGTGTGTATAACTTATATAATATAGGAAATTAAAATGAATGATTCAAATTTATAACTGCTTTTTCTTTTTTAGGGCAAGTTTCGTAAATCCATTTGAGTCCGATCTAGAGTCGCATCCCAACGATCCCACTACAGCTCAAAAACCGAAGAGTAAGAAGACAAAGTTGAAAAGCAAGACCGAGCCTAAAAAGCTGAAGAAAACTGAGGCTGTCTCAACTGCCTCCAAAGACATATTCGCAAGCGAATCGGACTCAGAAATAGATATTCCGTCGAAGCGGTCGAAAACTACCAAACGTAACCGCGTCATTGAATCTTCGGTAAGTTTAAAACTTTGATTTTGTTTTTTACTAACTGTGCTCGCGGTTGCACTCGCGTTATTAGTATTTGCTTACTGCTCCTCTCCCGCAGGTTATATAGCATGATGTTATATAGCCTTCCTCAATAAGCGAGCTAAAAAGGTCAAAAAGAATTTCTGAAATCGGACTGTTAGATTCTGAGATTAGCTTATTCTAACAAACAAAGTGTCTAGCTTTATTGTATGAGTATAGATACAATTAGATTAATTATGGAATACATACTTCGATTGCTCGCAATTAAAATTATCATTTAGAAATCTAGTTAAATATGTGTTCACATAAAGTATCTAAGTGTGTTAGTTCATTGTCTTTTATGTCATAAGCAATTAATAAATGTGGTAATATGGTATTATTCAATAGTATTTTTTAACAATGTTACAGGACGACGAGGGAGAACTTCGACCGTTGAAGGCATCTATTCTGCGCTCGTCTCTGTCCAGAAGAACCGCGAGCGGAATCTCATACCAACAGGACCTAACGCGCAGCGGTGATTATTATATTGAGCTTCGTATTTATAACCAAAGAGAGGCTGAACGGCTTGGGAAGGATCGATGGAAGCAAACGCTTCTCTCTTATAGAGGCTCTGTTTACACGGACTCATCGGCTTGGAGGGCCGTTGGTAATCTCGTATCTGCAGCCAAAGCAGAATTTAGAGGTGTACAGCCTATTTTATATCCAAATAATAATCATGTTTAATACAATCATATAATATTATTGGAATTTATATTCTTACCTAGGTATTTTATATTGTATATTTAACTGTTTTTACATTTAAGTAAATCTTTTAAACTTATTAACATTTCATTTTTATTTTGTGATTTATTTACAGGAAGCTCAACTAGGATTTTATCCTAAATACTCGAAACAAAGATACCTCGATACAAAGATAAACTCGATACAAAGATAAACTCGATACAAAGATAAACTCGATACCAAGATAAACTCGATTCAAAGATAAACTCGATACCAAGTTAACCTCGTTACTGATATAAACGCGATTTAAAATACAATATTAAGAATATTCGATTTAAATACCTGTTTTACATATAACTTTAGTTTACTATATAATACAAGTCCTGTAATTATTTATACGTTACATTAAAAAATAATTCTTTCATTTAATAATATATATATATCTATTATCTAATCATGTTTCTTTGTGAAGTTTGTAATATGACAGTACAAAAATATTCTGCACACAAGAAAACTAATATACACAAATCGAATTGCCTATTGCAGACAAGTTTTGATAACGTTCGTATAATAGCCACAGCTTTTCGAAATCGAATAATCAGTTATAGAGTAAATCCATACGAGGTTAACAATGTGCCTGAAATATTTCTGACGCAAATTTCAGAAAACGTTTGTTATTTGATCAAAGAATTATTGAAAAAACATAAATCCTTGAAAGTAAATTTCGAATTGTTTGTTTGGTACATTTTGCCAAAAAATGATGAACAGTCTTTAAAATCATTTAACACGAAATATAGTATAGTATTGCAAAACACAAATATCTTAGACCTATATAAATTATTTTGTGATAAACTTATTTGTAAATGTACTGAATTTCAACTTTCAGAGTCAGGCTGGACAATTGATTCGCTCAGTCATTTGGAAATTAATGTCGTAAA
This sequence comes from Shargacucullia verbasci, assembly GCA_947562105.1. Lineage (NCBI taxonomy): Eukaryota > Metazoa > Arthropoda > Insecta > Lepidoptera > Noctuidae > Shargacucullia > Shargacucullia verbasci. The sequence goes on along the minus strand of OX387281.1, from coordinate 10,539,825 downwards.
ATATAATCCTTTGCGAGGTGGTTCTTACTTACAATTACCCAAACGTATTGCCAATACTAAATCATGTTTAAATGTAAAAAATGATGATCAACATTGTTTACTTTGGTGCATCATAGCTGATATATTTCCGTCAAAGATTAATCCAAATAGAACTTCTTCATATCCACATTATTCTGACATACTAGATATTTCTGACATGAGTTTTCCTCCCAGTTTCAAGGATATTAAGCGCTTTGAAATAAATAATCCTGATATCAGTATTAATATATATGGTTTGGATACTAATGATACAGTTACAGGTCCCTTGTATAAAACAACATCACGTCGTTTATACCACATTAATTTGCTTTATATTACTAAAAACGGAAAAAGTCATTTTTGTTTAATAAAAAGTTTTGAAAAACTTGTGCATAAACAATTAACCAAACATAAAAGTAGAATATTTTTATGTGATGAATGTTTCATTTATTTTGACACTGAAGAGAAGTTACACAGTCATGAATGCTCAGGAATACAAACCATTTTACCTGAGACAGGAAGTAAATTAAGTTTTAAGAATTATGAGAGAACACAAAGAGTTCCTATAGTGATATATGGAGATTTTGAAAGTTTATTACGCGAATATTCTGACAAAAATAAATCCAGATATGTTGAAAATATACAAGTTCATGAGGCTACATGTTTTGCTTATTATATTTGTTGTAATGCAAATCCGAAATTAAATGATTTTATATCTTACAGAGGGCCTAATTGTTCTAAGAAATTTATTAAAACTCTAACTAATGATGTAAAACGATTATATAAAATATTATTAGATAACAAACATATGTTGCCATTAACTAAAGATGAGCAATTAAGTTTCATCAGCAGCATACAATGTCATATTTGTAAAAATAAGTTTTCATGTAATGATAGTATTGTTAAGGATCATGATCATTTTACTGGCAAATATAGAGGAGCTGCTCATAATACATGCAATTTAAATGCAAAAAAATGTACTTTTATACCAATAGTGTTTCACAACTTATCCGGCTATGATTGTCATTTATTCATAGAAGAACTTTCAAATATAAGTGGTCGAATTCATCTTATACCGAGAAACAAAGAGAAATATATTTCTTTCACAAAATATATAACAGTCAATGCAACAAATGCTGTACAATTGAAATTTATTGATTCATTTAATTTTTTAAGCTCTAGTATGGACAAATTAGTTACAACTATGAACCCTGAGGATTTTAAAAACTTAAAATATTTTTTTACTGATACTAAATCATTTAATATTGCTCGAAGAAAAGGAATATATTGTTATGATTATATAAACTCTTGGGAAAGATATGATGAGACCGAATTACCATCGCCATCAAAATTCTTTAACAAACTTACTTCCGAGTCTATATATGATAAAGACTATGAACATGCTTTAAACGTTTGGAAAACTTTTGATATAAAAAATTTGGGTGAATATACAGATTTGTACCTAAAATGTGACGTGTTACTTCTATGTGATGTTTTTGAAAAATTCAGAAATATGAGTTTGAATAACTATGGTTTAGATCCTTGCTATTACGTTTCATCACCTTCATTAAGTTGGGACGCAATGTTGTTATATACCAAAATCAGTTTAGATCTTATCTCTGACGTAGAAATGTATCAAATGATAGAAAAAGGAATAAGAGGTGGACTTGCTCAGTGTTCACTCAGATACGCGAAGGCAAATAATGAATATCTTCCTGATTACAATAACAAAATGCCTGATTGTTTTCTTATTTATCTTGATTGTGTTAATTTATATGGATATGCTATGATGCAAAAACTTCCAGTAGGTGGTTTTAGATTTCTGATTGAGGACGAAATATTAAATTTTGATGTATTAAACGTGCCAACTGATTCTGATACAGGATTTATACTAGAAGTAGATCTTAATTACCCTGATTACTTGCATGATGATCATTCAGACTTACCATTCGCACCTGAAAAATTTGTTCCATTCTGTAGCCGGAATAACTTATTGCTAACCTTTTTGATAAATATAAATATATTATTCATTACATTCATTTGAAGGAATGTTTGAAAAATGGTCTTCAGTTGTTAAAAATACATAGAATTTTAGCATTTCAACAAAGTAATTTCCTAAAATCTTATATTTCCTTAAATACTACACTGAGACAAAATGCAGCATCTGATTTTGAAAGGGACTTTTTTAAGAAACAAAATAATTCTATATTTGGCAAAACCATAGAGAATAAAAGAAAACAAGTGGATGTTAAACTTGTAAATGTATGGAGAGATGATTCAAATCAAACTAAAAAATTTTGCGGTGCTGAAAAATATATCAGTGCGCCTAATTTTAAGAATTTTTCTGTTATATCAGAGTCCTTAGTGACAATTCAAATGAATCAAACTAAAATAATTTTAGATCGTCCTATTTACATAGGCTTTAGTATTTTAGAAATAGCAAAATCCCATTTGTATAGATTCCACTACTCGATCATGAAAAAAAATTATGAAAGTAAGTTAAAACTTTGCTACACCGACACCGATAGTCTTTTATATTTAATACGTACTAAAGATTTTTACGAAGACATGAAATTAAATTTAAAATATTTCGATACTAGCAACTTTGAAACAAATAACGAATATTGTATGCCGATGGTGAACGCTAAGATACCCGGTTACTTCAAAGATGAAATGGGTGGTGACATTATATCGGAATTTGTAGGCTTAGGGGCTAAATCGTACTGTATAAGTACAAAAAAATCATCATTAAAAAAAGCTAAAGGTGCTAAAAAATGTATTACAAAAAAACTCAACATACAAAAATATAAAAAAGTTTTATTGCAAAACGAAACCCTGAGAGATTATATGTGTATTATTAAATCTAAAAATCATAGAATTTTTACTCAAAAGATAAATAAAATAGTTTTGTCAAAAAATGATGATAAGCGTCAAATAATGAATGATAAAATAAGAACTTTACCATGGGGGCATTTTAAAACAATATTTTAAGAGGAAATAGAAAAATGGAAATTCATTAATGAGGTTATTTATTCATGTATATTCCATATACTGAGCTTCTTGTAATTAAACAACTTAATATGTTTTGTACTACCTTGTTTTAATGTATTTTATATATGTATAATAAAATGTTGTGTATAATTTTATAGTAAAATAAGTATTTTGAAAGAAACAAAGTTTTGTTTTGAGTGTTTATTTTATTATAATAAATAATATTTGGTGATTTAATAATATAGAATAAAATACAAAAATCATAATAACAGTAGTTTATTTTTTAATCCAATCCCATTAGTTTAAGAATAAAGGAAACAATAAATAATATACATATGATTGAAATTATACAATTAAGATAAAAATGTAAGCAGTTTCACCATTTCTTAGTCACCTATTTAAAATTATCACATACAACAGTAAAGGATTACATATTGGATTTGCTCAGTTTTTTCACTATTTTACCCACTAAATGATCAGTTTCATCCATTATATCGTCATAGTCACTAGTTACTAAATACTGCACATTCACTCTCGCACTATCAGGTTCAATGTTAATGTCCTCCATATTACGATTATCCAAATCGTGTATCATAATTTTTATAAGATGACGAGCACGTCCTGGCTCCTTACGCATGATGAAGGATTTATTCGTAAAAGATTTAGATTTAACTTTTTTCTTTTTTAAAGTTTGTTCTTCAGCTTTCCGTTGTTGATACTCCTCATGTGATTTTGCCGCTACTTCAGCATACCAGCTCTCTCTATCTTGTGCGTAGTTAAAAGGATTCATTATGGGGTCTGACTCTTCTATCAAATTCTGAAAGAACAAGAACACAAATGTTAAAACTATATAAAACTATATTTATAATACACACGATTTAAAAGAACCTGAATTGTTACTTACCTCACGTAAATTCTCTGCAATATCTATAACCGGGCTGTAAGACGGCGAGTATGACATGCTTCTGTAAAAAAAGTAATATAAACAATATAATTAAGTATATCTAAATAATTCACTATATTATATAATAATAAATACATACCTCAGAAACTAAGTCACGAACAAACAGAACCTACTTATGGATAGGCCAAAGATGAAGTGACTACCTAAATAAACGACGTGACATACGATATCTAATGATGTCAATTATTTAGTTTGAATCATCTAAATTAGATAGTAATCTGAGAAGACAATATTCTCATTAGTTTAATAATGAAACATGTCTAAACCTGTGCATACCTGTACCTGTAGTAACAAAATGCCATGTTACGTCTTACGTAATTTATATGTTTTAGTATAAAAGTTATACATAAAAACGTATGTTAGCCATTCATCAAAATCATTGACAAGATGAGGTTGATTAAGCAACCAATATCTCTAAAAGTTAACGGTATACAATTTAATGAACCTTCTCAACAAATAAGACATAGCGCTTTATTACCAAATACGATTCGTTGTATAATATGCGGTCCATCGAACTGTGGCAAAACAAACGTTATGATCAGTTTACTGTTACATGAAAATGGTCTCAAATTTAAAAATCTTTATCTTTACTCCAAAACTTATTTTCAACCAAAATATCGATTCTTGAGCGAAGTATTAAGAAGAGTTCCTCAGATTAATTTCTATGAATTCAAAGAGGATAAAGATGTTATAGCTCCGAGTGAGGCTTCGACTAATTCTGTATTTATTTTTGATGATATTGCGTGCGAAAATCAAGTTAATATCCGTAATTATTTTTGCATGGGCAGACATAAACAAATAGATTGTTTTTATTTATCTCAAACCTATTCTAAAATTCCGAAACAATTATTACGTGATAATGTTAATTTTCTTATAATATTTAAACAAGATGATGTGAACTTAAAGCATATTTATGAAGAACATGTCAGCTTGGATTTACAATGGAATCAATTTAAAGATATTTGTAAAATGGTTTGGAAAACTCCTTTTAATTTTTTAATTATCAACAAAGAGTCTCCAATAAATAATGGAAGATACAGACAGAATTTCGATACCTTTTTTAACTTTGAATAAAATAACATATTTATAAACGAATTTCGCAGGAATACAGTTTAGTGCAAATCTGTCCTTACTTGAATTCACTTGTTATAAAAGGAAGATGGAGAAAAATATTAAAATAGAATTAATGAAGTCTGTCGACTCGATAAAAAGTAAAATAAAACAAATGAAAAACCAGGAACATGGACTTAACTTAGCACTAGATAAAATGTTCAAACCTGTTTCGGAACCTCTCAATAACCTTGTCAAATCTAATAGATTTTTAGAAAATGATAAAAACGTGGAAAATTTAATATCCTCAAATTCTATGACAATCGTGTCAGATGAAAATAGTTCAAGTTCTTCGAATAAGTGTGATGATTTTCACGATGCTGTATTAATTTCTGAAAGCACTCCTAAAAAGGAAAAAGAAAATGATGTAGAAACTTCGTTAGAAAGTGAAGACATTTATGGTATTTATGATGGAGTGAACGTGCCTTTTGGAATAAGGACCTCAAACAAAACTTTAATGATGGGCAACGAAGTGGTTTCATTTTCTAAAATTGATAGTTTAGACGATGATAATACGGTTTTGGTTAAAATTGGTGGCAAGACTTATAATTTAACCTCAGGGCTTAAAGAACTTTTACTTCGAAGAAAACCCGATTTAAAGTTAATAACAAACAAAGATAAACTTGTTTATAAAGATATGTTATATCACACTAATGCTCATAAGAGAGATTTTAATCCTAAAGGTCAAATAAGAGGCGATAAAGGAACTAAGTATTGTCAAATAATCAAGCCGTTATTTAGTGAGACTTTAGTAGAAAAAAAACTGCCCAAGCTCGGAGGTAGCTTGCCAAAGCTTAAAAAATATAAAACCAACACTGACTTGGTATATTGGGATGATCCCAATGAATTAGTTGAGAGATTAAAGTTATTAGTAGCTTCAAGAGATGCAGGCAACACAAATCATGATAATGAAATTATATCAATAATTGAAGAACTAAAAGAAGCTAACATAATTAAATAATAAATACTGATAACAAACAGTATTTAATTTAGTATTATTAAACCATTCGTTATGATATTTACAAAATAATAAAAATTATATAATAATTATATATAAAGAAATATTTTATAAAAAATTAATATAAACCCTTTATACAAATTTAAAACATGAGTAAGGCTGATGTAGTAAATGAAATTCATAAAATTGCGAGAGTGAACTTTCCGCGAAGAAATGTTATTATGAAAGATATCGATGATCTATGGCAGGCTGATCTAATTGATATGCAATCAATATCTAAAGTAAATAAAAACTCTAGATTTATTCTTACAGTTATTGACACATTTTCGAAATACGCTTGGGCATTTCCTTTGAAAACTAAAAATAAAGATGTTGTATGTGATGCTTTCAAAAGATTGTTGGATGAGGGTCGCAGGCCTAAAAACCTACAAACTGATAACGGTACAGAATTTTATAATAATACATTTCAAAAGCTTATGAAATCTTATAATATTAATCATTACTCAACTTTTTCCACGAAAAAAGCTTCAATAGTTGAGAGATTTATCAGAACATTGAAATCAAAACTGTATAAAGAATTTAGTTTAAAAGGTAACTACAAATGGATACATACCCTCAAAAACGTTATTTATAAATATAATCACACCCATCATCGGACAATTGATGAAATGCCTGCGAAGGTCAATGGTATAAATAAAAAACACATATTAAAAAGATATGACAAAATGGTGAAAAAAGTCAGTATGAAAAGCAAGTTTAAAGTGGGTGACTATGTGCGTATTAGTAAGTACAAAGGAACATTTGAAAAAGGATATACACCCAATTGGTCAACAGAAATATTTAAAATTCGCAAAATACAAAATACAACTCCAATCACTTACTTAATTGAAGATACGATCAGAGGTCGGCCAATTTTAGGAGCATTTTATGTCCAAGAGCTTCAACAAACGAAACATCCTGATATATATTTAGTTGAGAAAATTATTAAAAGAAAGGGCAGTAGGGTTTTTGTAAAATCGTTAGGCTTGTCTTCTACTGAAAATAGTTGGATTGATAAGTCGAATGTTTTATGAGAATTAATAAACTTTACCTGCCAAGCGTCAAACATTTTTTTTTTGTATTTTGATACCTATTTATTAAGTCTTTAATCCTAGATTTATCAGTCTTATTATGTGTATTGGAGAGAGTAGTCTTCTCAACTGGCTTATAAATCATTTACCATTTGAATTACATTTACCAGGATACAATTATTGTGGACCTGGTACAAAATTAACTAAGCGACTCAAACGTGGAGATAAAGGTGTAAATAAATTAGACGAATATTGTAAAGAACACGATATTGCATACCAGAAGTCATCAAATTTAAAGGATCGACACAAGGCAGATTTAATTTTGTACAAAATGGCGAAAAAGCGTACAGGTGCCCCTGATTCCAATACGGGAGAAAAAATTGCAGCGCATTTAGTAAGTAATGCTATGTTAGCGAAGATTAAAACAGGTTCTGGTCTAATAACACGTAATCAAAACTCTTCAAGAAAAATTGCACCTGGAAAAGGTCTTAAAAAGAAATTTAAAAATGTAATTAGTGTTGCGAAAAAACGTATGAAAAAATTAAAACCAAAATGCAAAAAAGTGGCAATAGAATTAGCAATGGCTGCTGCTCGAGAATTAGCTGATAATTCATCCATTAAACTTCCACGAGTCATTCCTATACCAAAAACTGGCGGAGTATTACCTCTGATTCCTATTTTTGTGGGATTATCAGCCGCAGGAGCTTTAGCAGGCGGTGCAGCTGGTATTGCAAAGACTATAAATGAGTTCAAAATGGCTAAAAAACTTTATGAGGAATCGAAGAGACATAATGAAAAAATGGAAGCTCTTTGTATCGGTAAAGGACTACATCTTAAACCGCATAAAAATGGACTTGGAATTTTTGTATCAAAAGCAAAAAACTAAAATATCGGCTACCCAACCGTGCCTTGACTAACTTTGACATTCTGAAATATGGAAGCAGTATTCCTTTTTTTAGAGGCGTTTTTATGAGAGATGAGCTCCCTGATTCTCCCTTCAAAAAAGAATGTGGAGTGCTTAACTTAGACAATTCTAAGAATCCCGGTTCTCATTGGGTAGCCTATGTAAAATACAATGATTATATTGAATATTTTGACAGTTACGGAAATCTTAAACCTCCAAAAGAATTAATAAAATACTTAGGCTCTAAAGTTCACTACAACTATGAAAACATACAAGGCGATCACCCTTTCAATTGTGGGCATCTCTGTTTAAATTTTCTAATGAATTTCTGGTATAGACATAAATAAAATAAACAAGATTTTTCAAAAGTGTTCAGTATGCAAGTATGTCTATAACAGTGACGATCTCAGGCAAAAAATCAGAATTAGAATCGTATTTTCAACCACCTCTGAGTTTATCCGGAAAATATGAGTGTGGTTTGCTTTATTGTTCAGTCTTAAACTCCGAATCAAATACGCATTTTAATAATAAGAGTTACCCCCCTGTGCTAAGAATTGAATGTGATTTAATATACGGTTCCTACAATAACGGATTACCAACTCACATTCTTCATGAATTTGTAACTAATACTACTGCAGATCATCAGTACATAGAAACGCCGCAGACTGTTATTTACTTTCCAGTGAACAAAAATATAATTTCATCTATATCTATTAAAATTGTTGATCAGTTTGGTTACTGTATTAACTCTATAAAACATATTCAAATACGTCTTCATTTAAGAAAAACAATATGATATTATATAATATAAACCCTACAAATAAAATAAAACACCTTATTTCTTCTACAACCACTAAAGTGCATAGACGTAAGAAAAAATTGAAGAAGTTGACTAAAACAAATATAGATTTTCTTAAAGCTTTAGGTTTAAAAACATGAATATGCTACAGATTAATGAATTACCACACTACGATACTTCCATCGAAAGTTATGAAGTCCATTCTTACAATCCCTACAATAACTGCTTCAGAGAAAACGATGAAATCAGAATTCCTATCCACCAGCAAGACATATACGTGCTACCATCGGCCAGTTCAATTTATATCGAAGGTCAAGCAAAGCTCTTCAGCAAAGATGGAAAACCGATTGAGAAGACTGTTTCGTTCAGTAATAACCCTATTATGTTCTTGTTTCAAGACATCAGGTACGAACTAAACGGTATTGAAATAGATCGTATAAAAAATTCGGGAATAACGTCTACAATAAAGTCATACGTTTCATTAAACGAAGCAGAAAACAAAGTAGCTGCCATATGGGGTTGGAACTTAACTGGATTTCAAAATAATGGACATTTTAGTGCTGTAATACCGTTAAATAAGATTTTAGGATTTGCTGAAGATTACAATAAAATTGTAATAAATTGTAAACATGAACTTATATTGAACAGAAGTAACTCTAACTTAAACAGTGTCGTACTAACTGATGATATTGTTCATTTCCAAATCAATATAGAAAAGATACAATGGAGAGTACCTCACATAAAAGTGTCAGATCGAGAACGACTGACACTTTTGAAACATTTAGAAAGAGATAAACCTATTCAAATGGCATTTAGAAATTGGGATTTGTATGAATATCCTTTACTACCTAAAACCACAAAACATTCGTGGTCAGTTAAAACTGCATCACAATTAGAAAAGCCTAGATATGTTATTTTCTGTTTACAAACTAATAGGAAGAGTAATAAATTAAAAGATAGTTCGCTATTTGATCATTGTGAAGTAACGAACGTAACTCTATTTTTAAATTCGCAATATTATCCATATGAACCTTTAGGGTTGAAATTTTCTGAGAACAAATACAGTATATTATATGAAATGTATGCGAAATTTCGCCAGTCGTATTACAACTGTCCGTTGGATCCCTTACTCAGTCTAAAGGACTTTAAAGATAAAGCTCCTCTGTTTATCATAGATTGTTCAAGACAGAACGATAACCTAAAAACAGGTCCAGTAGACGTTCGGTTGGAAATTGAATGTTCAACATCAATACCAGATAACACTGCTGCATATTGTTTGATTATTAACGATCGACTTGTGGAATACAAACCTCTGAGCAATATAGTACGCAGGTTATCATGACTGCTATTGTAGACGTTCAAGGCTTTAAAACGGAAGCAAATGAATTTATTCTAAAAGAAATTTCTATATTTTGTAATAAAAAACTGCAAGTGTTTTTAATTAAGCCACCATTTCCATTTTACGACTTAACAAAACAAGAAAGACGACAAGTTGCATGGATTGAGCGTAACCGAAAAATATACTGGAGTGAAGGATTTATACCTTATTCATGTTATCAGTATTTAATTTTAGATGTTTTGAAAGATAAGTGTATATATACTAAAGGACATGAAAAAGTGCTATGGTTGAAAAGAATTTTAAATAATAACAATAATAGTGTGATTAATTTAGAAGATTATAGTTGTCCTAATTTATTAAGTTTGTATGATCGATATAAGTATTCTGAAAGTGTATATAGTTGTATCTACCATGACTCAATATGTGCTTTAAAAAATGTTTTGTGTTTAAAAAAATGGTGTCTTGAAAATAAAATTTTTTAATGAGATAAATTGTTTACTTACTTATTATGCTTATTCCCCTCACCTTTTAAAATATTTATAAATTGGTTGTAACTGCTATGAGAATTTATTACAGTCTCATAAGTGTAATAATTAACAAGAACAATAAGATAGTATAAATAAAAATGATGCTCCAATTAGAGTATTGGATGCGTATGGTCTTGGATCATTATCGATACTGAGTAGGAAAAGAATAACTACCTTACCGTTAAGTGAGCTTGATGATCGATTATTCAACCCTTCAGCATCCAGACTTCAGTTCCAAATCAAAACGATTGATTAGTTTCTCAGACTGGCCCCGACAAATGCGTCAGAAGCCTGAGGATTTGGCAGAAGCCGGTTTCTTTTACACCGGTCGAGGAAATAGGACTATGTGTTTCCATTGTGGTGGAGGCTTAAAAGATTGGGAAGACGATGATGGCACGTGGCAACAACATGCTCAGCGGTTGCCTTTAATATCATCCAACAGATAAAACCTATCTACAAACAGTAGAAGATTTTATGATTTTGTTCCATGCAGTTGACGTTCAACTGCTAGCCGATTGTAAAATTGCGGCCCCTTCTTCAGAAGCCGGTATCAGTATGACGAAGCGTCGATGCAGATCATGTTCTGCATCACTCGTGGCTTCTGCATCACTCGCCTCGCTTCGCTCGGTTCGCGATGCAGAGCGCCCCAATATTACACTACTAATATGAGAAAGATTCAGTCAACAAAGGGTGTTTTTAAGTAATATCTAATCATTAACGTATCCGAGCCGCAAACTATTCCGGGCTAGCTCGGGATCTATATTCCATCCTTTATTTAACCTTTTGCACGCCAGCGCCTTTTTACGTTACTTCACCCCCGACGCCAAGCCTAGTAAAAATGATATGTGGTAGGCATTTTCGCTAGTGATGGGGCATTTTCAATTATTATTTAGTTTATTATTGCAATTTGAGGTAATGAACAGTGATTATTACTAAGTAAACTACAATAAAAACACTATTTCATAGCAGTTTCGACCAGATTTTATTTGAAATCTAAACAAGACATCCAGAAAAAAGAAAAGAACATCTGAAATTGTATGTGATTACAAAGTAAAGTTCACAACACTAGATGACAACTTTAGTTGCCTACGGCGTCACAGATATGTATCTTTTTAGAAAAAGTAGAGTTGGGATTACTATAATATCGATTGATAAAAAAATAATCTTATATAATCTCAAAGTAGATTAAACTAAATTTAAAATTCTTATTAAAGATAAAATACGTGAATAAAGATGTTGCCGTTACTAAAAATTATGAATTATTGGACAAACCTCTTTTACTTAAAAAATATGCTATTGGCAATGAGCAGTTTTTTTTTTGTTTGCCTCGCCTAACCTAACGCCGCCTACCGCGAGATTACAAATGCTGTAAATATGTACGTACCTATTAGAAAACTGCTCATTCGAGAAAATAAAGAAATCTTTATTCAACGTATTGTAGCAATTTGTAAAGAACAAATTATAAAAAAAAAGCAATATTAAAAGAATGAAATATACCTAATGTTTAATTATTTATTTAAGGCTAAATAAACTGTCGAATTTTCCACCTGATCAACGTAAACCCGTGACTTCATGGTACAGCTGTGAGCATGGCACCACGCACAGAGCCACTTTGCATATGTTGCACATAAAACGTGTGATTTTCCGTACAATGCGAGAAGCACAAAATTTACATCTAAGTTTTTTTCCATTTGGTATATAATGAGGCATATGAGCTGTTGCATTACCTGGCAGAACACGCCCAGGATGTTCAAGAGCTGACCGTATGATTGTGTGTTCAGATGCAGACTGCCCTCTATACTTTTGAATGACTTGTCTTATTACAGATTGTTGAAATATTTTCAATCGTAATTTATGTTTGGGCAGATTTGTATTCAAAAGTTTATACATAAAGAAAGAATTCAATAAATGTATATCAGTTACATGAAAAAATAACTTTTTATACCATTTAATTGTTTTACGTAGACAGTGCCCATATTCTTAGTGTAATCAATTACACATTCGGGCTTCATTAGGGGCAAACCCGTAGACCTATAATTTTTTCACTCGGACCCATTTCGTTTTTATGAAAGGTAGTAAGCATATGTATGTTTTTTTATCGCACCATTTTAAAGCCATTATTGGATCAGAATATTTAGCTTCTTTTTCTCCCCTTTTCAACTTATTGAATTTAGGCATACCAAACCTGTTTTTGTTGACTGTGCCACATGAATGAATGTCACGTTTCTTTAAAAAAAATGATAATTTGGGACTAGAATACCAGTTATCTGTATACAATTTTCTATTTGACCCATAAAATCGTTCCACAAGGGTTGCAACAACAAAACCACTTACACCTAATTCTGCGGAACGTGTTATTTCGGTCTGTGCACCACAGTATATAATAAAATCCAATATGATTCCAGTACGGACATCACATAATACAAAGAGCTTTATGCCAAAACGGTTTCGTTTCTTAGGTAAATACTGCTTAATTGCAAGCCGCCCTTTAAAGGGCACTATACTTTCATCAATACAAACCTTTTGTAAGGGATGAATGATCTGAATTTTTTTTCAGTATACTGTCTCCTTCTCTTCGCGGTCCTGACTGACTAAAATGTAACATACCAAGTATAGTACAGTAGCGGTTTCTTGGCATGAGCGTAGAAAAAATATCTGATTTCAACAAAGGATCAGTAGACCAATGCTCTTCAATGGCGTGACGACTGTTCTGAGTCATCAGCATTGTCACAGGTAAAAACATGTACATCTCAGATATAGTTACATCACGCCAAGCTTGAAGTCGCGAATGTTGCCTTAAGCAGCGCGAATGTTTAGCTACTACTTTTTGTATTAACTCTGTATCTATAAAGTACTCAAAGATGTCTAATTCTGATGATGATGAAGAAAGACTTAATGACGGTGAAATTCCAGAAGAAAACTCTTCGAAAGGTCTATCATCAGGAGTAAATGGCTCACTGTTCCACTCAAAATGTTGCTGTGGCAGTATCTGAGCTCCCTCTTGTGATCTAGAAGGTTCCTCAGCGTCCTCCTGCGAGCGTGAAGGATCATGTTCTTCCTAAAATTAAATAATCACCTTATTAGCAATTTTGTAAAAATTGAAATTGTAAAAATCCAAAGAAACCACCTTCTAAGTATGGCTTATGAGCCGGAGGATGCAGGTTTAATTCCCGCAGAGGGCACACAAGTCAAAAGTGACTATGAATTTGCTACAAGTTATTTTAGAATGCAGGCTAAATCTCCTAATTGTCTGAAAAGTAGGATGGTTCCGTACTTCGAAAGCACGATGAGGCGTCGGTCTCGGCCACCATCTCAGATAGTTATTACATTATTAAAAATCGCATTAGTGTTCTATCGGGCGGCTTAAAAGCTCTGATAAACGGTCTGTCGAGTAGCTGATCTTACAACCCATACGCAAAAATAAGTCTAATTCATATAATGTGACAAGGTACTTCGCCGGATTTATAGATTTGATTGAATCCGATCAGTGAGAGTGGATATATTTTTATTTAATGTGAAATTCATTGGATAAAACGCATATTAATTTACTTACCTTATTCGAAGCTTACGTTTTAAGGCCTACCTGGTGATTTTCGACTCAATGAGGAATAAATTGGGGCACTCTCAGCGCGCCCCCACTCTGCCAGGTGGTGGGGATAGAAAGAGAAGGAAACCGGAAAGAAAGAGACGGTAATAGATGGCGGGAAACGTAGTGCCTATCTCAAATTATATAAGCTTCGAATAAGGTAAGTTTGTTTTTTGTTGTTATGCGTGCCTGCAATAAATAGTTTTTCTTTCTTCTGTTAGAATTTTTTTATTTATTGCATAATTACTATATTCTTATTCAGATTTATTCTCCTAATATTAAATCTACATCTGTAATTGAATGTGTGTGTTCGCATGATTTAAATAGTGTATTGACTCATCTGTCATTTAGTTGGGTTGACGTTTGACGTCCGTATCGGTGTGATTCTGTCCAGTTCATATATCAAAAAATAATATAAAACACAAGTTATAGTGTAAACAAAATATTTAATAGTGTACTTAGTGCAAATTTGCGTTACATATATTAAAGTGAACAATAAATATTAAGCATAAGGAACGCAAACCAAAAAAACAATAACACAGTGATCGGTGCAATTTGCTAATTACCCTCCACTTAAATCAAGCTCTAGTGACAATAATTTGTAAACAGTGCCATCTGTCTAGCTCTTGTCTAGCAGGCCACCGATCCACAGTCTATAAACCCTTCAGTCAGTCGATGAAGACGTCTAGACAGGGCAATCGTGCGGGGTGTGAGGGGTGAGACGCGGGTGAGGCGAGCCCCAGCTGCATACTTCACCGCACTTAGTAGCTTGGGACACGACTTTGAGGGCTATCGAGTATTTGATATTTAAGATATTTCAATTTATTATTAATATGGTGCATACGACATGTGCTGTCATTGGACTGGGGGGTTGGCATTGGATCGTGGGTTTGATTTATAAATTTAAAAAAAAATCTACCTATTTTTGATTTATTTGTTTAGACTTTAGGCAGGAATTTAACGATTTGTCTAAAATTTTAGTAAATTGTCTATTTTTAGAAGGTTTGTCAATTTGACGTGTACGATTGGAGGGAGGGGGGTCATCAATCCCACGAACCTCCCCCTCGGATCGCCACTACGTGCATGTGCGAACGTAAACAATATGGCGTTCGTAAAAATACCGAGTAAATTGCACACCCCCGAAGCGTTTTGTCTTTATAAGATCGAATGTTTTGAGGTCTCTCAGGGTGCTGTCACACGAAATGAAACTTATAAGACATTCATTTTGAAATCCAAAATGGCGGTCATGCATTTTTTGAAACATATAGATATGGGTATCGTTTTCAAGGTTTCTTGGGGTGCTGATTTTGAAAATGGCATCCATTTTGAAATCCAAGATGGCGGACATGCATTTTTGAAAAGTATAGATATGGGTATCGTTTTCAAGGTTTCTTAGGGTGCTGACGACTTAAAAAAACTAAAACTTAAAAAACATGATATTAATGATTAGGTATATATGTATCTTTTTCAATTTGTGACAACCCTTCCGCAGTTGCGTAAATGCCTACACAGGCGGCGGCATCGCCCGACATCAAAGGCGTCAGCCTACCGTTGGAATACTTATACTGTGACCGATCCCTATTGAGCTTCCCCACTAGCGCCATCTAGCGTGCGATCCTAAGACCACTTACCAAACTAGTTGTCTACATTACTGTCATGGTAGCTGTCAAGTGTGGAGGTTGTGGACGTTTCACCTCGTCAATAGATGGCGCTAAGTGTACTAAATGTCAAGCGCAATACCACAAAGCGTGTGTAGGTATCCCAACGAAGGCAAATGTAGCTGCAAACTGGCGTTGCCCTGAATGTAAAAAGGATCTTGCTCGGGACAATAGGGCTGAGACCCCAGTCAGAAGTCCTATAGATGGTTCCCAAGCTAAAAATGTAGCGGAGCAGACTTTATTTGTAACCAGTACACCTGATGTTTCTGCTACCAGTACCAAATCTGCACCCATGCAGAGTGCGAGCCCTACAAAAGAAACCATTCCTCTGCCGCCAAATAATTCCACAGCCGACGTCCCATCCCGCGAACTATCGCAGGTCACCGGCTCCGACTTCAACCTAATCATGGCGGAACTGAGAGAAGTGCGTGCAGAGATCCAAGTGTTCAGGAAGGAAATGGAGATGGAAATGCAGGAGCTCAAAATTTCCATGAATACCTGCAACACACGCATCGACAGCTTGGAGGCTAGGGTGGACGCCTTGGAGCAGCGGGCCTCTTCTGACCCGCCGAATACTGGGGCAGTAGAGAGGATCGTAGAAGACCTAAGGCGTGAGCTCAACGACAGGGACCAGGATCTCTTAGCAAACGATATCGAGGTGTCGAATATACCAGAGGACAAGGCTGACAACCCAATCCATATAATCAAGGTCATAAGCCTGAAGCTAGGAGTCAACCTTGAGGAGCGCGACATTGTTAGCGCAGAACGAGTCGGTGGTAGGCAGCTCAACGCGACGAGCTCAGCAGGAGCGACAGAATCTCGCCCGCGCACCATAGTCGTGCGCCTGGCGCGACGTGATCTGCGCGACGACCTGCTGGCGAGAGCTCGAGTTCGGCGCGGAGCGACCACAGTCGACCTTGAAATGCCTGGCCCGGCCCAGCGGTTCTTCCTCAATGAGCGCCTTGCTAAAATAAATCGCCAGTTGTTTCGGCGGGCGCGGGACGCTGCTGGTCTCTTCGAGTGGAGATTTGTATGGACCAAGCGCGGCCGTATTCTCGCCAGGAGGAAGCCAGGAGATGCCACTCAACGAATCCGGACCGACGAGGACATATCTCGTGTATTTGGACCTGTCAATGATACAGCCTGATTATTGTGTGATTTTGTCTTTCTATGTGTTTGTATTTGTTGCCGCTATTAGGGAAGATGTGCGTCACTTCCGTTATCAACGGCTGCTCAACAACAGTACAGTAGGTGTGCATGGAGAGCCATCATTAACATATTCATACTTACTAATTATACATATTACTACACTACATATTAGTACACTAATAACAAACAATATAATATACCTTATTAATATCCATAACATACATAAAACTTATTTATTTACAATTATTATTTACATATATGCTAAACACAGTGTTAGGATAACAGCGCCCAATATATCAAGCTTTCTGCAGTCCACCGTTGAACATAGCAGTCATCTTAGTTTTCACAAATATATACCGACACAGTACATATATATACCCAAACATGTATGCAACAAAGATGACAAATACAAATGACTCCCAGTAAATGTATTAAGTTTGGTCTACTGAATGCAGGTTCTCTGGGTACTAATCAGGACGAATTTCTGATGGCCATGAGCAACCACGCTGTAGACATAATGGCTATCAACGAGACATGGTTACGTAAGGGGGAGGAGGACCGAGCGCCTAGTGTACCTGGGTACAAGCTTAAACATATACCGCGACCTATGTCTATACGAGGTGGGCGCGGCGGTGGGGTGGCTTTCTATATTAAAAACGGAGTTTCTGCCCGGGTAAGAGTTCATCCTAACCATCCCGATGTTGAACAGCTTTGGTTAAGTCTCAATTTAAATAAAAAAAAGTTACTTATTGGTACTGCTTACCGCCCTCCATGGTTAGACCTGGAAATTTTTCTTGAGGGCTTAACTGCCAGTATTGGTGGTCTAGCACCCTACGACAACATAATTTTATTAGGAGACTTCAATGTTGATTTGCTGGACGTCCACAGCTCTAAATCAAGACACCTTTTAGAATTCTTTACCTATTTAAACCTTAATCAATTAGTCCAAACACCAACACACTTTATAGGTGAGAGCAGCACGCTTATTGACATAATCTCCTCTGATGCCACAATCCGTAACGTCGTGGTGAATCATATTAGTGAACTTAGTCACCACTCGTTTATCACATGTGAAACGATTTTTAAGAAGCATAAGCCTAAACCAATATCAGTTGTATTTCGCCCGCTCAAGGACATAATAGCAGATCAATTTAACACCGATTAAAGTTTGATACCATGGCTGAGTATTGGAAGCATGAGTGATGTCAATTCTATGGTTCAAACTTTTAGTTCATATATGAACCACTTGTTTGATCTCCATGCTCCTCTTAAAAGAAAGACATTTAAAACGCACGCTACTCCATGGATAACTGACAACATACGTCTGATGTTCAAGTTGAGAGATGAAGCGAGAGATAGATTTCGTGCATCAAAGTTGGACACACATAAGGAGTATTACCTGGATCTCAAACACTTGGCCGCCGCGGCACTAATCAATGAGAAGAGGGCATATTTTACCAAAAGCATAAATGATCACATCAAAAACCCTAAATTATTGTGGCGTAATTTAAAATCTGATGTGCTTCCGGACCATACACAAAGGTCGCTGCCAAGTCACTATAGTGACCCTGCTGACATCAATGCGGCGTTTCTGGATGTCCCGGGTAACAATACCCATAGGATCTCACAAATGTCCTACTTTAACTCCCACAGATACAGTCCAGCCAAATTTACACTTACAACATCCAATCCGGAGTCAATCTTGAGGATAATCAGGAGTCTAGGGTCAAATGCACAGGGCGTGGATGGTATAAGTCTGGACATGGTATCACTCACATTGCCAGCCACCTTGCAAGCTATTACAGACATTATCAACCAGTCCATAGTCACGCGTACGTTCCCTGACCTCTGGCGATGCGCCGTTGTACGTCCTATCCCCAAGAACAACAATCCAACTAGCATGACAGATCTTCGTCCAATTAGCATTCTGCCTTGCCTGTCAAAGATCCTGGAACGTGTAGTGTACTCGCAGGTTATTGAATACCTGGAAAGCAATGATATTCTCCCTGACTTTCAGTCTGGTTTCAGGAGGGGAAGAGGTACAGCAACGGCTCTGGCCGATGTCGTGGGAAATATCCTTGAAGCACGTGACCAGGGAGAAGGAACGATTCTTGTCCTATTGGACTTTTCCCGGGCTTTTGATGCAATCGACACTGCTTTACTGCTGTCTAAGCTGGTTTATTATGGTTTTGACAGTGATGCCGTGGAGTGGTTTAATACCTACTTGACAAATAGGTCTCAATATGTGGAGATTCATGGAGAGGATGGCTCTACCATGTCATGTCCCCCACTTCACGTAACAAGGGGAGTCCCACAGGGATCTATATTGGGACCTTTGTTGTACATTCTGTACAGCGCTGACATCACAAAATCATTTGTTAACTGCAAATACCATATGTATGCAGATGATATTCAGTTGTACATATCTTTCAAAGGGGAGGATACATCATTGGCAGTACAGAAAATTAATGAGGATTTGCACAAAGTAACTACATGGTCTGAGAGGAACTCACTGGTTCTGAACCCGCTTAAATCCAAATTTATAGTCCTAGGCACTAAGAGGCAAGTTTGTGCAATACTGTCAGCCAAACCTGAGATAGTCATCATGGGCGAGAAGATTGACAGAGTAGAGCAGGTGTGTAATCTGGGGCTAATTATGGATCCGGAACTATGCTTTGATGCCCACATAACGAACGTCTTGAGAAATTGTTTTTATATGCCAGGCGTAAATAAAAGAATACAGTAGCAACACTTAATATTTCACGTGTTAGGTTAGGTTACAAACAATAAGCAAAATGACGCATTAATTTCACAGTATATTCAACAACAAGTAGACAGTTCCTATCCATGATATCTGTAATGATATCTCCGACGTTATTGAAACTGTAATAAATTGAATTATGTCTACTTACGAGTGAAATGGTACGCACGGCATCTTTTCGTATGCTACAGTTTTTGCAGCCTAAAACAGTGCAATATCCCATAGCGCATACACCACACACACTCTGGAGACACACTTGCTACTTTATATGAACTTATTTAATACAGAAAACTAAAATTTAAGCGAAGTTTATATCTCGTGTTTACTTTTGCATATTTAATTAGCCACAGATTGTCAAATCTGACAATCTGTGGCTAAAAATACCGGCTACGCAGATAAGGACAAAAAATAAAGATTGCATCTCCTTCTTTCATATGTGTTTCGTAATAAACGTTCCTTGCTTAACTTGCCGTGACGTCAGTTACGCTCATTCTTTAAGTAGCATTTCTATGATCTATGCGCACAGCTGTCAGTTAGTACGACTGTTAGCGGTGGGCTGTAGCATCTTTTTTTGATAACGAAACGCAACTGTCTATCGGATATCAATAACGGTTATTAAAACGCGCTATCCTGCTATCCTGCTATGCCGGGATAGCGCGTTGCACATCAATGAGCAACACGTACAAGTATTTCCAGGTGTGCTCCGCCAGAAGACCGGCTTGTCAGCCCTTCGCTTTACTCGCACCCTCGACCGCTCCGCTCCGCTCCGCTCGTTGTCTGCCTCGTTTGTCTTTCTCCTTGGATAGTTGCGCCATCTTGTTTCTGTAATTTATCGCATGAACTTGCTAAGTGAACTGGACACCTAATGTACATATAATTATAATTATTTCAATCTAATTCTAATTTCAGATATATAATAGTAATAATAATTAATTTAACTCACGATATTGTAAATATATTCTATTCTCGTATTTATAACAATTACAGTGTATCGCCTGTGGATGGACTCCCACAAGTATCCGCCCTTTGAGTTTGTCATCTGGACCTGCTATTAACATCTAGCACGAAACTCACTCACTAACACTTACTACAATAACAAAAAATAAACATCCCGAAACATACCTACATAATATTACACAATGTTGAAATAACATCACATAATCAATTGCATAATTTGATGCAATGACATTACTGATTACGTAATGGCAATTTGTCTCTGCCACAGTCGTTAGCGGTGGTCGTTGCGCAACTCAAACGTTATTGAAACGAGCTATCGTCATAATAACGGTTAGCAGGTTATTTGAAAAACCTGCTAACGTGCTAACCTGCTAACGTGCTAACATGCTAACGTACTAGCGGTAGTCGTTGCGCAACTTAAACGTTATTGAAACGAGCTATCGTCATAATAACGGTTAGCAGGTTATTTGAAAAACCTGCTAACGTGCTAACCTGCTAACATGCTAACGTGCTAACCTGCTAACGTGCTAACATGCTAACGTTAAAGTAGCTAACATCCAAAGAATCCGATAGACAGTTGCGTTTCTGTTGGAACAACAACGACAATTCGCGAAATTTGAGCATTTTGAGCATCAGTGAAAGCTAAAAAAAAAAAGGTCATCAAAACTTCAGAGCCGTTCATTCATCCGGGAATTTAGTGACTGAGTAAATACGTAAGCTAAAAAAAAAAAAAAAGGTCATCAAACACATCAGCCCACCGCTAACAGTCGTACTAACTGACAGCTGTGCGCATAGATCATAGAAATACTACTTAAAGAATGAGCGTAACTGACGTCACGGCAAGTTAAGCAAGGAACGTTTATTACGAAACACATATGAAAGAAGGAGATGCAATCTTTATTTTTTGTCCTTATCTGCGTAGCCGGTATTTTTAGCCACAGATTGTCAGATTTGACAATCTGAATATAATAGAATTAGTGAAAAGTTTCGAACTATCTGTCCGCGACAAAGATATTCCTACTAGTACCGACTTAGTTAATTTTGTGTGACATCACATAAAAGTTCTCGAACGAACAACTACTGTTCGTCATTCTCCTAATACATCGCACCATAAAACCCAGGGTTCCAATTCTCAAAATCGGTCGCGTTCTTCCGCACCGAAAGATTCGCATACCT
This sequence comes from Shargacucullia verbasci, assembly GCA_947562105.1. Lineage (NCBI taxonomy): Eukaryota > Metazoa > Arthropoda > Insecta > Lepidoptera > Noctuidae > Shargacucullia > Shargacucullia verbasci. The sequence continues at coordinate 10,517,858 of OX387281.1, read as the reverse complement.
TTGCTGTTACAGAAAATAATAATGATAATAAATACTCTTGTTTATTCTGTAATAAACCGAATCATATTCATTTATATGAATGCACGGAATTCAAAAGATTACTCGTGAAAGATAATAAATTGTGTATAAATTGTTTTAGTAGTAGGCACACCGTCAGTTATGGTTCTTAACATACATGTAGACATTGTCATAAAAAACATCATTCGTTGTTACATTTCGATACTCAGGAGCGAGTTCCACAAAAACCGCAACATAAAGTAGGTGTTGATAATAGATGTCCTGCGCCCGCTTCAATTACGAGCGAAACCGAAGCCAAGCGTTCGCGCCCACGCGGCCACGACATAAATAAAAAGAGGAGACGGCCTAAGCAACTGTGCACTGTGATTCTCAACTAGGTCCTGACGTCATCAAGTAGGCGTGGCCTATAGTCAGTGTATTGTTGGCGTTCGCCCTGTGCACAACTTTGTAAACGCTCCCATTTTACAACATATTCGCGCTAGAAGAAAAAAAAAAGGAAGTGTTGTGATTTATCTTGTAAAAACTACTCGGATAGACGTTCTGATCCTATGGATGGCATCACATTTCATTTGTAAATAATTTTATGCGTAATTTATTAAAACAGTTCTAGAAAAATCTCTTAGCGTCGGCGTTTCTGAATATAATTCCACCAGACATTAGATGGCGACACTTTGTGTCATGGGAACTAACAATATTTTGGTACGTAGAGCTCAGTATTAATATACACTCACAGGCACAATTAACCGCCCACCCTAATTTTATTGCATATTGAAATACTATTAAGATACTTTAAAAAAGTATGCTTGGTGCTTGTTTTAAGGGTTTTTTCGGTATTTAAAAAAGATGTTTAACCTTGAAACATTTATTTTTTATTTCTACAAATCAATAAAATACAGTGTTTAGATTTTTTTACAAAAAAAAAGCAAGTATAAACAAAAAGAACAGGGAAATCAATTAACCGTAACTATTGAAAACTATTTATTGGGTATAAACCCCTGCAAGTGGCCTCCAACCTACCCTTTAGCCACCCCAAGCCTCGCATCTGAATACTAGTCTGAATCTGTCCTCAGTTAGTTTGCTTTCTGATTCCTTTCACTGGTAGCACAATACATAAAACAAATACCATCTAAATGTCAGGTTAATCTGATAGTGCATGCACTGATAACAAGAATTCACCCACCGAGGTCGTTCCAGCCCCGAACCTTGGGCTCAAGTGCCGCGTGCGCGCATTGCTTACACCGGCCGCTATCCCCACCCCATGACGTCAAATGACGTTTTGTGGTTATATCTATACTCATTGTTACTTCGCATTCGCGACAATGGTCAAGTAGGTAAAACTAATTTCAGAGGCAGAATAAATAATAGACAAATTATAACGAAAAATATTATATTAATAATATTAATTGAATTTCCTGCAAGAATAACTGATTTTTTTGAACTGAAGAAAACTGGAGCGACCTCGGTCTTAATTTTTTAGATTTAACTATAACCAGAGTAAATAAAAAACTAGATTTCCAAATTTACCGTAAACCCACACATACTGATACTACCATTCCTGCTTCATCTTGTCACCCTTTACAACATAAACTGGCTGCCTTCCGCAGCTATGTTCATCGTTTAATGTCTGTCCCACTGTCCACAGATAATTACGTAAAAGAACTTAAAATCCTCTATCAGATCGCGGTTACAAACGGTTATTCAAAACAAATAATTGATAATTTAATTAAAAATAAGCAGAATGACAGGGTTCGCTCACTACTTTATGTATGTCCCCCCGAACGTATTAACAAGCATGTTGGTAGTCTGGCTTACATAGGCTCAATTTCAGATAGAATTACCAATATTCTTAGAAAACATAACGTTTCCGTTGCTTTTCGGACAAAACATAATTTACATCATCTTTGTAACGGCAAAGATCACTTAGAAAACTCAAAAAAGTCCGGTGTTTATAAATTAGTTTGTAATGATTGTAATGGGGTCTATGTAGGTCAGACAGGTCGTAACTTTGATATTAGACATAAGGAACATATTGCCGCATACAGGAATGGCCATCCTGATAGATCTCATTTCGCAAAACATTTAATTGACACCGGCCATTCCTTGAGCGACAATAATGGGTATAATATTTTGCATGTTTGTAATAAAAGTCTCCGGTTGTGTGTGTTGGAACAATTAGAAATTTTAAAACATAATAACGACAGGTTTACACTGTTGAATGACCAAAATAATCTAATACCATCTCCACTATTACGAATTTTTGCAGGTAGTTCAATACAAACACCAAGTCGTAGTGCTATATAAGGGAGCGCACACTACCCAGCCGCTCATCCCCATACTTCTATGGGTCGCCTTGACCCCTCGGGCAGTGGGCAATACGCCCAGAACCCACGGAGTAAATACGAAGAGGAGATGTTGTAATTCGATTTCCCTATGAAACATTGCGTGACATTTTGCGGGGTGAGGGGGTGTTAGATCCCGCCCACTTCTTTATTTTCCATCTGCCGGTCTATAGCGAAACTACTCACTCGTACTGTCGATTTTACTTTGTAGTTACATAACTATCTCACGCTAGATGTCACTAAGAGCAAGATGCAACGGGGTCGTACTCAGAATTTTCGTACCAAGGAGTAAACTTTTTTTTTAAATTAATTTTGCGAACCGTCTTGATACGTATTTTTTTTTATTGAAATAGTGATATTATTATGAAAAAAAAATGTTAGAATAAAAAGGTTTTTGATGAATGACGAATGAAGATTATTAGTTTTTCTCTTATTTTTAAATGACTTATTTTGTTAAAAAGACTTATGAAGATTGTTTACAAAGCTAGTACTTTTAGAAGAAAAAAAAAAACACTTCCCGTTTACGTGACAATCCATCTGAGATCCATCCGAACCATTAATGTCTAATAAATAAGTAATACCAGACTAAATCAAAAGCCGCATGACGCGAAAGAAGCTTCATACTTAACATGACTCTTTTGATATGGTCAAGTAGGTAAAACTAATTTCAGAGGCAGAATAAATAATAGACAAATCATAACGAAAAAAAATATATTAGCACAATTCAATTTCCTGCAAGAATAACTGATTTTTAAAAATAACTGATAATTACGGCCCTGTCTTTTTGTTATGTTTATGTTTGTTGTTCATAGATGACGATAGATGGCAGCCGGTTTACAAATTTATATAAAAACTACAAAAATAATATTTTGGCGATTAAAGGATCTTTAGTAATGAATGTTGAACAAATTTCAGTTCTTATCATTATTAAAATATATTAATACTGAGCTCTACGTACCTAAATATTGTTAGTTCCCATGACACAAAGTGTCGCCATCTAATGTCGGGTAGAATTATATTCGGAAATGCCGACGCTAAGAGATTTTTCTAGAACTATTTTAATAAATTACGTATAAAATTATTTACAAATGAAATGTGATACCATCCATAGCATCAGAACGTCTATCCGAGTAGTTTTTACAAGATAAATCACAATACTTCATTCTTTTTTTCTTCTAGCGCGAGTATACTGTAAAAAGGGAACGTTTACAAAGTTGTGCACAGGGCGAACGCCAACAATACACGGACTATAGGCCACGCCTACTTGATGACGTCAGGACCTAGTTGAGAGTCACAGTGCACAGTTGCTTAGGCCGTCTCCTCTTTGTATTTACTCCGTGCCCAGAACCCGACTCCTCGCCCTCCCCTAGGGGAGCGCGTAGACGATCTACCGGAGCCGCTCATTCGCGTCCAAGCGCATAAACTACTATTATGTAAACGGAGATAGACTGGCGACTCAGCTCTTAACTAATAGCGCCATCTGGACGTAAGTACATCAATTAAAATGATTTAATGCCATCTAGTGAATATTAAATGAACTAAAATTATATCTGTATATATTTATAGGTATAGGTAGGTACTGAGGATAGGTACGTACTTATGTATGTAACTGGTAAGGATTTAGATACTTAGATTAAAATTATGTTTTCTGGTGTGTGTGTCATGTTATGTAAAAATAGCACAGAGGTATAGTCCTCAGACGCTAATAAGGGGGTGCGCTTGTGTAGAGCGGGAAATTCAAATTTTCTTTCGTTTTTTTAGAACTTGAGCTAGATTCATACATGAGGGCATTATGATGATGATCGACTATTAACATGATTCTAATGATTAGTATTCAAATGATTAATAAACATTTCATCCTTACAGTCACGAATCGCATTTTTATCAATATATAACGTAAAACAAAAGTACAATTTGCAAAAAATCTAAAGAAAACTTAAATTTAGCGTTTTACACATGGCGTTTTACCTTAAAGACGAAATAATAATATGCTATTTTTACATAATAAATACAACAATGCACACCAGAAACATGATAAGTAAAAATCAACATTTCCATTTATAATTTTATTTTTAAGCTCATAAAAGTTGTAAAACAAAAGCTAATTTACACGTTCAGTGTAGCGCCAGTTTGCCTTTGCCTTTTTCGACCTTTATTTTTAGAGTAATGCTCTAGAGCTGCTTTTTTAAAATTGTCTTCCCCATCATAAAGTATAGCCTTGCCAGTGGGTAGATGGCCAACTTCTTTGCACCAGTTACTTAAAAAAAAAAATTACACTTTTATCAATTAAAAAATTAATTAAAGCTTCTTTGTGTATTACACAAGTAATAAAATTCATTTCAATATTTATGGATATAATTAATTTTATATATTGGGCTATGTTTTTTTTAAGTGCAGATTTCCCTAAAATTGTGTAGGTGATTTTCTCAACTTGTGCAAAGAAGTCGAACAAGGTCCTCGTAGGATAGCACAGCCAACGCTTGTTTTCATATTCTTTAATTTTGATAAAGCCATGGAAACTTTCAGTAAATTCGGTTTCCAAGGCTTTAAGGCATGTCTGACAGTTTTTAAAAATTTTATTTTTAGTTTTAAGTGCTATCCACCCACTGCAATATCCTTTTGCTGCGCATTTTTCAATACATTTTTTATCATTATCGTTTATTATGTATGTCGTGTCTGCTGGTTCTATATTCATATGCTCACAGTCCACGACATTAACGCCCTCGCTACCAATAACCTCATCCTTCTCTGTCAAAAAATATTTTAGGGAATCGAGGCAAAAACCGTTGTCTTTTTCGCAATTTGCGCCTATGGAATGCTTCGATGACAAATTATTTAAAAGCAATGTTTTATAGGCGGTTTCGAAGGATGAGGAATTTGGCATAATATTTGCATACCCATGGGCCCTAATTGCTCCAAAAAAAATTTCGAGTGCATCTTGATTTAAATTGCGCAGCAAAACGGAGTTTATACCTTTTTTCTAGTGTTCAAGTTATGTCAAGTGATTCAAGACAAGAGTATGTATATTAATTTTGTATGTCAAAATTGTTTTAGCAGTTTCAGAAAATTACCTTGTCATTTCTGATTGTACTATTGTTGGGTTGCTTTTGTTCCTGGACATCAATCGTTTCTACATTTTTTTCGCTTGTAACATCCTAAAATATAAAAAAAATATCAATTATATTTAAGTAACGTGATAAGACGTTGAACCTCACACGCACATCACCATATATCATAATGTTAATTTAAGTTCCTACCTCGACACCATCACAGTCAAATTCATTAAAATCGACTTCAAACTCTTGAGGTACCATCTCTGCCACTTCCATTGTGTCTGGAGAAGGTGATGGTGGCTTTGGCCCACCTCCAGTTCTTGTTGTTTCTCGGCGGTAAGACGACAACTCTTATTTAGAATTTAATTTTAGGCACTTCCATTGGTTTATCAATTGTTTTTTGTCTCTACTCCTTACGTTTGCTAGATTAAATCTGAAAAATGACACGTTTTTATAAAACAATGTAGTCAGGTTTTTTGAGCTATACCTTGTAAAAATTTTGATTACTTCTCTGTTATTTCGCTCCAAGCCTTCATTTTCTCCTTATTTGTGTTCGTACTTAAATCTTTGTTTTCAATTATAGACAGATAGGGTCGTAATATATTTCTAAAAATTAATACAGCGTTCTCTTTTATTATTTTGCATTTTATTATCTTACACTGATTACTGACAATCAAAATCGAAATTAAAACAGAGGGGGGACAGTTCCATATATTTGGCTTGGATCAAAAGATGGTGGCTCCATCTACACGTTGTATCTAAAACTATAGGTTTAGTTAGTAAGTATGGCATGTAAACAGATGTCACTACAAAAAAAATGCATAATTATACATTTTATAACAAAAATACCGTAATAATATTTATTTTACGTTTAAATAAATAAATTGAGCATATTTTAATATTTTTTCACATAAAATAAATAAGATATTACTTATGTACTGGTCTTTTTTTTAACTGGTAACTGTCAAAATAAGAATTGTTAATTTCAAATTTCAAAATGGTAGCTACTTTCTGCGTATGCGCATGTTTGTAGATCTTTTCCATTTTTCATTTGTATTTCGGTTGTGAAATCTTCCAGAAAGTGCGTCGAGTTGAGCTTTAAGTTCCTCCGCGTTGCTGTGGTGACTTGAACCCGTAATACGTGTTGAATTGTGTTCAACAATTTCGCGAAAGGACGTTAATTGTGTTGTGGAGTTTTATCGAAATTTATTTCGAAAATGCCTAAGTTATGTGCATTTGGCTGTGCTCCCAGTGGTAAGTTTGCTAGGGGTTAACAATAATATGTTTAAATATCCAAGGTTTGCATAATATGAGCATACCTCACATATCCATGTATTTACATGAAAGGCACAACTGTCCGTATTTATGCAAAAAGGAACCATCCAGCAGACACGCACTTCTGAGATATCAAAGGATTTACAAAAACATGTGCAGCTCTGTAAGATGAAGTAAAATTACTGTTTATTTTATTTAAATTTATTGATAAATTACTAATTTAAGTATGTGTATATAAATTTGTTCTGAATACTTTTAAACTTTCTAGATGATTAAGAAAATGTGCATGTGGTTCCTTTTGACATTTAATAATTGATAAGTTTTCTCATATACAAAACAGAACCACAACCCAGAGATTTACTGATATAAATGAAACTATGTATTTATATTATCGTAATAAAGGTTTAATTCCCAAAAAATATAAAATAATACATATAGAGAGCGTTTATTCGACGTTATCATCAAATTGAATTTCGAAATCCACCGTATCTAGTCCATCTATGTCGTCTTCTATTGCATCATCACAAATGAGACCATTATAAAAACTCTGTGCGTCTTGTGGAATGAGATGTAATATGGACTGAATATCGGCTAGTTTCGCTGGTGATACTGGCTTCCCTGACGGCCACAGGGGCCACTAAATGTTCCGTCAAGATTACAGCTGGTCTGCCGCGAACAGGTGCTCTCCCTACATTTACTTCCACAGAACTACCAATGAAATCTGTTTTAAAATAAATTGAGTTTGGTGAGTCTCTTTTCAGATATATTTCCCGAGTTTTTAGCCAATTAATACATTCTTTATTAATACCACGTTTTTTGTTAATAATCATTTTTTCAACCTTAGAAGTTCCCAGAAAATCAGATTTTGCCATAACTGTAACTGTAAGCGGGTTCTTTTTCTTGCATTCTTTCATAACCTGCACATAATCATCGGGAGTGTATAGTCTCGAATATTTCTTCATTGCTGTTTCAATGTGGGAAAAATCTCTGTCATTGGGTAGGTAACTATGTCCGGGTATCAAAAATTTTTGAGTTATTTTTTTCAAGGTGGGGTGAGAATGCAAAAATGCTTTTAAGATCAAAACTATCTTTATGTTACGATTCTGTCCTCCACATGAATCGCTCCATAAAATTAGTTCCTCGACATCTTCAGACATATGCTTGCTTAAGTATTTTAATAGACAAGAACCGACTTCCTGGGCACCTTTACCGGCCACTCCTTCTATCCAAACAAAGCACTCACTCAAGTTAGTCTTTGCAGAATAAATTCCCATATTATACAGCCAAAGCTGTCGTTTATAGTAAATAATTCCGGTAGGGATCTTAGGCATTGGCAGTGTTTTTTGGAGATCAAACGTGAGACATTCTATTTCCTTACATTGAGTAGCCAGAATAAAGTCAGACTTCATTTTATTTCGAGCCTCTTCGCATTTTCGGCAATGTTCTTCGCGTTCTGTATCTATGGCTGTTTTCTCCTCGGCAGTTTTGCAACGAGTTAATTTCGCTTGTAATGTGTCACACTTGTTACAAGTATCTTTCTTAAGAGGCGCTCGTTTAAGATTGAAATATTTGTAAAATAACTTTGAATACATTGCCTTACTGACCTTCTCAGCTTCTCCTATATGTTCACAGTATAAATCGTACATCTTGTCTAAAGTCATGTCTGGCATAAGGTATTGGGTCTCGCACTCACTTCTTCTATAGTGTGATTTATACTTAGGAAGAGAGTTTATGTGGCATCTGACTTGTGAAACTATTTCGTCGCTGCATTTGTTCTTACCTCCACTTTTCGATCCTCTTCTATCTGTAAAATACTGTGACCTCATTTTAATCAAAGCAGTATTAACTCTTTTTGTAGAAACGCCAAGTGTTTTGACAAATAAATCCCGGCACACTTCGACTTTGTTCAATAGATATTTACGAGAGAATTTTTTCTTCATATTGCTATTAGTCATCCTTCTTTTTACATCGGCTTCTTTGACGCTCGCTGCAATGAACATATTTTGGGTATTGTAATTTTCTATTTTGTAAAAACTCTCAAATATTTTCTGTCGAATGTTAGAATCTACTTTTTCCCAGCACTTCGTTTTACAATTACATTTAAAATCAATAAATGCTTTCGGTTGGACTTCGATGTTTTTGTAGTTGTGAAAAAACTTATTAGAATGTCTATTTTTCTTTCTTTCCATCCTAGATAGACCACCATACTTGGGTCATTCCACAAAAGTAGGGCAACTCATTGTCCGCAGCACTTTTCACTTGATAAAATTAATAATTATTTTATTCCAAAATTGCTAAGTAAAAGTTCACAATGTGTTTTATTCAGACCCCGAATTATGTTAAAAATAATATTAAACTATACTTCTAAAATCCTTTTTATTCACCCCAAATGTCAGTCCCTAGGCGTGTCCGCTCTTCGAAATTCTGAGTTTGGGCATCCATATTTCTAAAAACATTAAGTTTATACTTGCCTTCATTAACATTATTTTAATATTATGTAGTACTTACACCCAATTCTATCAATCTTTTGTAATTTAAATAAATAATTATTATGTTTCCTAAAGTGAAATTAGTGTCCACAACTTTAATCGTCAGGCCCTAGCCAAATACGAATTTTAAAATTTCGCGGTATAATTTGAATATAGAGTGAATGCTAGCCAGTTGATTTTAAAGTAAGACATGAAGTTATCCGCAGACTATACTTGCTTTGCGGCGGCCATTTTGTTAATCAGTGCAAAACGCGGCTATTGTTGCGGAAACACGTGTTGATCCAGTCACTTTGTCAGTCCCTTGGTAAGTAATTTTATTGTTTAATAATAGGAAATTGTTATTAATTAATTAACATTTACAAGTGATTTGTCGGCCTCGTTCGGCACATCGTATTAAACATCTTAATATGGTAGTTAAACAGCATTTTGTGTTTAATTTTACTCCGAATCGTCAGTCCCTGAACCATCAGGCCCTAGCTTTTTATGGTGCAAGGGACTGACGGGAGTGGTTGGGGACTGACGTTTATTATATTGTAATATTAATAAGACAACTATATATACTGACTTGTTCTTAAATATTACGATTATTTATAATTATTATACTTTTTCTAGTTATTTTAGAGAACAAAAAATATAATTTAAGTAAATGTAATATGAATTAACAGACCATTATTTTTATCGAGAGAGCGAGACTGAGAGGGTGTTTACAATTTTTGGTCATATTTAACAAATAACTGTTATTTCTTTGTTTTATAGAAACATGCCGCCTAAAAAGAAGTCAAAATTGTCCAAAGAGGAAATAGCCATTAAAAAATCAGCTGCCGCAAAAGCACGTCTAGAGAAAATTAAAATTAATCCAGTTTTATTGGCAGAATATAAAGAGAAAGAAAGACTGAAATATTTAAAAAAGAAAGAGAAGGGACAACGAAAGTCTGTTCAAGATATGACCCCACGTGAGCAAAGAAAAATTAGAAAAAAGTGGAGGAAGTATTCATCTGATTATAGAAAGAATCAAAAAATTCAAAATGTTTGTGACAATTATGTTGCTCAGAATACACCGCCTACATCTGACGATGAATTTCTTAGAGAAAATGAAGCTCCAGAACCGCTCAATAATAGAAATAACGAAAATATGAATGACCTTAGACAAGTTGAAGCTAAAAGAAGAAGCCTGCAACAACGAAAAATAAGAAATAAAGTTTTGCAGAAAAAATCTGCTATTATTGCCGATTTAAAAAAGAAGATTAACACTCAACAGAAGAAATACAATAGACTGCGACAAAAACTCAAGAAATCGAAGAATTTCCTCACACTTAAAAGTAAAATTGAACAAATGGCAGAAGATCCTAATCAAAGAAAAGAACTCGTTAAAAAGGCGTTATTTGGCGAAGTTTTACAGGCCCAAATTACAGAAAATATTTCAAAAGCTAAAACTTATGAACAGAGATCATATTTTAAACAGGTTTTGTCTGGTTCAAATGTTGAAAAATATAAACTTTGGCGGTTTGGTAATAGCTCTTTAACATATAAAAAGTTTCGAACTAATATAAAAAAAAAAAAATGTATAGCTAAGAGAAACAGAGTAATCCAAATGATTCACAGATTCTATGAAGATGATAGTAATAGTCGCACTGCAGCAGGAAAAAAGGAGTGTATTACTCGCAATAGAATAAAAAAACAGAAAAGGTATTTGTTAGACTCTTTAAAAAATTTACACACGAAGTTTCTTCAAACAAATACCTTGACAATTGGATATTCATTATTTTGTCAGTTACGTCCATTTTGGGTCGTATCTCCTAAATTAACGGACCGTAATACTTGTGCCTGTATTTTACATGAAAATATCAACCTAAAATTATCTGCTTTAAAAAAAACAAAAATTCTTGGTTTCGAGAACTATCAGTCAGGTTTACAGATACTATGTTGTAATCGCTATTCAGAAAAATGTTTATTGAGACAGTGCAATGACTGCTCTACGAAAATTTTACCATATGCTGAATTCGATAACAGTCAAGATATCTTAGTGAAACAGTGGACACATGGAAAAGAAATTATTATAGATTCTAAAACAAAAAAATAACGTTTTGTTTCAAAGTACAAAAAAGAGACGAAGAGTATGAAACCGCGGAATTTGATTATACAACTGCAAAATGATCTGCAAAAATTCTTCCAGCATGAAGTTAATATTGTTCACCAGTATAATACTATGAAATGCCTCAAGCGGTCGTTGACAGAAAGAGACGCAGTAATACATATGGATTTCTCCGAGAATTTCAGTACAAAATGTAATCAGGAAATTCAAGCATATCATTTTGGAGGTTCCCGTACGCAAATTTCTATGCACACTGTAGTTATCTACACAAAGGATTCAACTATGTCTCATTGCACTGTCTCTTTAAATTTAGCTCACAATGTCGCAGCCATTTGGGCCCATTTACAACCAGTGCTGGCATCTTTACCCCTTTTTTTTTTTTTTTTTTTTTTTTTTTGGGTGGGAAATCATCCAATGACCCCCCTCCGCCCTGGGCAAGAGCGAAGGGATGTGTCAGACTCTTACTGACTAAAACCCACCCGTGTCCCCATGATCGCCCTTGGTGTACCTTGGTGTACCGGGGCCGCGATATCTGTTATATTGGCTCGCAGCCCCGGCAGGCGTTGGCCCGCCCTTAGCCCAGGCGGGCCCCACGACTGTTGCTGACTTCACTTTGTTAACGGGGGGGCGCGTGGAACACTACGCTGCCCCCCCCCGTCTCGGGCCTTTCTCTGGTCGGGCGACGGACGGCCCAAGTCCGCCGCCCGCAGGCCCTCCTCTATGGTGGCTGGAGATCGTCGCGCGCCTCGCGGCGTCGACGAGCCGGGCGTCCCCTTCGGCGGCCTCCTGGGCGTCGCCAGTCTACCTCCTCCTTGGCGGCCATGACCGCCTCACAGAAGGAGGCGACGGCCGCCCATGCGCTCTCGCTCCGAACCATGGATCTCACCAAGGTCGGGAGCGAGAGGTCGCCGCCGATCTCCTCTACGAGGACACGGCGCATCGGCTCCCATGCCGGGCACACCTCCACCGTGTGCTGCACCGTGTCCTCCGGGGCGTCCTCGCAGTGTAGACACCCCGGTGTGTCGATCCGCCTGATTCTGTGCAGGTACCTCCCGAAGCAGCCGTGCTTGGTGAGGACCTGCGTCAGGCGGAAGGTGAGGACGCCATGGCGCCTCTCCAGCCACTCTCTAAAGACGGGTCTTACCGCCTCGATCGAGGCGTGCCCTGCGCGCGGCTGCCACAGCCGCCGCTCCCATGCCGCCATGAGATCGCGCCGGAGCTCCGTCCTCATCGCAACAACTTGTCGCGGCATTGGACTCGAGCCCCGGCTCAATTCCTCGCGGCGCCAGACATACAGCACCGCGAGGACCTCCGCCTCAAGATCCCACGGCGGCGTTCCGGCAAGGAGGCTCGCCGCCTCAAAGGAGACCGTGCGGTACCCGCGGATGATCCTGACGGCCATCACGCGCTGCGCTTTACGCAGACACGTAGCGTTGACGGCCGCCAGGCCCCGCTCGCCGCACCACACCGGCGCCCCATACAGCGCCATGGACCGCACGATCCCCGCGTAGAGCCTCCGGCAGGAGGCGTCTGGCCCCCCAATGTTGGGCAGCAGCCGCTTGAGCGCGGCCGCGGCCGTCACCAGCTTGGGAGCCAGACGTCGGAAGTGCTCCCGAAAGTTCCACCGGCTGTCGAGGACGAGTCCCAGGTACTTCATCGTCGACTCGACGCCGATGCGAACCCCTCCCACCATTATCGCGGATCCCGGAGGTGGCGCGTTCCGAGGGCCGTGGAACACCATGGCCTCGGTTTTGTGCAGCGCCACCTCGAGGCCCAGCTGCCGGATCCTCTCCACGACTGTGGCAACCACGTCTGCCGCTAATTCGGCCGCCGCCTGGTGCGTGCGTCCCCGCGCCAGGACCAGCGTGTCGTCAGCGTAACACATCACGCTGGCCCCGCCGGGGAGGGCACCTCGCAGCACCCAGTCGTAACCGATGTTCCACAGGAGCGGCCCCAGTACCGACCCCTGCGGAACACCGCACGACATCTCTCGTCGGCTCCAGAACTCCTGACCCGGGAATATGACGGCCCTGTCCGTCAAATAGGCCCCGATTACTCGACGGAGGTAGGTCGGCACTCGGTGGAACCTGAGTGCCTCCCCAATACAGCTCCAGGGCAGGGTGTTGAACGCATTGGCGATGTCTAGAGACACCGCCAAGACCACCCCCCCCCGACGCGTTTCCTCCGCCGCCACGGCTCCCACGCGCATGATGGCGTCCACCGTGGAGCGCCCCCGGCGGAAACCGAACTGGTTATCCGCCAGATCCGGCCCCCTCCTCGAAAGGTGGCCGACGAGGCGGTCAGCGATTACTCGCTCAAAGAGCTTGCCCACCTCGTCGAGCAACACAATGGGCCGGAATGCGGACGGAGAGTCCGCAGGGCGCCCAGGCTTCTTAATGAGGACCAGCTTCCCCGTTTTCCAACGGGTCGGAAACTGGCCCCTCTCCATGCATGCGCTAAGAAGCCTCTCCAATCGGGGCCCGAGAGCCCCTAAGGCCAGAACCCATGCTCGGCCAGGTATGCCGTCGGGTCCTGGGGCGGTATTTATGGCTTTAAGCCTTTCAACCGCCGCTCTCAACTCCTACCGGGTCAGTTCGGGCACTTCGTCGTCGTCGTCGTCGTCGTCGTCCGCGTCGGGCGCCGTGAAAGGCGGAGCCATCGGCGGTGGCGCATGTTCCGCCCGCGAGGGGAACAGAGCGCTCACCACGCCCTCCAGGAACTGTGGCCGGAGACTCTGTGTCAGTGGGGGCGCCCAGGCGCGGAGCTTGTTCCGCACCAATTTGTATGGGCGCCCCCATGGGTCTGCATTCAGAGTCCCCAGAAACTCCTCGCGGCCCTGAGCTTTGGACCGCAAGATCTCTTCCCGGAGGGCTCTCTTCGCCTCCCTGTACCCCTCGTACAGCTCCGCCTCCGTGGCTGCCGCATCCGGAGGTCGGATGCGGAGCCTGCGGTGCCTGGCGTACCGGCGCCGCGCCGCCACGCACTCCTCGCGCAGCTCCTCGATGAGGCGCGACCACCAGTACACCTGACGCCGCCCTCGGCCCTGCCGGACTCGGGGCATTGCCACGTCACATATGTCTGACATGGCCTCCCGGAACCACTCGGCCTCGTCGTTGATGTCGGCGGGCCTGTCCGGTATTGTCACCCAGGCCCGCACGATCGAGGCCTCCAGGAGAAGCTCCCGGTCCAGCTTTTTTAGCGCCCAACGCGGACCGTTCCCACCGGGAATCGGCCAGGCCGGCGCGGCAGAGGTCTGGGTGGAGACGTTGAACCGGATATACCGGTGGTCGGAGAACGTCTCCACCTCCTCCATGACGCGCCAGCCCTCAACACGAGGCGTCAGAGCGGGGCTAGCGAACGATATGTCCACTACCGACTCGCCCCGCATCCGAACGCACGTGGGGACAGAACCCCGGTTGAGAACGTCCAGGCCCATCTCGAGGGCCCAGAGTTCCACCATCCTACCCCGTGTGTCCGTGAGTCGGGAACCCCAAGCCAAGTTTTTGGCATTGAAGTCCCCGAGGACAATCACGGGGAGGGGACGACATCCGACGACGACATTGCCCAACTCCCTCAGAGAGTTCTGGAGCTCGACGAGAGATTGGTTCGGGGAGAAGTACACCCCCACTACACACACCTCCCCGAACCGTGCCGCGACGCAACCCCGTCCTCTTCGAACGTTCTCGAGGGACGGGGTGCCGGCGGCGGCCCACGCAACTAGGGCCACCAAGCCGTCTACATCCCCCACCCAGTCCTCTCTCGGGGGGACGTAGTACGGCTCGGCGACGACAGCGACATTGATCGACCACTGCGCCGCGCTCTGGAGGAAGAGATCGTGAGCTGCGGCGCAGTGGTTGATGTTCGCTTGGAGGAAGCGCAGTGGTGCCACTTAGATCTCCATCGCTTCCTCCGGCACCCTCTGCGACGACGTCGACGGCGGCCTTGCCGAGTCATCGGCGGCGGCGGCGGCGGCGGCAGTGGTCGGGGGGCCCTTAGGCTTCCCCTTCCTCTTGCCCTTGGTGGGCGCAGTGCAGGCCTTGCCACCTGCCTGGTGATCAGCCGGCTTGCCTGCTCCCGCGCAGACTGAGCAGTGCGGAGCGGCTGTGCATGAGCCGACCTTGTGACCAGGCTGGCAGCAGCGGAAGCAGCGATCGCTGCAGTCCGCCTCGGTGCACTTTACCCCAACGTGTTTCCCGATGAGGCATCGGTAACACCGCAGAGGCCTGGGGTCCAGCAGCTTGACCTGCGCCGAGACCCAGCCCACCAGGAGCCTGCGACCCCCCACGATTTTATTGGCCGCCGCCACGGGACAGCTGACAACAGCCGTCCCCATCCCCGAGGGGTCGGAGCGGATGGGGCCCGATTTAATCTGCCCCACCTCGCATCCCCCCACCCTGGCGATTGCAGCCACGAGCTCCTCGGCCGAGACAGAGTCGTCAAGGCCGAGGATACGCAGGTCCACATTTTTGGTGGGCCTGGTAACCCTGACTACCCCCGCGTCGAGGGTCGCCTGCAGCTTCTCCGCCAGGGCATCCGCCTTAGGGCCGCTGGAGGCACCTGGGACCTCCAGCAAACGGGCTCCGGTGAGGGTGGCCTTGATTCGGAGCCCACCGGAGATTCCGATCTCCTCTAGGCCCCCCAACTCCTTTTTGGCCTTGGAGATGACGTCACAATATGTGACGCCCTTCTCCTTGGCTCCCGGCTGTAGCGTGACTACTACAGCCGAGGAGCGGGGGGCGCGGAGCCTGGCCGCCGCCTGTTTTGCCGCTCGGCGCGCCTTCTGGGCCCTCTTCCTGGCCGCCTTGCCCTTCTTGGCTTTATCGCCGGCGACTTCCCAGTCAGCCTCCTTAGGAGCCTGCTGGGCGGCTTTTTTAGCCGGGGCGGGAGCAGCCGCCGCCTTCGCCTTGTTGGGGGGGGGCGTTTGTTTCGGCCCCTGTCCCTTCTTTGTCCCCTTCTTGGGGACATTCGCCGCCGCCGTTAAGACGGGGGGGGTCTTTGGCCCACCCGAGGCGGTAGATGTCGCCGCTGCCGCCGCAGCGGCGTAGCTGGGCTGGCCCTTCTTGTCCCCGGCCAGGGAAGGGCGCAAGAGCATACCCTCCACCGACGAGAACCTGGCCGTGACGGCCCGCATCTCTTGCCGGAGCACATCCAGGATCTCCTGGTAGTGGTCCGGCAGCTGCCCGGCCCCGGGTTGCGCCTCGGGCCGGGCCTCGGGCTGGGCCTCGAGCTGGGCCTCGGGCTGGGCCTTGGGCTGCGCCTTGATCTGCGCCTTTGGCTGGGCCCTGGCCTGCGCCTTAGACTGCGCTTTTGGCTGCACCTTAGGCGATGGCGGCGGCGGCGGCGCATCTTGCGCCACTGCCACAGGGCACTCACGGCTCCTGGTGAGCTCAGCACGGAGCTCCGCGTTCTCGCGGCGGAGCCCGGCCACCTCCGCCGTGAGGCGGGCCACCTCCTCTCGGAACCCGTCGAGTTCCCCCTGGGGGGGCCCGCCGAAGCTGGCCTTGGCAGCGGCCACTATGGAGCCGGAGGCCCTCTCAAAGGCCCGCTGCCTCGTCGCGGTTTTCTTACCCGTCAGCGCTATTTTTAGTAGCACTGACTCCACGACCCCCAAAAAGCTGGCGTACCGCTCCTTCAGAGCAGCAGTCCCAGCCTCGCCCTCCTCCGCCGACGACCCCGAGGGGCGAGAGACAGCTGTCTCTGCCGGCCCCGGGTGTCGTGCCTCCTCAGCGAGCTTTGCTGCCCGCTCAGCTTTCGCCTGGGCCATTCTCCGGCCCAGGTTGCCTCCACCGCCTCGTCTCTTGGTTGAGACTTTGGGGGCCGATACCGCCTCCTCGCCCGAAGACGACTCAGCACCCGGCCCCCTCGCGTCCGTCCGAGGACGCTTGCGGAAGAACCGTGCTCGGCTCTCCCCACTCCGCGTACTCCGTACGCTCATCCTACTGGATGCAGAGTCAGACTCCGCATCCACCACCTCCACGTCAGTTTGGTTTTTATTTGGTTTATCCATATGATTCCCACGAGTATGGGGGATATAAAAGGTCCATCCGGGCAGTGCCCCCTGTACCCGGATAAGCCTATACGTAACCCGTCAGGGGGTCGGCTGGTACCCTAACGGGGGTCGCACTAGGGACTGATAACTACCCATCAGCCAAGTGTCCCTTCACGGTGCGCCGCCGCACTGGGATTTGGGGTGATTTTTTATAGAGGCTGTCTTCCTCGCGGCCCGGGCGGTTAAGCCAAGACCCTCGCTCCCGGTAAACAGTCGTGAGACATGACCACAGCACTCTCACCGGGGCTACGAGATTCGACGGTGGCAGAAGAAGGACATAGGCCTCCTCCTGCCTGCTCGGTGGCAGGGTGAGTGCACGCCGAGCCCGTCCGCATACATCCGCTGTACCCTCTGCTCATCAGAGGGTCACGCGGAGAGATGCCGCCTGGCCACAACTGGCCCTTTGGCAGAATATTTGCACACGGGCAACAAGACCCCCGAGAAGGCTTCCCGGGAGAGTTATTGCCCGTGCCCCAGGGTGCACCGTCCCGCGGGACTAGACTTCCCCCCGGACGTGTCCAAAAAGGAACCCCAGTCCGCGGGCGCTCGTGGAGGTTTTCTGCCTAGCCTATCTTTACCCCTAACCATAGAAAATCTGCACTTTTTGAGTGATGGACCAGTAACCCAATACAGAAACAAAGCAATGTTTTTCATTCTGGCCTGTAAAATTGAAAAGTTTTTTCCAAATGTAATGACATTTTCATGGAACTACCTTGAAGCAGGTCACGGGAAAGGAGCACCAGATGGAGTGGGAGCAACATGCAAGCGAACCGCAGACAAATGTATTGCACACAATGCCGATATAACTAATTTATACATGTTTGCTGATACTTTGCGTGAAAACTGTCCCGGAGTAAAAATTTCAGTTATTGAAGATTCAGATATTGAGACAGTCCATAACCTGATTAGGGACAATGAAAGTAAACTAAAATCTTTCAAAGGCACACTTTTAGTGCATCAAGTTATGGGCAACATATATTATCCAAATAAACTCATTATGAAATCACTAAGCTGTTTCTGTAACTCAACTTGTGATCACTACAAATTAGGAACTCTTGAATATGGCAACCAAACTAAACCTTTTAAAGTAGCTGAAGTTTATAGTACAGATTCTGAAGAAGATATTCGTTTAGAAAACCTACGTAAAAGTGAAACTATTGCACAAGCAGGCACAAGTAAGGATCTAAGAAATGAACTGAAATTGAACTATGGCACTGGTGATTACGTTATAGTAAAATTTATGTTAAAAAAAAAAGAATACCGCTATGCAGCAATTTGTTCGTGTTATGATGACGAAGAAGGAGAACTGACTGTTAAATTTCTTAAAGTATGTGATAAAGAAGGAAAACTATTTAAATTAGATGAACATGATGTTGCCGATGTACCTTACGAAGATGTGATTGAAAAACTGCCAATGCCCTGTTTGATTGTCAAAGGTGATAGAGTGATTTACAAATTTAAAAAGGCTTTAAATGTTTTCGAAAAGTGAGACTTATTTAGATATTGTTTAGTCTAGATATGTTAATAAGGATACAGTGAAACTGTAAAGTACAGAAACTAGATTGATTAATTTGTATCGCAAAGACTTATAACTGTTTTTTTATTACCTTTATGTTTAGAATGTTGATTTTGTTTGAATTATTTTATGGCTATAGCCTTTTGTTTTTACTTCTATTCTTTTTATAAACAAGGAACCATTTTAAAACATTATTTTTACCTTAATAACTACTTAAAAAATAAGTCATATACTTAGCAGTAAGCCTAAGCTTGTGTAAAAAATTGATTTGAAGAATCTTCTCATACATATAAGACTGATTACGATAAGAAAAAAGCATTAATAAGTGTTATTTTTGTTACTTAATAGGTATTAGGTGATTGCCTAAATATTCGTTACAAATAAATATGATGCTTAATATATACATAGCTTATTTTATTACAATATTATTATTGTTCATCAGTCCCTAACAATACCTATCACTCCCTAGACGCACAAATATCAGTCCCTAACCAAAGCTGTCAGTCCCTAGATGCTTAAATTTACAAAACTCTAAATATCTCTTAAAATACTGCATAAAGTGACTGGCCCTTTTAGATATGACACAATTAATTAATAACCTATCACATACACTAATAGGGAATCCAACAGCATTTTAAATATGACTCAGACAAATTTCATCCCAAAGTAGCCCAACTTTTGTGGAATGACTCACTTACACTTTCGACCTTTCTTTGGTCTTCCTTTCGTAACTTCTTCGTTGTAAATGCTCACTGTATCGTCATCAGAACATGGTATAAAAACTGGTGATATCGGTGTACTTTCGCCTTCAGAAGCAGACTCTTCTATGATAGTACGCCTCGATTTCCCATTAGGCAGCCTCATTTTCTTGCCGCCAGCTACTATTATAGTACCATCTTCCGATGAATCTGATACATAGTCAGGACTTCTAAAGGGGGACAAGTTTTCGAGCAATTCTAATACCGGCGAGGAATATTCTTCTAAGCGATCTGGAGAAGTTAAAATATTGCTTGATGGTGAAGAAAGCTTCTCCAGAGGCTTCGACGTGTCAGGTTCTTCGTTACCTTCTGCTACAATAAAAAAGCATTAAAATCAAAACAACAAAACCGCAGCATTTATATGTATATGGCGACAGCACCCCACTATGCGACATTTGTCGAGCAACGTGTGTCAAGTCAAAGTCAAAGTCAAAGTTTTTTATTTCAAGTAGGCCTTTTCAGGCACTTTTAAAAAGTCGAGACTCTAGGCGCACGGTTCCAAAGGGGGTAGGTCCTATGGAGAAGAGACCGGCAAGAAACTCCATGGATACTCTTTTCAAAAACAAAAAGTCCCCAATCCGCCTGCCAAGCGTGGGGATTATGGCAAATCCCTCCCTTGGAGGAGGCCTTCGTTCAGCAGTGGACGTCTTCTGGCTGATGATGATGATGATGATGATATAAGAAAAAATACAAACTTAATAGAATGCTACTTACACAATGAGGCAATACAACATGAGTTAAACAATTGTTTCGAATATAAACTAAAAACGGGATAAACAGATCAAAGCGGATAAAACAGAAATAAAAAAATACAAAAAAGAATAGAAAATATTGAAACATCAAGAATGTCCAGATATGTAAAGTGAATCTAATATAAAATAGAATTAGTAGACACAATGGATAACCAGGGAAGCCACATGTGCAGAAGATATTCAACGCCACACGTCTCTATCGTCAACATAGTCTTTGATCCTATAATATGCTTTCTTTGTGAGAACAGATTTAACGTGGATTTTAAATTTCTTACCGGTAAGATCGGTTACAGTTTTCGGTAGCTTGTTATAGAAGCGTACACCGTGTCCTAAAAATGATTTATTTGTTTTAGTCAATCTAAATTTTGGCACCACTATTTTGTGTTTATTTCTAGTATTAATGTTGTGAACGTCGCTATTGATACTAAACATGTGAAGGTTCTTCCGAACGAACATTATATTTTCTAGAATGTAGAGGGACGGTAGTGTTAAAATATCGATTTCTTTAAAAAAATCCCGTAAAGACTCGCGTGGGCCCATGTTATAGATCGCACGGATCGCCCTCTTCTGTAATACAAAAATTGATTCTACATCCGCCGCTGATCCCCACAACAGAATGCCATAAGACATAATGCTATGAAAGTATGCGTAATATACCATTCGGGCAGTAGCTATATCTGTTAATTGTCTAATTTTTCTGACTGCAAAAGCCGCGGAACTTAGTCTCTTCGATAGAGCTGTGATGTGCGGACCCCACTGCAGCTTCGAATCTATTGTAATACCTAAGAACACTGTTTCGTTTATTAAATCAAGTTTATTGCCATTAAGCATTATGTTTAAGCTTACTTGGGGTACATTTGGCAAGGAGAACTTGAGACATTTTGTTTTAGTAGCGTTTAGTAATAAATTATTTGCTGCGAACCATTTAGAAAGGATATTTAAGCTATTGTTAACATGTATTACTTCGCTATCTTTTCTACTTATTTTAAAAATGAGGGAAGTATCATCCGCAAACAAAACAATATCAGCTATTCCGCTCATCATATATGGAAGATCATTAATATAAGCCAAGAACAGGAAAGGGCCAAGAATTGAGCCTTGTGGTACGCCCATTTTCACCAGAGACCCTTTAGACAAGACACCATTTACACATATTTTTTGCTGTCTTTGTGATAGGTAGGATAGAACAAGATCGGCAGCTCGTTCACGAATTCCGTAATAGTTTAATTTGCGGATTAGTATAAAGTGGTCGACGCAGTCAAAAGCCTTAGAGAGATCACAAAAGACGCCAATTGCATCCTGTGAGCTCTCCCAGGATTCCAAAATATGAGTGATTAATTTCACTCCTGCGTCAGTAGTAGACCTACCCTTGGTGAAGCCGAACTGACGAGTATGTAATAATCCATTGGAATTAAAATGTGAAAGCATTTGATCAAGCAAAATTTTTTCAAATATTTTACTTAATGCGGGGAGAACGGAGATTGGTCTATAATTGGAGGGATTATTCTTACAGCCTGATTTGAATATTGGTATGACCTTACTATGTTTCATCAAATCAGGAAACGTACCCTTATCTATGCATTGGGTGAATATGCCTGTAAGTATGGGGGCAATAGTATCAATAATATCTACAATAACTCTAACAGAGATGCCCCACAAGTCTTCAGTGTTTTTGATATTTAGGCTTTTAAATGCTGTTTTAATTGTACTTATACAGATAGGCTTGAATTTAAAGTTAGGCACATCTTTGCAGAAATTCTCTTTAAGTAGAGATTCAGCTAAAGTATAGGATGAGGCAAGAGTTTTTGTTAACTCTATAGGGATATTTGTAAAATAGTTTCCTAGTATGTTTGCGACTTCTAACTTATTAGTTTTAAAACCATCATGTGTTTTTAGAGACAAGTCGGTATCCCGCTGCTTGACATTCCCAGTTTCTGTATTTATTACCTGCCATACAGCCTTAATTTTATTACTAGAATTACCTATTTTATTAGTTATCAACTTAGATTTAGCAATAGTACAAACTACCTTGAATAATTTGGAATAATTCCTAACATATTTATGGAATGCTTGATCAGAGGTGAATGATTTTTGATAGTATAAATCGTATAAATGATCCCTACTTTTCCTAATGCCTTTAGTAGCCCATTCATTAAATTTTGATTTATTAGTAATCTTGATCTTCTTAATTGGACATGTCTTATTAAATTCTTGGCATATTGTTGAGAATAGAGTGGAGTAATTTCTGTTGGGGTCTCTTGAATTATATGAAGAAGTAAAAACTTTGATTTCAACATTTTTGTTTAACGTCTGCAACTTATGTTTAGTTATAGGTCTAAATTCAATGATATTATTTATATTTTTCTTATCATTCCTTGATTCGAACTTAATTAGTTGACCCAAATGATCCGATCTGATACCGCTAATCAATGAGGACCCTTTTATCATGCAATTTGTGAAAACATTGTCTATGCATGAAGCTGAAGAGGCAGTGATTCTAGTGGCTTCATTAAATACATGATCTAGATTAAAAGATTTAAATAATGACAAGACTTTACATTTTTCTGGCGAATTGGCTAAAAGGTCAATATTCAAGTCACCACAAACAAAAATAAATTTATTATTTTTAAAAAGTTTACTAAGTATTTCTTCCATTATAATTAAAAACGAGGAAAAATTTGATGCGGGGGGTCTATACACACACAGAACAGTATGGTTTTCAATCTCCGCACATGCTACCTCACACAAACGATCAACAGAGCAAGAAGTGATGTCCCTTCTTTCCTTATGTTTAAAACGACTGTTACACAAAATCAAAGTACCACCACCTTCCGCTGATAATCTGTTGAACGCACTGGCAACTGAAAAGTTATCTACATGAAACTTCATTTTATCAGGTTTTAACCATGTCTCACAGAAACATAATATATCCATATGATACCTATCAACTAACAATTCAATATCCAAAGTTTTGCTAGAGAAGCGATTAATATTTTGATGATAAAGAAGAATGTCATCATAATGCTTCTCTATTGTCGGCTCTAAAAGTTTAAACAATCTATCATAGAATTCTTAGTGGTACAACTTAGCAATACTGACTCATTACCTATCCTAGTCTGCGATATATGATCTATAATAGAGTTAATATTATACGCTATTAGAGTAGAAATCAGATGTTTGTAGATTTTGTAGATGATGTCCCCGGAGCCATCGGGTGACGACGTTGCCAGACGGAGATGAGACATCGGGCGACATGGGGCAAATGTCGCCTAGTGGGGACGCGGCTTTATGTTACTTCAGAAATTATGTTGTACATGCGCCATGTCTAAAAATCATGCGCAACAGTGACCAAACCTAGCAAAAAATTAAATAAATTTGTTAAACTTTTGAATTTCGCGGGCTAGGGCGTAGCAATCCACCTTGTTTCGCGCAAAACAGAGGCCTCGCGAGTTTTAAAATCAAACAAATAATTAAGTAAATAGCTGTCCCGGCTCCGTGGTAAAAACACGGATAATTCTCTGATCCACAACAGTACTGTTAAATGCTAGAACTAACCTAAATGTATTTTACCAAACGAGTACCTAAACCATCGACAATTAAAAAAAAATGACAATATCGATCGAACCGCGTCGGTAATTCCGACGGTCCAATATTTTAAAATACGGTATAGGCAGAATCGTAATAAAATGACTCTTATATCCACGTCATAAAAGTCACGTAACCCGTCTTCGTAATACAATCCACAGTGGACTCCTCTTGTACTTACTAGTTGCACAATCTTTTTAAAATCACTCCACAATTGGGAATTAATCAAATGTGATAAAGCGTACATCTCAGATACATTAAGTACTTAAATGAATTAAATAAAACTGCTTACCTCTTGTATCTTCATTATTATCTTCGGTGTTCGTCTCCAATGCCTTATTTACCAATCGCTTGCCTCTACTCAACATTTTCACACTTAATTTTAAAAGAAATTAACAAAAACAATAGAACTTTCTTCGCGGAGAAAAAAAACGGTCGTCATGCATTCGAACTACTTCGTTGAATGTCACCTATTTTGACAGATGTTTGACGTTTTACTTTGAAACTTAGAGTTATTGCACTTTGTGCTATATAAGGAAAAGAATAAAGTAAATATTTCGTTGTTTAAAGATGAGAGACATGTAACAAGTCATGTCATTTGGTACCTTTGAGCGATGATGGGCTTCAAAACGTTATATGCATAATGGAATCACATGCTAGTGGTTCTACTGTTTTACAATATTAATTTATACATGATAGAACCGAACGCTTGTAGTTCCATTTTGCAAAAAACATATTAGCAATTAAACTATGAATTTATTTTACGCATAACGATACCACAGAAATTTGGATCCATTTCGTTTATTAAAAATAATTGTTAATAATAGAAATATTTGTAATGTATAATGGTACCAAGTTTGTGTGGATCTGTTTTGTATATAATGACATGGTAGTAATATCGTTTATTTGTTTGAACAATCGAGTCCCGTTGTGCTGTGGTTCGGTTTTGCTTTATATGTATTGTTTGTTGTTGCTGTTGGTTCTGTTCTGCTTTTAGTATACCTTGTTTCCAAGGGAAAAAACATGTGGTTCTTTTTTGCATAAGAATTTAGACCACTTTTAAATTAGTATTCTTCAAAAGTAAAAAACGAAATTTGTCGTGTGGTTCCATTTTGCATAAATATGGACAACTATAAATGTTCAAAGCTAAGACGATAACTATTCAAATAGCCTACAGCTCTTTTATATTTCTAATTTCAGGTGTCCCAATGCATCGTTTTCCAAATGCTGATAAGTTCCCTCAGCGTCTTAAGGCTTGGGTCAATCTTGTTGGTGGAAAACTAGAAACGGCAGTTGATTATGCGTATTATCAAACAAAGTTGGTTTGCGACATTCATTTTACTGCGAGAGATCGAAACCGTAATAACCGGTTAAATGCTTTGGCAGTTCCATCGCTTCATTTACATGGTTAGTATGACAATTCTTTTAAACTTTGAATCTTTATACTAAAACTATTAGCTACTGCTATTATTGTACTGGTTGGTAATATTCGACTTATTTATGTACCTAATAATTTTATAATTATGGTTTCTGTAATACAGCAGGTAACTAAGTCTATGTAGTTTTTTAGAAATTAAATATGTATGGTCAACTGCAGTTTTAAGCCTATATAAATCACTCTTACTATGAAATAAAGGCTCTTTGAAAGTCTATTGTTACCACGGGCATGCTGCGGTTGCCTGTACATATTTTACAAGACTGAAGACACTAGTAATTATTCATTTGATATTAAGTGTTTAAATATGATAATATCTGAGCAGTATTTGTGTTATAAAATATGTATGCATTGTAAATTAAGTAATAATTAATTTCATCAATTTATAGACTTCTGAAAAACAATTTAACGGCCTTAAAGCTGATTAAAAAATTGTTTAATGTTTTAAATTTCTTTTTGTCAAGAAACTGCTGATCGCATTGTAATCCTTATGCAGGTTATTTTATAGTTCATTTATTTTATTTGATGAAAGGTTTTTTATTATTTTTAATTTATTTTTTATTGTGATTTCAGGAACATCAGCCAGAGACCCTGATATTAGTCTTGTCAGTCAACCTTCCGATTTACATGCTACAAATACAGGTAAAGATCTTAAACCAATTTTTCTAAATCTGCTTTCTTTCCAAATATAAACAGTAGGTTCCTATACAGATAAGAATTTTGATAAATTAGTTCTAAAATAAATAAATAAACTTTTCAATAAAGTTTTTTTTTTATTCTTAATTTATTTTTAATTGTGATTTTAGGAACATCAGCCAGGGAACCTGATATTAGTATTGTCAGTCAACCTTCCGATTTACATGCTACAAATACAGGTAAAGATCTTAAACCAGTTTTGCTAAATCTGTTTTCTTTTCAAATATAAACAGTAGGTTCATATACATATAAGAATTTTGATAAATGAGTGCTAAAATAAATAAATAAATTTTTCATTAAAGGTTTTTTTTTATTGTGATTTTAGGAACATCGGCCAGGGAACCTGATATTAGTATTGTCAGTCAACCTTCCGATTTACATGCTACAAATATAGGTAAACATCTTAAGTCAGTTTTGCTAATTCTGTTTTTTTTTTTCAAATATAAACTGTAGGTTCCCATATAAGAACTTTAATAAAGAAGTGCTAAAATAAAAGAAAATACAGTGTTTAAACGACAACATTGTAGAAGCCCTGCTCATTTCTCACATATACTGTTAATATATTTAGTTAAGTACAATAGTTAAACCAAATTTTTATTTGTAAGGTGGGAATATTCAACTACTCATAGATTTTAAAAGTTTAATAGTAGGGTACTTGAATATGAAATTGCTGTTTCAGCTATAATTCATGGCACTGCCGCTGCATCTGCAGTAATGATGGATCACAGCTACAGCGAGGCTAGCAGATCTACAAGAAAAACATTTAGAATTGGTAAATGTTATTTTCTTATCGCAAGTTACGAAATAATATTACTTATAGTACTTACCTAATATGAAATTGGCACGGTTGGCGCAATGTTTGAGAAATCGACTGCTGCGCTACGTGTCGCGGGTTCGATTCCTGCACGATACAAATATTGGTATACACACCGTGCCTCGGAAAGCACGTAAAGCCGTTGGTCCTGCGCCTGATTTCTCTCTGGTCGTGTCGGATTGCCGTCCCATCGGATTATGAGGGTGAATGAATAGAGAGTGCACCTGTGTATGTGCACACACTTGTGCTCTATAATATCTCCTGCGTAGTTGGCTAATCTCCGGTGAGATTGGCCGCTATGAACGAAATTCGGTCAGGAGGAAATTAATATGAAATAATATATTTATCTAAGAACATTTTTTTCAGGTTCTACCAAGAGTTCACTAACATATAGTTATGTCCAAGTGAAAGCCCTTTCTACAAAAGTTAAACAACTGCGGTCCGAGATAAGTCGTTTGCGGAAGAGAGGGCTGTCTTTCAAGTCAAGACTGGCAAATGCTGCTAAATTATCCCAAAATGCCGCATTCCAACAAATTATGAAAAATTTGAAAACTCCTGCCCAGCTATTCGTCCATATGCAATTGCAATCCGCAAAAAAATCCAAAGGTAGGCGGTTTACTATGGATGAAAAAATCCTTGCCTTGTCTATGTATAAGACTAGTCCAAAGGCCTATTCTTTACTTTATAAATATTTTACATTACCTTCGACAAAGGCAATGAAACGTTTGCTAAGTCAAATTAAACTACATCCTGGCATTAATCCAATTGTATTCCAAAAAATTAAGAAAACTGTACTTGCAAAAGATACTGCTGATCGTTTGTGCAGTTTAATGTTTGACGAAATTTCTCTGACACCTCAAATATTTTATAATAAACAAAAAGATGCATTTGCCACAATCAAAGAAACCAAATTTGCCGACCACGCTCTCGTTTTCATGGTAAAAGGTTTAAAACACAATTTTAAACAGCCAGTAGCATATTATTTTACCAATGCCCTACAAAAAGTAGAGCTTAAAACACTTACAAAATGTGTAGCATCAGAGGTGCAAAAATCTGGTTTAATTATTATTAACACTGTTTGTGACCAAAGCTCCGTAAATGTAGGGGCAATAACAGATTTAATTAATGACACGAGAGTGAGGTATTTGAGGCTAGGCAAAGAGTGGCGCCATGATTTTTTCAGGGTAAATGGTCAGAAGATTATACCGTTGTTCGATGCTCCCCATTTAATTAAAGGAATAAGAAATAATTTACTAACTAAGGATATGGCGTACACCTCTAATAATAAAGATAATATTGTTAAGTGGAATTATTATCAGCAGGTGTATGCTGCAGATAAATCCAAAGGGGAGCTTCGACTGCTAAATAAAATAACAGAAGAGCACATAGTCCCTGAAAAAATTAATAAAATGAGGGTAAAGCCCGCGACTCAAATTTTTAGCCACAGTGTCGCTGTGGTAACAGACCACTTAATAGCTAGAGGAGATTTGCCTGAAGAGTGCAAACAATTAATAGACATAACATTATTACTAGACAATTTGTTTGATACATTAAATGTTAGTAGTTTTGCAATACCCCATGGTAAAATTTATAAAGGGCCGACTAGAAGGCACTCACCTCACCACCAACTATGGCTAAAATCAAAAGAAATATTAAAAACTGTGAAATTTATCCAGAAAAAGGTTAGTGGTAATAAAGTACGCTTAATGGAAACTACTATACCATCTGTAAAGAATTTAATTAAAACGATTGAAGGCATGGAAGCAATTTGCAAGGTGTTGTTTGATAAATATGGTTACGATGCAATATTGACACGGAATTTTAATCAGGACCCTGTAGAAAACTTTTTTGGGAACATCAGAAGCTATGGAGCCAGAAATAATGCCCCAAATACAATATCATTTGAAGGGGCATTTAAAGCACTTCTATTAAATAATTATAATACTCAGCATTCCAAAAAGGCAAATTGCGAAGAGGACACCAACAAGTGCCTACAAAGTCTTAGTTTTTATGTGACTGAAAAACCTGATGTGATTGATGTTCCCAAGGAAGATAAAATTAATTTTACTGCTGATGTCTTAATTGATTACTCCAAAGAGTCTGATGCTGGTCAAAGCAATTATGTATGTGGTTGGGTCCTGACTAAGTGTTTAAAAAATGTTGTAAAATCCTGTAAACATTGCAGACAAGACCTTTTAGATAAAAATAATGAAAACATAAATAATAATAGTTTTATAAAAGCTAAAGAATATAATAATAAAAAATGGTTATGTTATCCAAATGAGCAATTGCAAAATTATTTCCAAGACCTGCAAAATATGACAGAAGCTTTTTTAAAAAAAAATGTTCCTAAACATAATGTTCGTCAAATAATTAATTCGTTTGCAGATGTTTTAGTGGATACCCCTTTTACTTGTAATATGCATAAAGAAAAATTAAAAGAGTATTTCTTTAATTTAACAGTTACTGTCATATTACATAGTTGGTGTAGATCCATTAATCGAATTTTAACAGGAAAAATTACATATAATGGAGAAGATGAAACAAAAGTTTCAGCACAAGTGTATTATGATAAGCATAAACATTATAAAAATAAAAAATGACTAACATATTGATTTGTTTCATTTCAAGTAATTTCTATGAAAGACTAGCCTATATGTATAAGTCAACCTCATATCAATGGTAACAAAACTACTAAAAGCAGACCTCTGTAAAACCTATATATTAAGCCAGGTCCGCTAAAAATGATTTTGTTACCTTTGATATGCAGTTGCACCAACGAATGTTCCATCCAGTACCTTTAATATACTGCCAATATCACTATCTATAACTAGCTATAGACTGGTTAGTTCGGATACAAATTGCAGACGGCGCCACTGTGCTTGTTTGCATAAAAATACCGTAAGAGGGCTCTCTTTACCCGATATCTTATAGTACTCTTTGAATTAAAATTACCACGAACAGAAACGTCAAACTGACAGAAACACGGTTAACATAGACAAATGTCTGTTTTTTTCTTTAGTTTATCTATGAATCGCGACGTTGCCGTCTTGTGCCTGTGTCATAGCGGGGGAATAGTTATACCGACGTTGAGAAGAATTTATAAGTAAGAAATTATGATCTCCTTATTCTTAGCTTATTCTAATCATAACTATTCCTAGTATAAAGTTCGAATAAGTAAGTTTTTATTTCTACTACTGTTAGAATGCAGGAATTTAACAATTTTAGACATATTTTCTATAGTTTTAACCCAGCTCGTCAAGGAGGGAACGACACCATTTCTTAAATTTGTGTCATATTTGCTGATCTACGAGTGACAGTGTGGCGTAGCATTAATATTTAATCTATGGTGTGGCGTAGCCTTAATATTAAAAATAAATAGCATTATATCAAATAATAAAAAAACTAAAAATATTAAAACAAAAACATTTATGTACAACTTACAATATTTGTTATTAGTAGTGATCAATGCACAGCTGATGGCATTGCAACGTCAGTCGACCTTGTGCGCGGTGAAGGTGCGCGTGAGCATTGGGTCCGTCCTCGGACCGGGGGACAGTGAGTTGCTACCTTCGGCGCGAAATGCATGTCCGACGCTTGCGCATACGGCTTGTTAAATCTATGCTTTCTCCTTCTGTTTTACTTGTTCTTAGTGTGTTTCTGACTGTTATAATCTATCTTACTATCTCTGTGACTTTTATGCCTTTCTTCCCATTGTGAAGTGAAATATACTGTACTTTCTCCTGTGCTTCGAATGATTGTGACTTTTTATTTATCTCTCGCACACTTAATTCACTCGTTACTTTCTTCCTACTGATACTCGCTAAAACAGCATTTCTATATTTGCCCACAACAAATTCATGACCGCCGCCATTAACGCTATCGAAGAGATTGTCAAAAAATATTAGTAAATCGGCAGTTCCGCAACATTCTTCAGGCAAGCATCCACTCTCTGAAAACAAAGAAATTATAATGGTTAACTGTTACTGTAATGCACTGGTCCCTGTAATTACTTTTAAGCCAGGGAGAATGAGGGTGAGTTATTTTTTGGTAGAAGCTATGCAGTGAGAAAGTATTACTAGAGGAACTATAATGGTTTCCAGCAAAAACGATGTTGCAGAAGGCACTAAGCGATAGTGCCATGAGGAAATAACTGAATCAAAATAGTGTGAAAGACACATACTTGCCATGTATCCCAGCGCAACGCCAGCTGACCGACTGAATACTTGGGTACAATGTTTGGCCTTGGCACTACATGGTGAGCTGTTAATTTATTTATCAGTTCCACTGTACTCGGGCGATCTTTGATAAAGTTTCTCAATGTGACTCCATTTTGCAATTTGCTCCTTGCCTTGCATACAGTATTTTAAATTTTTGTTAATAAATTGTTTCTTATACCCTTCATTAAATGGGGTGGGTCATATAAGATGAAAATTTTCTTGCTATCAATTTCAAAAAAACCACACTTCATTTTTCCTTATATAATTTGTTCTGTTTTCTGCAGCTAATGAATTCATGGCAGCAATGTTGGTAGCACCTTGTTCGCATATTGTGGCTACAATTTTCAGCCCAGTTTCCTGCACTTTGGTTATCACAAGTTTAATTTGTTTTTTTAATTGTAGTGTTTTCGTCATACTTGACGAGAAACTATAGTATATTGGTTGCTTATATTTTCTTGCGATTCCTCTTATCATGAATACCAAGACATGATCACAGAACTGACTGTATTTTTCCTCTCCATCATCTACAAATCCTTGTATTGCATCTCTTCCTTTATTGTAATAACAAGTGGGTGCTATGGCCATCTCATCAAACACTAAGGTACAGTATTTCAGTTTATCTGGTAACTTTGCTACCCTTTTCTTTAAATGTTTAAAAATTCTGTCATTGTATCCAGGGCCTATTTTAACTTCATGCAATAAATTTTGCAAAGTCCTTCTGCTCGGTAATATGCAGAATTTACTTAAAATTCGATACGCTTTAGGCGATGGCTTAAACAACGATAGCGATAAAATCTTTTCATCTGTGGTAAATCGTCGTCCTCTTGCGTGACGTTTTCCAGACTCTCTTACTTGCATGTAAAATAATGTCTTTGCATTCTCTGATAAATTTTTACTTGCAATTTGGAAGGCATTTAATTTTGCAACATTTTTTGCATGTATTTTTTTGCTGTGTGCTTTTCCAAATCTTTTTCTCATTCTGGGTTTCCTTCTGGTATGTTCAGCAACTGTAAATAAAATTATCATTTGCTTAAATTTTCTGTAAATATTAACGCTATGTATGGAGTTATGTGGGTTTATAAATAGGAACAAATTATTATAATTTTATAAGTGTCAAGTAGTCATTGTTTCCTTTTTATTCTCTCTATTATTTCAATTCCTTTTTGTGATGTTTCTGTTCATCGTAATTCATTAAGGCTGGTGTTCACTAATGTTAATTCTTTAGTTAAACTATCATTTACTAGAAATACTGTACTAGAATTGTAGGTAAAAATATGGTATAAGTGTAAACAAACAGTTGTACAGCTGTTCCGCTATGGCTATCACAATTTACAATATCTTTGATCATTTTTACTTTTTGTAATAAAAGAGAAATTTCTCTAAGAGATACGGTATTTCACTGTGATTTTTTGAAATATACATATATATGTATAATATAAAAGGCAACGTCCCAGCTGACGCATCACCATCAAGTCTAAGCCAATAAGGACAAAAACTTGAAATTTGGAGAGGTTGTTGATTTTGTATTGATTAGCTTACCTGGTTCAAATTGTTGTGACTGGTTGGTTAGAACTGTGGCAGTATTTTCCATTGCTGAACCTGAGGATGTTGAGGGAAGTCCTTCAAGTGAGCTTGAATGTTCTTGACGTGTAAACATAACAGTTTAAATATTAAACATGAGTCATGACTGCTTTTGTTTAGAAGATGTTAGAAAGAGGTAAGCAAGAAAGTGTTTTAATTAATAATTTGAGGTACCTAACAAAGGTCAGGTAAGGTTAAGTTATTACACAAATGAGACAAAGACATTTACCTGCTAGTTGTAGTTGAGGAATAGCTAATCTACAAAGCCGATTGTTTGAATACAGGTAACATTCTTTGAAGTGTTTACGGCATACTCGTAGATTATGGTAGACATATGTAGCATCTAATATATTGAGGCCACCAATATTTTCCACCCAAGTCCTGAATCGTTCCAATTCATGTTCTGGATTAGGAAAATGCTGGAGAGGAATCCCTAGAACAATAGAAACAAGTCAATGATTATTTGAAGTATAACTATACCTACATACAATACTATTGTTGATATTTAACAATATTATTTATTGTAATTATAATTATTTAAGTAATGACAAATATTTATTATTTGACAGATGACCTTAGTGAGTAAATTTTATGTAGTGTGGTAATTATATGTTGTGTTATTTTATTTTATGTTGTAATTTTGGTGTGTGGTTGGGCAGTATCACACTGCTGCCAAATGTGCAGTAGGTTTTTCTGTACTGTGAAGAGCCTAATATAAACTAGGTATATAGACTAACATTATAAAGCTGAAGAGTTTCTAAGTTTCGAAACTCTCAGGAATTAAGAGTCCGATTTGAAATTTGTTTTTTTGCGTTAGATAACCCGTTTATGACGAAGGATACAGGCTACAATCCAAATTTAATGTGGATAAAACCACGGGGCATACTTATTTATATATATTTACCATCATCTTTGGTCACTTTACAGCCAGGCACGCAACACTCGTTTCGAGACATTTTGGAGCAAACTCAACACTGAGTCACTGCAAACTGCACTCACGCTAATATAATATGGTCCAAACTCCCGTAGGAGGGCCGTAACAAACAAATAAACACTTAAAATACGGAGGAACACAGGGGTTCAACTCGACGCGATTTGAAGCGATTACAAGATTTAGTTTAGTGGATCTTTAGTAAACACGGAGCAGCGAACTGAACTCAACACGAATAACATAAAAAATCACAGATAAACCAAATTACAAATTAAAATGTGAGCAGGAACATTTAAACGAACCGTCAGACATTTTTTTTTTTTTTTTTTTTTTTTTAATTTATTAAGGCTTTGGATATCGGTGTCCTTTAGCCTGTCTTGATAATACAAAATAATGTGAACATCGAAATAAAAAATAACATAAAATATAACTAACTAAACACTAAATATTCTTAATAGTTCTAGAAATAAATTTGAACAGTGGTTTGAATAACATAGGAATCCTTAACATTGTACTCAAATCGTTCGGCAGTTTAATATTATTATGGTCACAGACATACATCACTTCAGCCGCTAATAATAAGCGTTGAAATTTAAAATTATGACATTTAAAGAAAATGTGATCTAAGTCGCCAAGTCTATAATTACAATATTCACATGATGGATTTGGTTTAAGTTTGAGTCTAAATAAATGCGCTGGAGTGCGACAATGTCCAAATCTTAATCTATTGATTGTGGTTATAAAGTTTCTATTTTCTGCATATGGATGTTTACAATACCACGGTGAGAGCGGCGGGGAGTCTTGAATTTTAGTGTACCACTTTCCTTTTTCTCTGCTGTTAAGCTTCCAATAATTGTGCCATAATATTCTTAGGTCGCTTTTTAACTTTTCTCGGAAGTCCGTAAAAGGATTTTTTAGTTCTGTATGATCCTCATCATATGTTCCTCGAGCAGCTCCATCTGCGACCTCATTTCCTAAAATACCTTTACTTTTAAGGTCTAATAATATTTTCTTAATATCAAATAAAATATAATTTGTGCTATATTTAACAAAAATATTCTCTAAAGCTGATAAACAACTTAGACTATCAGAAACAATTAAAAATTCTAAACTATTTACATTCTGCACATGTAATAATGCTTTATAAATTGCATAACATTCAGCTGTATAAATACTACATGATGGATGTAGTTTAAAGCATTTGGTTTGATTTAATTGAGGATCATAATAAGCTGAAGCTACATTATTTGTATCCTTTGACCCATCAGTATACAATTTATAAACATTATTTATTAGTTGATTATTTACAGAATCCAAAAATTCATATTTATTACTAATTCTATCTGTACTGATTATGGCATTTAAATCATGGGTTAAACATTTGTAATCTATGCTATAAATCGGTAAAATGCTAGAGGTATGTATATTTTTGCAAATAGTTTTTAGATGAAATGAAATGAAATGAAATTATTTATTTTGCAATTAGGATTTTTCAATCACTTTTACACGTCTTTTTTAAACTAGATGGCGTCGGCATTTCCTATGACTATCCCTGAGAAGAAACGCCGAAACAAACTCAGGGGTCAAAGTCTATTTTAAAGTCCAGACAGATTGTAATGATGTAAAGGTTTATGTGAGACAAATATAGGGTGGAATAGCCTTTTGAAGAAAGTGCCATAACTATTTGAGCTAACCTGTCGCAACAGAGTGCAAGCATGCATCAGTTATCGTGAGAATTAATGAAATGAAGAGCGCTCAGCCTAGATCTCACTCACATTTACAATGTATAGCGGTTATATATACGAAATCATTTCAATTTAAACGACATTACAATATCAAAATAATGAAGTAAATAATATAATAATTAATGGCAAAAAGTGTATATAAAAAAAAGGAAAGGCTAAAGAGCGGTTCAATCCCAAGCGTTTTTGTCATCTAAATAGTCCGAAATTTTATAGTATCCTTTTTTACAAAGTTTAGATTTAATTACAATTTTGAACTTCTTTAATGTTAAATTACGTATATCATTGGGAAGTTTATTGTAAAAGCGTATACATTGTCCCATGAACGAGTTGCTTATTCTGTGGAGGCGCGTAGCATGTACAGCAAGGTTGTGTTTATTCCTAGTGTTCAAAGAATGAGTATCAGACAGTTTGACAAAGTTAGAAATATTTTTATAAACATATATTAAATTTTCAAATATATATTGTGACGCTACAGTCAGAATATTAATTTCCTTAAATCTGTGTCTCAGCGACACCCTTGGCCCAAGATTATAAATAGCTCGGACAGCCCTTTTCTGCAAGACGAATATAGTATTGATGTCTGCAGAGTTTCCCCAGAGGAGGATGCCGTAAGTCATCACGCTATGAAAATAACTGAAATAAACTATTCTGGCTGTATCCACATCAGTTAAGTGCCGAATTTTTTTGACAGCAAACGCGGCCGAACTAAGCCTACCCGATAATTTGTTTATTTGCGGGCCCCATTGCAGTTTGGCGTCTATAGTGATGCCTAGAAAAACAGTTGAATCCACAATGTCCAGTTCCACTCCATTCAATTTAACATTTATTGGTACTTGTCGGACATTGGGCGTTGAAAATTTAAGACATTTGGTTTTTTTCTCATTAAGGAGAAGATTATTGACATTGAACCAATGAACTACATGAGATAGTGCAACGTTAACTTCGCGAAAATCTAGTAATTGTCGTCGAATTTTAAATATTAGAGAAGTATCATCCGCGAACAATACTACCTCGTGATTATCCCGTACGTAATATGGCAAGTCATTAATATAAACTAGAAACAAAAATGGACCTAGAATTGAACCCTGCGGGACGCCCATGGTGACCTCAGATCCCGAAGATCTCTTGCCATTAATATCGACCCTCTGAATTCTATTGCTTAAATACGAAGTCAAGAAGTCGAGAGCCTTGTTCCTTATGCCGTAGTGGTATAATTTCCTGATGAGTGTATAATGGTGTACGCAATCGAAAGCCTTTGACAAATCGCAGAATATGCCAAGAGCATCTTGCGAGTCTTCCCAGGCATCGAATATATGTTTCAGCAATTCCACGCCCGCATCTGTCGTTGAACGTCCCCTTGTGAAGCCAAACTGCTTTTTATGAAGTAGGTTGTGTCTATTAAAATGTCTTAACATTTGATTTAAAATCAATTTTTCAAAAATTTTACTCAAAGTGGGTAGAATTGAAATAGGCCGAAAATTTGTGGGATCCGTAGAACTACCAGATTTGAACAGTGGTATTACTTTACTTTGTTTCATCAAGTCAGGAAATACACCAGATGTAATACAAGAATTGAACACGGTTGCCAAGTAAGGTGAAATTACGTCAATTATGGACGAGATAGTTCGTACTGACAGTCCCCAAAGGTCTGCAGTTTTCTTTACATCAAGACTTTTAAATGATTCTTTAATATCTTTCGCATTAACAACTGAAAATTCAAAAGGTGTGCTACATTCAGATACGCTTTGTTTTAGTATAGTATAAGCGGAAGTGGAAGAAGACAAGAGAGTTTTGGTTGTTAAAATCGGAATATTAGTAAAGAAATTTTCAAACTCAGTTGCCACCTCCATGTCCCCCCTAATATCTATGTCGTTAATTTTCAAATGGAAATCGCGGCTACGTACTGTGGATCTTCCCGTTTCGGAATTAATAATATTCCATGTAGTTTTGATTTTGTTACTAGATACTTTTATCTTGTTTTTTAAATGTATTGACTTGGCCAAGGAACAGGCTCGTTTAAATATTTTTGAATATCTTTTTACATATTCTTTAAAATCTGCGCTATGATTGTACGTTTTTTCATAATATAATTGAAATAACCTATGTCTACTTTTAAAAATGCCAGCTGTCGCCCAGTCACTAAAAGTAAATTGATCACTGACCGATAGTGATTTAGGGGTAAAAACGTTACTAAACTCTCTATTAATCATATTGAACAGCAAAGTATAAGCTTGATCAGGATTGATGTCATACGGCAATAGAGGTAATTTATCTATAAGATTATTTTTGAATAGTTCCAAACGGCCTTCATTGACAGGAACAACACTTACAAGTTTTCTTTGTACTCTAACTTGATTCCTCGGAAAAGTGACTAACTGACCACAGTGATCAGAGTCTAACTCATTTATAATTAATTTATTACAAGGTTTCAAGTTTGTAAAGATATTGTCAATACAAGTAGCACTAGAAGCAGTTATTCTAGTTGGTTCAAAGAAGATATTGTACAAGTTGTATGACTTAAATAAGGTTAAAATTTTGCTAGTATTAGACGAATTTTCCAATATATTTATATTAAAGTCTCCACAGACAACAAGTGTTTTATTAGACTTCGAGCTTTTAAATAACACATCCTCCATATATTTCTCAAAAACATCAAAAGATGCGCATGGGGGCCTGTACACGCTCATTACAATGAATCGCTCTAGCTCAATACAAGATATCTCAATTACTCGCTCAACAGAGAGGCTCACAATATCTTTGCGTTCTTTACACTTCAAGTTGTTACGTGTAATTATTAATGAGCCACCATGGATTATATTTACTCTGCTGAACGAGCTGGTGACTTGGTGGTTGTTGAAGTTGAACATTAACTGATGGTGTTTTAGCCAATGTTCAGTCACACATAAAATATCAATAACATTGCAGTTCAAAAACAACTCCAATTCTAAGTCTTTACCCATCAAACCCTGTATATTTTGGTGCACTATGTTAAGACAATTTAACTGATTATTAATTTTATTGCTCAAATTTGATGGGGGTGATATTACATTAATGCTAGCGGGTATCTCTGTTGCCACAGTGTCCCTCAAACTAGGGTACAAATCTAAATTAATAAAAGAAATATTGCCAGAGGTTGACTCTATTGTCTTATGGTGTAATTTAAATTATTTGGAAAAAAATCAACACTTTGCTTACAGTTATTTAACTGCTCAATAGCAATAGAATTACTATTTTTCAACAAAGTGGCTGAGTTAGAAATATAATAAGATAACAACTCTGCAATCTGTTGTTTATAAAAGCTTGAAATAAAGTAATTATCTTTAGTTGAAAAGATTTAATATTATATACAACAATTCTGGGAAGTTATGTTCACATACAAATTGTGCAGCATCAATATTATTAACTTTACTTAGCAAACTCTGAGGGAGTTCTTCATGAGGTAAAATCCTATTCAGTACAAATGTATTGTCAGTAGCCAACAATTTCAGACTAAAGTTATTAGCAATTTGCAATCGCCGTAATTTTAGAGGTATTATACCACTTTCAGCTTCCATTGCATTTATTGGAGTTGAGCACATTGCTCCTGTTATAATTCTCAGTGCTTTATTTTGA
The DNA here is from genome assembly GCA_947562105.1 of Shargacucullia verbasci. Taxonomy (NCBI): domain Eukaryota; kingdom Metazoa; phylum Arthropoda; class Insecta; order Lepidoptera; family Noctuidae; genus Shargacucullia; species Shargacucullia verbasci. The sequence continues at coordinate 10,478,898 of OX387281.1, read as the reverse complement.
ATGATGTCTAGCTTCCTAAGGTGACTTACATTAGCATTCATGTATGCTAATGAACTGTAGTCAAAATGACTTCTAACAATACTCTTGTACAACATTGACAGAGTTTTTGGATCGGATCCCCAGTGAACACCTGCTAAAGAACGTAAAATATTAAGCCCCTTTGAAGCATTTTTAATTATATAATTGATGTGATTCTCGAAAGTCAACTTTGTATCTAAACATATTCCCAGGAATTTCTTATTGGTTAACCATATCAATGGCTTATTATTATACAATAGGGGAATTAACTCTTCTGAGTTAGTTGCTTTTTTTCCAAAGATCATAGCTCCACTTTTATTAACATTAATTTCCAATTTTAGTTTGTTATAAAAATCATAAATTTGGCTTAAGCCATTGTTAAGATTATTTACCGCATTACTTACGTTTTTATTTACAGTATATACAACAATATCATCAGCAAATAACAAACATTTAACTGAAGGATCAGTTAAATATTTGTTGATTTGGGAAGTATACAAATTATATAATAGAGGGGAAATTGTTGCGCCTTGCATTGTTCCTTTATAAACAGGTCTAGGTCCATGTAATATATTGTTAAATTTTATGTACATTTGTCGCTCATATAAAAATTTGAATATCCATTTACAGACTTTTCCTGGCACACCAATATCATTAAGAATTTCTATTAAGATGGAAGGATTTACATTATCAAATGCTCCAGTGACATCCAGAAAGGCACAGATTGTATAAGAATGACTATGAAATGATTGTTTGATGTCTGAAATAAGAGATGTAAAGCTTTCTGCGGCATTTCTGCCTCGTCGGAAACCAAACTGCTGTTCAGGTAAGATATTATTTTTTTCACTATAATAATCCAATCTCAGTTTTAACATGCATTCAAATAATTTACCTACACAAGATGACAGTGATATAGGTCTGTAAGAGTTACAGTCGCCTTCGGGTTTATCTGGTTTAATTATTGGAATAACACATTGTGTTTTCCAACTTTCAGGGATGGCATCTGATAACCATAAAAGATTATATACTTTCAATAAAACATTTTGTGCTTTAGAATGAAGACTGGAAATTAATTTATAAGTAATGTCATCCAGACCTGGTGTAGTATTTTTCCTAGATTTGAGAGCTACTTTAAATTCAGTCATCGTAAATGGTTCAGAAAGAAAGAAACTGTTATTGTTACCCGGTGATTGAAATAAACAATTTAATTTAGCTGTATCCACGTGTTTTTCAGGTGGAGAGATTGGTGCATATTTATCAAGAAATGAAGGAATCCATTCATCATTTTTTGGGGTTTTTCTGTGTGTTGCACGTTTAAATCTACGGATATAGTTCCAAATCATGCTCACAGGTGTGTAACGATTAAAAGATTCACATAATTTCGTCCATCCTAATTTCTTTTTTTCACTAATTAATTTCTTCTTTACTGCATCAATCCTTTTGTACATAATGTAATTTTGAATTGTAGGAATAAGCCTATAGTTTCTTAATGCTTCTTTGCTATTATTAACGGCTGTAGCACATTCATTATCCCACCAGGGGACTGGCTTTTTAGTTTTGTATGATGTTTTAATGATAATTTTAGGAATACATTCCTGTTTAAGTTTATTGAGTATGTCACAAAAACTGTTATAAATATTAAGAGAATTGCCCACTTCAAGATTTAAACTATCAAATGCTTTTTCACTTTCAGATAAAAATTTCGTCCAATCAGCACGATTGTATATGAAGCGCTCAGAAGGAGAACCTATCACATATTTTTCTATGGAAGTCTGAATATTAATTATTGTTGGATAATGATAACTGCCCATAGGGTCACTGTGAACCTTCCACTCGCAAAGAGGACCTACAGTGGGACTTATGCATGATATGTCTATAGCCGAAGAATTATGGTGAATTGAACCAACAGTTGTGGGTGATCCAGTATTAAGGATACAAAGATCGCAATCGTCTAACAAGTTATATACATCATTTCCTCTAGAATTAGTTGACAAGCATCCAAATGCAACATGATGTGCATTAAGATCACCTGAGAGCATGACTGGTTTGGGCAAATCATTAATAATTTCCTTCAATCTTTTACATTTAAAACGTCCACCCTTGGGAGGGCTGTATGCACACAATATAGATAAATCACCTACACTTGTTTTAATAATCATTGCTGTTGTTTGTAAAAAATCGTGATAAGGGGTATTAATTATCCGATATTTAAATGTATTTTTAATCAAGATTGCAACTCCACCAAAGCCGTTGGGGCCATCCTGTCTTGTAATATCATAACCTGGGACATTGATGTTACTATTATTTTTTAACCAGGTTTCATTTAATAAACAAATGTCTATATCATTTTCCGAAAGAAAATTAATTAACAGAGGTTTTTTGTTGTTTACACTCTGGATGTTAAATTGTGCTATTGAAATATAATTCTTAGTCTGATAAACATTATAATCATTAAAATCCATATTAAATTAGATTGGAAAGAAAAACATCTCTTATTTTATTCATAGTTATAGCTTCATTGTTAGAATTAGCTAAATGGACTAAAGATTTTACTATAGCATTTAATATGACGTCATTATTTGCAATCTTTTCTAGCTCATTTTTTGTATCCTGTGCAGGAGATACATTATGTGACTTAATATTAGGTTTATTTACAACATTTACATTATTACTCACATTAGATACATTTTTCTGTGAGATAATATCTTTCTTACTACTTAAAGCCGGAAATTCTTTGTCATAGGTCACAGACTTACTAACTCCAGCATAGGTAATTTTGTTTTTCTTTTCAGAAATCTTTTTAATTTTAATGGGGTATGCGCGAGAAATAGCAAGATGTGGCCCGCCACAGTTAATACAATTTAATGAATTAGGATTGTCACAATCTTTAAAAAGATGTTCACCGGCACAGATCGAACATTTCTGCTTGTTACTACAAATTTTGGCTGAATGATTAAATTTAAAACATTTAAAGCATTGTAAGAGTGGTGGGACATATTCAAAAACTCTGTATGAAAATAGATCATATTGAACAGAGTCTGGTAAAACATTTGATAGAAAAGTTATGCTGACAGTTTGCAAGGGTACCCTCTCAGTGCCTACCTTTTTTGTAAAGCGTCGGATAGAAATGATGTCGAATTTTGAGGATAATTTGCTATATAATTCCTTATTAGAAATATTAGTCGGCACATATCGAATTATGCCTGTTTTTTCGATTTCCTTTGCTGGTATGTAGGCTTTCAAATTGTACTTATCCAAGAAGCTTGTATTCAATAAAAAATTATTGGCATTGTTGTGTTGGTTGAAAAGTATAGAAATCTTATTTGCATTAACTCTATGCATACTTTGTATGCCTTTAATATCTATCGAAAAGATGTGGTTGAGATAGATAGGGCTCTTATTGCCTATCTTTTCCTTTGAATTAGTGCTCTCAACAAAAACTTGGAACATGCGAGTATAGGCTGGATTGTCAGGATACAAACGTTTATAGCCGGATTTAAAAAAAGGCTTATATGAGTCCTCAGAGTCTCCTCCGTCGATGCTACCACTGACAAAATTATATGTAGTGGATTTCCTCTTACCAGGGGGCGGCCCGGCCCCGCTAGCACCTGGGTTCTCATCTCCATCCATTATTGCAAAACCACTAAGTTAACAATTAAATTTGCTTGTTTTTCAAGATAGAAATATTTTTAGAGAAAATATTTGAAAAATCCGCCTTCACTTTTCAAAAGTTCCCGCCAGAATCCGTCAGACATTTATTTGTGATGTGTTGCCCTAGTAAGATTATTAATTCTCTACTGTACTCTCGAAACATTTAGTTTTGGTATAAAATATCAAAAAAAAAAAAAAAAAAATATAAGTTAGATGCAGTAATTCAATATATTTTTGTTCTCATTATGTTGTAATCATTAATTATTAATTAACAAAGTTTAAAAAATAATTAATTAAACATTCAGTTTTCTACTAAAATATATTACTACATTTCTAAGGGATTATGCTGGCAGCACTGTTCATTTTTAGTTTATGTACTAAGGCAGAGATGGCGCTAAATACAACATTTTCTCAATGTAAGGAAGTTGCTACCCCCTGGAAGTTGCTACCCCCTGTCCAAGCGGTCGACGAGTCAACATCGCCTGAGGATGCTCCGTGGAGGGGCGAAACACGTGCCGAGGATCGGTTTGGTTGCATGTTACATAATTTCTTCTGCACGTGCATATATTTGCGGGCTCCCGGGCGGTGCTGTGCATGCACCCAAACTTGCAGTAGTTTAGCGGAATTAAAACTAAATATTCTAGTTGTATATCTTATATATCATGGATTTCCGCAAAGTAACGCCTGATTCCATTAATTATCTTTGGTATTTTTTAGTTTATTATAATTTATTTTGTATTGTAGTTTTTAGTATGTCGAAAATTAGTTAAATATACAGTTTTACTCAGAAAATTCCGCTCTATCGATTGGTAGATTAATTTTTTTGAGTTCTTTAAAAAAATTATAAATAATAAAGCAATTGCATGGCATGATAATAAATACTCATGCAGAAATACAACAAATTCAACCTTAAGTCCAAACAGCAAGCATCAAATTTGTATATTACATACGTTTAGCGTAACTCTCAAGCCGAAATAAAATAGTTATACAAAGGTATTATACCCTAAATAATTACAAAACTTAATAGCCTTTACATTAAATTTAAACATGACTTAAAGATTTTTCTGATAATAAATTGCCTTAATCACTGATGAAAATAATTTTTCCCTTACAGTAATGGCTATATCTGAAACTAAATGAGTTATCGAAATCCTGTTTTATAGGAAAAATAGAGCGCAAAAAAAAAGAATAATGGTATATTTACTATTATGATACCATTAAAGTTGAAAGAAATACAAGGTTTTATCCATTTTTTTTTAAAAGTTTTTTGCGATTTCCTAAAACTTGCATTTTGTCCCTTACAGTAATTCATATTTCCGGTGGCGAATTATTATATCAATAATCAAGATACATATTGTGTACAATGGGGGACGTTGGCGGTAGTACACTTTGCCGAAAAAATGCTTTGCACGGAGCCCGATAAGCTAGTCACGCCCAGATTTCACTTCCTCCAATGAGGGCCGTCCTACGATGCGAGAAAGATAAAAAGTTCTAGCGGTGGGCTGTAGCATCTTTTTTGGATAACGAAACGCAACTGTCTATCGGATATCAATAACGGTTATTAAAACGCGCTATCCTGCTATCCTGCTATTGGTCGCTATTTGATATAGCGACTAATAGCGGGATAGCGCGTTGCACATCAATGAGCAACACGTAATATGATAGTGAGCTTTTGATGACCTTTTTTTTTTTTTTTAGCTTAATTAGCTTTGAACGGCTCTGAAGTTTTGATGACCTTTTTTTTTTTAGCTTTCACTGATGCTCAAAATGCTCAAATTTCGCGAATTGTCGTTGTTGTTCCAACATAAGCAAGAATTAATGGATTTGATGAGCTTTTTTTTTTTTTTTTAGCTTCATTGATGCACTTCCATTTCATTGGATAAACGAAACGCAACTGTCTATCGGATTCTTTGGATGTTAGCTACTTTAACGTTAGCATGTTAGCAGGTTAGCACGTTAGCAGGTTAGCACGTTAGCAGGTTAGCACGTTAGCAGGTTTTTCAAATAACCTGCTAACCGTTATTATGACGATAGCTCGTTTCAATAACGTTTAAGTTGCGCCACGACCACCGCTAAAAAGTTTTCATAGTTGTCATTTGCACTTCGCCGATTGTCGACGCGTATGTTTATTTACTTTGAGCCGTGTTTTGTTTTTCGACCGTTGATTCCCTCTTCGTTGACCTGTGCTATTATTTGACTGTGGATTGCGTTCCCGCCGACCTGTGCTGTATTTTTATGGACTGTTGATTGCCTTTCTATTAGACTTCGATTGAAAAACGGATTTGAACAATGCCCCGAAATTTAACGAGAGAAGAAAGGAATCAAATATTATTTCTTCACAATCAAGGACGAAACATTTTACAAATATCGCAAGAATTGAACGTTACGGTAAGTTAAATCAATTTTTATTGTAAAAATATAATTATATGACATTATTGCTATAGTGAAAAGCCTAGGCAGTCCTCTTGTCGCATCTCCGCAATTTTATTTTTGTGAAATACGTAGTTATCGACGAAATTTTAAAAATAATCTTTGATATAAAATGTAAGGCAACAGTTTAATTGTTACTCTCGTATTGTATTTTGTTAGTATTTGATTTATTTTTAAATTGTTCATACAAAAATATTTCTATGAATACGTTGCGACTGGAGGCAAAGCACGGAGCAACTCCCCTCCTACTCCCCCGCCGCCCAAGGTCCGCAGGCCTCGCGTCGCACACCCTGCCATGAAGTGTTTTTCTTAGAATCTCGCGTTATCGATCCTAGTCCATTAAAAGTTTAATTAAAAAAAGAAAACGTTTTCATCCCCAATTTATTTTATTTATGTTAGAAAGAATAATAAAAGTCTAATGATTATTATAATACAAACATGAAGATTAAAATTCCTCCTTTACTCCTTATCAATCATTATTATTTAATAAATTAAATATGTAGCTACTTCATAAGGATTTACTTGATCTTTGCCGTGTCGACATGAGCTATCATATTGGAATCGCCCATGCTGTGGTGAAAAGATTAATGAAATAATGAAATAATGATTTATTTTCTGTAAATAATTCCGTATAGGAAGCTTTCACAAGTCTTTTTTAGATCTAGGTGGTGCCGGCGTTTCCTACTGACTGCCTCTGAGAAGAAACGCCGAAACAAACTCAAAGGTTTCTTTTTTAAAGTCCAGACATTTATTTTAGATTATGTGAGAACATGTAGGGGTCTGGAATAGCCTTTTGAGGATAAAGCCATACAGTTTTGAGTTGACCTGTCCCTACTGACGGGACACATGCATCAGCCATCGTGGAGCTCAACCCTATTTTAGGGAGCTCCTCGACCCGACACACGACGTCACCCTCATCGGGACATTTGCGTAGGCCATTTAAAAATACTCAAAACCGCCAGACAGATATAAGAAAATATATAATAAACTGGCCTACATGATACTCACATTTACAATAATAAAGAATAAAAAATGAAAATACAAAAATATAGTTAATACGAATGTGGAGCGGCTCAATCCCAAGCGTTTTTATCATCCATATAATCTGATACTTTATAGAAGCCCTTATTACTAAGTTTTTGTTTTATACATGACTTGAATTTGTTAATGCTAAGCTTCTGAATGTTGCTTGGGATTTCATTGTAAAAACGTATACACTGGCATTTAAATGAGCCACTGATCTTCTGGAGCCTTGTAGCAGGAACAACGAGTTTATCTTTATTCCTGGTATTAATACTATGAACATCACTGTTTTTCGTAAAAAGATTAATATTTTTATGTGCAAACAATAAGTTTTCGTAAATGTACTGAGATGGAACAGTCAGTATATTAATCTCTTTAAATTTGTCCCTAAGTGAATATCTGGGGCTTAAATTATAAATTGCACGAACAGCTCTTTTCTGCAGCACAAAAATACTTTATATGTCGGCAGCATTCCCCCACAACAGAATACCGTACGACATAATACTATGAAAATAACTGAAGTATACAAGTCTAGCGGTTTCAACATCTGTTAAATTACGTATCTTCATAACGGCATACGCTGCAGAGCTAAGCCTTTTCGACAACTTATGTATGTGTGGGCCCCATTGAAGCTTAGCATCCAGGGTAATACCCAAAAACACTGTGGTGTCCACAAGGTCCAACTCCTCGCTATCCACTTTTACACTGGTTTTAACCTGTCTGACGTTAGGTGTTGTAAATTTAATACATTTAGTTTTATTTTGGTTCAAAAGGAGGTTATTAACATTAAACCAGTGGACCACTTTAGAGAGAGCGCTATTTACATCGTCAATATCGAGCTGTTGACGTCTAAGTTTAAATAACAATGACGTGTCATCTGCAAACAACACAATCTCGTAACTATCCTTAGTGAGATAAGGCAGGTCGTTTATGTAAACAAGAAACAAAAATGGGCCTAGAATTTTCTGAATCCTGTTACTCAAATACGAAATAAGAAGATTCAGAGCTGTGTCCTTTATGCCATAGTGATGTAATTTCCTGATCAAGGTCTCGTGAACAACACAATCAAATGCTTTGGACAAATCACAGAAGACACCCAAAGCATCGTGTGAGTTCTCCCATGCGTTAAAGATGTGCTCAATAAGTTCAACACCAGCATCGGTTGTTGAACGACCCTTAGTAAATCCAAATTGTTTACGATGAAGTAGTTTATTATAATTAAAGAACACTTGCAACTGTTCTAATATTATTTTTTCAAAAATCTTACTAAATGTTGGTAGTATCGAAATAGGTCTAAAATTAGTAGGGTCTGAAATACTACCTGATTTAAACAGAGGTATTACTTTACTATTTTTCAATAGATCAGGAAATTTACCACAGTCAATACAGTTATTAAAAATAAAAGTCAATTCAGGCGCTACTATGTCAATAATAGATTTGGCAACGTGAACAGAGTTACCCCATAAGTCTGCGGTTTTTTTGACATTTAGAGTGTTAAACGCTTTTTTTTAATCTTTACAAGTCATATAATTGAATTTGAATACATTATTGTTAGCATCCACATTCTCCTTAAGTAAAGCCTCGGCATCAGTGGGTGAGGAGTTCAAAGATTTGGTAGTTGAAACTGGAATGTCGGTGAAGAAATTTTCGAAGGCTGTTGCAACTTGTTCGTGTGATGTAATTATTTTGCTATCAACATTCAAAGAATAATCAAAATTACTGATTTTAGATTTTCCAGTTTCACTGTTTATAATATTCCAAGTCATTTTGATTTTGTTACAACTATTTTTTATCTTTGAACTTAGATAACGGGCTTTGGCTATACGACAAATTTTCCTAAATAATTTTGAATAGTTTTTAACGTATTTGCTAAATTCGTGATTTTTGACATACGTTCTTTCATTGTATAGTTCATACAGTCTAGTCCTACTAATGTGAATACCAACTGTAGCCCATTCACTGAAAGACGCGTTTCCTTCAACTGCGATCGTCTTGGGGGTGAAGGTAGAATTAAATGCATTACAATATACATTAAAGAATGAGTTATACAATTTATCCGGATCTTCCTCAATAGACAAAATAGGTAATCCATGAGAAAGTTTATTTTTAAATATTTCCAATTGACCTGCAGTTTTAGGGTTAACAGTGATGTTCTTTTTTGCTACAATGCTGCTTTGATTGTGAATTTTTATCTGCTGGCCAGAGTGATCAGACCCTAATAAATTAATTATTTGCTTGTTTTGTGGTGTAATGTCTGTGTAAATATTATCTAAGCACGTGGCTGTAGTGGTAGTTATCCTAGTTGGCTCCAAAAATAAGTTCTCAAGATTGTATGACTTAAAAAGAGTTTTAATTTTACTGCAAGTACTCGAATTTTCTAATAAATTAACATTAAAATCACCACATACAAGAATACTTTTACTTGACTTACAAATCTTATATAATACTTGTTCCATAATACTATCAAAATAATCATACAATGATGAAGGGGGTCTGTACACACTTAAAACAATAAACCGCTCCAATTCCACACAGGCTATTTCAATTGTTCGCTCAACAGAGAGGCTCACAATATCCTTGTGTTCTTTAAATTTAAGTTTGTTGCTAATTAAAATTAATGAGCCACCATGGATAGCATTTTCTCGGCTAAACGAACTACCAATCTGATGATTATTAAAGTTAAACATGAACTGGTGACTTTTAAGCCAGTGTTCCGTAATACATAGAATATCAATGCCATTACAGTTCATGAACAATTCAATTTCTAGGTCTTTGCCCATCATTCCTTGAATATTTTGATGTTGAGATAATTTGAATTTTTACATGTAATTTTAGAACAATTGTAAAATTAAAATGTATAACTTTTTGCATAATTTCACTATAGCTAAGGCCTGGGAAACAGAAATTAGATATTGAATGTCCCATGCAAAGTCTTGACAACAATAGACCCATATCTCGACCAATTTCATCACTAAATATTACAATTTTAGTTTTTGAAGTGTTCGTGGTTGTAACATTACCAGAACACACTGTTTGGGACCTGTTAGCATGATATAGACTTTGACGTTGTTTAAATGTGGAGTTTCCAGATTTTGTTGAGGAATGAGCCAATGGGGACTGATTCTTGGATGAGGTATTGCTGGTCAAAGATTGTGAGCGCTCATCACTACATGAACATGAGCCCATTAACTCATTCATAGCCAGCATATACTCTTTCATTTGCATTTCTGAGCTTCTATATTTATTTGTCATAGATTTTAATTTATTGTTAAGGCTATTGATCTCATATTCAAGGTTTTCTGTATCTGACTTATACTTTAATGTATTATTTTTAATTTTTAATGAAAACATATCTAATTTTTTAAGCAATTGTAATCGTTCCCTATTTAATTTAACATTTTTGATAAAGAACCTGTGCTTTTTTACTAATTTTTGAGTTTTTCTGATAAATTTATTTATTCTAATATATTTTTTTAACTTGTTTCTGCTGCATTTAACTACCCTTACTGAGTTATTACACTTTTTGTGTTCTTCACCTGTCAGATCGATTGTGACTAAGGGAGCTATGTTAATTGCAGCAGGAACATGTCTTGGGGCGCTGACAACCAACTCATTGAACAGACTTTGGTTGAATGAAGCAGTAATTTCATGTTGTTTGGACTCATATTGAGCAATTGTACTATTTGCCTCATACAGCTGTTGTTCTAAAGAATGTATGCAGGTAAGAGCTTGTTCGTACTCAATGCTACACTGGTCAAACCCGTCCACAATGAGTTGGAGCCTATCCCGAGTATCTATAACATCAGTATAATTTTTATGCAATTGAACCATTTCCGATTTCAAGTTTTTGTTTTTTTCTAGCATTTCTAACAGTTCCCTTTCATTGTCATCTCTTTCCCTATTCAATTGGTCACACAACTCCCTAGATGCCTTTAATTCGCTCAAAGCCAGTTGGAGTTTAGACTCCTCCTGGCGAGCAGCGGCCCTCCGAGTCATAATCATGTTAATTGAATAGATAGAGAGAAGATTGAAAATAAAAAGTTGCAATAGAGATAAAGTTAAGATGAATAAAAGAATTAAAATAAAGATTTATTATGTTGTGTCACCAAGGAATAGGGTTATGTTTATATTTTTAACTGATCATTTTATGCAATAGTTGCGGTACAATTATGTTATAAATGAGTCACTATCAATAATTTGTATCAATAACAATGCGATGGTAAGTTAATTAAACGGTTTTGTACCTGATTACGAGATGACAAAGTAACTTTTATTTGTGCCGGTAGCCGGTAGCTGTCACCGATTCACACACACTTTTTACACACAATTTCAACTTATTTCACTAATATTATGCATAAAAAACTTTAATAACCCCTATTACTTAGTGATTCAATGGGATTTGGCCTTATTTGTTGCTTAATTTAATTATTTATATAAAAAATTACGGGACACGTTAAAAACAGCTGTTTTTTTTTTAAATTTATTAAGGCTTTGGATATCGGTGTCCTTTAGCCTTAAAAACAGCTGTAAGCTGTAGTGTTGCCACAGGAAAAAAAAAAAAAAAAAAAAAAAGTTAATCAGTTAAAAATTAATCAGTCAACAATGGTGTTAGTGAGATTGACTGCAGGCGATGCCCACGGTACGCGTCTGGGCTATTTCAAGTATCGTCACTCGTGGTGGCTCTTTTATTGCATCCCATTTACTTGATAAAAAATAATGATTTTATATGTTAGAAAAATATTGAGATTTCATTTTTCTCTTTTAATTTATATAATAATAATAATAATAAACGTTTATTGCAGGCATGGATGCCCATAGAGAACATACAGAAAACAACAAATAAGAATTTAGTATACAATTTGATTGATTATTTGATATAATTGATAATAAATCATTCATATTTATAACACATTCATAATAAAAATAAAAAATAAAAAATACTTATAAAATTGCTAGCAGGAATATTGACAGCCATACACAAAAAGATAGTTAGCTTCGTATATGGCTCTCAATATTCCGTTGTCAGATTCATGTACACGGCTCATGAAGGAAGCCCTCGCTTTACGCAGTACAGCAAAAAAGTCATCCACTCTGTTCTCTGCAAACATGCCAGACGCACTACACCTCCATGGTAACCCAAGTATGCACCTAAATGAATTGTTATACTGTACGCGTAACGTGTTATACGCGCGTTGTGTATACTTGTACCATAGGTGGCCAGTGTATAGCGACCGACAGTACGCATTAAACAGAGTGACTTTAACTTGGTTTGTACATTTAGCAAAACGCCGTGCAAGCATATTGCTTTTAGCGGCTAGGATTCTCCGTTGTCTCTCAATGTCCTCATCATCTTTCAGTTTTTCCGTTACAATATGACCAAGATATTTAAAACTTTTTACAACTTTTAGTTTGGTGTTACATAAACTTATATCAGGTATAGGTAATGGGCTATTATCATACCGAAAAACCATTATTTCCGTCTTCTTGACATTATATTTGAGACCATGCTTATTTGCGTATATTTCACAGATGTTCAGTAGCTTTTGCAACGCCTTAACAGAAGGGCTGAGCAGCACCATATCGTCGGCGTAGCTCAGGTTATTAACAGCGATATTATCAATAGAACAGCCGACACCGGCACTGCTCAGCTCCTCTATCAAGTCATTAATATATAAATTAAAAAGTGTGGGGGATGTTAGACCATCCTGTCTCACTCCGGTATCGAGAGTATATTCCCCAGACAAACCTTCCCCCCATTTTACAACGTTTGTTTGGCCTTCATACCAATATTTGATAACATTAATAATTTCAGATGGTATACCTGCATTATACATTTTATGCCATAGGACATTATAATTTACGGAGTCAAAAGCACGACTTAAATCAAGAAAACAGGCATAAATATTTGTTTTTCTATCTAAATAGTACTGTACAGTTTTTTTTAACGAGAATATGGCAGTATCGGTGGAAAGACCAGAACGAAAACCAAATTGTGCGTCATTAAACATTATGTATTTCAATATTTGTGGGTGCAATATCCTTTCAAATATTTTTGACAACACGGTTGCCAATGAAATGGGTCTATAATTAGTAACATCAGATATGTCACCTTTTTTATCTTTAACGAGTGGCATTATTATAGTTTTCATAAAATCCTTGGCTAAGTAACTATGCCTCAGAAATAAGTTATACAGTACAGATAGTTTTTCAGCTAACTGAGGGCCCCCCAGGATAATATGATCCAGTGTCAAGCCATCGTGCCCCGGCGACTTACCACGTTTCATTTTTCGCACACATTCAGTTACCATATCTGGTGTTACTATGACCATCGACTGATTCACCACTAGCGCACGCCGGTTGACGCCGAGCTCACACGACTCGGTAACTAAACCGGTTTTGAATTGCGCAACAAAAGCTTCCGCGATTTCCTTGGGCTCCTCAATTTCATTTATCATTAACGCACGACTAGGTTTGTGCGTCAATTTGTTAGTTGATTTCCAGAATTGTTGAAAATCGCAGGATGCCCTTTGTTGCGCAATAACGTCCATTTTCAACTGTTCTTGGTGTTGTTGACACCAACGCAATTTATTTTTAAATTTCTTTCTACTGTTATACATGTTATCAAATAAAGGTCCGTGGCTTGGCCTCCCTTGTAGTGACCAAGTCTGAAAAGCATCACGAGCAATGGAATGTAGTAATTTGACGTGATTATTCCAACCGACGATAGTTTTACGGCTTTTTGATAACTTTTTGTACGATTTGCTAGCTGCATTTGTTATAGCATTTATTAATGCATGATAGTAGTTATCAATCAAATTAAAGCAACCTTGATCTCTACACGGTGACCCCTTACAGCTTGTACTACCTGGGACAATATCAATATAATACAAGTATTCGTCACATAATCTACTGAATTCAAATAGTTGCGTCTTTTTTCTACTATTAAGTGACATTCTATTATCAACCAGTTCACAAGTCACAATCTTTCGTCTAATAACATTGAAATCACATTCGATTACGAGTGGGAAGTGATCTGACCAATTTACTTCATTCAATACATAAACCTTAGAGATAGTATCCCAACCGGCAGAAGTCACCAGACAGTGATCCAGCCAACTTGATGTGCCGTGGGCTTCGCTAAGAAACGTATACGTGTTTGATGACTCACCCAAATAATGAATATCAGCGCAGATCCAATTCTGATCCTTGCAGTACCTTAACATGTCCCTTCCGAATACGCTACCAATATTCGCATTATAATCGCCCAACATGAACACACATTCATCTTCACAGTCCTGAATTATCGAATTTATTACGCCTAAGCACTCGGTGAACAACGGTATGTTATCAGTACACTCTGTAGGCATGTATACTGACATAACGACAGCGCTCCGGTCCGCCAGCTGAAGACGCACAGCCACTATACGCTTAGATTCACAGCAGATTGGTATAACCTTCGGAAATAAGCTTCTTCTCCATAAGATGGCTACACCTCCGTATGGCCGACCTCGTATAGGTCCTGACGTAGTGTCCATCGCGGAAATGCCATAGTACAAGAAGTCTGTGTGTATTTGACTGATAAAGTCTACATCATCTGGCAGCAGCCAGGTTTCTTGGAGCGATATAATGTCGTACTTATTACACAGCTCCCTTACGTAAATCATACTTCTTTTAATATTTTTACAATTGAATGTTGTCATTTTTATAGTGCTTTTACAGATGTTTTGTTCCATTATGTTTTGGATTTAAACGTTCTAAATACGATACCATCCGGCCAAAAGTCTTCTTTTAAGATAACATTTAAGCTTTTCTTCTCGATAGCGATCTTAAACGATTTAAAATTGGTGGGATTCTTAGATTTCAAAGTTTCTATTGTAAATACTGATTGACCGTTCTCACACAGATATGATTTAATGTCTGCTTCGGTGCAGTCATTCTGAAAGCGTGATACGTAAATCCACACGATATGATCTGCTGCTTTTAGTTTCTCACTTATCTTAGTTCCTCTTCTATTTCTGACACTATTCTACTTATAATCACTTATCTGAGTATTGCCCGTAATCTGCTGCTCGGCAATTCGAGGCCGTTTACGTTTATAACTAACAGTTTGAAAACCATCATTGTCATCGTGAACAGAACGGTCGACATGAGTTCGCTTCTGAGCTTCTCCGATTATTTTTATAAAACCTGTATCATCTGCTGTTAGTTGTGAAGGTGCAGAACTCGGTATATGAAGAGATGCTGATAGGCCTTCCGACTCATTCTTTGCTTCTGGATGTTTTTCGGGTGGTTTTTCCGGCACAACCCACATCAACGTATTGTTTGCCACTGTCTGACTTGTAGGTGTGTGCATACGATTTTGTCGTACAGATAATACTCGTTTTTGTGCTTTGTCGTGCATGCTGGTATTTTTCAGTAAGCTTACTTCCTCGTTCAGTTTCGAAACGTCTTCTTTTATTGTGTGCTTAAGCATTAATATTTCTTCCTTCATAACGGCCATCGTTTTCAAGATGCTCGAAACATCCAAGTGATCGAACGTAACGGGGGGTACTCGGCTCAAATCTTTAGCAACAAAGATCGGTAAATTCTCCACTTTGGTTTCGTTGAGTATCTTTAGTATATCGGAAATATTATTTACATGTTTCTTTTCACCTTTGCGCACCATCTTCTTATTATTTGTCGTCTCACAGATAATCGCCTTTGCAATTTCAATTTCTTCTTCTGAGAACCACGAGCTGCATATTTTTATGACACTCAGATCGTCCATTCCATCACATTTCGTAGCCATAAAGGCTAATACTTCGTTAATCACTAAGTTGCAATCACACGGCATTTTTATTTTATTACATTTTACGCGTCGGACAATAACTAGTTTTTGTACGCGACCATACATATATACCTATATATACACATACCATTCGGCTGCCCGAGCGAGACTCTATATATATCCTTCTTATCTAGATATATCCTTATACATATATTTATTTATCTAGATATATCCTTATACATATATTTATTTGTAGAGAAATACTGTGCGTCGGATTCATCGAGATGCAGATGAGGGGACGATTGAAGATAGACCTCACGTTCATCCTCCACGAATTATGACGCCTGATCGTGTGGCGCACATGGTAAATATATATCAGGAGCAGCCGATCTCAAAGACCTCTCAATTTGCAACAGAATATGAATACAGCTTGAATACAATCACACGCGCTCTTCATAGCGCTGGGATTCATCATAGACGGCCCGCCAAAAAAATAATCCTGACTGGCGAATTAAAACAGGCCAGAATTCGATTCGCACGTGACTACCGAGAATTTGACTTTTCGCATGCCATATTTTCCGACGAAAAATCATTTAAATCGAGTAAATATGGTCGTCGGAATTTATGGCGTGTGAATAACGCTAGATACAAGCCGAGAAACGTTAATCCCAATAACGAATCAGGGCGAATAGTCGTAAATATGTGGCGGTGGATGAGTGCTGATGGGCCAGGAGAACTAGCCTATATTGACACGAGGGCAACTGGACAGTCACATGCTGAGCTGTTGGAAGAGGTAATGATGCCTACCGTGCGTACGGTGTATCCAAGGGATGAAATGTTATCGTTTTATTTTTTTCAAGACAATTGCCCGATACATCGTGCGCACGTTGTTCAAAATTGGCTCCTTCTACACCCCGAAGTTAGAACTGTTCCTTGGCCCTCTCGGTCTCCAGACCTAAATCCCATCGAGAATTTGTGGGTAATTATGGTTCAAAGATGGGATTTCAGAAATGAAAGAAATAAATTGGCACTCCTCACTCACTGCAACGAAGTTTGGGACTCACTTCGCGGCTCGGATTTGTGTCAAGTACTAATCCGGTCTATGCGAACTCGTTTAGATGCTGTTTTAGATGCAGGCGGGGCTTCTACAAAATATTAATATGTTATTTTTAAGTGTCAATTATTATATTATAATAATAAATAGTTATAATATTGTTGTCGAAAGTATTGCACCACTTTTATAATAAGCCTGAATTACTAATTACCTATTATACTTTCAGTTTAGATTATTGTAGAAACGCTAGTTTATAAAGCGTATTGTTAACTTCACAAACTCATCCCATTAATAATAATATTTTAGATTAGTTTTTAATTTTTAGTGATGCAATATATTTATTGCAAAGGCCTGGCGATGTTTTAAACGTCGCCAGGCGGCTAGTATTCCGTAGTTGTGAGTGCAATCTATGATATAAACTTAAAAATTTATAAAATTCATATTGAAAGACTGCTTCGTTTACGAATTTTCTATATGACAAACACTATATTTACATCGTTTAAGTAGTTTTATCAAAATAAATCAATCGGGCTGTGATACTTTTTGTTACTAACCTACATATACAATGTGGAAACAACAATACGGTAATAAATTAAACCTCGTATATCTAATAACGTTCCCAGTCTGCATATAAAAAATCAATTAAATATATTCAATAGTTTAGCCACAGGCCATTATTTTTCAATTTTAACAATTTCTATATGATGTATCGTTTGCAAAAGAAACAAATCTTAGTTTGTTTGTTTCTATTTCACTTTCTTTTCGAATCCCTGCCCCCGTTGAGCCTACGTATGTAGGTCAGTGTGTCGCCGCGGTCCTGTGACGTTGCATGTGTCGTTATACAATTTCGGAACCGCAGGATTTTCACCGCCTTTGAAACACTGCCGCTCGTTTTGTTTGTAATTTTACTGTGTTAAGTGTAAATTTTGCGAAATTGGACTCTTTATTTTGAAAGTGACAAGACACGTAACGTAGAATAG
The DNA here is from genome assembly GCA_947562105.1 of Shargacucullia verbasci. Lineage (NCBI taxonomy): Eukaryota > Metazoa > Arthropoda > Insecta > Lepidoptera > Noctuidae > Shargacucullia > Shargacucullia verbasci. Next base: position 10,460,975 of record OX387281.1, on the reverse strand, counting down.
GTCATTTTAGCGAACATATAGGTGAATTGTGCAAAATTAGACGCTTTATTTTGAAAGTGACAGTATTTATAGTATATAGTAATAGGTAATTTTAGTGAACAGTTAACTGAATTTTGCGAAATTGGCCGCTTACATTGGAGTTTAGAATACAAGTAGAGTGATTGTGATTAATAAATTGATCAGTACCTAATTATGCGAGGGCGACTGTGGCTAATGAAATGAAATGAAATGAAATGAAATGAAATGAAATGAAATTATTTATTTTGCAATTAGGATTTTTCAATCACTTTTACACGTCTTTTTTAAACTAGATGGCGTCGGCATTTCCTATGACTATCCCTGAGAAGAAACGCCGAAACAAACTCAGGGGTCAAAGTCTATTTTAAAGTCCAGACAGATTGTATTGATGTAAAGGTTTATGTGAGACAAATATAGGGTGGAATAGCCTTTTGAAGAAAGTGCCATAACTATTTGAGCTAACCTGTCGCAACAGAGTGCAAGCATGCATCAGTTATCGTGAGAATTAATGAAATGAAGAGCGCTCAGCCTAGATCTCACTCACATTTACAATGTATAGCGGTTATATATAAGAAATAATTTCAATTTAAACGACATTACAATAACAAAATAATGAAGTAAATAATATAATAATTAATGGCAAAAATTGTATATAAAAAAAAAAGGAAAGGCTAAAGAGCGGCTCAATCCCAAGCGTTTTTGTCATCTAAATAGTCCGAAATTTTATAGTATCCTTTTTTACAAAGTTTAGATTTAATTACAATTTTGAACTTCTTTAATGTTAAATTACGTATATCATTGGGAAGCTTATTGTAAAAGCGTATACATTGTCCCATGAACGAGTTGCTTATTCTGTGGAGGCGCGTAGCATGTACAGCAAGGTTGTGTTTATTCCTAGTGTTCAAAGAATGAGTATCAGACAGTTTGACAAAGTTCGAAATATTTTTATAAACATATATTAAATTTTCAAAAATATATTGTGACGCTACAGTTAGAATATTAATTTCCTTAAATCTGTGTCTCAGCGACACCCTTGGACCAAGATTATAAATAGCTCGGACAGCCCTTTTCTGCAAGACGAATATAGTATTGATGTCTGCAGAGTTTCCCCAGAGGAGGATGCCGTAAGTCATAACGCTATGAAAATAACTGAAATAAACTATTCTGGCTGTATCCACATCAGTTAAGTGCCGAATTTTTTTGACAGCAAACGCGGCAGAACTAAGCCTACCCGATAATTTGTTTATTTGCGGGCCCCATTGCAGTTTGGCGTCTATAGTGATGCCTAGAAAAACAGTCGAATCCACAATGTCCAGTTCCACTCCATTCAATTTAACATTGATTGGTACTTGTCGGACATTGGGCGTTGAAAATTTAAGACATTTGGTTTTTTTCTCATTAAGGAGAAGATTATTAACATTGAACCAATGAACTACATGAGATAGTGCAACGTTAACTTCGCGAAAATCTAGTAATTGTCGTCGAATTTTAAATATTAGAGAAGTATCATCCGCGAACAATACTACCTCGTGATTATCCCGTACGTAATATGGCAAGTCATTAATATAAACTAGAAACAAAAATGGACCTAGAATTGAACCCTGCGGGACGCCCATGGTGACCTCAGATCCCGAAGATCTCTTGCCATTAATATCGACCCTCTGAATTCTATTGCTTAAATAAGAAGATAAGAGGTCGAGAGCCTTGTTCCTTATGCCGTAGTGGTATAATTTCCTGATGAGTGTATAATGGTGTACGCAATCGAAAGCCTTTGACAAATCGCAGTATATGCCAAGAGCATCTTGCGAGTCTTCCCAGGCATCGAATATATGTTTCAGCAATTCCACGCCCGCATCTGTCGTTGAACGTCCCCTTGTGAAGCCAAACTGCTTTTTATGAAGTAGGTTGTATCTATTAAAATGTCTTAACATCTGATTTAAAATCAGTTTTTCAAAAATTTTACTCAAAGTGGGTAGAATTGAAATAGGCCGAAAATTTGTGGGATCCGTAGAACTACCAGATTTGAACAGTGGTATTACTTTACTTTGTTTCATCAAGTCAGGAAATACACCAGATGCAATACAAGAATTGAACACGGTTGCCAAGTAAGGTGAAATCACGTCAATTATAGACGAGATAGTTCGTACTGACAGTCCCCAAAGGTCTGCAGTTTTCTTTACATCAAGACTTTTAAAAGATTCTTTAATATCTTTTGCATTAACAACTGAAAATTCAAAAGGTGTGCTACATTCAGATACGCTTTGTTTTAGTATAGTATAAGCGGAAGTGGAAGAAGACAAGAGAGTTTTGGTTGTTAAAATAGGAATATTAGTAAAGAAATTTTCAAACTCAGTTGCCACCTCCATATCCCCCCTAATATCTATGTCGTTAATTTTCAAATGGAAATCGCGGCTACGTACTGTGGATCTTCCCGTTTCAGAATTAATAATATTCCATGTAGTTTTGATTTTGTTACTGGATACTTTTATCTTGTTTTTTAAATGTATTGACTTGGCCAAGGAACAGGCTCGTTTAAATATTTTTGAGTATCTTTTTACATATTCTTTAAAATCTGCGCTATGATTGTACGTTTTTTCATAATATAATTGAAATAACCTATGTCTACTTTTAAAAATGCCAGCTGTCGCCCAGTCACTAAAAGTAAATTGATCACTGACCGATAGTGATTTAGGGGTAAAAACGTTACTAAACTCTCTATTAATCATATTGAACAGCAAAGTATAAGCTTGATCAGGATTGATGTCATACGGCAATAAAGGTAATTTATCTATAAGATTATATTTGAATAGTTCCAAACGGCCTTCATTGACAGGAACAACACTTACAAGTTTTCTTTGTACTCTAACTTGATTCCTAGGAAAAGTGACTAACTGACCACAGTGATCAGAGTCTAACTCATTTATAATTAATTTATTACAAGGTTTCAAGGTTTCAAGTTATTCGGTGTGATTGTTTTTATTCAGTATTAATGGCGCCAAAAGATCACGTCGTAATATGACACCGCGCTGTTGCCGCTCTTATCACAGGTTAGTAAACCAATATTTACAAATGCTGTTTTGTTTCCATTTCTGTGTTATTTAGTTTGTTTGAAAAATCGTTTTTTTTTTTTTGATGTTAGGATTTATTTGATAGTTTCAAAATACTCCTATGAACTAGCATTGCCAGTGTTTTCATTTATTGTCGTATCCATATTGTATAAGAAAATATTTCTGGAAGGCAGTAATTTATAATTTTAGAAGTTTTGAAAGCAAATCAGCCGAAACTATGTCAATTTTATTTGTAGACTGATTTTGTCTTATTGTTGCTGTTAGAGGCAAATCAGTCGGATTGTGATTTAATAGGTATAACGAATTTATGTAGCTATAAGAAAAATAATAATATATTAAAACTTTCGTTGTCCAGGAAAAGGAAAAAAATAAAACACTAATGTCTCAAAGGCATTTTAAAATAAATACCATAAAAATTACACAGAATTGTAATTTGTCAATGTAAAAAAAAAAAACATATCGTCGGGGATAGTTCAATAACGCGTAAGTAGCATTAGTAAATACAGCGTAAGTGTCAAACACAAAATTTTTCAGGAGAGAGAAAAAACTTAATATTTCATTATTTACTTCATGGTTTTACGTTCAAATTAGTAAATAGCATCTATTTAAGGTCCTGCATAAAGAACTATAATAAATATCTATAAAAAGTACGCCAGTCACAGTATTATGGCACTTAGGCTGTTTTGCTTTATCCATTTTCAAATAAAAGTTGATCAGTTTCGATAGTTATGCGGTATTGAAACATATTTATTAGGTGTGACATGTTTATTTTTATTTATTATTATAGCAAATTAACAATTCTGAAATTAAAAGTCAACTTCTTTCAAAATCAAAGTTGTAAAATTAAAAACAAAATCATTAAAAAAATTGATTTGCAACTGCTCAATATAAAATTATAATTAAAAAAAAAAAACAATCTCTAACATTAGTGGCTTTACAATAGGTTAGTAAATTATTATAATTTAAAATATTTAACAATCAGTCTCAAACATAGCATAGCAGTATAACATTATGGCTTTCTTATTAAAATTATACAATTTTGATAACAAAACTACCAACTTTAATATTATTAATAATAGAAGTAAGATTTTAAAAGGGAAATCGAGGAATTGTTTTAATTGTTGTAAATGATTATACTTAGTTTGAGATATCGGTAGTGGTGCGGCATAAAGCATTATTTTAGTGACTGAAACAATCTTTTTCGGACGTTTTGGCAAAGGCTCCAACTCATCCTCCAACTTGAGTTTATATTCAGTGGTACCATCAGGATTATACTTAAGAAGACTGATTTCAATCACACGATTTTCACCAGTGACACGACGAGGTCTAATCGAATCATATATAAAATTATCTTTGATGGAATAGTTCTTGAAGAAAGTGTAGTCTGCCATGATGATGTTATACGGGCCTGGGGGTCTACTCCGAAGTGATAAATCCGAAGTATCGAACGAATGTTCGGACATTTCCTACCACGAATTTCATTCTATCGGTCGGTCGGTTCGGACCGAAACCGTCTTCCGACCGAACTTCATTTGACGTTTGTTGTATCGTAAACCCTACTCCGAACGAGTAATGTGCGACCGATAATTTGAGTTTGACAAGAGTTTCATCGTCGATTTAATGTCAAAATTCACGACAACAAAATAGCTATCTTTATACTATCGTAAGTGTCGAATGTAATAAATTATCCTTAGTTTTATATTTGTTAAAAGTGGTAAAGTGAATGTGTCTCACATAAAATTGTAGCGAAATGGCAGTATGTATGTTTTTGGTGGAAGAGGCCCTCGAGGAAGAGCGTTTGGAGCGCAGAAGGAATCGCAGACGCCTTCGTGATTCCTTTAATAGCAATTTAGTGCCCGACGTTGAGTTTGTGGCTAATTACAGACTCAGTCGGTCTCTTTATGAAGAACTCTGCCAGGAGATAGTACCCTTGCTACCCCGGAAGCGTAATTGCCGTGCAATTGACCCGGCTACAAAGGTATGTTTGACTCACTCATAAAAATATTTTGATAGATACCTTAAAAGTAGATCATGTTTATTTAATATAACATAATATTATTATCATGTTATTAATAGCAACAAAATAACAATTATGCGTGCTTTTATTTTAGATACTAGTTGCCTTGAATTTTTATGCTCGGGGTAGCTACCAAGGCTCTGTAGGGCAGAATGATGATGCCCCAATGGCCCAGCAAACTGTCTCCCGATGTATACGAGAGGTCTCACTGGCAATGAGCACACCCGAAATACTTCGAAAATACATAAAATTTCCACAACATGCAACTGAAAGAAATGTCATCAAGAGAAAGTGAGTTTAAAAATATATTAATAAATAACAATTACAAAATGATTTATTGTGCACCATTTTTAAAAGGAACATATTGAAATGTAAATATCTTATAACAATGTTGATAGTAGGATTTATAGCTAAAAGTAATCTCTTTCAGCTTTTGTTGTTTCTTTTCAGATTTTATGCAAAATATAATATACCGGGTGTGATTGGGTGTATTGATTGCACTCACATTGCTATTGTAAGACCGAGTAAGCATGAAGAGCGGTTTTTTAATAGGAAACATTTCCACTCCATTAACACCCAAGTGGTAAGTTCATTTTGTGAAAATGACTAATGTTGAAGGACATGAGACATTTACAGACTCACTTATATTTTTCAGATATGTGACTCTGACTATGTTATCCTAAATGTGGATGCTTCTTATGGTGGAGCCACGCATGATGCATTTGTATCGCTTTCCGCTGAGAACAGACGTGTCGAATAATTAGTAAAATAAATAAATAATCAATTGCTAAATCTTGACCTCGTTTTTAACAATACTCAGTAGTTACGAAAACTATGTCATAAGTTAGGTATAATAGTGTGTAAAGTGAATATGGTTAATGTTTAAAGTTATTAGGTGACTTTTACACTATGGAAGGCAGTCCCTTTAACCGAAGTGGCAGGACCGTTCGCACCCCGCCCCCTGTGCCCTCAACACATCCTAACGCGCCGAGCCAAGAGGACAATGTCCTCGAAGTAATTTCAACCCCGGAAATCCAGAACTGGATGACATCAATAGAAACCTGCCTAAATGAGGTGTGCTGTATTGCATCAGAGGGTAAATTGAACTCAGAACAGAAATTGCGAATTAGTTCTTTATGCCGAAAAGTGGGTCACGGTACTTCGCAGATGGCAGTGCAGTACCAGTCCCTCAAACTGAAAGCCGTCCAAGCCCATTCTACGATTGGAACCTTTCAAGCCCAACTTGATCTTTCACAACAATTAGAAGACCTTAAGTTGAGTATTGACGAGTCATCGAAACCTGCACACGGAACTTCATTTGCTGACATGGTGAAAAAGGGAACCAACAACTTCATTCAGCCGATAAATTTGAGTTCAGTGGCCATTTACCCGAATGACAAATTAAAATCGAGCGACGAGACAAAATCCCTAGTCCAAAAAATTATTTGCCCTGAACAAATGAAATTACACGTTAGAGGACTACGCAAGACTAAAAATGGCGGTGTCATAATAAGCACGGACTCGAAAGCCGATATCGAGAAGATAAAGCATTCGGAGCAGCTAATGAACTCGGGCCTTACGATTGACGAGCCGCCTAAACGTAAGCCTAGAGTAGTAGTTATCGGAGTACCGTCATCTATGCAAGAAAAAGAAATTTTTACTTGCATATATAATCAAAATCTAGCCGATAAACTTCAAGATACCAACCTAGAAGCGTTTCTGAATACTATCAGATTAAGCCATAAGTCGGGAAAAAAGGAAGCTGAGACCTGTAACTTCGTTATAGAAGTATCTCCAGCCATTCGGAAAGCCCTGATAACAAAAGAAAGAGTTTTTGTAAATTGGTCATCTTGCCCGGTGAGAGATTTTACCTTGGTAACACGGTGTTATAACTGCCAGCAGTATGGTCATGCAGCCAAGTCATGTCGGGAATCAACCAGGGGCGTATTTACCCTAGGGCCAAAAGGGCCATGGCCCGGGGCGGCAAGCTGCGAGGGGCGGCACAAGCCGCACCTCGCACTCAGCTTTGTGTGACTTTCTTTTGGACTTTATACGCCTGAAGAAATTTAAAAAAAGCCTACCTAATTAACAAAAACTAAAACTCATTTGGTTGTAAGTTTGATAGACAATAAGACGAGAAGCTATCGTATGCCTGAACGGCGGGCGGCCGCGGCGGGGCGGCGGCGTGTCCGTAGGACTCCATCGCGACTCGGGACTAGTCGGGATGTTTCGACATTGCTCGTGTCGTTTTCGTTCATATCCATAGGCGAAAGCGGGTGGGGCACGGGGTGGCGCGGGCGACGCAATTCGTGCTTCACTTGTGTCAAGTTTTTAACCGACTTCAAAAAGGAGGAGGTTCTCAATTCGACTGTATGTCTTTGTATTGTATGTTTATCATTGGGAAGCTTATTGTAAAAGCGTATACATTGTCTCATGAACGAGTTGCTTATTCTGTGGAGGCGCGTAGCATGACATAGAAGTTGACTTGACAAATCCGTTAATTATGACAGTGTAATTGAAGAATTTATTAACCAATCTGTCCATCGGAAAAAATGTAAATGGGGTGGTTCTCTAAAATTTGGTTAACTTATGGCCTAATTTTGACAAAGGTGTTTTTTGATGGTTATCAGTAAAGTTCTAATTCTATACTGCGGGTATAATATCTACTTAACTGTATCTAAAAGGACCAGTCACTTTACGAAGTATTTTAAGAGAAATTTAAGTTTTTTTGAAATCAGTTTTCTAGGGACTGACGAGATATGATAGGGACTGACGCCAAACACACTAACCGTTAGTGTGTTTAATCACATTTTTATTGCAAAATTAACTTTAACAAAATCAAATAACTTACATATTATCACTAATTATTGTAACACACAGTCAAAATATAAGTTATTTTGTATGGTAAGTAGTATTGTCTTTCTACAATCTTAAATTTAGTATCATAGTCTAGTTTCAGTCTCAAGAATATTCAACATATTGCGGTAGACAATTAGTTTTTTGATAAATAGTTACCTTAATAAGCTATTTTTTTTTAAATATTAGTGAAACGTATTACCTATCTCTCCAGTAAACAAATTGTATGAACTCTGAATAAAGTAAAAATTTCAATCATAGGCTTTCTTTTATTAACTTAAAAAAAATTTTTACGATGTACCACACTACAAAAAATAAGCACACACACCCCGCTTGCGGGACACAATATGTTATAAGAAAGGATATACAATAAATAAATTTCTGATTCTGATTGATTATTAACTTAATTTTTTTCTAGCAATTAAACTGTATTTTGAGTTTAGTACTAACAAACTAATAATCTTTAAGTAATTAACAATATTTTTGAACAAATCGGCATTGTAAGTAACAAAAATAAAATTTGAACGTAATATTCAGTCTTTCTCTAATTAATCACAAAGATTTGTTCTACTTTTCGTAAACGTTTCGGTTTCGTAAACGGTTTCTTGGAGCAAATCGCGGCGTATCGATATTCTTTTCATAATTAACTTGACTAGAACATAATCTCCCCTGCGATAGCTCGTTTTAGACTTTTCCTGCGCATCCTGGCTTATACTAGCTAGCGGCACATCATCTTCAGAATCCGTGAAAATATCTGGAACTTGAAGCCGGTTTGTATCGCAACTTAGTGTTTCAAGACCAGTTTAGTCAGTGGGCTGGACAACATCGTTTTTAAGGAGGTTTTTTTCTGGTGCGTGTCAGTCTTTTTATCTAAAAGTTGCATCTGGTTAGTCTCGCCAAATACCAATTCTGCTTTTTGATTAGGGTCGTTAGCCATGGCTTCAATTTTACTTTTTGGTGTAAGTGCTTTCTTGTTTTTCATCATCTTACATTTCAGTCTTCTGTTTCTTTGTTGATCGTTGGCAAGCTTTTTCTTCGAATTATCAATGGGTAAGTCCTTCCTTTTCTGTATACTATTTCCTTTTTTCCGTTGAACAATACTCCTTCTTCTAGCTTCAACTCTCCTTTGCTGTGTCTCATCATTATCTCCTTCATTATTTATAACAATAACCTCAGGAATATTGTCCTCGTCCTCAGCCAATTTTGTCTAGTCATTCAGATAATACTGTAATGGATTGTTTAAACATTTAGAGTCGACAATAGAGAAGCCTTATGATAATAGTATCATACTTTATCACCAAAACGTGAATCGCTTTTCTGGCAAAATTCTTGAGGTGGAGTTGTTAATTGAGAAATATCATATGGACATTTTGTGTTTTTGTGAGACATGGTTAAAACCTGAGGAAATGTTATTTAATGTACATAGTTTAGTAGTTGCCAGTGCGTTCAACAGATTATCAGCAGTGGGTGGTGGTACTTTGATTTTATGTAATAATTATTTTAAACATAAAGAGAGAAAGGACATCACATCATGCTCTGTTGATCGCTTATGTGAGGTAGCATGTGCGGAAATAGAGGGCCATATTATTCTTTGTGTATATAGACCACCTGCGTCAAACTTTGCCTCATTTCTAATTGTAATGGAAGATATACTTAGGAAATTATTTAATAACAACAAATTTATTTTTATCTGTGGCGACATGAACATAGATTTGCTAATTGATTCGCAGGACAAATGTAAACTTCTTTCTTTATTTAAGTGTTTTAATTTACATTATATATTTAGTGAACCTACTAGAATAACTGCTACTTCAGCTTCATGCATTGACAATATTTTTACAAACTGTAGTATAAAACAATCTTCTATAATTAGCGGTGTCAGATCTGACCATACAGGTCAACTAGTAAGCTTTGAACACAACAAAAAGCTCCCACTGGATACAACTCTAGAACTAAGACTATTAAATAAGAATAAATTACAAAAATTTAATGAAAATGTTAAAACGAAAGTTACTTTATCTCGCTCTTGTCCAAGAGACCCCAACAGCTACTACAGTGCACTATTTTCTGCTGTATGTTATGAATTTAATAATGCGTGTCCAATTAAGAAGGTCAAATTAACCAAACAATCGAAATTTAATGAATGGGCCACTACGGGCATTCGTAAAAGTAGAGATGTTTTATATACTTTATACTACGAAAAGTCATTGACTTCCGACCAATCCTTTCATAATTATGTAAGAAACTACTCGAAGATTTTTAAAAGAGTTTGTGCTCAAGCCAAATCTAAACTAATTAGTAATAAAATAGGCAACTCGAAAAATAAAATAAAAGCCGTGTGGCAGGTAATCAACCATGAAATTGGCAATACAAAACAAAGGGAAAATGAACTATCTCTTAAAATAAATAATCTTACCATATCTGACAAGAGTGAAGTCGCTAAGGCATTAGAAAATTTCTTCACGAATATACCGGTAGAGGTTACGAAAATCCTTGCTTCATGTCCTTTGTCAGCTGAATCGCTACTCAAACAGAACTTTCCTAAAGTCATACCTAACTTTGATTTTAAAAACATCTCTATTAATTCAATTAAAAAAGCTTTTAACGGTCTTAATTTAAAAAATACCGAAGACCTATGGGGTATCTCTGTCAGAGTTCTTGGCGTTATCATCGACACCGTTGCCCCTGCACTTACAAGCATATTTAACCAATGTGTAGATAATGGTACTTTCCCCGATTTAATGAAACACAGTAAAGTAATACCAATTTTCAAATCGGGCTGCAAAAATGATCCCTCTAATTATAGGCCTATTTCTGTGCTACCAGCATTTAGTAAATTATTTGAAAAGATCATTCTTGATCAGATGTTGTCGCATTTTAACTTACACGGGATTTTACATGGTCGTCAGTTCGGATTCACGAAAGGCAGGTCAACTACTGATGCAGGAGCTAAACTAGTCACTCATATTTTGGAAACATGGGAGGGTTCACAGGATGCTATTGGCATCTTCTGTGATCTCTCCAAGGCTTTCGACTGCGTTGACCACAATACACTAATTCGTACACTTCACCATTACGGAATTCGTGGCCGAGCTGCTGATCTAATCTTTTCCTATTTATCTGATAGGCAGCAGAAAGTAGGTGTAAATGGTGTTACTTCATCGGGGTCTCTTGTTAAGATGGGCGTGCCCCAAGGATCAATTCTTGGGCCTTTCCTGTTTCTTGCTTATATAAATGACCTTCCATACATGATGAATAATTTATCAGATATTATTTTATTCGCCGACGACACTTCTCTCATTTTTAAGATAAGTAGAAAAGACAGGGAAGTTTCACATATTAATGATAGCTTAATTGTTCTCTCTAAATGGTTCGCGGTAAATAACCTATTACTAAATGCTTATAAAACGAAATGTTTAAGGTTTTCCCTGCCAAATGTACCCAGCGTAGGCTTGCATTTGATGCTTGACGGCAAAGGACTCGATATTATAAACGAAACGGTGTTCTTAGGAATAACAATTGATTCTAAGTTGCAGTGGGGTCCTCATATCAGAGCTCTGTCGAAGAGACTTAGCTCTGCAGCATTTGCAGTTAGAAAAATCAGGCAGTTAACGGATGTAGCCACGGCCAGATTAGTTTACTTTGCATATTTTCATAGCATCATGTCCTACGGCATTCTGTTGTGGGGATCTGCAGCTGACGTGGATTCAATATTTATTTTACAGAAGAGAGCAATTCGTGCAATCTACAACATGGGCCCCCGCGAGTCTTTACGAGACTTCTTTAGTGATATAGACATTCTGACACTGCCGTCACTATACATTCTAGAAAATATCATGTATGTCCGGAAAAACCTGCAACTGTTTAACGTCAACAGTGACTTCCACAACTTTAATACTAGGAATAAACACAAAATAGTGGTACCTAAATTTAGATTGTCTAAAACTAATAAGTCGTTTCTAGGTAACAGCGTGCGCTTCTATAACAAGTTACCTAAAACTATCACCGATCTCACTGGTAACAAGTTTAAATCTTATGTTAAATCCGTTCTAATAAAGAAAGCCTATTATAAAGTCAATGACTACGTTGATGATAGAAACGTATGGCGTTAATTACCTTCTGCACATGTGGCTTCCCTGGTGACTAGTTGTTTCTAATCCCCACAATCTAGTTGTGGTGTTTTCTGCATGACTAGACATTTGTATCTTATGTGTACTTTATTTTATTTTATTGTATTACATTTTTTTTTTCTTCTTTTTTTTACTTAACATTGTTATTTAACAAACAAAGACTTGAACATTTTATTTTGAAAATGTTAATTTATTTGATTTTATTATTTTATATAGTAGTCCTTGTATGTCATGTAATGTAATATTGCATTGTAAGAGTATTTTCTATTTTATTTTGTTATTATAAATTGCTTCAACTCATTGTAAACCAATATTTTTAAAAGAGTATCCATGGAATTTCTTGCCGTTCTCTTCTCCATAGGACCCACCCACTTTGGAACTGTGCGCCTAGATTCATAACGTTTTAAAAGTGCCTGCAAAGGCCCATTTGAAATAAAAAACTTTGACTTTGACTTTGACTTTGATGACGAAGGCGTATTTTGGTTCATGTATTTATTAGAATTTCCACGAATCCTTTGTTTTTTTCTGTAATCTGATGAGTAGGCAACCCATTTTTTCGAACGCTTCTATGCTCACGCAGAGTCATGTCCTTGACACATTTCCCGTGTCCTTTTTCTTTTTTCGTTAGACATTTCTGTCGTTCTTTTTCTTAGTACTCTGCCAGCAAAACATGGTCGTTTTTAATTTTTTCCAATCGTCTTTTTGCCTGTTCAGACTTTTTTCTTACAAGTTCCTCTTTGGACAGTAATGTTTTCTTTCTAGCCGCTATATTCTACAACAAATACACGGATTTTATACTTAAAACCATGGATCACACAGTATGACTGCCAGTCCCTAGTCACTTTTACGACGAGGGCCTGACGTTCTAGGGACTGACGAAACAAAGCAAAATCAAACGTAACTTATTATTTAAAATAAACATCAAAACCAGCAGGTGATCAAAATAACAAGACAGACAAAGCTCAAATTTACAATAAGTAAGGAGATCAATTATTAATTAATTATCTTTGAAACGACTTACCTAGGGCCTGAGAGTTTGACTGGCACAGCACGTGTTTCCGCAACAAAATCGGTGACCGCACCAAAAATAAAATAGCTGACGCGGTATTGGTCGTGTTTACAACTAACTTCACATCGATGCTTTCGCTTGAGTAAGTTATGAAAAACATCTAATCATTAGATGCCGCGTATTTTTGAATTTTGCAAATGGCTAGGGCCTGATATTTTTTAAAGCTTACACTTTTTGACTTGAAATAATCTGATAAAAAATATTGTTATTAAAAATTTAATCGCAATGACAAGGTTAGTAATGTAATAGTCCACGAGTTTAAATCGAGTTAATTAAAATATTATTTTAAAGAATTAGAATAACAGTGAAATGCTTACTAAATTTGGGAGATCTTACATGACTAGGGACTGATATTTGGAGTAGAACGAAGCAATTATCGGAAATAAAAAAGACTGTGATATAAATCAAAGTGAGTGACCAACTAACATGGACTTTATAATATCACCTAGTAGTTGCAAATATTGGATAAAATTGATATAAATATGTGAAAATTGCTGCTAACACCAAGTTAACCAAATTTTGAAGAACCACCCAAATATTGAATAGATGGTGTTTATTTCTTTGTATGGCCTTTTAGTTTTTTCATTCATTATAATTATCACCATTCTCAGCGCACATCAACACACTGCTGGATTTTATTTTATAATTAAAAGTTTTTGCTTTTTTTCGTTCATTCATGGGGCGGCAAACTTTACAGGCCCCGGGGCGCTGAATCTTAAAATACGCCACTGGAATCAACACACACCTGCGGCCACTGTGGAGGTCAAGGACATTCAATAAAGGAATGTATGAAGAAGGCTGAGGCACCACAATGCGCCACTTGTCTGCATTTCAAGAAGCCGAGCAACCACAAAACCGGTGCTGCTGACTGTCCGGCGAAAACTTTGGCCGAAAAGAGGTACATTAACTCAATTGATTATGGAGGCGCCTAAGAGCGCCGTTAACTAAGGTAGTTTCTGACCTATTTTCTTTTAAGTTATACTGTTATGATTCATAATATTATTAATGACTTAGATAATCTCTCTGTATCCGAGTGTAAGACTTGTGATGCTGAAAATTGCAAACAATATCTATCCTCTTACAGTAAACCATTAACAATACTAACACAAAATATACGCAGTATTTTTAAGAATTTCGACAATTTTAGTATTTTTCAAAAAAGATTAAGCATAAATTGTGACTTTATTATCTTAACCGAATGTTGGCTTGCCAAACAATACAACGTACCATTAATGCCGGGATATAGTATGTACAAGAGTACTATAAATTACAATCAAAACGATGGTGTGGTAGTATACGTAAGGAACCATTACGATACATCTGTCGAAGAACCAAACATACTCGATTGTAACAGTCTGTTAATTAAAATTGGAACAAATTTTGCGATCCTAGCATTATATAGACCCCCCTCTTTTAGAAATATATACAAGTTTGTGGACTCTCTGAATGATACCTTGCAAGAGTTATCATCCTATAAAAACATCGTTTTGATTGGAGATATTAATATCAACATTCTTACAGAATGCCTTGATGTAGCTGCACAGGAATACCTTAACCTCTGCTCTTTTCATGGCATGATCCCAGCGCATACGCTACCTACATATCAAAATGGTTCCTGCCTAGATCATATCATGCTTAAATCGAGTTTCCCCTCACTTGCGCTTGTTATTAACTCGACAATAACCGATCACAATGCTGTCCTACTAACCTTAAATTGCAAATTACCCAAACAAGATAATACTCGCACAATTTCTAAATTAAACACAAATAAACTTGAAGAAGATTTATGCAACATTGACTTCGACCCAGTTTACAATAATGCTGACCCACAGTTTTGTATGTTATACCTAATCGAAAATGTGCAACAGGCAATTCAGAAAAACACAACCAATATTCGGCTGAGTAATAAAAATTATAACATAAAACCTTGGATCACGCCAGGTCTCATTCGGTGTATGAGACATAGGGATAAACTGCATATGAAAGCTAAGCGTCACCCAGATAATTCCATATTGCAATTATCGTACAAAAGATATCGAAACTTTTGCAATAATCTATTAAAAAATGTTAAAACGAACTATGATAAAATTGCAATGGAAAAGGCTGGAACAAATAGTAAGAAAATCTGGAAATATATTAAAAATGTTACATATACGTCGAAACAACATGAGTCATCTTCAAGTTTATTGCAAGTACATTCATCAAAGTTGACATCTGCCAACATTGCAAATGATTTCTTTGTTAATGTCGGTAAATGTTTGGCGGAAAAAGTTCAGGGTCAATCGCAATACCTTACAAGTTCTCCTTTTACGAGTAGCAATACATTATCATCATTTACGCTATTAGATACTGACGAAACAGAAGTGCAAAACATAATCATGAGTTTAAAGGACGACTGTGCAGTCGGATGGGATAATATCCCAAATAAAATAATTAAACAGTTCAAACACATTTTAGGGCCTCCACTTACTTATATTTTTCAAAAATGCCTATCCAAAGGCATTTTTCCCAAGTGTCTCAAAAAAGCTGTTATTGTTCCTGTTCATAAATCTGGCAGCAAAGATCAAGTGACAAACTATAGACCAATTTCCTTGTTGCCTTCTATGTCAAAAATATTAGAAAAAATTATTAATAATAGATTGGTTAAATATTTGGAGGATAAATTGATTCTTTCTAAAACTCAGTTTGGATTTAGACCTAAATTATCAACTGCCGACGCCGTACATCATCTGACTGACTATCTGGCACAAGAACTCGATAAAGGTAACCATGCTGTAGGAATATTCCTGGACCTCGCAAAAGCGTTCGACACAGTTTTTGTCCCTATTCTTTTGCGTAAGCTTGAAGCTATAGGGATAAGAGGTAACCAGCTGAAACTTTTCACTAGCTACCTAGAAGACCGTACTCAATGCGTAAGAATTGGCAATATACACAGTACTTATCAGAAAAATACTTCCTATGGAGTTCCACAAGGAAGTATTTTAGCATCTACTCTGTTCTTAATTTACATTAATGACCTATGTAAGCTTAACCTAGATCATGGCATAATCATATCATACGCTGACGATACTGCTTTACTATTTTCGGCTGATTCAGAAAAAAACGTCTACATGCACGCGCAACACGGATTCAATATTGTAAATAAATGGCTTCAGCAGAATTTACTAACATTAAATGCGGATAAAACAAATTATATAAGGTTTAGTATGCGTAAACTAGAGTCAATGCATAACCCAACATTACATGCTCATTACTGTAGTGACCCCACCATTAACCAATGTGTCTGCCCCAAGCTTAAAAGGACTAATAACACAAAATACCTGGGTTGTATAATAGATGAAACTCTTTCCTTTAAACATCATATAGGAGCTCTTAATAATAGAATACGTAAATTGATATTTACCTTCAAAAAGTTACGATGCATTGCAAATGAAAAAATAATTAAACAAGTTTACTTTGCCTTATGTCAATCTATATTAACTTATTGTATTGCCGCATGGGGTGGAGCGGGCAAAACACTACTACTAACCATCGAGCGTGCCCAGAGAGCCATTCTCAAAGTATGTACTTTCCGCCCTTTCCTTTTTCCCACTAACCTCCTCTATGAATCGTGTAAAGTCTTAACAGTCCGACAGTTGTTCATAATGAGCATAGTATTAAAACAGCATGCAGCCCTTCCTTTCAGCACTGAATTTACTAATAAAAGACGGAAAGATATAGTCTGCCCCCAAAAAATAAGAACACAGCATGCTTTTACGACTAAATTTTATGTGTTCCTAGGACCGCTTCTTTATAATAGATTAAATGCGATAAAAAGCATATATTCCCTCAATTATCGTAATTGTAAGTTAACCCTCAAGGATACCCTCCAAAGCATGTCCTACGAAGATACAGAGAAGCTATTAATTGTGTTAAGGTAAATATTGTTGATCTGTTATTTAGAATAGTTAATAATTAGTAAAGGTAATGGATTAAGATTTTTTATGTTATGTAAAGATTTTGTTATTTTGTCTACTTTGCAAAATAATCAACCTACCTGTATCTCTATTATAGATTCGCTTATACTATGTATCTAACAATTATATTGTAATAAAAAAGTTTCTGTTTATTTTAGATTTAGCTAGCACTGAACGCCTGAAACACAGGATTACCTAGTTCAGGCACACACGTAACGTAGGATGTATGTATTAAGATTTTATGTACCTTAGTATTAATTGTAACATTTTAATTTGAATAAAGTTATTATTATTATTATTATTATTATATTTATTTGGTCTCAATGTGAGATCAAGAGCCATCTGGAGAGTCTCACTGAGACAACATATCTGTTAGGCAAGTACAAATTAGATGTTAATTTTGAAAGTACATAGTAATAAGTAAACGCATAAAATTAAATAAGTAATATTTTACTTTAACAGGTGATTCAGGATACCCTTTAAGAGAATATCTACTCACACCTGTAGGTAGTGTTGTGGAAGACAGTCCAGAAGGCCGTTTTAATGCTGTGCACAAGCGAGCACGTTCCACCATTGAACGCACATTTGGGATACTCAAGGGTCGATGGAGGTGTCTCTTGGCTGCAAGGGAGCTTCACTATCACCCAGATACAGCAGGCATAATAATCTTAGCCTGCTGTGTTTTGCATAATATGTGCATAAGGGCTGGAGTGAGCGCTCCAGAGTTAACCCAAGAAGACATTCTAGTGGAGAACATGCGGCAGGTCACATATCAACCTGCTTCATCTTCCACAGATGCTTTGAGGAGGGGACAGAGGGAGAGGCAAAGAATAGTGCAATTATTAGAAAGACATTAAGTAGTTTACTAATTTTTAATTTCATTTCATTGACTTATAGTGTATTTTTAATTAGAATTTATCTATTTAGTATTAAATTGTTTAATGAAATATGTAAAAAATAAATATAATAAAGTATGTAATAAAGCAACTTTATCTTTGCATTTGCTCTATTATCTGCTGCATAAGCCTGCACAACTCTACAACAGCCGTCCTTATGCCAGCTAGTTCCACAAATATTCGTTCCTCCAATTCCATACGGCGTTCCTCTAGTGAAAAGAGTCTATCCCGCACAGAGCTATCAGCTTCAGGAGACGTTATTCGTCGCCGCCGAAATTGTCTCGTGGCTCTCGTGGCTGTAAAATAACAAAACATTAATATTTATAAAGTAGTATATACCAAGCAGGTTTATATTCTTAATTTTTATGAAACAAGTTAGCAATCATTTCCCCCAGTCGCCTATTGTGCATTAGTAATCCTAAAATAGGGATTATCTACTCATGACACAGGAAATGATTGAAGAAAGCCCTTCTAGTAAATTTAATTTTAAAATTAAATTAATTTATTTACTTAAAATCTAAATCTAGTTTGGACAATTCTATGAAAAATCGATAAGAATGTTAAAATGAACTGTTAGTATTATTTTGTGCTTTACATTAAAATTAAACAGTTACACTTACATGTTACATGGTGGCGCGTTATTGAGAGTTCACTGGCTGGTGTGGCTGCTACTTGTTGGCTTGTACTTGGCTGGACATGGGCATCCAGCTCTATTTGCTGTTTCTGGCAAATTATCATACATATATATATATATATATATATATATCATAGTTCATAAAAAGAAAAATACTTTTACTTTAGTTTAAAAAACAATAATTTAACACACTAAAATGAATTATAAATAAATAATATGTAGTGTGTATTATAATGTAGCTTTATTATAATTTAATTGCCTAGAATATTATTTTGTTGTACTACATACCATTTCGTTGAGAAAGGTCTCCTTCTTGGTGTGATTGTGTTGAAGCTGCAGTGGATGTCCCTTGAGTAGCCTGAAAAGCAAAATATGTGGGTTGAGATAAATCACATTATTTTATTTTTAAATACAATGTTACTGTGTCTGATGCCCAGCCACAGGGACACTTTTTATTGAAATATAAAAGTGTTATACATACATGGTCAAAAAAAGCTGGCACCCTTGCTGAAGTCTGCGGTTCACCAAATCCATCTCCCATTATGGAAATAACTTTAAGTTCCCATTGGGAGAGTAAAGGAGCTGTAGATGGTCCACCTCCTGTAGCAGACGCAGACCTCCGTGCAGCCACTGCTGCCTTCTTTGCTAGATATTTTTTATCTGTCCACACCTAAAATAAATTAATGTAATTATTAATTATATCATTCTCATCAATGTGTATCAAATGCACACATATATGCATTAGTATGAATAAACACATAAATGTAAATTTAAAATGACAACATTAAGCATAAATATGTTAACAGACGGGTTATACAATGAATATATAAGTAAAATATTACTAAAAATAAAATATTATATGATAATTAATGTAAAAGTAAAATTATATCCACCCACAATATTTGTATAGTGACTTTACCACACTGGGAATTACACAATTTAATACTCAATAAAATCAATAAAAGTACTTACTACTACTTTACTTACTTTTTGCCACTGTTTTGTTGTTTTAGTGCATCCGCCCATAGCATTCAGCGTGGTGCAAATTTCTTCCCACAGCCGATGAGATAGCGTGCGACCCTCGATGCTTCTCAAGTTTCCTCGAGCCAAATCTCGATGCTCCTCAAGGAAATTGAGGAGAGCATCAATTTGTGCCGCTGTCGGTGTGGACATGACGTTCGTCTGTGTTGAATGTTTCTTCTAAAATAAGTTTCACTTCCAAACTTCCAAAACGCGAACATGAGAAAACGATAAACCCAAAGGGCACTTGTTAACGGGTGAAGTGAATAATTTATGTAGTTATAGTATACTTAGCGCTTGTTTTTTGTTTACATCTGACAATTTAACTGGAACACTACACTTCAGTCAGCACTTGATGTTATACGACCGAAATACGGTTATCGCTTTAACGACAGTCGAGTTTTTGTAATTAATGTATCAGCCCCCTTAGACGACCCTCTAACCGAATTTTGCAATAAAAAACAAACACCACTTGTTTGTTTACCTTTCTTTTGACTTTACTGCTTTGACTTTTTTTTATTTTGACAATCGGCAAATGCAACAATTATACATGCTACAATTTTCCTAAATTTTTGGATATATTACACGTTTCGTAGTTAAAACGAATGAATTAAAAGCAAAGTTCAATTTCCTTCTTAAAAAAAATATATTACTCTGTAATTCAATAGTTAAATTACATCGAAATGAGTATTTACATTGTAATTACTACATATCGATGAAACGTTAAACTCTAGTACTTCATTCCATTCGATCCGACACTCTTTTGAAGATTGTATTTGGTACCGACCGAAGTGAGCTAATCCGAACTTTGTTCGTAGTAGGACAACAATGCAAACTTCGGTCGTATTTCGGTCGGGCCCGAATATTCGGATGTGTCACTTCGGAGTAGACCCCCTGGTTTGAGCCTGACTTCTCTTGAAATGACAGCATACTGGCTGGGTAAAAATGTTTCACGATTCTTTAGCTTTCGTTCGATCACGGAATGTACTGAGTCAAGATCCATTTGCGTATCACCCTTTTCTAAAAACTTTTGTGTGATGACTACATTCTTCTCTATTGCTTATCGTAGAACAGCATTAGAAACAATAATATTTCTATTCTGTGAGGTACTGCCATCAGTATAAATAACAACCTCGTTTCGATTTTCATCTAAAATTCCCTCTATGAAGAAAGAAACAGGTACTCGCCTTCAGGTCACTTGCAGTTTCATCAAACCAATAACATTATCGTTTCCAAGATTATAAACTGTGAAATTATGTACGGCAAGCTTAGTTTTAAAATACAAAGCACTCGCCTTCAGATCTGGGCACAGTTTCACAGCTTGCAAATCCGCTGTAATTGCAAGTATTTCACCATTCTTTGTTATATTTTTTCTGATTTCGAATCCTACCGTGAAATATCTATCTGATATTATTCTTCTGAAATATTTCCAGCTTTATGAGCACAGCATAAATCACATTTGTCTTTCCTTGGTTGCAAGATACCTATGTTTTGTTCAATTATGATTTCATATGCTGTGATTTTTCTTTTACGTATTTAACATATAGGCGGTATAGTTAACGTTTCGAATATTAAACATTGGCTCCAAATAAACCTTCATGCTACTTTTTCAGCAATAATGTGAGGGCAGTTTAGGTAGTGCTGATAAAAATACTTCGATAAACTGTTTAATCGGTAGTGATCTATTTAAAACTTCATTATTAGATGCATCTGTTCTACTCTCTTTCGCCTCTTCCATGTATTTTTGTCACCTTTTTTGTTTTCTAGTCCTTCCTTCCCCTGAACATATCATTTCTATAATAATTGTCTTTCAGGAAATTGATTACTTTGGTTAAACGATATCTCAGAAACCGGTACAAAATCGGGATCAGCAACTGAATCATCCGAGGAAAATTCTTGGGCTACTTCATTGTCGATATTATGGTCAAGCTTAAGAGCATCAACGTCCGTATTTTGAAAATACTCAGTATCAGTGCTTGAAGCAGCAGTAGCGGCTACATCATTTAAATTTGAATCTACCATTTGAACTGTAGCATAGCTTGTAGATGAAGTTACTGTTGGTTTTATATAGGTTTCAATTATTGAAGAATGGCTGTGCGGCTCTATTTCCGAATATACTCTATATTCTTTAATATTAAATGTCTTCGTTTAACAAGTTGCAAGGAATTCGTCTTCCACTCAGATAAAATTATGATGTAAGATAATTCGAAAAGTACTTACCCGTAACTATCCGTAAAAATAGTAACGTCCAGATAATGGTTGCCTGACAAGAAACGCGGTCTTGCCACTAACCCCAGTCATGTATAAATGGATACGCTGTATTGCTATAACAGTAAAACACACGTTCCTATTGCTTGATTCCAAATTTTGTTGAATGCAATGAAAGCGAATCAGCGTCAAGAGTGCATTGGTGCGAAATCTCAATTTGGCTACGTTCGTCACTTACGCGGTATTTACCAGTGCTAGTTACGCGGTATTGAACTATCCCCGACGATATTTTCTGTACCATTCGTGCTTTTTATAGTGCGATTTTATTTTTATATATAAATTACATTTCTATTGTGTTGATTATAATTAAATATATGTTTTTCAAAATGTTTGCTGCTGTTATTTAAATTATAAACGTGGAAGGCGTTGATAATTCAGCCATTACTGTCCCACTTCTGGACACTGCCTATTCTCAGAGTGAGAAGAGTTTAATACTTACTCTACTACCTTGGCCTGGTGCATGTTAACAGTCTACACAATTTTTATATCAATTTATGGAACACTCTGGTGTGTAATTTTCCTTCAGCAAGTGCTAGTAAAATTCTAACGCACAATTCCTATTGACACGTAAATGCGATTTTTATTTAGAAAAAAAACATCACATGTGGATACATAACACTTAGACTTATTGCCATTTTGAATGCATAATTATTAAACATTTTAAGTGAAACATATAGAAATAAAATTAAGGACTACTGTCGAAATGAAATGAAATGAAATGAAATTATTTATTTTGCAATTAGGATTTTTCAATCACTTTTACACGTCTTTTTTAAACTAGATGGCGTCGGCATTTCCTATGACTATCCTCGAGAAGAAACGCCGAAACAAACTCAGGGGTCAAAGTCTATTTTAAAGTCCAGACAGATTGTAATGATGTAAAGGTTTATGTGAGACAAATATAGGGTGGAATAGCCTTTTGAAGAAAGTGCCATAACTATTTGAGCTAACCTGTCGCAACAGAGTGCAAGCATGCATCAGTTATCGTGAGAATTAATGAAATGAAGAGCGCTCAGCCTAGATCTCACTCACATTTACAATGTATAGCGGTTATATATAAGAAATCATTTCAATTTAAACGACATTACAATATCAAAATAATGAAGTAAATAATATAATAATTAATGGCAAAAAGTGTATATAAAAAAAAGGAAAGGCTAAAGAGCGGTTCAATCCCAAGCGTTTTTGTCATCTAAATAGTCCGAAATTTTATAGTATCCTTTTTTACAAAGTTTAGATTTAATTACAATTTTGAACTTCTTTAATGTTAAATTACGTATATCATTGGGAAGTTTATTGTAAAAGCGTATACATTGTCCCATGAACGAGTTGCTTATTCTGTGGAGGCGCGTAGCATGTACAGCAAGGTTGTGTTTATTCCTAGTGTTCACAGAATGAGTATCAGACAGTTTGACAAAGTTCGAAATATTTTTATAAACATATATTAAATTTTCAAATATATATTGTGACGCTACAGTTAGAATATTAATTTCCTTAAATCTGTGTCTCAGCGACACCCTTGGCCCAAGATTATAAATAGCTCGGACAGCCCTTTTCTGCAAGACGAATATAGTATTGATGTCTGCAGAGTTTCCCCAGAGGAGGATGCCGTAAGTCATCACGCTATGAAAATAACTGAAATCGCCGCTGGCAACCCAGTAACAAATGTCATCTTCAATTTGACAGCCGTCAGCTGTCATAGATAATTTTCTTGTCTATTGCTTTTTTTTCTCAACTACTATTGTATCATCATTCGTTCGTTACTTTTTCAAAAAATTTTATTCGTCCAACTGGAATTAAACGTGAAGAACTCAAGAATCATTATTTTAATTTACCGAAGCCTCCGTTCCTGAACATATGGTCCTTCGAGCCGGATAATTAACAAAGAAGTCGTATTTGTTGTATACGTGAAGAGCAACGAGGTGACCGGCCTAGTCATCGCACCAGCGCCTTCATCCAAGCAGCACTCTTCAGCATCAGTTCAACGGTCAGGTCTTCAATCCCTTCTATTCCTTTCCTACACTATTTGTGTTAGAACCGTGTCGTTTGTATTACAGAGTTAGTGAAGTGCGATTTTCCGTGACAGTCGATTCCGCTACGAAAACGTAAGTACTTTACCTATTCTCTCACGTAGTAGAGTTGCCCATCGATAGTCGACTATCGCTAAACTATCGATAGTCCATCGATAGTTGACGTCATAACAATAGTATCGATAGCCTATCGATGGTATCGATATTATCGATAGCATCGATACTATCGATAGTATGATACAGGGCAATAATATTGATGTACAAAAATAGTATCGATAGTATCGAAAGTATTAGTTCCGATAGTATCGATACTATCGATAGTATCGATACTATCGAATACCAGCATATGTTTAGAAGTAATACTATCGATAGTATTGATAGTATCGATAGCTTACACTATCGATAGTTTAATAAACTGCAATAGTATTGCCTTCCAATAATCAATTACATAGCTAGTAAATATCTCATAAAAATATTAAATTTAGAAAACGTAACAATCCTAAAGAGTATCCAAATACAATCAAAAATTGACACGTGGCAACACTTAGCCCTGTCAAATTCAATTTTTTCGTTGAACTTTAAAACTACAGTGAGTTGCGAGCGTTAATACCCACATTGTACTTTTTAAAAGTTTGGTATAGTTATAATGGAAAGAAGAAAATCTGTGATGTGGCTACATTTTCGAAAGGAAGGTGATAGGCGAGTAATATGTAAAATTTGTAATCGAGAGTTCAAATACAGCAACAATACAACGAATTTAAAGGATCACCTGAAGCGAAAACATCCTGAACAGTTAGTACCCCCATCAAGTTCATCACACGATTGTAATGAAATAACAGTTGATTGCAGTCACAGTACTCGAGACCAAAATAGATCAGATCGGTACAGTGACAATTCATCAAGAAAAAAAATGCTTGACAGTTTATTTGTTAAAATGGTAGCCAAAGACATGGAACCGCTTCGTCTATCAGAGCGCAAAGGATTAAAAGAATTCGTAAGGGCATTAGATTCTCGTTATGAAATGCCATCGAGAAATATACTGAGTGATAAACTATTGCCTAGAATGTACAATAGAATGAAAGGTGAACTGATGGAACTGTTGGCTAAAGTTCAAAATGTTGCAATCACTACTGATATGTGGACTTCTTCAAGCAACCAGGGTATATGCGCCATAACATGTCATTTTATATTAAGCAATCAGCTTCGTTCAGCTTTATTAGAAGCAATAGCAGTTGACGGTCACCACGATGCTGATAACTTATCATCGGTGAGTAACATTAATATACATATTGATTGTTTGAATATATGCCTCAGTTCTAAATGGTAGATATACTTTTTAGGGTTCCGTAGCCAAATGGCAAAAACGGAACCCTTATGGATTCGTCATGTCTGTCTGTCTGTCCGTCCGTATGTCACAGCCACTTTTTTCCGTAACTATAAGAACTATATACTGTTGAAACTTGGTAAGTAGATGTATTCTGTGAACCGCATTAAGATTTTCACAAAAAAATAGAAAAAAAACAATAAATTTTGGGGGTTCCCCATACTAAGAACTGAAACTCAAAAATTTTTTTTTCATCAAACCCATACGTGTGGGGTATCTATGGATAGGTCTTCAAAAATGATATGAAATGAAATGAAATTGTTTATTTTGCAAATAGGATTTTGTCAATCACTTTTACAGGTCATTATTTTTAAACTAGATGACGCCGGCATTTCCTATGACTACCTCTGAGAAGAAACGCCGAAACAAACTCAGGGGTCATTCACTCAGGGGGACTTCAGGGGATATTTTAAAGGAAGAGAAGAAGAAGAGAGGTTTCTAATATTATTTTTTTCTAAACTGAATAGTTTGCGCGAGAGACACTTCCAAAATGGTAAAATGAGTGCCCCTGTAACTTCTAAAATAAGAGAATGACAAAACTAAAAAAAATATATGATGTACATTACCATGCAAACTTCCACCGAAAATTGGTTTGAACCATCGATATATATGTATGGTTTGAACGAGATCTAGTTAGTAGTTTTTTTAATATTTTTTTTTTACTTGTTGTTTAAGAAGGGTCATCTGTGACCCGGTCTCGGCTCGTTGTCTTGTGTACATCAAATTTAAATATATATTTCGTTTGTTTAATTTTACGGTCTAACTTAGTTCAATTGAAAAGGCAAGGATATGAAGTTAACGGCCAAGTGCGAGTCGGACTCACGCACGAAGGGTTCCGTACCATTATCTATAAAAACAGCAAAAAAATCACGTTTGTTGTATGGGAGCCCCCTTAACCTTTTGAACGCCACGGACGTTTATAGACGTCTAACGAAATCGTGCCAAACACGCCACCGACGTCTATAGACGTCAAGAAAACGACATTTTTTAAATACAAAATAAATATACTAAATTAAGTTTTCTGTGTTTCTTTTTCCTATTATTTCAAACTACTTTAGTGAAATATTGTAAATTGACACAAAGATATATTCATTATTTGAATTCACAAGAAAAAACAATCGTCAAATATTGCTAATCGAAATCCGTAAAATTGTGTATTTCCCCACGCCACAGACGTCAAGACACGTCAGCTAGTGATGGGTAGGTAAGGTAACTTATATTCCAAATTTATGAAATATTTTATTGAAAGTAGCTTACTATTACTTTGACAATTACTTTTTACTGACAAATATTCGTATCTGAATATTCCTAATGTATAATATTTAAAAAAATGTGGAAAAGAACTTATAATTGATATCCTTAAATCGATAGTTTACTGTCCACTCTCGCGCATCCCTATGTAAGAGCTCATAGACAGTTACTGTACGCCACAGACGGGAATGGACGTCAAGCGGTGACGTCATTAGCGCTACGGGAGTCTGCTAGTGCTTTACTACATTTATTATTATGATCGGTGGTAATATTAAAATTTGAAGCATTATTATTGTGCGAGGCTATATTAATGATAGTATGATACCAAATAGGGTCAAGTTAAATAAAAGACCAATGCAACGAATAATATTTATTTAAAAAATATAGAACGAAAAGCACGGATTCATTGGTTATCGATAACTTTTCGTTAAGATGTTGGAATCACTATTTTTTTTTGTAGGTTTTTGTACTGAATTTGTGGCTTGGCGTAGAAGGGGCGCCGATGTGTTTACGCTCTGGCGTTCAAAAGGTTAAATATTTATTCTATTCTATTTCGTTTGCGCCGGTTGTTTTGTATGGATCGTGACCGTTCGTCTTTACAAGCTTACAATATTTCTAAATAATTTAATGATTGGCGAATTTTCTTTCAGGTCATTGCTGCTGTTTTAGATCAATGGAAATTAAGACAAAAAGTAATGGCCATTGTAACAGATAATGCAACTGTGATGTTAAAAGTCGCCGAAATTCTTATGTTGCGTCATCTACCCTGCTTCGCTCATACACTGAACTTAGTGTATAAAGATACGTGTAATCAGCCTGGGTTTAAAGAATTAATGGAGAAATGCAAACAAATTGTAAGGTATTTTAAACATAGTACATTAGCATCAGACCAATTAAAAGCCGCTCAAAAAAGTCTAAATAAACCGGAACTGAAATTATTACAAGAAGTTGAAACTAGGTGGAACAGTTCATTTTACATGCTGGAAAGATTGAGGAAAGTGAGAGAAGAAGTAACATTAGTAATAAATCAAAATTCAAGAGCTCCTCCAAATTTGAGTGCTGAAGAATATACGTTATTGGAAGAAATAGAAAAAATGCTTGATCCTCTTGAGGCTTGCACAACTGCCATATCCGGAGAAACGTATCCTACCATATCTCTTATAATTCCGTTAATAAAAGGTTTATCATTAGAGATTGCCCAACTTGAAAGGGAAAACTTGACTGATTTTTCGAAAAATTTCATACAGCTTATAAAGGAGTCTATTAATAGGCGATTAAAACCATATGAGATTAGAACTCCATGCATGATAGCCACAATGTTAAATCCCCATTTTAAAAAATTGGGGTTTAAGACGGAAAATGATTGTGAAAGGGCTATAGCTGGTGTCCAAAGAGAATATTCTAGTTATTTAATGAGAAAATCCTCTGCCTCGGCTAGTCCAGAAATAAATAATTCAAATGCAGAAGAGGAAAACACACCAGCTAAAAAGTCAAAACTTGATAAATTGCTTTACTTTTTAAATGCTCCACAGAGATCAAATTCAACTGCTAATGCGATCGTTGATATCAGGCAGTATGTAGAAAAACCTATCATTCCAAAAACAGAGTTTCCTATAGAATACTGGAATCACAGTGAGAATAACCTAAAAGAAATAGCCTTAAAATATCTATGTATACCTGCAACGTCAACTCCGGCGGAAAGAATATTTTCCAAAGCTGGTCTAATTATGACCGACCGTCGCAGTCGCCTTAGCAGCAAACATCTGAACGAACTATTATTTATAAATCAAAACACACCTTTATTCGAATAATTTACGATTTGCTTTAATCAAACTAGAGTACAAATTTAAATTACACAACGTTAATAGTAAATAAATGCTGTAGTAAGACATACTTAATAATACTGTTATTTTGTATTGATTGAATATAAGGAATAACATATTTGGGTAGGTACCAGTTTCTTTAATCTTTATTGATCTTCGTCCACTAAGATTTTCTATCAAAAAGAAATTGATACCTGTACATAGTGAAACTGTATTTTTTAAATTATAATGAATAAGGGAACAAGATAATGATTATAAGTTTAGTTGATTTTTTTGTTATTTGAATTTTTTTATATTGGTTTAATTAATTAATGCAACAACTGCTGCACATGTTTTGAGTATCCCTATTTTAATTATATTTTCACAGATAACCAATATTTTGTTTATGTTTGTAATAAATCACAGATTTAATCATTTCACTGATATTTTTATTACTCCTAATTCTGATTATTGACTTCGATGTTCGAGCAAGCGTATAATTTCAGACATAATCTGTCTCCTTTTGATTAATGGTACGTTTAACAACTCTTGCGCTACAAACACACCAAAACTCTCATTAGATTTTATTATATTAGCATCTATAACTTTGTTATATTCTGGCGTTTGGGTGCTAGCATTCTCGACATTTAGTTTTTTAAGTGCGTCATCTTTAGATTCCTTAGTATATTCGTCTTCAAAGTGATCTTTCTGATCACAATCCCAGCGTTGACTGTGTGGTCCCATATCATAAGATAATTGGGATTGTGTTTCACATTCAGTTTCAAATAGGACAAGAGATCTCTTCTTAGCTAGAACAATAATGAAAGTGGTCAAAGATTGTCCTCAATTTACCCCAATTGCAAAACTTTCAAGTGATACTCTTACAAAATAAAGAAAACTAAATCAAATAAAATTAAAAATGGTCATTGATAAAGTCATACCGATATTTATTTAAACTATGTTTAACTTACCCATCATTGCAACCAATCAGCTATCACTATTGCTAATAACAGTAACACAACGTAAGGCACAGTGACTGAGAATGGTTTAACACTACTTGCTACTTAAGCTATAATTGGGAAATGATACTATCGGCGGTTATTAAACTATCGATAGTGTAATACTATCGATAGTTTTGATAGTTTTTTTTGATTTAATACAACGATACTATCGATAATATCGATAGTATCGGTACTATTACTTTAAAAAAATCAATACTATCGATACTATTGATAGTATTATCATGTAATAGTATCGATCCTATCGATACCATTGCTTCCAATCAATAGTATTAGTTCATTTGTGATATCGATAATATCGATGGTATCGATAGTATCGATACTATCGATAGCACCATCGATATTGTTACTAGTTTTCGAGGTCATCTATCGATAGCGAAACTATCGATAGTTGGGCAACTCTGTCACGTAGGCCTACAAAATGGGTGGTGATGATAAATTAGCATTACCTGGTTCCTCAGTTTCTCCCACTAGAAAACGAATATGCGATCTAGCTGACCTTAAAAAGCAACGGGGTAACTTGAGAGCCAGACTAACTCAATTTAAGAAATATTTAGATTCGTTTCAAGATAGTAACCCATCTGAACTTCAATTAAAACAGATTAAATTTAGAATGCAGGCTGCTACAGATCATTTCAAAAAATTTAATGAGATAGAAAGTCAAATTGAATTACTTTCTTCAGAATCTGAAATGTCATCTAACATTGAATATGTAGAATTGTTTGAGTCATTATATTTTAGCAGTTTGGCAATAGCTGAGAGTAAGGTTGAGAGTAAGGAGACCGGTGTCAGTTCTGGTAAATCTAACAATAATGTGTCTCGAGCTAGCGTTAAACTGCCTGATATTAAATTGCCTACTTTTGATGGATCCTTTGAGCATTGGCTTGAATACAAAAATTCTTATAGTACAATGATCCACAAACGTTCAGATTTAGACGAAATCCAGAAATTCCACTATTTGCGGTCTTCTCTAAGCGGCAGTGCATTGCAAGTAATAAGCGCATTAGAATTTACAGCAAGTAATTACAAACATGCATGGGATTTGTTGGACTCTAGATTCCATAACTCTAGACTCCTGATACACAACCATATTAAATCATTATTTTCTATTCCTACTTTGAAACAAGAATCACATACACAAATTAGAAAGTTAATTGATACCATTTTAAAAAACCTACGTGCTCTTAAAACTTTAGATGAGCCCACAGATTCATGGGACACTCTTTTAATCTATTTAATTGTCTCAAAACTGGATTCATCAACGGAACGAGATTGGGAAAATCATAAAGGGATTACCTTTTCTGATACAAGTAAAAAATTAAAGTTGGAAGATTTGCTCTCATTCCTTAGAAACAAAGCAGACATGTTAGACATGATTAATGCAAATCATAATAAATTGCAAAATAAACCATTAAATATCGTAAATGAACAAAAAATTCCTCAGAATAAAAATAATACACATGTACACAGCTATGTATCAACAAACAATACTAGTTCTAAGAGCAAATCGTCAAACAATAACATTGATAAACATGTCGTTAATTATTATTGTCCTTCATGTAACGGAAAACATGCACTTTATACATGTCACCATTTCTTAAACTTATCAGTTAAGGATAGAATAAAAATTGTAAACGAAAAACAAGTATGTCGCAATTGTTTACGTTCAGGACACCCATTTGCAGAGTGTTTATTTGGAACCTGCAAAGTTTGTCAAGGTAAACACAACACTTTATTACATATAAGTGGTTCAAACAATAGTGAAGCAAATGTTCGTAGCGAGCGCACAGATGATCGCAGTACAATTCATGATGGTCCGTCGACGACGACTGCGTTCCATTCCTTATCTACAGATACTTACCATACATTAGACGCCGACGATAATTCAACATGTTCGCAGTCACTGCAACCAGTATTGTTATGCACAGCGTTAGTGGAAATAGTAGATGAGGATAAACGAATACATACAGCACGAGCACTGCTAGACAATGGCAGTCAACATAGTTTTATATCAGAAAAATTAAGAAGATAATTAAACGTACCTTCTATACAGTCCAAAATTCGTATTTCCGGTGTCGCACAGTCAGTGACGCAATCGAATCAGTCGTGCAAATTCATCATACGTTCTAAATTAAACGATTATAACAAAATGGTTCAATGCTTTGTCCTGAAGCGCATAACATCCAGTTTGCCCTCGACTAGTGTTGATACCGATCTGATACATATCCCAAAGAATATTCAACTTGCAGATCCTAACTTTCATATTCCATCAGATATCGACTTGTTGATTGGTGCCGACCTGTTTTGGGATATAATAGATGATAGTAGGATTCGATTAGTAAATGGTCCATACCTACAGAACTCGAAGTTAGGTTGGTTGTTATCCGGTCCGTTATTTACTAAACAGTCGAGTGTTAACAATTTCGTTCAAACTCACTGTAATTTTAATCAATCTATAGACGAACAACTTAAACGTTTTTGGGAGGTAGAAAATGTACAACAGTCACCGAACAGCCTCAGCAACGATGAACGATTGTGTGAGGAATTATTTAATAAAACGACTAATCGTGACGCTAAAGGTAGATTTTCTGTACGTATACCATTGAAAGAATCGCCTGAAACGTTAGGTGATTCCTATAATTTGGCAAAGAGTAGGTTCCTTTCGTTAGAACGTAAACTTGAACGGTCACCGGAGTACAAACGTATGTACTGTGACTTTATAAATTAATACGAAACTTTAGGTCACATGAGTCATATTCATAAAGTCTACAAACCTAACTACTTTCTGCCACATCATGGGGTACTTAGGGAAGACAGTATCATAACTAAATTACGAGTAGTTTTTAACGGTAGCGCTGTCACCTCGTCTAACAAGTCGCTAAATGACATCCAACTGCCAGGGCCAGCTCTTCAAAACGACATTTTTTCTATTCTGTTACGCTTTCGACAGTACAAATTTGTGGCATGTGCCGACGTAGAGAAAATGTTCCGGCAGGTCTTGATACAACCTGATCAAAGATTATTACAACTGATTCTTTGGCGAAATTCACCAGTTGAGCCTTTGAAAGTTTATCAGCTCAATACGGTGACGTATGGGACTGCATCGGCGCCATACTTAAGTATGCGTTGTATTCGGCAGCTGGCATTGGAGTGTGAAGATGACGTTGTGGCACGCGTTATTAATGAAGACATTTTTGTAGACGATTTGATTACAGGAAATGATGATTATCAACAGTTATTAGCCATTTGTAAAAAAACAGCAAACGTTTTCTTGTCTGGTTGCTTTACTCTTCGTAAGTGGACCTTTAACTCTGACGTCACTCACAACGCCCTCGCTCATTTGTTCGTAAGCGAACATACACAGAATAAAACATTAGGTATAGGTTGGCATAGTGATAGTGATGAGCTTTACTATACTACAAAAGTCGATAATTATTCAAATTGCTCAAAGTTAACAAAAAGGGTGATGTTATCCGCAATTTCCCAAATATACGATCCATTAGGTTTGCTGTCCCCTGCAGTTATTATTTCGAAAATATTATTGCAGGACTTATGGCTAAGTAAAATCGATTGGGACACTCCTGTGTCCACCGATATTGCCACAAAATGGAATAACTTTATCGGGACATTACAATGTTTACACGATTTAAAAATTCCACGTCATGCTATGAGTGATTGTGTACAACACAAGGAGCTTCACATATTCTCCGACGCTTCACAAAAGGCATACGGAGCATGTGCCTACATACGTACATTTAATGATCATTCCAAAATCACTGTCAAGTTACTGTGTGCTAAAAGCAAGGTTGCACCTTTAAAGACGATTAGTATACCGAGGCTGGAACTTTGCGGTGCACTTGTAGGCGCGCGTCTTTATAAAAGAATAAGTGAGTCATTGCGATTAACGTTCACCAAGGTTTTCTTCTGGACTGACTCGACTATTGTCATTGGCTGGACCAGCATGTCACCCCATTTGTTGAAGACTTTTGTACAGAATCGTGTTACGGAGTTAA
The DNA here is from genome assembly GCA_947562105.1 of Shargacucullia verbasci. Lineage (NCBI taxonomy): Eukaryota > Metazoa > Arthropoda > Insecta > Lepidoptera > Noctuidae > Shargacucullia > Shargacucullia verbasci. The sequence continues at coordinate 10,427,544 of OX387281.1, read as the reverse complement.
ATGAATTAACGGGCGATTCAAAATGGTTACACGTCAGTAGCAGTGAAAATCCAGCCGACCCTTTATCCAGAGGAATGAATCTCGATTCCTTAAGTAGCTGCGACTTATGGTGGAGCGGTCCATCTTATCTTAAATTTAACACTAGCAATTTTTCTAATAACACAAGTCGTAATGTAGAAAATTTGCCAGAATTAAAGTCTCGTACATCTAATTTCGTTTGTATTCGACCATGTGATTTAATTAAATTCGAGAATTATTCATCTTTTAATAAACTTATACGTATATGGGCTCATGTACTGCGCTTTATATCTTACAAATGCAAAGTTACCCAGCGCAGTCGCACGTCAACACAAAAGGCCGGTTCTCTAACTGTTGACGAATTGAGTGCATCGCAGCAAATGTTAGTTAGATTCGCGCAAAGACAATCGTTTCTTGAACTATACGAGTGCTTGAATAACAAATTGCCAATCAAAATAAATGCCAAAGATATGAATCGCATTTCTGGTCTAAATGTATTCTTAGACGATCACAAGATAATTTGTGTTGGGGGTCGACTTTGTAATTCCACAAGTTTTGATTACAATAAGAAACACCCTATTTTGTTGTGTAGTAAGCATCCACTATCGGTTTTGTTGATTAGACATGAACACAGACGATTACTTCACGCCGGCCCTCAGCTCCTTTTGTCTAGTCTACGTGAAACCTGGTGGTTGTTAAGTGCTAGGAATCTAGTCCGAAAAGTGGTCCGTGATTGTGTTACCTGTACGCGAATAAGAGGTAAAACATTAAACCCAATTATGGGAAACTTACCTTCGGCTCGTTTGGATTCTGGATTTCCGTTTATACGAACCGGCGTGGATTATGCCGGACCATTAATGATTTTAAATCGAAAAGGCAGAGGCGCTCAGTTGGAGAAATGTTATGTATGTCTTTTCATATGTTTTCTTACTCGAGCTGTGCATTTAGAGCTAGTCACCGGTCTATCTGCTAACGACTTTATTTTGACACTTAAACGTTTTATTAGCAGGCGAGGTAAACCAAATGCTATTTATTCAGATAACGGTAGAAACTTCGTAGGAGCCGAAAAGGAAATTTCGTTATTCTTAAAAAATAATTCTCAACATATAATTGATTTCGCTGCCAATGATGGTATTCACTTTAATTTTATACCACCCTATTCACCCCATTTTGGTGGCCTCTGGTAGAGTGGGATAAGGTCGTGTAAACATCATCTTAGACGAATTGTAGGCAATGCTAGGTTGACGTACGAGGAACTAAGCACGGTTTTGACACAAATAGAGGCAGTTCTTAATTCCCGTCCGATGTCACCCTTATCTCCCGATCCTACCGACTTAACTCCACTCACTCCTGGCCACTTCCTCATTGGCCGACCGTTAACTGCTCCTCCAGCGGAAGACTTGACAGATGCGGCAACTCCACGACTGACCCGCTATCACCGCGTCGAGCAGCTACGTCAGCAATTCTGGCGACGGTGGTCCAGAGAATACGTGTCAGAGCTTCAAACGAGAACGAAGTGGAAGTCACAACAAACCGACGTTGCTTTGGGCAGCTTAGTTTTGATAAAAGAAGACAACTTGCCGGCTCTCAAATGGCAATTAGGGCGTGTTATCCAGATATTCCCGGGCAGCGACGGAGTGTCTCGGGTCGCTGACATCCGCACTACTACTGGTACTACGAGAAGGGCATTTTCGAAAATATGTCCATTACCACCACAACCAGAGCACCTCGAGACATCGGATGTTCCACCGTTGGAAGCTGGTGCTTCCAAGGCCGGGGGCATGTCGCCGCTGGCAACCCAGTAACAAATGTCATCTTCAATTTGACAGCCGTCAGCTGTCATAGATAATTTTCTTGTCTATTGCTTTTTTTTCTCAACTACTATTGTATCATCATTCGTTCGTTACTTTTTCAAAAATTTTTATTCGTCGAACTGGAATTAAACGTGAAGAACTCAAGAATCATTATTTTAATTTACCGAAGCCTCCGTTCCTGAACAACTACAATTTCCAAAGAATAAACTCTTGTACTCATAGTGTTAACTTTTAACATTTGTCTATCAATAAATATATAGGGGAAGGGGGGGCAAGACGGGGGCGCGAGGTAAGACGGGGTCATGCATTCTTACAAGAAACTAGAGGTTTGCGAATAGAAAGCAATAAGCCAATGGGAAGCCACACTCGATCAACGGTCAGTGTGAGAGAAACAATGAGCAGGAATGCACGCGTTTTTGGTTTTCAAACGGAAATTTAGTTGAGCGTCTCGTCGATCTAATTTTGTGTAGTTAAAAACGTCTTTATTGTAAGGTAATTATAACTATCCAATTTATGTATTTTCTGGTATATGGTTGCTAGTGTTGTTTACTTTGATGTGGTATAATTAAATAAATGTTCAGTTAATCCTTTTATTTTTGAGTAATTATTTTTTTCTATGTCAGCCTTTGGGGCAAGATGGGGTAATGAGTTTGGGGTATGATGGGGTATAGGGGCAAAATGGGGAAGTGGGTCTGGGTTTATTTATGTTTGTGAATAAGTAAAACTGTGTTAATATTTTTCAGGTAAAACCATGGTACGTACATACAAGAAAAAAACCAGAAGAGGAGAATGGTCGATAAAGGCTATGAAAACAGCCTTAGATAAAGTATTAAGCAAAGAGATGGGCTACAGAAAAGCTGCTTCTGCATACGCAGTGCCTCAGACTACTTTAGAGCGTTATCTTAAGAGAATGAAAGAAGGCGGTGAAGTTACAATTGGTTTACCTTTGGGTCCTAAAAAAACTATATTTACAATAAAAGAAGAAGACGAAATGGTAGCATACCTGAAACATATGGAAGAACGTCTTTTTGGACTGACAAGTATCGATTTGAGACGTCTAGCATATCAACTAGCAGTAAGAAATGGTAAAACGCACAATTTTAATACTGATAAGGAGATGGCAGGGGTTGATTGGCTCAAAGGTTTCTTAAGGCGTCATCAAGATTTATCCATTCGTAAGCCCGAAGCAACGTCAGCAGCTAGAGCAATGGGGTTCAACAAAGTGGCCGTAGGTAAATTTTACCAGTTGCTCGGAGATGTATATGATAAGTATAAATTGACCCCTGATAAAATATATAACTGTGACGAAACTGGAATCTCCATTGTATCTAAAACCAAGAGCAAAATACTAGCTATGAAAGGACGAAAACAAGTAGGCTCACTATCATCTGCAGAACGAGGCCAGACTATCACAGTAGAAATATGTTTTAACGCTGCTGGAACCTACATGCCTCCACTGATGATATTTCCTAGACAACGAATGAAACCAGAATTGTTAGATCACGCACCACCAGGTACTGTAGCAGTTTGCAATCCTCGAGGCTGGATAACGACTGAAATATTTTTGACTTGGTTCATAAACTTTATCCAATTTTCCGGAGCTACCCCTAATAACCATGTATTGCTACTTCTGGATGGGCATGTGAGTCATACTCAAAATTTAGAAGTAATTGATCTGGCACGTAAAAATGGAGTTATTATACTTTGCTTTCCTCCTCACTGCACGCACAAGATGCAGCCAGCAGACGTTGCATTTATGAGGCCACTAAGTATTTATTACGATCATGCTGTTTCGGATTGGTTGAGGTCACACCCAGGGCGTGTGGTAACTGTATTTCAGATAAGTGAAATATTTGGAAGAGCATACGTACAGGCAGCTACAATGTCTACAGCTATTAACGCATTCAGAAAGTGTGGTATATGGCCGTACAACCAAAATAATTTTACGGATGCCGATTTCATATCTGCTGAAACTACTAACATACAAAATATTAAAGACTCGTCGAGTGTAGAACAACTAAGGGTCACAGAAGCCGAAAGGTCTCAATTTGCGACAGTTCTATCTGCATCTTCATCTATATTAGGCACAACTGCATCTTCACCGGCCACAACATCTCACACTGAAACAGTTGCAACTGGACATAAAGCTACAACAGAATCATCCACTCCAGTTAGAATAGAGCTGATCACCGAATGTTACGAGCAAGCCACACCTACTGTGGATAAAACGCATGCCCCCGAACCTGAACCTGGATGTTCTTTTGCTTCTAATTCTCCCATCCGTGCAGTGTGCCGCGATCTGACATCTAGCTTTGAAAATGCATCTCCTAATGATATTTTACCATTGCCATCAGTTCAACGAACTGAAAAGAGAAAGCAATACCGGAGAGGAAAAACGGCCATCATTACCTCAACACCTTATAAAAATGAGCTGGAAAATTTGAAAAAGTCGAGGAAAGTATCCAATCCTGATGATCCTCGCCTCAAAAAGAATGCTAAGAATAAACAAAAAACTAAACTTGTAGCCAAAACGCAAAAGAACAATGATGAAGATACCATTTGTCTTTATTGTAATGATATAAATCATACATTTCTAAAATCATCCGAAGGTTGGGTAGGCTGCCAGCTTTGTGGACGCTGGGCTCACAATGCTTGTGCAGGTGTAGATGACGAAGATGCCGAAGAAATCCACATTTGTGTTTATTGTGATAATAATTAGCTTACCCCATCTTGCCCCATTTTCATTACCCTATCTTACCCCATGGTACGGGGCAAGATGGTTTTTCGCAAGTTCCTTTTTAAACATTTATTATAAAAAAATGTGATAAGTTGATCTCCCAAAGACTATGCCAAATTATAATTAGTTTAATAACACATGTGCCATAAATAAATAAGAATAATAAACATAATGATTGTGCTGTATTTTTGTTATTTCTCTTAGCTACCCCATCATACCCCCCCTTCCCCTACACATAACATAGCATCACGCCTGTATTCCCCGAAGGGTTAGGCAGAGGTGTACTATTGTACACCCACATTTCGGCGATATCTTTATTAAGTCCCATGTAATAGGGGGCAAGCCTATTGCCATTTACCGGGCACAGTTCCAGACTCCGTGCTGCTACTGAGAATTTTCATACAGAAAAACCCAATAACACTTTGCCTGACCTGGGAATCGAACCCAGAACCTCACGCTCAGCAGTCGCGCTTGCGATCACTAGACCAATGAGGCAGAGGAGATAAAAATTGTAAACATATATTTACAATTTTTATTTGAAAATTAGCTAAGATCTATTACGTAAGCATCCTAATACTTTCTCGCTGGCACTGCGACAATATGTTTCATTTAAACTTATTGTCACTTTGATTTTTATTAAATAACTACTACATTTAAGTATTTTAAGTCGTTCGATTATTATTATTATTATTATTTTTACTATACTTTCAGTCTCGACACAAAGTCGGAATAGAGAAATGAAGGTCGGGCATATGCCAAGTATCCTTCATTTAGGTTTGTAAGTGTGATGATTTGTGTTTTCTATGTCTCTTTGTGTTTGTGTTATTTGTGGAGTGTTGTGTGTGAGCGAGAGTGGGATAGAAGTTGGGTTTAAGAAGCGGCGGACTATAGAGCAAGTGTCGATTACTACGGATTTTTGCAGAGGTATGAAAGTGTTTTCATGGAGTTCTAGTCAAAGTCAAAGTCAAAGTCAAAGTTTTTTATTTCAAGTAGGCCTTTTCAGGCACTTTTAAAAAGTCGAGACTCTAGGCGCACGGTTCCAAAGGGGGTAGGTCCTATGGAGAAGAGACCGGCAAGAAACTCCATGGATACTCTTTTCAAAAACAAAAAGTTAATTTACAATTAAAATCTTAAATTAACATGCATTATATAAGAAAAAATACAAACTTAATAGAATGCTACTTACACAATGAGGCAATACAACATGAGTTAAACAATTATTTCGAATATAAACTAAAAACGGGATAAACAGATCAAAGCGAATAAAACAGAAATAAAAAAATACAAAATATTGAAACATCAAGAATGTCCAGATATATAAAGTGAATCTAATATAAAATAGAATTAGTAGACACAATGGATAACCAGGGAAGCCACATGTGTAGAAGATATTCAACGCCACACGTCTCTATCGTCAACATAGTGATTTAAGGGCAATACTAAGCGTTTTAGGTATTACACCTGTTGATGACATTATATTGGGAATTATTTTAACAGTTTCTTGATGCCACATTTGCTTTATTTCGTCAGCCAGGGGGATATACTTTTAAAATTTTTCTGTATGTTTTTGTTTCAAGTTGTGTGTGTTTGGTATGGCGATGTCTATGAGGAATGTTGTCTTGGTGGATTTCAAAGTTAGCGTGATATCGGGTCTATTGCTGAGGATGGTACGATCGGTGATTATGTCTCTATCCCAGTACAGTTTTGCAGTGCTATTTTCCAGAACGTTTTTAGGCTTGTATTTGTAATAGGGGGTGTGTGTTCCAAGTAACTTATGTTTTAGTGCAAATTGTTGATGGATGTGTTTGGCGACATTATCATGGCGATGGGTGTACTCTTTATTGGCGAGAAAACTGCAACCTCCTATGATATGATCAATTGTTTCTGTAGTTTGGTGGCATAATCTGCATTTATCTGTGTCAATTGATTCTTTTAGAATATATTTAGCATAATTCCGGGTTTTAACTATTTGATCCTGTATTGCTACAAGAAAGCCTTCGGTCTCACCAAATATGTTGCCTTTTGTAAGCCAAGTGCAAGATGCGGGGCGATCTACATGCTATTGCTCAATTTGGTGTGGGTATTTTCCGTGTAAAGCTTTCTTTTTCCAGTTTTCTATTTTTTGATCGTCTTTTATAATTTTAAGTTTCGGGTTAAAATGGTTATTATTTAGCTGTAATGGTGTTCCTGAAAGTGATGTGTTTACTATTGCTTTGTGAAGTGTGAAATATGTTCGTAAGTTGTCTATTTGAGTGTAGTGTAAGTTTTTGATGTCGACGAATCCGCGGCCTCCTAATTTTCTTGTGAGTGTAAATCTTTCTACTGCAGAGTGTATGTGATGAATATTGTGTCTATTGCTTGCTGTTCTTGTAACGGTATTAAGCGCATCTAGTTCTGTGTCATACAAAATATTAAAGACCATTTAATAATCCCGAAGGAATATGTTAGGATTGGAATGGCATAGGTGTTGATGGCTTTGGTTTTGTTTCTAGCGGAGAGTTGGGTGTTAAGTATTTTAGTTAGTCTTTGTTTGTATTTAGTTTTAAGTGTGTTTTTTGTTTCTGCCTGGTTTATTGATGTGCTTTGTTGGTATCCTAAATATTTGTAAATATTTGTTGTATTATAACCTTCATGATCCATCATCAGGTCTTCGATGCCATCGGGTCCACCATCATGGCTCCTCACCGAGAAGGAAAATTTGTACAATAATTGTTCATAGTCCATGAACAATTATTGTACAAATTTTCATAAAAAGTCGTCAAAAATAATTCAACTGTTTACTTCTCTACCCAAAGTATCAATATGTTTTGGACTAGTATTATTCCAATTTATTGATTCAGAATCGTAATATTTTCTTCGAAAAAACGGAGCGCAGAGCGACACGTACTTACCTTAGAAAGCCTCGGCTGGCACTGATCAAAGACTACAATAGTATACTGGAAATAGACTGGCAACTCGAGTATTATCAATGCTTAAACGAGTGGCGCTCTCTGGCCACCAGATAGGCTAAACTTCTCCATGACATATAGCTATACATAGGTATACAGCTATCTATAGAATGCTAATTTACGTAGCTATCTAGCTATACGACTACACTGAAAAAAAAATATTATGGCTGCCATAAAGTTTTTGTTAGCTTTTATCAAGTAAAATGTTCATATATGGGAACATAAAGCTACTTGTTTGCTAGCAATAAAGCTAACTTTATCACTGATTTAAACAAATATCATACTAAAAATAAATAAGTTCTTAATCGTGTTCATCAGTGAAGTTGTTTAAATAAACCTTACCTGATAATTGAAATGAGTGTTTCAAACAAGTTAGTTATTAGGAAAATAATGTGTGATTATTAATATTTTGATCATGTTGACTTTATCACCAATAATCATGTATGGTTTATAGGTATTATAATTTTCTTTTTAGGATTAAACATAAAATACTTAAACAAGTCAAATTCACACTTGTTCAACAATCTTTTTTTTTCAGTGTATAGAATACTGTATTTACGTAGTTATTGTATATGTTTATATGATCTATGATTATATTATTTTATTGTTCTTTTGGCGCTAAAGCAAGGAAATTTGTTACACATCTTATTTGTAATGTAAATTAATGCATCTCAAAGTATAATTATTTATGTAACTTAAGAATGTTTGTGCAGATAAAATAACACATTACTATTAATAAGAAACAGTAAATAATGTAACAAATTCTTTGTTTTAGCTAGAGGAAAATTCAGAACATCCTAAATAAATAATACACTCAACGTGTTTGTACATGCGAATCAATTAAGGCAAAACATAATAATTATTAACGACTATTATCACTCTTTCATATCACATGAAAAGATAACAGTCACTCAGGATCTTTTCTTAGTTAATACAGACTTTGGTTGGGGGTGGTCAGGGAAATTTTGTGAGATCGATGACAGTTCTGATCAATTAACCGTATTAACTTATTTCCAATCAGATGGGTTATTTGAAAATAAATTTAACGAGCCCGATCTTCCTCTAAAGTTAGATCATCTAACTTTAGAGGAAGATCGGGCTCGTTAAATTCGTTAAAAAATTATGGGATCTTGAATCGATAGGCATCACAGATTCCCCAAAAACCACTCGTGATGAAAAGGCGATTAGGCAGTTCAATGAAAGTGTTTTATACGAACATGATAGATACCATGTCCGATGGCTCTGGACTGAATCACCGCCCAATCTTGCCAACAATCACGGCTTAGCTCAGGGTCGCCTCAATAGTTTAGTGAAACGTTTAGATGATTCAGATTTAAAAGCATACGACCAAGTCATTCAGGAACAACAATAGGCTAAAATCATTGAAATAATACCAGATCCAACAATTCCGCAGACTCATCCAGTTCACTATTTACCACATAACTGCGTTCGTAGCCGTGATAAGCCCAAAAAACTCCGAATTGTTTATGGCGCGTCAGCTGAAACCACAGATAATTAAAGTTTAAATGAGTGCTTGTATAGAGGTCCACTTATGTTAGAGGATCTTACCGGATTATTGATTAAATTTAGAGAACATCCTATAGGTATAGTAGCAGACGTTGAAAAGGCTTTCCTACAAATAGGCTTACAAGATTTAGATAGAGATGTAACACAATTTCTTTGGCTTGAAGACGTAAACTATAAAATTCACCAAGATAATATATTACACTTGCGTTTTTGTCGTGTTCCGTTTGGTGCCATATCAAGTCCATTCTTACTGAATGCCACAATCAGATGTCACTTGAATAGGAACAGCATCCTTATGAAACAAATAGCAGAAGACATATATGTAGATAACATTGTAACTGGCGTACAGACGATTACAGACGCACAAAAACTGTACAGAGATGCCAAAAAATCATTCGACAGTTTGTCCATGAATGTACGGGAATGGAACTCAAATTCAAAAGAAATAGTTTCCTACATACCAGATAGGTTTAGAGCAGAAAATCGTGAACACATAAAGGTACTCGGTTTAATGTGGAACATACGTAATGACAGGTTATATTTGAAATCTAATTTCATTAGTACAGAGTTAGACACGGTTATGTCAAAAAGGGATGTGTTAAAGTTTATTGCCTCCATCTATGATCCATGTGGTTTCGCAGTTCCAGTAGTTCTCCCAGCAAAATTATACTTTCAGAAACTTTGGAAAGAGAGAGTTAAGTGGGATATCAAATTAAATGAAAACCTACTTATAGAATGGCATCAAATAGCATCAAAATTTGTTTATCTAAAAAATATTCACATTGATCGTTATTATGCACAAGGTATAAATAAGAACCAAGTCGCAGAGCATATTGAATACGAACTGCATTGCTTTACAGACTCATCTATGCATGCATATGCAGCAGTGATTTATTTACGCGGTTCTTCACACACTAATAATATTGTCAGTTTTGTTATTGGCAAGTCTGGATTAGTGCCGTTGAAGAACCAAAATGATTTGCAAATTCCAAGGTAAGAATTGCTGGGAGCACTTCTCGGATGTAGACTTATAGTGTATGTAATCAAATTTTTACGGTTAAAGATAAAAGCTCAATTTTTGTGGACTGATAGTTAAATAGTTTTAAGCTGGCACAAATCCGACAAGTTACTACCACCGTTTGTCGCGCGTAGAATCAATGAAATAAAATAAGACTTGTAAAGTCAGATATGTACCAACTGAACTAAATCCATCAGATATAGGCACTAGAATAGAACGAGTAGATTGTTACGCTAGTTGGCTCAAAGGACCTGATTTTTTAATGAATAATTCAAATCAGTGGCCTACATTTCCTAATAATGTAGATTTAGTTCATACACAAATTTCATTGGCCAAGGAGGGTCTTTCGAATTCAATATCTGTAGACAATACCAGACCAAGTTTTGATATCACTGAACCAATGTTATTAGATAGATCTGACAATGAGGAGAACAGAATATTAGAAATTCAGGCCAAACATTTCCCCAAAGAAGTTTAAGGTATGAACTAACTTATCGAGATCACTACAATTATATAAAGACCAAGTAGGATTAGTACGGTGCAAAGGAAGATTTAGATATACAGATTTGACACACAATCAGAAAGAACCCATACTACTCCCAAAAGATTCGGAATTTACACACAAAATAATAAGTGACTTACACCAGAAAAACTATCATGTGGGGGTTTCTCATACCTTAGCTTTATTAAGTGTACTTCGTAGTGAAAGAACTGCATAAGCTGCCCCCCGTCACTTTCGACCACGTCGACGTTACCAGGCTGCTGAAGGATATCACATCACTGAAAGCAAGCCTGGCCGAGATGCAGTCCAAACTAGAGGTGTCGAATAACACCATAGGTGAACTGCGTGCCGAAGTAGTGTTGTTGCGCAATGCTGTTTCGGTAAGTAGGTCATCAGACGCCTCTAACGTGAACACACGTCGTGGAGCGCAAAACGCTTCCATTGGCAGTTTTGAGTCAAGTGCGTCACCAATGGCAAAAATTTTATGCGTTGCATCGTGTCCCGCCGCCGTCCCCGCATCGACACCGGTGGAGGTAGCGACTCGTGTAGGTACGTCGACCCCTAATCGTGCCTACGCTGCAATCGTCGCCGACAACAAACCTACTACTTCGCAAACAAAGCGAATAGTAGTAAAATCAAATGGGAGTAAACAGAGCCGCTATGAATCATCTCACAATGGTTTGAAACAGCGGGGTCCGGAAGAGGACACGAGTGACAAGGACGGCTTCATCAAAGTGGAGAAGAAGAAGCGGAAGCCTTTTTGTCGGAACCAGTGTGGCACCGCGCTGGCAGGACCCAACATGCTTCTGCGTCCTGCAATACCTACGACGCAGCTGTACGTGTCCAGACTACATCACTCCACGAAGGTTGAGGAGATCGTGGAGTATGTTCGTGTGAACACCAGTTGGACTTTGAGGGTCGTGAAGTTGGAATCGCGCCACAACACAAACTCGTCGTTCGTGGTGAGGGTTCCGACTCACCAGCTGGAGACCTTTCTCAAAGAAGAGTTTTGGCCGAAGGGTGTCATGTATCGACGTTTTCGCGGCCGGCTACGTGACACCAGTCAGCGAAACAGGACGCCGTCACTTCCTGTGCAGTAGTTTATAAGTTTTATGTAATATGTATTAGTTTATTTATAGTCATTGTTTTATATTTGTGTATTTTTTGTATGGGCCAAGTTGCCTGAAATAAAGGAAATAATAATAATAATAATAAAATTAAGACAAAAAATTTGGGTCCCACATGGACGATCAACAGTTAAAAAGGTGATTAGGAAGTGTCTAAAATGCATAAAATACGGTGGTGGTCCATTCAAACTACCTGCCATGTCTGATTTACCAGCAGAAAGAGTGAAGCCCAGTCTTCCATTCGCCTTTACAGGCCTAGATTATTTTGGCCCACTGGTCGTGGAAGAGAGTAGTAAAAAGAACGAACTTGAATGTAGAAAGAACTTGAAGCAGTCATAAATACAAGGCCCCTGACTACTGTAGGCGCGGAGTTAGAACACGTGTTGACTCCTTCAGATTTCCTACGTGTAGGTGCATCATTGACTACCGAAATTTCTGATCAAGATTTTTTAGAACCAGCTACAGTAACCAAAACTAATCTAATTGACGGGTGGAAGCGTGGTCAAATTATTCTTATAGAATTCGCTAAGATGTTCACTAATCAGTATTTGACTAGCCTTCGTAAACGATATGACAAGCACAAACAAGGTAGAGTTGTTGTTAATAGGGTACCAAGATTAGCAGAAACATTACAGTTAAGATCAGATAGCAATAGGGCACACTGCAAAGTTGGCAAAATAGCAGAGTTGATAAAAGGGTCGGTTGGACAGAGAAGAGTAGCCAGGGTAAAATTATCATCAGGAAATACACTGACCCGTGCAATAGGCCATCTCTACCCTTTGGAGATTGAAGACCAGAGCATGATACCCAATCCAGAGCAGAGCGTCTCGCCAGAGAAATTTATTCAGAATTCTGCAGGGTCCCACCAGGAACAACCAGTTTAAACCGATACGCTACTCAGAAGTACTCAATTCAATGATCCGTTGACCAGTAATGTACAATGGGCGACATTGCCGGTGCACCACCTATAAGGCTAAAATCGCTTGCACCCAACTTGTAACTGCAGCGAAAGCCACGCCCTCATAAAACCAGTTTTGTGCAACATACTTCCCGCCAAACTTTTGTTAGAAAATAATTTCTACATATTTAGTTGCTATGAATGAAACAGATAGTCAGTGTGCGAGCGAAAAAGTATTATCCATACGTATTATATCCACTATATTACATTACACATCGCCTATTTATTCGTAATAAATTGGGAGAAGACAGAGTGATCGGTTAACTTTGCTAGTTTTATTTATATTAATAGCTAATCGCTGTATCTACAGAATAATAAATTATACTTTATGAAATAACACTTTATTTACGGAAAAACATAACATAACATAGCAAGCATTACGACTTTATCCCCAAAAGGTTAGACAAAGCCACAAAGGCGTATCTACTATTGTGCACCTACATTTCGCCGATGCTGTTATTAAGTCCCATGTAAGTGTGGAGCAACGTTTTTCAAAAAAAAAAAAAAAAACAGTGGGCGAGCCTGTTGCCATCAACCGGGCATAGTCCCAAACTCCGTGCTGCTACCGAGGATTTCTATACACAAAAACCTAATAACAATTTCCCCGACCCGGGAATCGAATCCAGAACCTCACGCTCAGCAGTCGCGCTTGCGACCATTTAGTCAGTTGTAAAAAATAAAATTATGTATGATCCATTCATTTGAGAAATCTAGAGCAGAACTCTAGATTCATGAAAAATAAACAGCTATTTTCCTATAATGTATCGATCATACATTATTGGACTTTTTCTATAAAGTGTTCTTTTTAATTTCTTGTGGACTGCAATAAATTACTACACTACAAAAAACGCAAGTTTTCAATAATGTATTTTAGAAACAAAACAATAAAAATCGACTTAGTGCTTGTGTTGATAAAACTATATATAAATTACAAAAAATTCAATAGCATGTTTTACTTATATAAATCGACATCGACTGATTTGGCTTCAAAACTTCTAAAATGCCACCATTCCATAAACATATTATACATGTAACAATAAATATTACTGTTCGATTAATTTGTCTCGATGAATCTACTCAAATGATATACTCATAAGTATAATATTTCAAACAAATATTTTTTCTTACAGCGGTAAAAAATAAATATAGTAAGACGGTTTCGTTTGCGATTATTTTCAAATAATTTGTATTATAATAATACTAGCTAAACCTGGCCAAACTTCGCTGTGGCTCAGTCTGATATTAATATAAAAAATTGTGTTATTTATTTATATTTATTTTTGTTGTTAAAATCTTAAGTAATTGATATCCATTTTTTAAAATAGTAATATGTGTAAGGGAAAACAGTGATACATATAGTCATTTGTCAGATATACTTTATGCTTGAGCCATAAAAGTCAAAGCGTGTCATCAGAATTAGATACGAAAATAAATAATGCATGCGGAAGTTATTACTTCATATTACGTACTCTTACTTCATATGACGACACGGTTGGCGTAGTGGCTAAGCGATTAGCTTTCTGCGCTAAGTGTCGCGGGTTCGATCCCCGGAACAAATATTTGTATGATCTACAGATAATTGTTTCGGGTCTGGGTGTTTGTGTATGTGAATATATGTGTTTGTAAACGCACCCACGATACAGGAATTATTCCTAGTGTGGGGCAACGTTTTTTAAAAAAAGATAAAGAAAGAAAGATAAAGATACTCTTACGTCAATGGAAGATTAAGTATGTGCGAAAGAAACAAATCTAAGTTTGTTTGTTTCTATTTGACTTTCTTTTCGAATCCCTGCGCCTGCTCCCGTTAAGCCTACATATGTAGGTTAGTGTGTCGCCGCGGTCCTGTGACGTCGCAAGCGTCATTATTTTACAATTTCGGAAGCGCAGGAGTTTCACCGCCTTTACTGTGATTTTGCGAAAATGGACGCTTTATTTTTACAGGGGCAGGACAGGTAACGAAGAATAGGTAGTTTTAGCGAACAGTTAAGTGAATTATGCGAAATTGGACGTTTACATTGGACGTTAGAATGCATTAAATAGAGTGATTGTTGATTTTGATTAATAATTTGATAAATAATTATGCGAGGGCGACTGTGACTGTGTGTGGTGTGATCGTTTTCATTCAGCATTAATTGCGCCAAAAGATCTTGTCGTAATATGACACCGCGCTGTTGCCGCTCTTATCACAGGTATACTTATATCTGCTCTCATGGGCGGAAGCAAAATATAGGCGTGGTTAGTTCATCGCGAACCGTGCAAAGAATTTTGTTAGCAAAGTGTACTACCGCCAATGTCGCCCATTGTAACTGAAGTACCAGCTCAATCAATATCGGGTACCAGTAAACAACCAACCAGGGCATCAGCAGCCAAAGCTAAAGAGAGCCTTAAGCAGTGAACATCCCAGTTAATGAGCACATTATTTTAATAGTTATTAAACAGCGTTTATTCAGAATCAAAAGACTAAGTGTATTCAGTTGTAATTAATTAATTAATTAATTATAATCATTTGTTATCAGTAAACACATTCAGAGTTATTCAGTTGGCGTCATGAGCTTGATTAAATTGTCATGAAACAAATCAGTGTCACTTTCTTTCTTTCCCTGGGGCGGGAGTGTCGCGAATGCGAAGTAACAATGAGTATAGATATAACCACAAAACGTCATTTGACGTCATGGGGTGGGGATAGCGGCCGGTGTAAGCAAAGCACTTGAGCCCAAGGTTCGAAGCTGGAACGACCTCGGTGAGTGAATTCTTGTTATCAGTGCATGCACTATCAGATTAACCTGACATTTAGATGGTATTTGTTTTATGTATTGTATTACCAGTGAAAGGAATCAGAAATAGTATTCAGATGCGAGGCTTGGGGTGGCTAAAGGGGAGGTTGGAGGCCACTTGCAGGGGTTTATACTAAATAAATAGTTTTCAATAGTTACGGTTAACCCTGCTTACGGCAGGTATTTAGATACTCATATCAGTGTAAACAAACAGGCTAAGGATTCAGATATTCGTCGATACCAACTATTAAGGCAGTTGGCGACCATATCAAAAGAGTCATGTTAAGTATGAAGCTTCTTTATCGTCATGCGGCATTTGATTTAGTCTGGTATTACTTATTTATTTGACATTAATGGTTTCGGATGGATTGTCACGTAAATGGGAGATGTTTTTTTTTTTCTAAAAGTACTAGATTTGTAAACAATCTTGAAAAGTCATTTAAAAATAAGAGAAAAACTAATAATCTTCATTCGTCATTCATCAAAATCCTTTTTATTCAATTTTTTTTTTTTTTTCATAATAATATCACTATTTCAATAAAAAATACGTATCAAGATTAATTAAAAAAAAAAAAAAAAAAACAGTTTACTCCTTGATACGAAAACGCCTCTGTTGCATCTTGCACTTAGTGACATCTAGCGTGAGATAGTTATGTAACTACAAAGTAAAATCGACAGAACGAGCGAGTAGTTTTGCTATAGATCGGTTGCAACATTATAATATGTTACATGTCTTATTAATTAACACTATTTAAAAAGAAACCTAAATTATACAATATTCACAAATAATTATACTTACCAACGTACACTAAATATTTACCTTTCATACAAACCTATGTACATAAAATATTTACATTATTAAATTATTTAAATCTTACTTAAAACAAAAAGAAAGCGAACCAGAGTTCCTCATAGCTGCACTTGTCAACACGCTCGTATTAAATCAGCAACATCTTAGGCACCTAAAATTCAAGTTCTATTGTTCCCGGCGCAAGCACGCGGATAAGGTATACACCCCCCCCCCCCCCCCCCCGCTCCGGCGCGCCACGGACGACAAAGCGATTTGTACGGTCGAGGCGAGCGCACGTCAGTCTGTAGAATGATCCCTGCTACGCACATACGCGATAATTATATTCTGTTGGCGTAATCTTTAATATTATAAAAAGATACGACGCACAGTGTGACGGCCAGAAGAAAAAATTTGACATTGACCAAAATACATACTTTTAGCTTTAATAATCTTTAATTATACCTGGTAACAATTCAGCCCTTGGGGTATATTGTGCTGTTATTTTTTTTTTCTATCTATATTCTAACATTATTTTTTAAGGCTTCAAAGTGATATCCTAACGCGTACGTATTTCACACTTAAAAATTTGCACAAGGTTTGAATGCTTACTGTAATAAACTCTTTTTTACTATGATCAACGGGAAAGTCTGTAACGCTTTATCAGATAATAGCTCCACTTCTACTTGTTACATATGTGGAGCAATCCCAAAACAGATGAATGATCTGACTCGAGTTATCAATAGAGCCGTACAGCCAGAGTTTTATGCATTTGGGTTGTCTTTACTACATTGTTGGATTAAATGTTTCGAGTGTTTATTACATATAGGTTATAAACTACCAATACAAAAGTAGTCTACTCGTAACACGGATGAAAAACATTTAGTCGAAGAAAGAAAGAAAGTAATTCAAGACGAGTTGTAATAAAAAAAAAATTGTGTGTTGCAATGATTAAATGAAAATAGAAGAAATAATGTGTAATAATGTGTGCTCCACTATAAATACAGATAAATATAATTAAATTCGGGCGCCAGGAGCTAACACAAAAATATAACCGGAAACTTAGCGAGTAAAGTTGAACTTTTAATCTTCAGGCGGGAGGAATAAATAAAAGCAAACAAATTAATTTGACATTTTATTCTCCAGTAGGTTCTGTTGTATTATAAAAGGATATTGGATAAAGGCTAAAGAAGCACAAAAAATATGTTTATCTTTCTTTTATCTTTTCTTAAAAAAAAACGTTGCCCCACACTAGGATTTCTCCGGTGTCGTGGGTACAGTTTACAAACATACATGTCACATGCACACACAACCAGACCCGAAACAACTATCTGTAGATCATACAAATATTTGTTCCGTGCGGGGATCGAACCCGCGACACATAGCGCAGAAAGCTAATCGCTTAACCACTGCGCCAACCGTGTCGTCAACTTCGTCGTTTTAAATCTAAACTCAGATATTTTTATTATTTAATATTATTATTATTATTATTATTGTTGCATCCACAAAGAATTTATAAGAAAATACACCTTTGTGTTTACGGTTAATATGATTGTAATAGGTTACTTGACGAGCCGACACGAGGTGGAACCGACGAGCACTCCATAAAAAAAAGAAGGTTATAAATACCTCATAGATGGGCATCCATCCAACAGGATAAAAGTTAAATCCAAATTATTTAATTTAGAAATAAAATAGGTAAAAAAATAAAAAAAACGCCAATGGGCTGGAACAAAACACAATCCATTAAAACTTGAAATAACGACCACCATATTTAATTGTAAAACGTGGTGCGTGGAGACAAAACTTACCGTTTTTTTCGTATTAATTCAGCATCGCAACAAGAATGGCAATGCGAATGATTTGCAATAGGAAACTAATACTGAAACAAAGCAAAATTTTCAAAAATAAGAACCACATAACGGTTTTGTAATTCAAACTATTACGAGACAGAATAAAAATCTACTCACCAGGAAAAATACGGGAGCCCACTTCAAAACCTGGGTTTATCCCTTGCAATAACAAGATATCACAACATTTTACTGCAGAAATACACCGGTATGAAGCCGGATTAAAAATTTATTTAAAAAATATCGGCGGAGACAAAATTACACCATTGCCGATCGATCGCAGAGTGAGATCCTCAACTGACATCTGTCAAAATGACAATTAGAAAAATACGTTCGGAATCACTCTCGTATCTAATAAAATCGATTACAAACCTTTGTCCTATAAGGCGTGAAGCAAAATGAACCACATAAACACGACCTTTATGAAACAAAATCTTTATTTTTTTTAAACATGTAACGAATGCAAAAACATTCGTTACATTACATCCCTACCCGAAAAAAAGAAAGGAACTTTCTTTTGAAAAAAAAAAAGAAAACAGAACCTATACAAGGATAATAAAGAGAAAACCAAAAGCTCTCTTAAGAAACTAAACATTTCAGAAAACAAAGAAATAAAAAGCTGCAAAGTATAAACTTGAAAAACCAACAATTTCAAAACAAAGTAGATATAAGACTGCTAAGATCCAAATGAAATCTGCCAAGTCTTATATAAAAATTAACAATAAAAAACAAGTACAGTAAAGCAACATAGCCACTGACTAAAAAAAACCCTACAAAACCCTTGTGTGAGTGCAGATAGGCACCATCGCCTCTGACTGACTACAACTAACAATATCAACCCCCCTTGTGAGTGCAGATAGGCACCATCGCCTCTGACTAACATCAACCATCAATATCAACCCCCCCCCCCCCCTTGTGAGTGCAGATAGGCACCATCGCCTCTGACTAACTACAACTAACAATATCAACCCCCCTTGTGAGTGCAGATAGGCACCATCGCCTCTGACTAACATCAACCATCAACAAACATCCCCTATATGAATTCAGTTGAGCACTAACGCCGCTGATTATATTATTAAAAATGTGTAATAGTTCAATCTTGCATAACAAAAACAAGATAAGACTATTCACATCATAACAATGACAAACACAAAACAAAAAAATAACAGACTACAAACGAGTTTGTTACAAAAAGAATAGCGTATTGTGATCGGCATAACACCACCAATCTCCCGAGCACAATAGCCAAAAAAACATGCATATTGTGATCGGCATAACACCACCAATTTTCCGGGCACAATAGCAAAAATAAACATGCATATTGTGATCGGCATAACACCACCAATCTCCCGAGCACAATAGCCAAAAAAAACATGCATATTGTGATCGGCATAACACCACCAATTTTCCGGGCACAATAGCAAAAAAACCATGCATATTGTGATCGGCACAACACCACCGAACTCCCGAGCACAATAGCAAAAAAAAACGAAATCAAGGTACAAATTCCGAGATACGTATAAAAAATATAAGGGATTTCTCAACAAATGTCGAAGAAATATAACCCTAAAGAAACATAGACGTCTCTAAGTCCAAATCCGAGGTATGAAAAACGTTTCAATAAAAAAAGTCAGATCCGAGAAAGTATAAACTATTCAACTCAAAAACAAGAGTGAACTAGCAAAAAATATAACAAAAAATGTTAAGACTTAAGCATAAGACTAAATCTTAAACAAACAAAAAAAAAATATTGTTATTATAATATTAACATCATTAAAATAATAAGATGTTAACAAGATAACAAAATATAAAAAGATAATAACATAATATACCTATAATTATGTTAGTAACATGAAATAAAAATATAAGATCTTTTGGTGTCGACGAGACATGGTGTGGGTGGAAGAAGTATAAATAAAAATTGACCGAAATGACCTAAGTTATTTTTTAAATGCTTCAGAAACTGAATCTAATAAATTGATATGAAGTAACCTAACATACTATTTCCTTTCAAAACGCTATTACCTTTCATTCATCATCCTATTACAAGCGTGCTTCAAACAAAGTTATCAAAATCAAGAGCGAAGCTTGAGAACCAAATAAAGTTAAAATTTAATAATATCTTTAACATGGTAACGACCAATAGTTTCTTTAATTAAATCCTTTAAAACATAAACGTTATCAGAAACTTTTTCAATTATTTTACACTTAATAAACTTAGGTGCAAGTTTTGCTGAAAAATAAACAGGTGCACTAGACTGAACAAAACTCCTCCTCCACACAATATCACCTACAACAAGAGAAATGACTCTGCGACCCTTATTATAATAACGAGCATTACGCTTATAAGCTTTTAATAAATGAGCTTGAACTTTAACAAAAATATCACTAAGTGAATTAAGAGAAATAGCGAAGTGGTTCCTATCTCCAACTTCAACTTGATTTAAATTATCAATAGAATTACTAAAATGATGTAAAGAAGCATCAAAAATGAGTTCCCTACCGAACATCAAAAAGTTTGGTGTAAAATCTGTAGCAAGACTAACACTATTATTCAAAGCTAATTGAACATGGGGTAAAAACTTAGACCAAGTCCTATGATCATCTTTAACAAAACATGATATGCAAGTTTCAACTGTTTTATTATATCTCTCAACAGGATTGTTTTGAGGAGTGTATAAAGTATTATAAAATATTTTAGTGATATTAAAACCTTTCAAAAAATCTACAAAATGTTTTGAAGTAAATTGAGTACCATTATCACAAACTATTATTTTGGGACAACCAAACTTAAGAAATATTTCTTTATCAAAAAGTTTACAAATTACTTTTGTAGTGGTATTAATCATGGGAAATATCCAACAATATTTAGTGAAAACATCTACAATTGAAAGTATATATTTATGACCAGAATAAGATTTAGGTAAAATTCCGATAATATCTACTGAAAGCATCATCATAGGACGATCAACTTTCTTAGGATTAATCATCGTACCAAAAGGAGGAGATGTGGTATATTTATATGCTTTACAAGTATCACAAGATAAAATATATTTTTGAACATCACTAAACATTCCTTTCCAAAAATAGTGTTGTTTTAATTTATACAAAGTTTTATGAATACCCAGATGACCTGAATTAATATTATCATGATTAGATCTAATCGTAATCGTAAAAAAATCGTAATAATAGTATCGAAAATATGTTCCTTAGGAATTACTATTTTCCAATTAACATGACTGTTAGGATCAAATCTACTTTTACAAAATTTATGTAAAGTGTTATTTCAACTCTAAAATTTTTATATTTACTTGGTGATTTCTGACAATTAACAAATACTTTTTTATACCAAGGATCATAAATGTCCTCATCTGGTAAAATTAAACTATTATGAGTAACGTCTATTACAGCAATTTCAATGCGAGATAAAGCATCTGGAACTAAATGTAATGAACCTCTTTTATGAATAATATCAAAAGTAAATTGAGAAATTCTAGCGGCCCAACGAGCTAAACGTCCACTAGGATTACTAAGACCTAATAACCACTTCAAACTAGCATGATCAGTGATAACTGTAAACTTCATTCCTTCAATATAAGGTCTGAAATTTTCAATAGAATCTAATATAGCCAATAATTCACGCTCGGTCGTACTATAATTACGTTCACATTTATTAAGAGATCTAGAATAAAATGCAATAGGATGTTGTTCGCCATTGTCATCTTCTTGACTCAACACGCTACCAATGCCAACAGAACTAGCATCACAGTGTAAAAAGAAAGGCTTTTCAAAATTAGAACATACAAAAACAGTAGATTCAACTAAAGATTGTTTTAAACTTTGAAACGCGATTTCAGCTTCTTCGTTCCAAACAAGAGACTTTTTAGAATTCTTGCTACCCGCAGTCAATTTAGTCAAAGGGGAAGCAATATCAGCAAATTTACAAATGAATCTACGATAATATGAACACATACCAAGAAAACTTCTAAGTTGTTTTACTGTTTCAGGACGAGGAAAATTATTAATAGTTTCTAATTTAGAAGGATCAGTATGCAAACCAATACTGTCTACAATATAACCAAGATAACGAAGTCTATCTTTACAAAATCTACACTTTTTTAAATTTACCGTTAATCCTGCCTGTTTTAAAATATTATAAATTTTATGTAAATATTCAATATGTTTATTAAAATCTGAATTTACACAAATAAGATCATCTAAATAACAAAATACGGCATTATCAAATTCAGGACCGAAAAGTTTATCTACAAGTCTTTGCAACTCAGCTGGTGCATTAGTAAGACCAAATGGCATACGAACAAATTCGTATAGTCCCTTACCAGGAACTACAAAAGCAGTTTTTTCACGCGACGATTTTTCAAGAGCAATCTGTAAAAATGCTTTAGAAAGGTCAATGGTACTAATAAAGTTAGCACCTCTAAGGTTATCTAATATTCTAGAAGTATAAGGAAGAGGGTAAGAATCTTTAATAGTGACAGAATTTAAACGCCTAGAATCTAAACACAATCTTGTACTACCATCCTTCTTCTCTACGGCTAATACAGGTGAACACCAAGGAGATTTAGAGGGTTGAATAATACCTTCTTTCAGCAAAACTTCGACTTCATCAAAAAGTTCTTTTTGTTTAGCAGGACTCAAAGGCCAATATCTTTGTTTAAAAGGTTCGCTAGTAACATTAATTTTATGTTCAACAAGATGAGTAAGACCTAAACCTTTCTTTTCGTAAGAAATGTCTTCAAAAAGTGAAATTGTTTCATTTAATTTTAGTGTTTCTCAGAAGGAGAAAGTTCATTAGAAGAAGTAACTGTGCAAACTTGAATTTTATTGCTATGCACAAAAGTTATGTTCTTCCACAAATCTTTAGCTAGATCAAACTCTAACCAAAAATCAAAACCTAAAATGATTAGAGGTTCAAAGGAAGGAATAACAAAAAACTTAATAATTTTAGTTATATTATCGCAAGTAACTGGTAAATCCATGAAACCAATAACTTTCTGTGGAGAACCATCAGCTCCATAAGCAGAACCAAGAATAGAATTAATTTTGAAACCTAGCTATACATTGATGGCAAGCACGTATCAACAAACGAAGAGTCAGATTTTTATGCAGACACATACCAGAATCCCACACCAACAAACCAACCAACAGGAAAATATAAACAAACCCATTCCTCGAACGAATGCAATAACGACGACACTCAAATAAATACATTTCGGAACTCCCGCAGAACATTTTAAAATACTTTTCCAGAACATACAAAGCATAAACAACAAACTACATCTAATTGAAGCTTTCACAGATGAAAATACTAATTACAACGTCATATGCTTTACTGAGACATGTTTGTCACAAGAAAAATTGGAATATCTTCACTTCAGCGGCTACACAATCGCAGCATCATACTGTCGACGCACCCGAGGAGGCGGCGGCGTCTGCATACTATTACAGGAACATTTAGAATATAAGGAGATTTGTGATATTAGAGATATGTCTATTGAATATTGTATAGAAATTTGTGCAATAGAATTACCAAAAGAAAATATTCTAATTATAACTATTTATTGGAATAAAAGAGAGGAAGAAGTATTTATGTGCCAGTTAAAAAAACTTATGTATTTTATAAATAGTAAATATAGTAGACATAATGTAATATTAGGTGGAGACTTAAATATTAATGTTTTAGATAGTAGTTTAAAAACAAACTTATTTTTGGATTTCATGTTAGAATATAAATTCATGCAACGTATAAATGAACCCACACGCATCTCACAAACTACCTCAACATGTCTAGATTTAATATTCACAAATTTTGATACAAAAAACAACCACACCACAGTTGAAGAATTAGGTTTCTCTGATCATAATGCTACTATTCTACACATGCAATTACAAAACACAAAAAATAATAAACAAGGGACGTGGTACGCGAGAAAAAGAATATATAATGAAGATAATATCAATAAATTCAAAACAGAAATTGCTAAAATAAAATGGCAGGACATAATAAGCACTAACAAAAACATTGATGAAAATTATACTAACTTTAAAAATATATTACAAAATATCTTAAATTCATGTATACCTAAAGTAAAAATTAAACTTAAAACTAAATATAAAAAATATTGGCTGACTAGAGGTATCAAACTAGCTTCTAAAAATAAGAGGCTTCTAAAAACTATTACGCTCAAAACAAACAACCCTATACTAACACAATATTATAAAAAATACGAAAAAATCTTAAAAAAATCTGTAACAACATCAAAAAAATTACAATATATAAACAAAATGAATTCATCAACCAACAAAGTAAAAACGATGTGGAGCATAATAAACGAAAAAACAAATAAAATAAAAAAACACGATAAAAACAATTTAAAACTACAAATAAACAACAACTTAATAACCGAACCTAAACAAATAGCTAACATTTTTAATAACTTTTTTGCATCAATAGGTGAAAATACATGTAATTCTGGCACCGAACCAAAGGGGCTCTCCCTTTGGTTCGGTGCCAGAATTACATGTATTTGTAAGTCGGTAGTCTGTCCCACAGAAAATACCATGTTCCTCAGCCCAGTAGATGGGTATGAAATAAACCAAATTATTAAAAACTTACGCAGTAAAAAGAGCTATGGTGTAGACGAACTACCTCCATTCCTACTTAAGTATTGCGCAGACGAATTAACACTACCATTTTACTTAATAGTTAATCAATCTTTTGATGAAGGTACATTCCCTAAAGAACTTAAAACAGCCCTAATAAAACCCATTCATAAGAAAAACCTAAAAACAGACCCCAATAATTACCGCCCCATTGCCTTACTGCCTACCGCATCTAAAATATTTGAGAAGGCAATGTGTAAACGAGTATATTCCTTTTGCGAAAAATACAAAATACTAGATGACTGTCAAAATGGTTTTCGTAAAAACAAATCCACAACACTAGCAGTCTACAAATTTATACAAGAAGCCTTAAATATAATAAATGACAAAAACTACGCCATTGGCATACTACTTGATATGACCAAGGCATACGATTAAGTGCAATTCGGAATACTCTTGAATAAGTTACATGGAATCGGAATTCGTGGAAATGCCTATAGATGGTTCGAATCTTATCTTAAAGACAGACAACAGGTTGTCGAAATTGAACATTTCAACAAAAAAACCAGAGAAATATTACAAATAAGATCGAATATAAAAGCCATAAACGCGTCAATCCCTCAAGGGAGTGTCATCGGATGCCTCCTATTCCTCATCTATATAAACGACCTTCCAAAAGCAATAAATGGGCCGTGCGTACTTTTCGCAGACGACGTATCCATACTTACCTCTTGCCATATGAACGAAAATATAAACACTAAAATAAATACCCTCCTTACAAGTGCTATTAATTGGATGAATAATCACAATCTAGAAATAAACTTCACAAAAACCAAATTAATAACCTTCCACCCACATCAAAAAGACCCTCTAAAAATCGACTACACTTATAACAATACCAAACTAGAACAGGTTAACAATTTCACTCTCTTAGGGTTGTCAATAGATAGACACGTAAACTGGAAATCTCACATACAAAAGATTAGAGCAAAGCTTTCTAAATTCACCTACGCCTTACGCGAAATAATGAAAACCACCAACTTCCAAACGGCACTCGTCACCTACTACGCATATGCCCAAGCGTGGCTCAACTATGGAGTCATACTATGGGGAAATAGCACTGACTCACATATCCTATTTACCCTACAAAAGAAACTCATTCGAATACTAACCAACATAGATAAATTAGACAGTTGCAAACCTCAATTTCAAAAGCACAAAATACTGACACTTCCCAGCTTATATATTCTAGAAATTTGTAAATTTGTTCGAAAATACCCAGAATTTTATAACACCCGCGAAGAAATCCAAAATAAATATAATTTAAGACATAAAAAGAGACTAAATTTACCAACATCCACACTAAAAATACACTCTTCCGGTCCGTTAGTTAGCTCCATCAAAATATATAACAACTTACCAAAAAACATAAAAGACGAACCAAAGACTACGACATTTATAAATAAATTAAAAAAATTCCTCAACACCAAATGCTATTACACAGTGAAAGAATACATGGAAGACAAAACGATTAAAAAAATAAACAAAATATAAAAATGAATACCTAAATTAATATAAAATACTAACTACACGAAAAGTACCCACGCACACACACACACACACACACACACACACACTCACACTCACACACACACACTCACTCACTCACTCACTCACTCACTCACTCACTCACTCACTCACACACTCACACACTCACTCACACACACACACACACACACACACACACACTCACACACTCACACACTCACACACTCACACACTCACACACTCACACACTCACACACTCACAACGTACGAAACCAGTAATTGTCAGTTTTTGTAATCGGTACGTAAAGGAGGATTTTATTGCGGCAGCCAGACATGAATCCAAATCGTCTCCTCTTACGACTAGTCAGATTGGATTATCCGGAAACCTAAGAATATATATAAATGACCATGACTATGAAAAACAAGATTCTCCTATCAAAAACCAAAAAGACTGCATCTGAAACGGATTTTCGTTATGTATGGGTGAAACACGCAACGATTCACGCGCGAAAAATAGATACTTCTCCTGTTATATTTGTGAAATCAGAAAAAGATCTGGTAAAAATGGTGTAAAATCTTGTGCGGAACCTATAATCCATTTCCACATATTAGTGAAGATAAGTTTTACTATAAATATAATTTATATTGCTATCTACTTAGCAAAGTTTGAGAATAGCAAACACCAGTGTGCTACTAACGTTTTCCAAATATTATTGTGTGTCCGTTGTGTGCATAAATGTAAGTCACTAATTGATCTTTCTTACTCAACTAATCCTATTCAAGATAATTGCAACCTTACAAAGTACGAGTTAAGGCATTTTTCCCTATTTACCACGTCGTGTTGTATGCCATCTTGCTGCCGTTGGTCACCTTTTGTTCCAGTTAATGAGTCAATAGAATTGTGGCTTTCGATGTTATATTCTGCTGTGCACTGTGTGCTGTTGTGCCTAATGAATTGTCTAATTATTTATCTTTCTACCTACGGAATACATTGTATACAAAATGAAATAGTTACTGAACAGCCTTATAGTTATCGTAAATCATGCTTAGCTTGCCCTTTAATTATAAACGTAATATTTCTACTAATATTTTTTAAATATATATTTTATGTTGTCATAGTTATGTTCGGAAATGTCTGCTCTTAACATTTACTATCAAAATGTGCGTGGTTTGCGTACGAAAACGAACAATCTGTATCGAAATATTTGTTTTAATTCATATGATATCGTTGTATTTACCGAGACATGGCTAACGGATGGTATCTATAATAGCGAAATTTTTGATGGACGATATCTTGTATGGAGACGTGACCGTGAATACTCTCGGACCGCACAAAAACGAGGTGGTGGTGTTTTGATTGCAGTGAGAAATGAACTTACTGTCGTTGAAAGACACGATTGGCGTAGTTCTGCTGAGGATATTTGGGTCTCGCTTATCCTGAAGAGATCTCGTCCCTCAGTAACCTACAGTTTACATATTTGTGCACTTTATCTTTGTAAGGAAAACCTTGGTTACTCATACGATGGTCAACTACACAATTTTACTAATAATCTCAGCCGTTTAATCTTAACTCATCCGTTAGATAAGTTTATAATAATAGGTGATTTTAACTTTGGTACTGATGTGAATTGGATAGACTGCACTGACAGCACTCAGTTGATTCCACAAAATTTGACAAAACAACATATAATTGAATTTTTTGACAGTATACTTATATCTAATTTGTCTCAATATAATGGCGAACGCAATATTAATGGCAGGCTGCTGGACTTGGTGTTCTCTAATGATCTAGTAAATGTCTCAGAATGTCACGATCCTCTAGCAGAACCTGTAGATCTCCATCACAAACCATTAACTATTCGAGCGGAATTTGTTGAAATACATAATCTCGGAAATAAATTTACAAAAAGACATATTTTCTCTAGAGGTGACTACGCAGCTATTAAATCAGAGATGGACCAGGTTGATTGGGAGGAATTACTACTGGATGAGTCTTTAGATAACGCTGTATCAAAATTTTATGATAAACTGTATGAACTCAGAGACAAATACATCCCTTTAAAATCAGCAAATAAATCTTCTCACCCCGCTTGGTACAGCTCAGCGTTAATAAAAGTACTTAGAGAAAAATATAAATTTCATCGAAAATTCAAAACATACGGAAATATCTCCGACTATCATTCTTTTTCACTATTACGACGTAGAGCTATTGATATTGAAAAATCGTGTTTCATAACGTATATGGAAAAAATTGAGTCCTCGATTATAAAAAATCCAAAATCCTTTTGGTCATATGTCAAAAATAAACGAAATACAAGCACATTTCCCAAAGTTATGCACTACTGTGATGCCTCGGTGAGTACAGGTGAAGATATTAGCAACCTATTCGCTACTTATTTCCAATCTACGTTTCAAGAACCTGACCCTGTGCCCGCTGCATCGTATGGACCTTGCAATAGTACAAATGTTAACAGTGTTGCGTGTATCGCCTCAGTGGATGTGGACAAGCTTCGTGTATTAAAGTTACTCAAGACTTTGGACCTCTCTAAATCTGGTGGGCCAGATTTAATACCTCCAATATTTATTGTCAATTGTGCTGATAGTATCGTTGTGCCGATTTGCATTTTATTTAAGCGATCACTTTCTGAAGGATTAGTTCCGAAAATCTGGAAATCTGCGTTCGTCACACCTGTCTTTAAGAAAGGTAGCAAATCTGATATTGCCAACTATCGTCCAATATCCAAGATATGTCTGTTTCCCAAAATCCTTGAGCGATTAGTCCATACTGAGGTTTACGCAGCAATGAAATGTAGCTTTGGCGATGAGCAACATGGTTTTATTAGGAAGCGCTCGACTACATCTAACTTAATTCTATCACATGAATTTATATCAGATGGAATGGAACAACATGCACAAGTTGACGTTATTTACACTGATTACAGTAAGTGTTTCGATCGTATTGACCATCAGCTACTTTTGAAAAAGCTATTAGCGGCAGGTATACATGGAGACTTGTACCGATGGATCTCCTCTTACATTGAAAACCGAACGCAGGCTGTGGTACTCCAGGGATACACATCTAGATGGAGCTCCGTACCGTCTGGAGTGCCCCAGGGCTCAATATTGGGACCTCTTTTGTTCACGTTGTTTATTGCTGACGTTAAGTACTGCTTTAAGCACTCCTACATCTTACTTTATGCAGATGATATGAAGATTCATAAAATCATTCGTGGCATTTCTGATGCACGTCAATTGCAGGCAGATCTCCAGAGATTTGAGGCATACTGTAGCGTTAACAAACTTCAGTTGAATGTATCAAAATGTTTCCATGTAACTTATACACGTCAAAAGTCCATAATTGACTGTAACTACAGACTTTACGATCAAAGCATCGGTAAAGTTAACAGCATTAGAGATCTAGGTATTATACAAGACAGTAAGCTATTATTTGATCAACATATTGAGTACATAGTTAAAAAAGCTTCCAGCGCGTTAGGTTTCATAATGAGGGCATCATCCTGTTTTCGTTCTCTCAAGCCTATCAAAATACTATACTGTTCGTACGTACGCAGCCACTTGGAATATGCATCGCAAGTCTGGAGTCCTCAATACGAGATTTATAAGTCTCGTATTGAGGGAGTCCAGATGAAGTTTCTGAGATATTTGGACTTCAGGGCACAGCAGTACTCACACGATTACAGCCATCGTTGCAGAAGGTATCACTTTCTACCGCTTGACTATAGGCGCCAAATTAATGATACATGTTTCCTATTAAATATCGCAAACGGCTCTATTGACAGTTCTGAACTTGTCTCAAAATTATCATTGCGTACTAATCATGTTGGATTCCGTCAACGACCTCTTTTAGATACACCTTTTGTAAGGACTAACTATAGGCGAAATGCCTTTTTCATAAGAAGCGCATATAGTTTTAACAAGGTTTCACGTGATCTTGACATTGATTTATTCTGTACCCACGCAAGCACAGCAAGGCGAATCTCAGCTTCATAATTTTTTGGTATTAATCATAATTCTTAATTAAATTGATCAATCTATCGAGATTAAAAGAGCATATGCATATGTATTGTATTGCAATGAGAGAAAAAAAAATATATTTATTTACTTGTATTGTGTAAATTAAGTTACGTAATATATAAGGGAATCATCTTCTTTTTTTTTTTTCTGTATGTGTACACATTTGTGGAGGCTTGTAATTAGCAACATAGATATTATTTTGTTATTAAATATTGTAATTAGTCTGTAAGCCTTCCTAAGAATAATAAAAAAAAAAAAAAAAAAAAGATTGTTGCCAGAACACACTATTTAATAAGAATATTGTGAAACTGTAAAAAGTATTAGATGACTATTATGCTTACCTCAGAATCTGAAAATATTGAGGATTGTTTTCGAGCAGTAGATACTGGCTCGGTTTCAGAGTCTTCGGATAAATCATGAGGAGGCGCAGTTTTCTTATTATGTTTAGGTTTGTTACTGATGGTTTTCCTTTTCCTCGATTTTTGAGGCTTTTCATCAGTCGTGCTTGCTTGCAAAGTAATCTCCGTATCAGAGTCAAAAGGATTCTGAGATGCCCTAAAATTATATAATGATTCATTAGAATGTAGTTGTTATTTGTAATTAAAAGTATTTATTCATTGCACATAGTACGTTCTGCCTATTGAAAACTCTGTAAAATTCAAGACTAGATATTAAACTTAAAAATTGAATAGGTACATACATACTTTTTGTCACCGATTTTGTTACTCAACACAATACAATAATTCACGTTACACAGACAATGCACGCCGAAATCACAAAAATTCTGGATGCGCTCCTCAGTGATCGCTTTTTTATACTACTATAAATTAAGGTAGCGATTATATTAAATATTGCAAACGCTAGATATCAACATATCATCAATGATATATTGGTATTTCAATCATATGTACTAGTCAAATAAAGTCGATAATTAATTAATCATGTATACTCACTATGCTCATCGCCTTACATTCCTTAATTTGGCAGTAGGCGCCACGATGTCGCGGATACCTGAGACGAAATTCTAAAAAGGAAATCGTATGTACTTTACTGTTCTAGTGATAATCTTTATGAGTATCACATTTAAATAGTTATTACAATTTCTCAAAGAGATAACCAATATAATTTGAACTTTATATTTTTTTATGTTATAAACCTAAAATCTATAATATATAATAATATATCAGTGAGAAATATGTTGCGGGTTACTTATTGAGGTAATACAATTAAACAGCATGTAGTTCCAACGACGTATATTGCGGAATGGATGAGTGACAGAAATATCAACCTACCTACTACTTATTGATTAATTCCTTAGTACTAATTTACCAATACCTTACACCTCCACCCTTAAATTAACACCTTACATTTCTATCATACATAATACAATATACTTATTTTATACTTAATTAATAATATACAATTAATCAACCTGAAACCTTATGACAGGCTTGCGGGCCCTCGTGGGACGTGACAGGGGTGGTGAAGATCTATAATCGGTTTTAGCCTGTGTGCTGAGCGGTGACATGGATCGGGGAGGTGTACTAAAAACATCAACCGGTTCCTGCGCTCCGTCGTGCTCACTCTTGTCTGTACCTACTTCCCCTTGCATTTCATCCTGTTCCTTCGTAGCTGTGCTAGACTCAACAGTTGGGAGATCTCTCGAATGATTTCCCTGAAGGGTACCTGTTTCCAAACCCGCGTCAAAGTCTGGACAGGGAATATCCGACATGCGTGACCTACGACGAACCTGATCTACGTGCCTGGTATGTTGTCGACCATTACCTTCATTGACACAAATACGACGTGTCCCCTCAGTATGGACTACTGTGCCCTTTTCCCACTTTTGTTGACCTCTGTAATCCCTGAACCAAATCGGATCACCTGGCTCGAGTTCCCGTATTTTGCCACCAGCGTACTCCACCTGACGTCGCTGTGCTTCACTGACACGATCGACAACGGCTCTCTCTCTTCGTAACAAATCTAATCGTGAACGCAATGAAAGTTTTTGCAAAATTTGAGCTGGTGTTTCTCCCGTGGTACCATGTGTCGTATTCCTATAAGCTAGTAAAAATGTTTGTAATGCCGCATCGATATCTACTCTATTTGTAAAAGCCTTCTTTATTGCATTCTTACATGTCTTAACAGCATTTTCTGCTGCACCATTTGACGCCGGATGATACGCCGGGGAAAACATTTGTCTTATACCATTAGTCGTTAGAAATTCTTTAAATTCGGAGCTTGTAAATGGTGGTCCTTGATCTGATACTACTTGCAAGGGAAGCCCAAACCTGGCAAACAAGCTCCTTAACACTTTAACTACTGCGCCACCCGTAGTGCGTACCATATTAAACACTTCTAACCATTTAGAGGTCGAGTCTGTTATAACTAAAAATTTCATTCCATGCAAAGGGCCTAGGAAGTCTATATGTAACCTTGACCATGGCTGTGTTATGTATGGCCACGGTTGCGGTGGAGCGCGGGTCGGCACTGGCAGTTCGAGGCCACAAGTGTCACAACTTCGACATAGGTTCTCAATATCGGCGTCCATTTTAGGCCACCATACGTAACTACGAGCATACGCTTTAGTTTTTACTATGCCCATATGGCTACTATGCAGCTGTTTAAGAACCTGAACTCGCAATGCAAAAGGAATAATGATTCTATAATCCCACATTAAACAGTTGCCTTCGGAATAAATTTCATTACGTCTGATTAAATACGGCCTAAATGTTTCATCGGTACATTGAGTTGGCCATCCAGAATGAGTGTATAGAAGAACCCTACTTAATACCGTATCCGAAGCAGTTGCCTTTCTAACATCCTCGTGCGTCACCGGTAAAAAATCTTCTACAAAGTTCAAATATGTCACTTTCGCTTTTGCACTTTCCTTCTTATGTGAAGACGGTAACCGCGATAAGGCATCTGCACTATTTTTAATTGATGAGACATATTCGATGTCATAGTTATACCCGGATAGCCCCATCTCTGCATACGACTAGCTGCCATTACGGGAATACCAGCCTTGCTACCAAATATACACGTCAACGGTTTATGGTCTGTTCTCAAAGTGAAGCGCCTACCATAAAGATACTGGTGGAACTTCCTCACCCCGTAGACGATAGCAAGTGCTTCTCTCTCTATTTGTGCATAAGCACGCTCAGCATTAGTAAGAGACCGCGACGCGTAAGCGATGGGTCGCTCGCCCTGTGGAGTGACGTGCGAGATCACCGCACCCACCCCCACACTGCTCGCGTCAGTCGTCAGAATCAGGGGCAGGTCGGGGGAATAGTGTGCTAACACTTCGCTGGAAGATAACCAGCTCTTTACTTTGTTAAATGCCTTTTTACATTCCTCATTCCACGTGAAACTTATGCCCGACCGTAACAGATTATAAAGGGGCGCCAGAATAAAACTTATATTCCTAACAAACTTGGCATAATACATTACCATTCCTAAAAATGACCGCAATTCATTTACGTTTGTAGGCGTGGGAGCATTCATTATGGCCTTAACTTTATGAGGACATGTATGCACTCCTTTTTCCGATATTACATATCCTAAATATGTAATAGATTCGGCAAAGAAATTACATTTTTCTTTTTTAACCTTTAACCCGTTTGATTTCAATATATCGAAAACTTTATTTAAATTATTTAAATGTGAAGGCGTGTCTTGTCCACTGATAATTATATCGTCCAAAAAAACTCCAACATACGGCAAGTGAGCGAATAATTGTTCTAATTTCTTTTGAAATATCCCTGGACTAGACGCAAGACCATATACTAGTCGGTTATACCGAAACAAACCCTTATGAGTATTACCGTATATTCGCTACTTTCATCCAATTCAAATTGTGCGTACGCCTGTGATAAATCAATTTTAGAGAACCGCTGTCCACCGTGTAAGCGGGCCAGTAAGTCTTCAACTCTTGGCAAGGGATAACGGTCGACGTCTAATACTTTGATCAATGTTAATTTATAGTCAGCACAGATCCTAATGTTACCGTCTTTTTTGACGACGGGCACAATGGGTGTGGCCCAGTCGGAGCGGTCGACAGGAGTGAGCACCCCATCACGCACCAGCTGATCGAGCGTCTGATTCACAGGCTCGCGAAGCGCGTAAGCGAGCGGTCGCGCGCGCATGTACACCGGCCTCGCTCCCTCTCGCAAATGTATGCTGACCTTGCCGCCCGTGAAACGACCCAGCCCGTCCGCAAACACTTCACAATATCTGGAACTAAATTCATTTAAATTAAAATCTTCCCCAGACACACTGTTGACACCTTAGACAAAGGATAAACTAGACCTGACATGGTAATAATAATACCGAGAGTGAACGAGATATAATAACGCTCGAAACCCTAAGAGTGAGAAAGACAGACATCATATTTTTTGTCACTTTCTGCGTATCGCCATTTGTTTGTTTGGCCTCAACTTGTTTGTGCCCAACAAAGTTGACGTTTCTCAGATTTTATGAAAATAAGTAGTCATTTGGATAAGAAAACTGTGATTAACTTGTTTCTTTAAAGTGTTTACGTGAAGTGACGTGTGGTAAAAATGGTACATTGTAGTGTTATTAGCTGTAAAAGCCGTAGTGAGCGAAAAGAGGAAAACATAACCTTTCACTCGTAAGTGCTAGATTTACGTCATTATTTAGCTATATGCTTAGACGAACTTGATAAATATGAAATATGTATATTAAATAACTCCCATAAATACAGCCAGTATGTGTAAAATAGCAAATATAAAATTTTAATATTCGATCAATACCCGCCCAAATTTAGAAGTCGTATAGGTCAACTCGTATTCCGTTGACATTAGGGTAATGCGTCCATTATTAAATGTGTTTTGTATTTAGCTGGATAATACACTTTTTAGTGATACCAGATTTTACTTATTAAAATTACCCCTTATCTTGGGTAACTTGTGTCAACAATTTCTTACCGGTCTTAGTTATAGTCATAAGTAGCCGATTTATTTATTTATATTCTTTAATCCTGATTATGTTTCAAATATATATCATAACTATAAACTGTATATTGTGTTCGTTAAAATTATTATAGTTTTTTTTTATTCTAGCTTTCTAAAAGATCCAGATGTGCGTAAATCGTGGATAAAAATATAATCGCATCTGCTCCAGACATTTTGTTGAGAACTGTTTTAGGAAGACCCTTCTCAAGGTTTACCTAAATTCATTCTCAGTCCCAACCCTAAATGTGCACGTACGTACTTTTTTTAACCTCTACTGTCCCTCTTCTCTGCAAAGGCCTTCCCCAATGCTTTCGAAGTAGTTTTTTTTTGCCACAACTCATTAATTTTATTTATAATTTAAAAAAATATTAATATTTATAAATAGTTTTGATAGAGTTATAATTTGAAAAATACAATATATAATGATATTGATTTCAGAATCCTTCGCTTTGTGATAACAAATCTACCGTACACTATCAGGAGGAAATTCCAGTTGCACTATCAGTGATATATTGGGAGAGAGCACAAATTTTTCAAAAATCAGAAATGGACTGTGAGATAAATTCTGTAAGTTGTAACAAGTTTTATTTTATTAATATGTTACAAACTCATAATAATGTTTGTTCTCGAACCGTTGTCTTAAAATACGTTTTATTTATTTTCAGCATAAAGATACTTTTTCAATTTCTCCGAGTAGTGAAACATTTACTCCTCAAAAAAAGAGAATGGCGAATAAATTGAAGCTAGCTAGCTAGACTCTTCTAGCTAATCAACGAAAAAAGATATTAGCTGTGTTGAGATCTAGAAATCGACGACTGCATAAAAAAAATGCAGAACTGTTAATCATCATTGAAAAGTTGCAATCGAAATTTTACATCTTTATTACGTCATTACATGTTTTTGTAGTTGACTGTATATAATACTTCAATGGTTATAGAATACAAAATGCTTGATGAAACATGAAAAGATTATTTTTATTTAACCTACTGTGTCCTGGGGTGTGGTTAAATGTAATAATTTTCATTTTTGAATAATTTAGTGTAATTGGTTCATTACATTAAATTATACAGAGACCATAGAAATTAAAATGTATACTTACAAACTAATTAAAAACAAAAAGGGAATAAACCTTTTCTTAAAAGAATCCATAGATAGATAAAGTTTAAATTTACAGATATGGGTAAAATCTTAAACCTCTGGTAACACCGCGTACGCGATGTACTTTATATCTGTCCCTTACGGGTGTACGCGAATGTCAGATCTATAGTAATTCTCTATCTTAGGTTGACACTATATTCATCCCTACTAGGTATAGGTATACTTATACCTAGCTCAATAATCCACTGTCTTCCTAACAAAATAGTCTTTCCATTATAAATTACATACAAGTCTAAATATTTACTTCTATCCTTATATTTTACAACCGGTTTAATAACACCCACTGGCTGAATAGTATCACCTGTATAGTATCTTAACAACAAGTTACATTTCTTTAACTTCATATTAGCAAAATACTTTTTGTACATATCATAGCTGATACATGATACCGCACTACCGGTATCACATGGTCACAGAGTACGTTATAATCACATGGTGATGCTCGAGCTGGCAACACTGGCGACTAGTTGTCAAAATATAATCTCGTATTTAAATTAATTTAGAAAATTAATAAAACATTGTAATTTATTCTAATTTCATGTAATACTATTAAAACTAGTTGTGTACTAGTGTATCTAGTGTTTGTGTGGTGTTTTTGTCGCAAGAACTCTTAATAACAGTCAACAAAACTTTAACCGCGTACCGGCAGCCAACGGACGGATTTGAACCAACCCCGGGGAGTATTTTGTTTCTAATATTATAACTCCAGTGAAAACACTTCTCATTAATTCACTGTTCAGTTTTATGAGCCACGTCCAGTACACACGGGCACGGTTTATGTCTCCTTTTGTTTGACAATTTGTGGAAGCAAAATCGACGACGAAAACATTCGCCTCAGACATAGTACACTACAAAGATTACTCCACAATAGCTTCATTAAAACAATCTAGACACTTGAATAACTCAACATTATTCTATATCCTTACTATTTGTTAATTTTCTAGCTGAATAAATTTACCTAAAATAATTGTATTAATCTACCTACAATATTTTTATTACTTGCTTAAAATTAAAATCACTACTTTAACCTCATACTGTCTGTACTTCACCTGCTCTTCACTTAATTTTGTCTTAGTATCTGGTATATAGCTAATCTATTCCACGTTCCAGGTGACTGGAACAACTGTAGGAAATGATGACCCGCAGAGCTACCGCAAGAGATATGGAAGATAAACTTAGAGCAACCCTAAAGGAACTTGACATTTCAAGATCCTTGTGCAATAAATTGCTTCAGGAACGGGATGACAGTGAGGTTGAAGTGAAAAACATTGTTGATAAAAACACCTCCCTCAAGAAAAACCTAGCTGAGCTGCACATCCAACATATGGATCAAACATCTACAACAAACAGTTTCATCTTATCATCAGTGCACTGAAACACATGAACTGACCTTGAAACGTGTAACTGAGCTGGAACTAGAACTAAAGGGGGCACACAAGGCTATATCAAAGTTTGAGTCAGTCATAGCCCGAGAACAGACCAATAACACCCAGAGTCTGTTCAATACATTGGTAACCAGTAAGTCCAAACCTGTGTGTGAGCCAGCTGATTCAATTGACTTAACTAGTGACGATACAATTACACACTGTCCTGTGTTATTAAGCAATAAGAAGTTTAGGAAATACATTAAGATCAAAAATCTTATTAAAAGATCCCGGATAGCTCTCAAAAAATTAAATCTATTTAAATCCAATATTTACCTCAGACGTGAACGCATTAATCTTGTTAACCAATTAAATAATTGTCACCACAAACTAGAGCACAGTAGGAACATTTATGAAATGGACATTGGTCGGTTGCAGGACGAGCTACTCTGTAAGGAAAACTTGTTAAGAGAAATTTTTAACAAATATGAAGCCTCACAAAACTTACTCAGTGAGCGCATGGTGGAGGCCAGTGAGCTGATGGACTTAGTGAACTACAACTCTGAGAGATTTGAGTCTTTAACAAATAATCTCTCTTGCATTAGTCACTCTGCTCCAACTCCTGAACCTCAACAACCTAGAACACCATTATCAGAGGTGGTTCAACCCCACTCCGTTCCATCTCCTGACCCCCAGTCTATCATACTCTCACGATCACCGGAGGCAGCTCGACCTGTAAGTGGCTGTGTCAAGAACATGAGCAACCAATCTGTAGTGTTCACAGATGGAATAGGTGTAGGAATAGGATCTATTCTTCAAAATTCTCTGAGTCACAAGGTTACAAACTTTTGTTATCCTAACTTGCATTACAATCATATTGTTAATAAAATTGCCAGTAATACACACCTTGATGACCAAACTACTGTTATATTGTTGATAGTGTAACGACTGTTTTTGCATTCGTTACATGTTTTAAAAAAAATAAAGATTTTGTTTCATAAAGGTCGTGTTTATGTGGTTCATTTTGCTCCATGCCTTATAGGACAAAGGTTTGTAATCGATTTTATTAGATACGAGAGTGATTCCGAACGTATTTTTCTAATTGTCATTTTGACAGATGTCAGTTGTGGATCTCACTCTGCGATCGATCGGCGATGGAGTAATTTTGTCTCCGCCGATATTTTTTAAATAAATTTTTAATCCGGCTTCATACCGGTGTATTTCTGCATAAAATGTTGTGATATCTTGTTATTGCAAGGGATAAACCCAGGTTTTGAAGTGGGCTCCCGTATTTTTCCTGGTGAGTAGATTTTTATTCTGTCTCGTGATTGTTTGAATTACAAAACCGTTATGTGGTTCTTATTTTTGGAAATTTTGCTTTGTTTCAGTATTAGTTTCCTATTGCAAATCATTCGCATTGCCATTCTTGTTGCGATGCTGAATTAATACGAAAAAAACGGTAAGTTTTGTCTCCACGCACCACGTTTTACAATTAAATATGGTGGTCGTTATTTCAAGTTTTAATGGATTGTATTTTTGTTCCAGCCCATTGGCGTTTTTTTTTATTTTTTTATTATACCTATTTTATTTCTAAATCAAATAATTTGGATTTAACTTTTATCCTGTTGGATGGATGCCATCTATGAGGTATTTATAACCTTCTTTTTTTTATGGAGTGCTCGTCGGTTCCACTGCGTGTCGGCTCGTCAAGTAACCTATTAAAATCATATTAAACGTAAACACAAAGGTGTATTTTCTTATAAATTCTTTGTGGATGCAACAACAATAATAATAATATTATTAAATAATAAAAATATCTGAGTTTAGATTTATAACATATTTGTTTTGTGCTTCTTTAGCCTATATCCAATATCCTTTTATAATACAACAGAACCTACTGGAGAATAAAATGTCAAATTAATTTGTTTGCTTTTATTTATTCCTCCCGCCTGAAGATTAAAAGTTCAACTTTACTCGCTAAGTTTCCGGTTATATTTTTGTGTTAGCTCCTGGCGCCCGAATTTAATTATAATTACCTGTTTTTATAGTGGAGCACACATTATTACACATTATTTCTTCTATTTTTGTTTAAACATTGCAACTCCCAATTTTTTTTATTACATAATTGGCGCTTTAGTCCAGGGACATGAAGTAGGTTTTCCTTGTTGTCTTATATTATATTGATTTATTGTTGCATCCAATACTTTTACTTTGTTTTATATTGTTTACATAATTTGTTTTTTGTTAGTTTATAACTATAATTTTATAGTAAACTACTTATTATAACTCATTTTTTCTTGTAAACAATATTCACATTGTACTTTATTGTATTTTGTTGTTGTTAACTCATTTGTTACAACATAATTTATTTTTGTTACTTTGCAAAACAAACAACTGTATAGTGTAGACCATGTTTGTTATATCTTCATACAGAACATAACTGTTAACTTATTAACAAAGTGAGTTGTAACTTTTATAAAATAATTGAATTAAAACTTTTATACTTTGTAATTAAACTTATTATAGTTAAATTTAACTTTGTAAATTATTATTGCATCTTTTCATTGCTACAGTGCGCGATAATTATTCACTTGAATAATTTAACATTGAAAACATATACAGTAACTTAACCTCAAATATTATTTAACTTTTTTAAACTTTAATTTTGCTTGGTTTCTGCTTTATTGCGTTTTGTTTTTGCTTGTCATCATGGATAAAGAAGTTCAATTTCCTTCAATTTCGGAGAATCAGATTTCTGATGGTTCTGGTGCTGTTGCAAATGCTGCTATTGTACATGATATGATAAATATGTCAGATGTTCGTGATCCCTTTGTTCAGAATGACAAGGTTGCTCATTCTTCAGTTTTTGCTACGCATGCTTTGCCTTCTTTTAATTCTTTGAATGCTTTTGTTAATGATCACATAAAAAAGAGTTTGCCTTCTACAACTAAATTACCAGATTTGAAACGTAGTAAGATAAATTTTGATGGGAAGACGTGTGTTAGAGAATTTATAACTCAAGTTGAGGAATATTTTCTATATAAAAATTTTGATGAAATTTTGTTAGTAGGATCTTTTTCTGACTTGCTTAGTGGTATTGCTATTAAATGGTTTCGCACTATTCGTATTCGTATTGCTTCGTGGCACGAGCTTAAACTAGCTTTGCTTAAACGCTTCGATAAACCTGACTTTGATTATTTTCTAGAGTATGATCTTCGTACGAAGAAACAGAAACAGTCTGAATCTCTTCCAGATTTCATTACTGACATTATGGACATGGCTAGTCGTCTTTTGAATCCAGTATTCGATTCAGTTTTAGTTAATATTATTAAAAATAATATGTTGCCTGTTTATACACCATATGTGTTTGGTAAACATATAGATTCTGTAGAACAATTCCTTGATCTTGCTAAAGAACTTGAAGTTTTTGTTAATAGAAAACCTTTCAAGGAATTTGTGAAATTTGAAAAACCTATTAAATCTAATGTGGTATCTAATAACCTTGTTTGTTTAAAATGTAAACAAGCTGGTCATCACTTTAAAAATTGCCCATCTTTTCCTGGCGTTATATGTTTTAAATGTCATAAGGTTGGAGTTACTTCTAAGAATTGTGACGTTTGTAATTTGGACACTAAAAACTCTGATGAGTCAAAAAACTAATTAGGCCGCATCGAGCTCCTGTTTTTGTTAAAACTGTGCACGACTCGATGCATAAGAAACTTGTTAAATGTCACAAACCTAATGATATAACTCGTAATCGAGAATTTAAAAATTGGTTAAATTATTTAAAAACATTTTTTGAAATTTATAGGTCAGCACCTATTTTATTTGTCAAGCATAACGACACTAGACCTTATTTAAACTTTACAGTAAATAATAATGAGTTTTCAGGATTGTTAGACAGTGGTTCTAATACTTGCGTTTTAGGCTCAAATAGTCATGAACGATTTTTAAAGCTAGGTTTCAAAATTAATTCTATTTTTGGTTCTGCTTATGGAGTTGATGGTTCTCCACAGAAAGTTATTGGTTTCATGGATTTACCAGTTACTTGCGATAATGTAACTAAAATTATTAAGTTTTTTGTTATTCCTTCCTTTGAACCTCCAATCATTTTAGGTTTTGATTTTTGGTTAGAGTTTGATCTAGCTAAAGATTTGTGGAAGAACATAACTTTTGTGCATAGCAATAAAATTCAAGTTTGCACAGTTACTTCTTCTAATGAACTTTCTCCTTCTGAGAAACTAAAATTAAATGAAACAATTTCACTTTTTGAAGACATTTCTTACGAAAAGAAAGGTTTAGGTCTTACTCATCTTGTTGAACATAAAATTAATGTTACTAGCGAACCTTTTAAGCAACGATATTGGCCTTTGAGTCCTGCTAAACAAAAAGAACTTTTTGATGAAGTCGAAGTTTTACTGAAGGAAGGTATTATTCAACCCTCTAAATCTCCTTGGTGTTCACCTGTATTAGCCGTAGAGAAGAAGGATGGTAGTACAAGATTGTGTTTAGATTCTAGGCGTTTAAATTCTGTCACTATTAAAGATTCTTACCCTCTTCCTTATACTTCTAGAATATTAGATAACCTTAGAGGTGCTAAATTTATTAGTACCATTGACCTTTCTAAAGCATTTTTACAGATTGCTCTTGAAAAATCGTCGCGTGAAAAAACTGCTTTTGTGGTTCCTGGTAAAGGACTATATGAATTTGTTCGTATGCCATTTGGTCTTACTAATGCACCAGCTGAGTTGCAGAGACTTGTAGATAAACTTTTCGGTCCTGAATTTGATAATGCCGTATTTTGTTATTTAGATGATCTTATTTGTGTAAATTCAGATTTTAATAAACATATTGAATATTTACATAAAATTCATAATATTTTAAAACAGGCAGGATTAACGGTAAATTTAAAAAAGTGTAGATTTTGTAAAGATAGACTTCGTTATCTTGGTTATATTGTAGACATTATTGGTTTGCATACTGATCCTTCTAAATTAGAAACTATTAATAATTTTCCTCGTCCTGAAACAGTAAAACAACTTAGAAGTTTTCTAGGCATGTGTTCATATTATCGTAGATTCATTTGTAAATTTGCTGATATTGCTTCCCCTTTAACTAAATTGACTGCGGGTAGCAAGAATTCTAAAAAGTCTCTTGTTTGGAACGAAGAAGCTGAAATCGCGTTTCAAAGTTTAAAACAATCTTTAGTTGAATCTCCTGTTTTAGTATGTCCTAATTTTTTAAAGCCTTTCTTTTTACATTGTGATGCTAGTTCTGTTGGCATTGGTAGCGTATTGAGTCAAGAAGATGACAATGGCGAACAACATCCTATTGCATTTTATTCTAGATCTCTTAATAAATGTGAACGTAATTATAGTACGACCGAGCGTGAATTATTGGCTATATTAGATTCAATTGAACATTTCAGACCTTATATTGAAGGAATGAAGTTTACAGTTATCACTGATCATGCTAGTTTGAAGTGGTTATTAGGTCTTAGTAATCCTAGTGGACGTTTAGCTCGTTGGGCCGCTAGAATTTCTCAATTTACTTTTGATATTATTCATAAAAAAGGTTCATTACATTTAGTTCCAGATGCTTTATCTCGCATTGAAATTGCTGTAGTAGACGTTACACAGAATAGTTTAATTTTACCTGATGAGGACATTTATGATCCTTGGTATAAAAAAGTGTTTATTAATTGTCAGAAATCACCATGTAAATATAAAAATTTTAGAGTCGAAAATAACACTTTATATAAATTTTGTAAAAGTAGATTTGATCCTAACAGTCTTCTTAATTGGAAAATAGTAATTCCTAAAGAACATATTTTAGATACCATTAGATCTAATCATGATAATATTAATTCAGGTCATCTAGGTATTCATAAAACTTTGTATAAATTAAAACAACACTATTTTTGGAAAGGAATGTTTAGTGATGTTCAAAAATATATTTTATCTTGTGATACTTGTAAAGCATATAAACATACCACATCTCCTCCTTTTGGTACGATGATTAATCCTAAGAAAGTTGATCGTCCTATGATGATGCTTTCAGTAGATATTATAGGAATTTTACCTAAATCTTATTCTGGTCATAAATATATACTTTCAGTTGTAGATGTTTTCACTAAATATTGTTGGATATTTCCCATGATTAATGCCACTACAAAAGTAATTTGTAAACTTTTTGATAAAGAAATATTTCTTAAGTTTGGTTGTCCCAAAATAATAGTTTGTGATAATGGTACTCAATTTA
The DNA here is from genome assembly GCA_947562105.1 of Shargacucullia verbasci. Lineage (NCBI taxonomy): Eukaryota > Metazoa > Arthropoda > Insecta > Lepidoptera > Noctuidae > Shargacucullia > Shargacucullia verbasci. Next base: position 10,383,521 of record OX387281.1, on the reverse strand, counting down.
CTTCAAAACATTTTGTAGATTTTTTGAAAGGTTTTAATATCACTAAAATATTTTATAATACTTTATACACTCCTCAAAACAATCCTGTTGAGAGATATAATAAAACAGTTGAAACTTGCATATCATGTTTTGTTAAAGATGATCATAGGACTTGGTCTAAGTTTTTACCCCATGTTCAATTAGCTTTGAATAATAGTGTTAGTCTTGCTACAGATTTTACACCAAACTTTTTGATGTTCGGTAGGGAACTCATTTTTGATGCTTCTTTACATCATTTTAGTAATTCTATTGATAATTTAAATCAAGTTGAAGTTGGAGATAGGAACCACTTCGCTATTTCTCTTAATTCACTTAGTGATATTTTTGTTAAAGTTCAAGCTCATTTATTAAAAGCTTATAAGCGTAATGCTCGCTATTATAATAAGGGTCGCAGAGTCATTTCTCTTGTTGTAGGTGATATTGTGTGGAGGAGGAGTTTTGTTCAATCTAGTGCACCTGTTTATTTTTCAGCAAAACTTGCACCTAAGTTTATTAAGTGTAAAATAATAGAAAAAGTTTCTGACAATGTTTATGTTTTGAAAGATTTAATTAAAGGCACTGTTGGTCGATATCATGTTAAAGATATTATCAAATTTTAACTTTATTTGGTTCACAAGCTTTAGTCTTGATTTTGGTAACTTTGTTTGAAGCACGCTTGTAATAGGATGATGAATGAAAGGTAATAGCGTTTTGAAAGGAAATAGTATGTTAGGTTACTTCATATCAATTTATTAGATTCAGTTTCTGAAGTATTTAAAAAATAACTTAGGTCATTTCGGTCAATTTTTATTTATACTTCTTCCACCCACGCCATGTATCGTCGACACCAAAAGATCTTATATTTTTATTTCATATTAGTAACATAATTATAGGCATATTATGTTATTATCTTTGTATATTTTGTTATCTTGTTAACATCTTATTATTTTAATGATGTTAATATTATAATAACAATATTTTTTTTGTTAGTTTAAGATTTAGTCTTATGCTTAAGTCTTAACATTTTTTGTTATATTTTTTGCTAGTTCACTCTTGTTTTTGAGTTGGATAGTTTATGCTTTCTCGGATGTGACTTTTTTATTGAAACGTTTTTCAAACCTCGGATTTGGACTGAGAGACGTCTCATTTTCTTTTGGGTTATATTTCTTCGACATTTGTTGAGAAATCCCTTATATTTTTATACGGATCTCGGAATTTGTACCTTGATTTCGTTGTTTTTTGCTATTGTGCCCGGAAAATTGGTGGTGTTATGCCGATCACAATATGCATGTATTTTTTTGCTATTGTGCCCGGAAAATTGGTGGTGTTATGCCGATCACAATATGCATGTTTTTTTTGCTATTGTGCCCGGAAAATTGGTGGTGTTATGCCGATCACAATATGCATGTTTTTTTGGCTATTGTGCTCGGGAGATTGGTGGTGTTATGCCGATCACAATATGCTATTCATTTTGTAACAAACTCGTTTGTAGTCTGTTATTTTTTTGTTTTGTGTTTGTCATTGTTATAATGTGAATAGTCTAATCTTGTTTTTGTTATGCAAGATTGAACTGTTACACATTTATAATAATATAATCAGCGGCGTTAGTGCTTAACTGAATTCATAGAGGGAATTGTTTGTTGATGATGGTTAATGTTAGTCAGAGGCGATGGTGCCTATCTGCACTCACAAGGGGGGGTTGATATTGTTAGTTGTAGTCAGTCAGAGGCGATGGTGCCTATCTGCACTCACACAAGGGATTTGTAGGGTTTTTTTTAGTCAGTGGCTATGTTGCTTTACTGTACTTGTTTTTTGTATTGTTTATTTTTTATATAAGACTTGGCAGATTTCATTTGGATCTTAGCAGTCTTATATCTACTTTGTTTTGAAATTGTTGGTTTTTCAAGTTTATACTTTGCAGCTTTTTGTTTTTTTATAAGACTTAGCAGATTTTAATATCTTGGCAGTCTTATTCAATTTTGTTTGTTTCAGAACTTTGTTTTCTGAAATGTTTAGTTTCTTAAGAGAGCTTTTGGTTTTCTCTTTATTATCCTTGTATAGGTTCTGTTTTCTTTTTTTCAAAAGAAAGTTCCTTTCTTTTTTTCGGGGAGGGATGTAATGTAACGACTGTTTTTGCATTCGTTACATGTTTTAAAAAAAATAAAGATTTTGTTTCATAAAGGTCGTGTTTATGTGGTTCATTTTGCTCCATGCCTTATAGGACAAAGGTTTGTAATCGATTTTATTAGATACGAGAGTGATTCCGAACGTATTTTTCTAATTGTCATTTTGACAGATGTCAGTTGTGGATCTCACTCTGCGATCGATCGGCGATGGAGTAATTTTGTCTCCGCCGATATTTTTTAAATAAATTTTTAATCCGGCTTCATACCGGTGTATTTCTGCATAAAATGTTGTGATATCTTGTTATTGCAAGGGATAAACCCAGGTTTTGAAGTGGGCTCCCGTATTTTTCCTGGTGAGTAGATTTTTATTCTGTCTCGTGATTGTTTGAATTACAAAACCGTTATGTGGTTCTTATTTTTGGAAATTTTGCTTTGTTTCAGTATTAGTTTCCTATTGCAAATCATTCGCATTGCCATTCTTGTTGCGATGCTGAATTAATACGAAAAAAACGGTAAGTTTTGTCTCCACGCACCACGTTTTACAATTAAATATGGTGGTCGTTATTTCAAGTTTTAATGGATTGTATTTTTGTTCCAGCCCATTGGCGTTTTTTTTTATTTTTTTATTATACCTATTTTATTTCTAAATCAAATAATTTGGATTTAACTTTTATCCTGTTGGATGGATGCCATCTATGAGGTATTTATAACCTTCTTTTTTTTATGGAGTGCTCGTCGGTTCCACTGCGTGTCGGCTCGTCAAGTAACCTATTAAAATCATATTAAACGTAAACACAAAGGTGTATTTTCTTATAAATTCTTTGTGGATGCAACAACAATAATAATAATATTATTAAATAATAAAAATATCTGAGTTTAGATTTATAACATATTTGTTTTGTGCTTCTTTAGCCTATATCCAATATCCTTTTATAATACAACAGAACCTACTGGAGAATAAAATGTCAAATTAATTTGTTTGCTTTTATTTATTCCTCCCGCCTGAAGATTAAAAGTTCAACTTTACTCGCTAAGTTTCCGGTTATATTTTTGTGTTAGCTCCTGGCGCCCGAATTTAATTATAATTACCTGTTTTTATAGTGGAGCACACATTATTACACATTATTTCTTCTATTTTTGTTTAAACATTGCAACTCCCAATTTTTTTTATTACAATAGGTAATAGTATTGGACTATTAAAAAGGGACATTATATGTGGTATTAACACCATATTAAAATTAAATATAGGCAGACTAATGTTATGTGCTCTACCCTATTCAAACATGTTATCAGATGAAGAGAATAACAATATCGATAACTTAAATAGTTTAATGTATATGTTGACATGTCATCATAATGACAAACTATTGTTTTTTGATACTAATAAGTTTGTTAATGGTTTTATACTTACTCAAGATGCCTTATTTCTTCCTAAGAAATCCAAACATCTGATTTCTACTCTAATAGCGTATAATATTAACGCTATTATAGATCATATATCGCAGACTAGGATAGGTAATGAGTCAGTATTGCTAAGTTGTACCACTAAGAATTCTATGATAGATTGTTTAAACTTTTAGAGCCGACAATAGAGAAGCATTATGATGACATTCTTCTTTATCATCAAAATATTAATCGCTTCTCTAGCAAAACTTTGGATATTGAATTGTTAGTTGATAGGTATCATATGGATATATTATGTTTCTGTGAGACATGGTTAAAACCTGATAAAATGAAGTTTCATGTAGATAACTTTTCAGTTGCCAGTGCGTTCAACAGATTATCAGCGGAAGGTGGTGGTACTTTGATTTTGTGTAACAGTCGTTTTAAACATAAGGAAAGAAGGGACATCACTTCTTGCTCTGTTGATCGTTTGTGTGAGGTAGCATGTGCGGAGATTGAAAACCATACTGTTTTGTGTGTGTATAGACCCCCCGCATCAAATTTTTCCTCGTTTTTAATTATAATGGAAGAAATACTTAGTAAACTTTTTAAAAATAATAAATTTATTTTTGTTTGTGGTGACTTGAATATTGACCTTTTAGCCAATTCGCCAGAAAAATGTAAAGTCTTGTCATTATTTAAATCTTTTAATCTAGATCATGTATTTAATGAAGCCACTAGAATCACTGCCTCTTCAGCTTCATGCATAGACAATGTTTTCACAAATTGCATGATAAAAGGGTCCTCATTGATTAGCGGTATCAGATCGGATCATTTGGGTCAACTAATTAAGTTCGAATCAAGGAATGATAAGAAAAATATAAATAATATCATTGAATTTAGACCTATAACTAAACATAAGTTGCAGACGTTAAACAAAAATGTTGAAATCAAAGTTTTTACTTCTTCATATAATTCAACAGACCCCAACAGAAATTACTCCACTCTATTCTCAACAATATGCCAAGAATTTAATAAGACATGTCCAATTAAGAAGATCAAGATTACTAATAAATCAAAATTTAATGAATGGGCTACTAAAGGCATTAGGAAAAGTAGGGATCATTTATACGATTTATACTATCAAAAATCATTCACCTCTAATCAAGCATTCCATAAATATGTTAGGAATTATTCCAAATTATTCAAGGTAGTTTGTACTATTGCTAAATCTAAGTTAATAACTAATAAAATAGGTAATTCTAGTAATAAAATTAAGGCTGTATGGCAGGTAATAAATACAGAAACTGGGAATGTCAAGCAGCGGGATACCGACTTGTCTCTAAAAACACATGATGGTTTTAAAACTAATAAGTTAGAAGTCGCAAACATACTAGGAAACTATTTTACAAATATCCCTATAGAGTTAACAAAAACTCTTGCCTCATCCTATACTTTAGCTGAATCTCTACTTAAAGAGAATTTCTGCAAAGACGTGCCTAACTTTAAATTCAAGCCTATCTGTATAAGTACAATTAAAACAGCATTTAAAAGCCTAAATATCAAAAACACTGAAGACTTGTGGGGCATCTCTGTTAGAGTTATTGTAGATATTATTGATACTATTGCCCCCATACTTACAGGCATATTCAACCAATGCATAGATAAGGGTACGTTTCCTGATTTGATGAAACATAGTAAGGTCATACCAATATTCAAATCAGGCTGTAAGAATAATCCCTCCAATTATAGACCAATCTCCGTTCTCCCCGCATTAAGTAAAATATTTGAAAAAATTTTGCTTGATCAAATGCTTTCACATTTTAATTCCAATGGATTATTACATACTCGTCAGTTCGGCTTCACCAAGGGTAGGTCTACTACTGACGCAGGAGTGAAATTAATCACTCATATTTTGGAATCCTGGGAGAGCTCACTGTTCTTGGCTTATATTAATGATCTTCCATATATGATGAGCGGAATAGCTGATATTGTTTTGTTTGCGGATGATACTTCCCTGATTTTTAAAATAAGTAGAAAAGATAGCGAAGTAATACATGTTAACAATAGCTTAAATATCCTTTCTAAATGGTTCGCAGCAAATAATTTATTACTAAACGCTACTAAAACAAAATGTCTCAAGTTCTCCTTGCCAAATGTACCCCAAGTAAGCTTAAACATAATGCTTGATGGCAATAAACTTGATTTAATAAACGAAACAGTGTTCTTAGGTATTACAATAGATTCGAAACTGCAGTGGGGTCCGCACATCACAGCTCTATCGAAGAGACTAAGTTCCGCGGCTTTTGCAGTCAGAAAAATTAGACAATTAACAGATATAGCTACTGCCCGAATGGTATATTACGCATACTTTCATAGCATTATGTCTTATGGCATTCTGTTGTGGGGATCAGCGGCGGATGTAGAATCAATTTTTGTATTACAGAAGAGGGCGATCCGTGCGATCTATAACATGGGCCCACGCGAGTCTTTACGGGATTTTTTTAAAGAAATCGATATTTTAACACTACCGTCTCTCTACATTCTAGAAAATATAATGTTCGTTCGGAAGAACCTTCACATGTTTAGTATCAATAGCGACGTTCACAACATTAATACTAGAAATAAACACAAAATAGTGGTGCCAAAATTTAGATTGACTAAAACAAATAAATCATTTTTAGGACACGGTGTACGCTTCTATAACAAGCTACCGAAAACTGTAACCGATCTTACCGGTAAGAAATTTAAAATCCACGTTAAATCTGTTCTCACAAAGAAAGCATATTATAGGATCAAAGACTATGTTGACGATGGAGACGTGTGGCGTTGAATATCTTCTGCACATGTGGCTTCCCTGGTTATCCATTGTGTCTACTAATTCTATTTTATATTAGATTCACTTTACATATCTGGACATTCTTGATGTTTCAATATTTTGTATTCTGTTTTGTATTTTTTTATTTCTGTTTTATCCGCTTTGATCTGTTTATCCCGTTTTTAGTTTATATTCGAAACAATTGTTTAACTCATGTTGTATTGCCTCATTGTGTAAGTAGCATTCTATTAAGTTTGTATTTTTTCTTATATAATGCATGTTAATTTAAGATTTTAATTGTAAATTAACTTTTTGTTTTTGAAAAGAGTATCCATGGAGTTTCTTGCCGGTCTCTTCTCCATAGGACCTACCCCCTTTGGAACCGTGCCCCTAGAGTCCCGACTTTTTAAAAGTGCCTGAAAAGGCCTACTTGAAATAAAAAACTTTGACTTTGACTTTGACTTGACTTTGACATTCCATCTTTATGCATCTGTTAGCAATATCTAGTGATATAAAAAATGGGGAATAATTTGCTAAGGACAGCTGATTTATATTCATTACCTCGTCACTGTCGCCACTACTCAACTCGTTGGTTTCTTCAATGTAATTATGCCCAGTATTATTCACTACTGGGCACATTTGTCGCAGATGGCCCGCCTGGTTGCACACCCTGCATACATAGCGTGCAAACCTGCACGTCCTCGCGTCATGATTCGCACCGCATACCCGACACTGCTGTCGCGGAGTTCCTGTGGCGGTGACATATGCGCCTGCACTGCGCCGTGCCCCCGCGTTTCGTGCTCCTCGAGCCACTGTGTTAGGATTGGAACGTGTACAGTTGCCTGACGACGATGCTCGTCCGTTATCTCGTCCCTGTGGCATCACCGCCTCACGTCTTTTCTGCATACCCGCTATCGCCTGACACTCTGTTGATACGATATCTCCCCTGCTTTTGGATTCCATCAATCCTGCGTCCTTTTCTGCTGAATCCATACTTAATGCTAACGAGCAAGCCTTATGGAAATCTAATTTGTCTTCTGCAAACAATCGCTGACGTATTGTTTCACTAGCTAACCCGCACACCAACTGATCGCGTAAGCCCTCGTTCAACCACTGCCCAAACTCACATGTTCTTGACATTTTCTTTAATTCCGCGATGTAATCTGTTATCTTCTCCCCGTTATTCTGCTTTCTATGGTGAAACTTGTAACGTTCGACTAAAATACTGGGTCGCGGCTGAAGATGCTTCTCCAAAATGTCGGTTAACATTTTAAATGTTTTAGCGGTTGGTTTGTCCGGATCGCAAAGATTTACTAATAGTTCGTAACCTCTGGCTCCCATCACCGTTACTAATGTCTGAACCTTTAACTCCTCACTAATTTTATTAACTATAAAGTATTGCTCCAAACGCTCCACGTACAACCGCCAATTATCCACTTCCACATTAAACTCGGAAATTTTGCCGATCGACATTTTTTTCTATTTATTTACGCTTGTACACTGCACAGTCTTGATTCGTGTGAAATCCTATCTCGTCGCCACTGAGAAATATGTTGCGGGTTACTTATTGAGGTAATACAATTAAACAGCATGTAGTTCCAACGACGTATATTGCGGAATGGATGAGTGACAGAAATATCAACCTACCTACTACTTATTGATTAATTCCTTAGTACTAATTTACCAATACCTTACAATCAGGACACCTTTTTACACACGGTCGGTTAGCCCCCCAAGGTAAGCTATTAATTAGCTTGTGTTATGGGTGCTAACACAACTGATAAACTACATATAATTTACATAATATATATTTATAAATACATATTATAACACCCAGACCACAGCCAACAAGCATGCTCATCGCACAAATGTCGACCGACCGTACCGGGAATCGAACCCAGGACCCTCAGTTCGGCAGTCCGGCATGGTGACCATGGCGCCGACGGGGTCGTCAAATAAAAACCTCAATTTATAAACCTTTAAATGATAAATTATATTTATTTTTGCAAATAGGTTGAAATCAACACTTTTACACGTCAATAATTTTTTTTTCCAAAACGAGATGAGGTCGGCATTTCCTAACTGACTATCTTGAGAAGAAACGTCGAAACAAACTCAAGGGTCATAGTCTCTTTTAAGGTCCAGACATAAAAATAAATTATATATTAATGTTTGAGCAATGAAGGTTTGTGTCTGAAAGTGTCATACAAGTTTGAATGGACCTGTCCAATCAGGTATACTTTAGGTAAAATATCAGTTTATTAAATTTAATGATGATGCTTAATTAAGTATGTTTTGTTAGTCAATCATACAGAAACAGCTTGGATGACAAATTGCATTCAAATGTATCTGGATTGACTAAGCATACTTTGTAGCAATGACCGATGCGATATCCATGAGGTCAAAGCCATGATCTAAAATCAATATGATAAGCTTAAGATTCTCTCACTCCTTCCCTCTCTCGCTCCTCACACTTTCGCACTTAAGTTATAAAATGACTGTGATCAAATAATAAGTATAAATAAACTCGTAGTGAGAAAGAAATGACTAATGTGAATGCTGTATGTTATATCATTTTTAGTTTACAACGACATACAAAGATGAGTTATAAACTGATAGCGCAATTGAGTTGGCTTTTTAACTTGATATTCTTGTTTATATTGCTCGCTGTATCAGTTCAGCGCGTAATGATACACAATACCTATGTTATAAATCATATCGTTGGTAGTCTCATTAGTCATCGCTCGATAAAAACAATTGGGGATCCCCAATTATACCCTACTTACGCATTATATGTATTGCGTATTAAGACTATATCTTATGGTTTAGGATAAAATAAACGAATGTGTTGCTTCTGAAAACAAAGATTTATTTTGTTATTTTCTTATCAAAGAAAACATCTTATTTCGTACCTACACTATTCTAACAACCTTACCTGAAAACAAAGAAACGACATTCAAAGTTTATTTTTCCACCAATTCTAATCTTTGTACACAAAATATATTCCAACAAAAGTTTACTTTTAGGCCTTTTTCTTAATACCACATGTCAGCTAGGACATAAGGTAAATCAAAGTGCGATGGTGATAAATAAACTTGTATTTTAATAGTTGATGAAGAATGGTACAAATTAATAAGAACGCGGCCGTGTTGGCGTGCGGCCGAATGAAGGTGTTGTGTGTGCCGGCGACCGCTCCCGCTCCCCCGTATGCGCCTCGCGCGCCCCACGCCCGACCAGTCCAGCGATCACGTGACGTAGGCGCGAACATCCTGGGGGCCCTTGAAAGCCTGCTTTCAAGAGTCATTGAAGAGAAGGCATAATCGATTGAGAGCACGTCGTATGGTTCCCTTTGGTGTCTTGATGTCGGCAACTCTTGGAACCCCATCAGCGCCAGGGTACAGTCTAGACACTCTGCCTAAGCGCCATAATAATGGTGGCACAGCGTCTTCCTTTATGAGTACAAGATCTCCTTCTTGTAAGTCCTTGCTTCGCGTCTTCCATTTACAACGATGCTGAAGCTCTGTGACGTACTCTGCCTGCCACCGTTGCCAAAAATGTTGCCTAATATGTTCAAGAAGCTTGAATCTATCCAGCCTTCTTGGGTTGTTGTCCAGTAGAGCCGGTGAAGGAAGTGATGTCAGCGACCTGCCAAGGAGAAAGTGTCCTGGTGTGAGCGCTGCGTAATCATTGGGAGAGGAGGATAAGGGAGAGATGGGTCGACTATTGAGGATCGCCTCGACCTGCGAGAATAAGGTCGACAGCTCCTCGAAAGTAAGATGCGTATTGCCTAAAATGCGTTTGACATGAAACTTCGCTGACTTAATGCCTGTCTCTGCATAGCCGTTAAAGTGGGGAGCGTAAGCCAGTGAAAATATGAAGTGAATGTCTTGATCAGCAGCAAACTCTGCTATAGAGTTAGAATATTGTTTAAAGAAATCGTTAATTTCTCTTGCAGCTGCTACAAAATTCCTACCATTGTCACAAAAGATTTCCTTTGGTTTGCCACGACGTGAGATGAAGCGCCTTAAGGAAAGTATGAAGGAATCCTTTGATAACTCACTGACAGCTTCCAAATGAATACATTTAAATCGAAGGCATATAAAAAGACACAGATAACATTTAGTTATTTTACAGCCGCGCCCATGGCGATCAGTGATTAAGAATGGCCCAGCAAAATCCACGGCTACAGCAGAAAATGGAAAATCTGGAACTAGGCGGTGGGAGGGTAAGTCACCCATTATGTTTGACATTGTTTTAGCATTAAGACGACAGCACGTAACACATTTACGTGCCGTGCGGCGCGCCAAGTCCCTACCCCCGATGATCCAGAACCGCTCGCGCACAGATGACAACATAAGCTGCGGTCCTGCATGCAAGAGACGTATGTGTTCGTATTTCATGATGAGTTTGGTAAGTGTATGTTTAGCGGATAATAATAAAGGATGTTTATTTGTGTAATCTAAATTACATTTACGTATTCTCCCTCCGACCCGCAAGAGTCCAAGAGAATCAATAAATGGCGTCAGAGAAGAGAATGTTGATTTTGGATTTAATGATTTCTTACTTAGTATTAGCGTAATTTCTTTAGAGAACGATTGTTGTTGCGCTTGCTTTATTAAGATAGTTAACGAATTCTCAAGTTGCTTGAGACTGAGTTGGCCGGTTGGCGCTTGTTTTCCACATTTATCTATAAAAAGCAATACATGTGCCATGATGCGCTGCAGTTTCTTTAAACCAGAGTATTTATCGAAATCTATTAAAGGAGTGGTGGTGTCAATATTAACAAATAAAGCAGACCTTTTTAATTCTTGTGAATCAATAATTTTATTGTTGTTAGGAAGACTAGGCCAATTTTCTTCTGGTTCTAGTAAATAATCTGGCCCGTGCCACCATTTATTTTCAGACTGAACTTGGTGCGGATCCACACCGCGTGAAGCAAGGTCGGCAGGATTATGAGCTGTAGGTACGTAATGCCATGAAGAACCCTTGGTCAACTCTTGTATGGCTGATACACGATTTGCAATGTATGTTTTGAAATTAGTTGGACAAGACCTTAGCCAAAACGACACTAGAATCAGACCAAAACACACTCCTTGCAATTGGTTTACGAAGAGCTGAAATTACAGTGGAACTTAAGCGGGCACCAAGTAAAGCTGCACAGAGCTCTAGACGAGGAATCGTGGTAGACTTTATAGGAGCGACACGAGACTTTGCACATAAAATATTACAAGTTTGTCTGCCTGAGGTGGACGCGGACTTGATATAGATGCAAGTGCCATAGGCAGCCTGAGAAGCATGACAGAATATATGTAACTCTATGAAAGCGATGGAATCTAATATTATGTTTCTAGGCACATTAAGAAGCTTGAGGTATTTAATATTGTCTATGAAATGTGCCCAACTTTGCCTTAATTGCACAGGCACGGGGTCATCCCAATCAATTTTAAGAGCCCACAGCCTTTGTAAGAGAATTTTAGGTTTGACTGTACATAAGGTTAACAAACCCAAAGGATCGAATATTTTAAATGTGGTGGATAATATGGTACGTTTTGTAATAGTGTTTGGAGTGTTTTCATCTATATTAAAATGAAGACTATCCTTAGAAGGATGCCAGCCTAAACCTAAAGTGTGGCAAGATGAACTAAGAGCTAAAGCATTTGTCTCTGTGTTTCTAACTTCTGAATTTTTAATGACGGCTGAATTTGAACGAAATTTACGCAAATTGAAACACCCTTGTGTCAAGACCTTGACTATGGATTCCTTAATACGCAGTAAATCGGATTCCAAATCGGCACCACAGAGCAAATCGTCGCAATAGAAGTCAGTCTGAATTATTTGTCTAATTAGAGGGTCAGCTGATTCTTCTCCCAGCTGCCACAAACACCTAGCAGACAAAAAGCTAACACTCACAAATCCGTATGTCACAGTATTTAGCCTAAGTGTTCGTAAAGGAAGATCTTCCCTCTCACGCCATAGTATAAATTGCAAATCCCTGTCTAATTCATTTAAAACTATTTGACGATATTGTTTTTCAATATAGCCTGACAAAACATATTTATAATGACGAAAGCGCAACAAGATGTTGAATAATGAATCTTGAATATTGGGACCTATCATTTGCAGATCATTAATAGAGAAACCTGATGAAGTTTGTGCCGAAGCATCAAAAACTACGCGCAACTTTGTTGATTCACTATTTTCTTTAAAAACTGCGTGATGAGGTAGAAAATATGAAATTGACGGTTTTTGGACTGGTGCTACAGATAGATGGCCTAAATCGTGATACTCTCTGATGAAGTTTGAATACATGCCCTTTAGTTCAGGATTTCGTCTAAATCGTTTTTCTAAATTGAAAAATCGACTTTTCGCAACATAAAAAGAATCCCCTAAACAATCTGGAGAATCTATAAGTGGGAGCCTCACACAAAATCTCCCACTTTCAAGTCGGTGAGTGTTTTCAACAAAGTGCCGTTCACATTCAGTAATAATTTCCTTAGATTTATTTACATCAGGAAAATCTTCATAATCCCAGAATTTTGTGAGATTATCATTAAGACCTTTGTAATCATAAGTTGCAACGTTACATGAAGTTACTTGATGCTTGACAGATCTAGATATAGTTAAAAGCCCTGCTATCAACCAACCTAACTTTGAATTATGTAAGAAAGGTAAATTAGGCCCTATAGAACGTTGTTCAGAGCAAAGAAGATGCCAAAATATATCTGCTCCTAAGAGTACATCTACATTCGATGGTCGATTAAAGGTAGGATCTGCCAATTTTAAAGAAGTAGGTAAGTTAAATACGGACAGATCAATGTATTGTTTAGGAAGATTGCTAGTTATATGAGGTAGTACTAAGAAGTTATGTGTACAAGTGAAATCGCTCTGTTTTGAATTTATCTGAGCAGAGCATCGCTCCGGTATGATTTTGAATGAATTATCCCCTATACCTAAGATGGTTGGGATACCTGTAGGCAGAGAACTCAGCTGAAGACGTAGCCTTAAGCCGTTAGTGATGAAAGAAGACTGACTTCCACTGTCGAGCAGGGCCCTAACATTTTCTACTTTACTAGTATGGGGATTTACGATGTCAATCATGGCAGTGGAAAGAAGCGTTTCAGAAGAAGATACTGCTGACATGACTATAGAAGAGGATTGTCCTTCACCACTGGTTTCGGTTTCTACTGGACTAGATGATGTAGATAATTGTGATGTGTTGGGGGAGTGTTTATGAAGCACTGTGTTGTGTCGTCTCCTACATACACGACAGCCACCCAGGCGGCAACGAGCGACATGGTGGTCAGGGCGCAGGCAATTGTGACACAGCTTCAGCTTCACGACGCATGCCCACTTCTCTTCAGTAGACATGGCCTTGAACTCATTGCAGCCGAATACACTATGTTTGCCCTGACAGACGACGCATGACCGTTGATTGTTGTCAGCTGAAACCGTAAATGTCTTAGTATGAGTTTCAAGTTAAAACTGATTATTTTGTTTGAATGAAGATGGGCTTCTTGGTTGTTTATCCCTTTTCGATCGATATAACATTTCTAATGCATTTGCGCGTGAAACTAAAAAGGCCCTAAAGTCATTAAGTGAAGGTATATCAGTTAAGCTGTTGTTATATTCTTCCCATTTTATACGTGTAGCCTGGTCAAGCTTGGTTACTGCCAAATGGATGACTATTGTGTCCCACTGATCGGTAGGCTGGCCTAGAGATTTCAATGCACGTAGATTCTTAGATAAGTGGTCACTCAAGAAACGCAACGCCTTATCAGACTCACGTTGTATTGGCTCAATAGTAAATAAAGCGTTCATATGGTTATAAATAAGTTGAGGTTTGTTGTTATATCTCTCGCACAGAATATTCCATGCCTCTTCATAATTATCATTTGAGACTTCTAAGTTCTGAATAACACGAGCGGCCTCGCCTTCAAGATATGAACATAAATAATAAAACTTGTGGATTGGTTTAATCTTGTTGTTTAAGTGTATCAAAGTCAAGAATGTGTCGTGGAATTCCAGCCACCTAAAGAATGAGCCATCAAATCTACTGATTTTAATCTGTGGCAACTTAAATCCCATGCCATCATGATGGCCATCACAGCATGAATGATTTAAGGTTGCTAACGTTTGAACATTATCGTCTGCACTGCTATCTGCAGATAATTTTAATATGTTTTGAGCAGTTGCAATGCAAGTTTGAAGCTTATCTTCAATTAATTGTCTTTCCTTTAATTCATCTGTTAGATTATCTTCATTTAGAACCTCTATTTGAGATTGCAGCTGATCAAATTTAGATGACAACTCCAAAAATTTATTCACCTTCAAAGTTATATAATACATTATAATATAATAATCCCATCAAAAACATTTCATGTAAAATGTTGCCAAGACGACCACATAAGGTTTGCCCTGTGAAAAAGATATCAGATCTCATGTAGAGCCAAGCTTCTGAATCTACACGGCCTAACTCTACAGACCCTAAGTTCACAAATTAGCGGAAGTAGCCAAACATTTTGATGATCATCAGTGTGTCAGTGTATCAGTGAGTGTGTCAGTGACGAAATCGGTGTATTCTAGATATCAATAAAATCTAAAGTATTAGAGCTATTCAATTGAGACTTTGTATGTTTAATTAGTCTATTATTGACATCATATCCTGAGAATATGACTATCTGGTACATCGGAAACCAACTCTATGAGGGTTCAAAAAAACGACGAAACACTTCAAGAAAAGGTAGGTAGTGCCCTTGCGCTTCGCTTGGCTCGTCTTGGCGGATTTAAATTACATAATTTTTTATCCGTCATGTATTTGGACGATACATATTGCATCGGTAAAGACTATTCAGAATGTAAAAATAATATTGATTCTACTAGATCTCCATTAGAGAGATTGGGATTTATGTTAAATATACAGAAAAGCTCACTAATATTCCCAAGATGTAGTATAAATATTTAGGTTTCGTTTTTGATTCACAAAAGATGATTATGACACTTCCACAAAACAAAATAACTAAGATAAAAGAGAATGTCGCTACCTTTTTACGTAAACGTACTACCAAACTGAGAGATTTTGCTAGGTTTATTGGTATCCTTACATCTGCATGTCCAGCTATTCAATACTCTTGGCTATATACAAAAAATTCGAATATCATAAATATCGATGCCTTTTGCATAATCAAAGTTATAATCAGAAAATTATTATCCCAGAAAAGTTAAAAACTGATATGTATTGGTGGCTGCACCATGTAGATAATGGATACTCCCCACTTAGAGTTAGCAGTTATGACTTGGAAATATTTTCCGATGCCTTCACTACCGGTTGGGGTGCATATAGTGGAGGAAAGGAAAGTTGTGGCTACTGGAAGACTGACGAGTTATTGTGTCATATTAATGAACTAGAACTTAAAGCAGCCTTCTTAGGCCTAAAAACATTCGCTAGACATTTATTAAAATGTTATATTTTGCTACGTATAGACAACACTACGGCTATTTCGTGTATTAACCTTATGGGTAGTGTGCAACATAGACGTTTAAACATAATATCTAGAGTTATATGGGAATGGTGTGAGAAACGTGGAATAATCATTTTCGCCTCGTATATCAATTCCAAAGATAATATTGAAGCCGATTGCCTTTTGCGTCGAAAGTTCCAGCAAGCCGAGTGGGAAATAAATGATCATGCGTTTAAGCAATTAACTGATATCTTTGGTTTTCCAGAGATAGAGAGAGAGATATACCTCTTTGCTAGCCGTTGTAACGCTAAGTGTTCTGTGTATGTAACATGGAAAAATCATCCTGATGCACATACTATAGACGCTTTCAGTAATGTCTTGGAAAAACTGTAAGTTGTTGAATATTGTAATTGTTCTTCTATATTTTCTTCTGGTTCCAATACAGGATTTCGACTTAAACAGTCTGCTTCTAAATTTTCTTATCCCGGGGAATATTTAATTTTAAAGTCATACTGTGAAAGGTAATAGGTCAGATCACCCAGCTCTTCATCTGTTCTTGCTTTTAAGTTCATATTCTCTAGTGGTTTGTGGTCTGAGTAAACAGTAAATGATTGAAATGAAATGAAATGAAATGACAATATGTGACCCATTTATTAAAATAATTTGTACCTGGTTTACAATTATAATCAGGAATTCAAAACATTTTGATTTTTAAACATACCTACATTTAGTGCAAATATGTATTATTTTACAAAAGTGAATACACCTAAACAATTATTAAAAAAGAGTTCAAATGAAAACTTAAGAACTAGAACTAACATTTTCTTATAAGTACAGAGTGATACACGGGGGATGCATCAAACGCAGAGTTATGGGAGACCTCATGCACCCATTACACCCCATGTATGTTGGCTAGTTTAGGAAATAATTGACATTCAGCGTCATTTCAGGTAGATCGAGCCACAAACCGCTTGTATTAGTGTGTTGATACCTACATGGAGGTGTAATGGGTGCACATACAGGTCCCTTTCTCCTTGAGATGGTATAACCCTGCTTCGTTTGATACATGCTCCGTAAATCACCCGGTACCTATATAAACAATCTTGAGTTAGATACATCTCAAGTACTTTAACTTAATATAAAAAAGTAAAGTAAACATAAACATTCAAGGTAAGGTAATTTCCTAACTGTGGATACTAACACTGTCAATCAATATTACATTATGTGAAATAAAAAGATTGTTCACATGCAAAATTAGGTTTATATAAAAAAAAAAAAAACTAAATTAAATCTGCTCCTACTACCTATGTAAATTTATATAATAGAACACATGTGTTTATTATTCACGTGTGAGTTGTTTCGCTCAATGAAAAGTAATGATGACTGCAAACATTGCCCTGACTGCCCTTTGACTTCCGTAGTGAACTGAACAATTCATTATTTTATACATTACGCAACATCTTAATAATTTAAGTGCATATGAAATAGGAATCATAACATTTTGATAAATACCTATTATTAATCGGTGCTACTTGTAAACAACGTTTTAACGTCATCGCAATAGCGTTCGGCACCGATTAGATAATTAATTATATACCTAGATTAAATGAAAAGTAATGATGACTGCAAACATTGCCCTGACTGCCCTTTGACTTCCGTAGTGAACTGAACAATTCATTATTTTATACATTACGCAACATCTTAATAATTTAAGTGCATATGAAATAGGAATCATAACATTTTGATAAATACCTATTATTAATCGGTGCTACTTGTAAACAACGTTTTAACGTCATCGCAATAGCGTTCGGCACCGATTAGATAATTAATTATATACCTAGATTAAAATTAAAAAGTAAAAACTAAACGAAAGTAAGTACAAACTTATGACAAATCACCAAAGACGGCGTGCCATGATTAAATAAGTATGCATGGCATTTTAACAGTATGTGAACCATTTATTAAAATAATTTGTACCTGGTTTACAATTATAATCAGGAATTCAAAACATTTTGATTTTTAAACATACCTACATTTAGTGCAAATATGTATTATTTTACAAAAGTGAATACACCTAAACAATTATTAAAAAAGAGTTCAAATGAAAACTTAAAAACTAGAACTAACATTTTCTTATAAGTACAGAGTGATACACGGGGGATGCATCAAACGCAGAGTTACAATATATCACAATATATTTTTGAAAATTTAATATATGTTTATAAAAATATTTCGAACTTTGTCAAACTGTCTGATACTCATTCTTTGAACACTAGGAATAAACACAACCTTGCTGTACATGCTACGCGCCTCCACAGAATAAGCAACTCGTTCATGGGACAATGTATACGCTTTTACAATAAGCTTCCCAATGATATACGTAATTTAACATTAAAGAAGTTCAAAATTGTAATTAAATCTAAACTTTGTAAAAAAGGATACTATAAAATTTCGGACTATTTAGATGACAAAAACGCTTGGGATTGAGCCGCTCTTTAGCCTTTCCTTTTTTTTTTTTTTTTATATATACAAATTTTGCCATTAATTATTATATTATTTACTTCATTATTTTGTTATTGTAATGTCGTTTAAATTGAAATTATTTCTTATATATAACCGCTATACATTGTAAATGTGAGTGAGATCTAGGCTGAGCGCTCTTCATTTCATTAATTCTCACGATAACTGATGCATGCTTGCACTCTGTTGCGACAGGTTAGCTCAAATAGTTATGGCACTTTCTTCAAAAGGCTATTCCACCCTATATTTGTCTCACATAAACCTTTACATCAATACAATCTGTCTGGACTTTAAAATAGACTTTGACCCCTGAGTTTGTTTCGGCGTTTCTTCTCAGGGATAGTCATAGGAAATGCCGACGCCATCTAGTTTAAAAAAGACGTGTAAAAGTGATTGAAAAATCCTAATTGCAAAATAAATAATTTCATTTCATTTCATTTCATGGGAGACCTCATGCACCCATTACACCCCATGTATGTTGGCTAGTTTAGGAAATAATTGACATTCAGCGTCATTTCAGGTAGATCGAGCCACAAACCGCTTGTATTAGTGTGTTGATACCTACATGGAGGTGTAATGGGTGCACATACAGGTCCCTTTCTCCTTGAGATGGTATAACCCTGCTTCGTTTGATACATGCTCCGTAAATCACCCGGTACCTATATAAACAATCTTGAGTTAGATAAATCTCAAGTACTTTAACTTAAGTTCTGAATAACACGAGCGGCCTCGCCTTCAAGATATGAACATAAATAATAAAACTTGTGGATTGGTTTAATCTTGTTGTTTAAGTGTATCAAAGTCAAGAATGTGTCGTGGAATTCCAGCCACCTAAAGAATGAGCCATCAAATCTACTGATTTTAATCTGTGGCAACTTAAATCCCATGCCATCATGATGGCCATCACAGCATGAATGATTTAAGGTTGCTAACGTTTGAACATTATCGTCTGCACTGCTATCTGCAGATAATTTTAATATGTTTTGAGCAGTTGCAATGCAAGTTTGAAGCTTATCTTCAATTAATTGTCTTTCCTTTAATTCATCTGTTAGATTATCTTCATTTAGAACCTCTATTTGAGATTGCAGCTGATCAAATTTAGATGACAACTCCAAAAATTTATTCACCTTCAAAGTTATATAATACATTATAATATAATAATCCCATCAAAAACATTTCATGTAAAATGTTGCCAAGACGACCACATAAGGTTTGCCCTGTGAAAAAGATATCAGATCTCATGTAGAGCCAAGCTTCTGAATCTACACGGCCTAACTCTACAGACCCTAAGTTCACAAATTAGCGGAAGTAGCCAAACATTTTGATGATCATCAGTGTGTCAGTGTATCAGTGAGTGTGTCAGTGACGAAATCGGTGTATTCTAGATATCAATAAAATCTAAAGTATTAGAGCTATTCAATTGAGACTTTGTATGTTTAATTAGTCTATTATTGACATCATATCCTGAGAATATGACTATCTGGTACATCGGAAACCAACTCTATGAGGGTTCAAAAAAACGACGAAACACTTCAAGAAAAGGTAGGTAGTGCCCTTGCGCTTCGCTTGGCTCGTCTTGGCGGATTTAAATTACATAATTTTTTATCCGTCATGTATTTGGACGATACATATTGCATCGGTAAAGACTATTCAGAATGTAAAAATAATATTGATTCTACTAGATCTCCATTAGAGAGATTGGGATTTATGTTAAATATACAGAAAAGCTCACTAATATTCCCAAGATGTAGTATAAATATTTAGGTTTCGTTTTTGATTCACAAAAGATGATTATGACACTTCCACAAAACAAAATAACTAAGATAAAAGAGAATGTCGCTACCTTTTTACGTAAACGTACTACCAAACTGAGAGATTTTGCTAGGTTTATTGGTATCCTTACATCTGCATGTCCAGCTATTCAATACTCTTGGCTATATACAAAAAATTCGAATATCATAAATATCGATGCCTTTTGCATAATCAAAGTTATAATCAGAAAATTATTATCCCAGAAAAGTTAAAAACTGATATGTATTGGTGGCTGCACCATGTAGATAATGGATACTCCCCACTTAGAGTTAGCAGTTATGACTTGGAAATATTTTCCGATGCCTTCACTACCGGTTGGGGTGCATATAGTGGAGGAAAGGAAAGTTGTGGCTACTGGAAGACTGACGAGTTATTGTGTCATATTAATGAACTAGAACTTAAAGCAGCCTTCTTAGGCCTAAAAACATTCGCTAGACATTTATTAAAATGTTATATTTTGCTACGTATAGACAACACTACGGCTATTTCGTGTATTAACCTTATGGGTAGTGTGCAACATAGACATTTAAACATAATATCTAGAGTTATATGGGAATGGTGTGAGAAACGTGGAATAATCATTTTCGCCTCGTATATCAATTCCAAAGATAATATTGAAGCCGATTGCCTTTTGCGTCGAAAGTTCCAGCAAGCCGAGTGGGAAATAAATGATCATGCGTTTAAGCAATTAACTGATATCTTTGGTTTTCCAGAGATAGAGAGAGAGATATACCTCTTTGCTAGCCGTTGTAACGCTAAGTGTTCTGTGTATGTAACATGGAAAAATCATCCTGATGCACATACTATAGACGCTTTCAGTAATGTCTTGGAAAAACTGTAAGTTGTTGAATATTGTAATTGTTCTTCTATATTTTCTTCTGGTTCCAATACAGGATTTCGACTTAAACAGTCTGCTTCTAAATTTTCTTATCCCGGGGAATATTTAATTTTAAAGTCATACTGTGAAAGGTAATAGGTCAGATCACCCAGCTCTTCATCTGTTCTTGCTTTTAAGTTCATATTCTCTAGTGGTTTGTGGTCTGAGTAAACAGTAAATGATTGAATTGAAATGAAATGACAATATGTGACCCATTTATTAAAATAATTTGTACCTGGTTTACAATTATAATCAGGAATTCAAAACATTTTGATTTTTAAACATACCTACATTTAGTGCAAATATGTATTATTTTACAAAAGTGAATACACCTAAACAATTATTAAAAAAGAGTTCAAATGAAAACTTAAGAACTAGAACTAACATTTTCTTATAAGTACAGAGTGATACACGGGGGATGCATCAAACGCAGAGTTATGGGAGACCTCATGCACCCATTACACCCCATGTATGTTGGCTAGTTTAGGAAATAATTGACATTCAGCGTCATTTCAGGTAGATCGAGCCACAAACCGCTTGTATTAGTGTGTTGATACCTACATGGAGGTGTAATGGGTGCACATACAGGTCCCTTTCTCCTTGAGATGGTATAACCCTGCTTCGTTTGATACATGCTCCGTAAATCACCCGGTACCTATATAAACAATCTTGAGTTAGATAAATCTCAAGTACTTTAACTTAATATAAAAAAGTAAAGTAAACATAAACATTCAAGGTAAGGTAATTTCCTAACTGTGGATACTAACACTGTCAATCAATATTACATTATGTGAAATAAAAAGATTGTTCACATGCAAAATTAGGTTTATATAAAAAAAAAAAAAAAAAACTAAATTAAATCTGCTCCTACTACCTATGTAAATTTATATAATAGAACACATGTGTTTATTATTCACGTGTGAGTTGTTTCGCTCAATGAAAAGTAATGATGACTGCAAACATTGCCCTGACTGCCCTTTGACTTCCGTAGTGAACTGAACAATTCATTATTTTATACATTACGCAACATCTTAATAATTTAAGTGCATATGAAATAGGAATCATAACATTTTGATAAATACCTATTATTAATCGGTGCTACTTGTAAACAACGTTTTAACGTCATCGCAATAGCGTTCGGCACCGATTAGATAATTAATTATATACCTAGATTACTTATAAATAATTATACACTTATAAATAATATGCAAAATTAATTTCTAGCGCTACATTTAAACTTGTAAACGTGCGCAAATAATGATTATGAAAAAAAAATGAAAGTAACATCACAATGATCTTAATCTTTAGATGAAGAAGATTAAATAATTTATATCTTCAAGAACAAAAAGCATATCAAAATCAAATGATAGTTTATAAATACTCATTCGCAGCCTAATTTACCTATTAACCAGTACTGCCAATATCTCAGTGCTTCTTTGATGGCCAAACATTCTAAATATATAGCTTTTTTCTTCTTTTGTGCTCCATTTAGTTTTTTTGAAAAGTAAGCCACTGGTTTTTCTTTACCATCTGTTTGTATCTGTTTCAATACTGCTCCGACGCCCTCTAGCGATCCATCAGTATAAACGTTTATTGGTAGATGTTGATCAAATATTTCTAATATTGGTTGTGAACATAAGAGGCTCTTAATTTTTTCAAATGCTTTTTGACATTCTTCAGACCAAATAAATTTCTGATTTTTTCTAAGTAAGTTATGTAGTGGGTCTAATATTATTGCGCCTCTTGATATGTATTCGTGGTAAAAATTTATTTTTCCTTAAAATTGTCTAACATTCTTCTGAGTTTTTGGTACTGGGAAATTCCTTATCAAAACTAGGTTATCCTTCACTGGTTTTATCGAATTATTTTGAATAATATGTCCTAGGTATTTGACTGAATCTGATGCAAATGTACATTTTGTAAATTTTAATCGAAATCCTTCTGTTAGAATTGCTTCTAGCAACTGTTTCAAGTGATTTATGTGTTCTTCAAATGATTTTGAAAATATCAGGATATCATCTATGTAATTCACAGCAAAATCGGTAAGTTTATATTTTCGAAGTATATTACTTAATATTCTCTGAAATATTGCTGGTGATGTCTTCAAACCGAATGGTAGACAAGTCCATTGAAAGTGTCCTTCTTGCGTTACAAATCCTGTCTTCTTCCTGTCTTCTACTCTTAGAGGTAAAGACCAAAAAGCTGAGTTTATGTCTAAGCTTGTAAAATAATTGCAATTTCTTGTCTTTATCATAAGGTCTTCAATTAATGGGAACGGTTGAGCACTATTCTCTTATTTAAATCCCTGAAGTCTATCTATCTATCTTTGGCAAATACTGATTTATATATGTCGGAACGGGGGTATGACTAATATTTTTTAAATGCCCAGAACCGTTGACCTCACCAGGGTCACCGGCTCTGGCATTATTAGATAAATCTATGGGGAATATTATAAAGGCGATTTCAACTGAATAGATGATTAGTTTTAGGCAAATTGATTTATTTTGGAATACAAGTTGTTACGCGAGGTTTTATGCAGACAAAATAATAACAAGACAATACCAGTACCAGTAATTTATAATCATAAATAACAGAGCTTTTACTTACAACCTTTCAAGCCGACGATCAGGAGCAAAGTGAGTTAGCTATTCCAAACGAGTGCGTCATCAACATCCCCACTCGTTTAGAATTGACAATCAGTTGAATTACTTACAAATGAATTATTTGGTCTTTAAAAACAATAGAAATGTTACTGAAAATTAACAATGTAATTAAAACTAATTTTCAAGCAATCGCAAACCTAAAAGCATTAATAATTATCATAATATGAACTTACTTTATTTTCACTTGTCAAAACAATCACTCGTAGGTCAAATAACAACCAATATTGTAGCAAAATCAATAATAACAAAAGTATGACATTAATACAGATTAAATAGAGTTTATAGGAATTTAGATTACGATTTAACATTGAATAAATTAACTATAAAAATAAGTAAATAAGGTAACCGGAACGCTAGACGCGGCGACACGGCCATTCTGATAAGCGATGCGTGCCCTGCAGCGCTTCCTGTTCCTGGTTATTCTGAAATAGGGAAAATTTGGTTTTTAGGCTAGGCACTTCCACAGTTAACCTAAGCCCTAAGGAGAGGCTCTAAAATAGAACACACAATTTGCAAGGAAGCAACTTATCTAGTAGACAGCCTGCAAAAGCAAAGTTGTGTTTAGGATACTGCTCGCTCCACGCGACAACAGATTGAAGTTGTTACCAAGTTATAGTGGTAATATGTATTAAGAGTACTGCTTATTTCAACATGGTAATAGTAACATCGATGAATATAGTAGTAGTATTGGGGAGGAGAAAAGGTGGGTGAAAGGTCGGTGCTGTACATGACAGAGGCTCTAAGGGATAATAGGGTAGGTCGATGCTGTGCTCTGGGCGGTCTCGTACGCCGTGATACACAGGGGACTTTTCATTCTTTTAGGCTAGGATTATACTATTGATCGGCTCCACACGTCAATAGCATAGTTATCACTGTATTAACAGTTTATATGGAATTGTTATTGGACGGCTCCACACGCCAATAACATCATAGATTTGCATAGTGTGTTTGTGTGTGTGTTTGTGGTTTTAAATGTTAAGTAAATAGTATGAAAATTATTCACCAAGCATTTCTTCCAAATGGTCCAACGTAGTGTTTTTGGTTTATGACGCAAGGTTCTGGTTCACCTGCACCTCAACAGCTGCAGCATTCACATCCGCTGCTTGCGTCGCGGCCAGAATTGGTAGGGCCACGGAGATGCCAGAAGGTCCAGCTTCGTCTTGGGGCGACACGGCCGCCTGGGTCTGTACGCCTGGTTGTGGTGCGCGCCTTAGTTGATCATGTGCGACTTTGCGGGGACGCCCATGGTGGCCGATGACCTTTTTTACAAGGTAGCGGTCATTTTCGAGTACCCTGTAAACTTCGTAAGGTACACTAAATTTGAGATCAAGGGAAGTCTGGTTTCTGGGATTGTTTTTTATCAAAACAAAATCTCCCCGTTGGAAACTATGAATTCTCGCCCGTCCCTTGTCGAACTTAGCTTTGTCTTTCGCAGACGTTTCGGTCATTCTGTGTTGTACGTGTCTATATAGTGCGTCTGTGTCAATGGTTGCATTGTCAAGGTTGACCAGGCTGAGCAGCTCTGGTGGTACACAATTTTGACGTCGAGTGAGAAGTGTTAGTGGGGTTGTGCCTGTAGTTTTATGTAAGGTACAGTTGAAAGCTAGTTGTAGGCTTTCTAGAGCTGTGTGCCAGTCTGGAGTTTCATAATTTTTAATCATGATAAGACCATTTTTTAGTGTTGCCATGACTCGCTCCACTTGTCCATTTGCTCTGCTCATGCCCGGGGCTATAGCATGAATTTCGATTCCGAAACTGCGGCAGTAGCTTTCAAACTCACCTAGAAACTCCCGTCCACCATCTACGATTATTTGTTTCGGGGCCCCAAAAAGATGGATAACTTGTTTTAGGGCAGCTAGAGTACTGTGTTGGCTTTTATCGTTAGTGTAACGTAGTAGTACATACTTGGTAAAGGCATCTATTGTGACAATGACGTACTCCTGGTCATCCGTAGTGCCAAGTTTGCCGGTGATGTCCATGTGAACAACCTCGAAAGCGGAAGTTGGTTTTGCAATTGGGTGCATCCGTACCTGTGTGGCTCCAGAAGTTTGTTTTGATGTTCTGCATACCACGCAGTTGTTTACAAAATCTCGAACTACAGTGTTCATTCTATCAAAATAATAGGTCTCTCTGATTTTGTGGAGAGTCTTCTCCCAGCCCGGATGTTTGAGAGCATTATGGTAGGTATTAATAAGGCTCCACTGAAAAGACTTTGGTACAACAATTAGCTTTTGAGTGCCTAAGATTGGATCACTTCGTTCACTCATAAGTACGTTACCTTCAAGAAGATATCCATGGTAATTATCTCCATTGTGTAGAGCTTCTATGATAGGTCTCAGCTGAGCATCGCGCCGCTGCTCTATGTTGAGCCACTCCAGATTCTTCGTCATGACGTTGACAGCCAAAGGTTCTGGGTTCCTACTGAAATAGTCAGCGTGCTGCATACGTTCACCTTTCCTATACTCGATGTCAAAGTCGAAGTTTTGTAGGTAAGCCCACCATCTATGTATGCGAGGTAGCAGATCCTGTTTATGCTTCGAGGCCTTTAACGCGTTGCAGTCTGTAATTACCTTGAATTTGCGCCCATACAGGAAATGGCGAAAATGCTTGATGGCTCGAACTACAGCCAGCGTCTCAAGTTCATAAGAGTGGTATCTACTCTCAGTGTCTGTGGTACGCATGCTGAAATATGCTACCACGTGCTGCCGGCCATTGCTGATCTGGATGAGTACCCCTCCAAAACCAAGGCTGCTTGCGTCGGTAAATAGCTCAATGGGCTCACCTTCACGGAATATTGTAAGGACAGGTGTAGATGTAAGATGATGTATTACCTTTTGACGTGCTTCTTCGTGCATGTGGGTCCACTGCCACTTAACACCTTGTTTCGTTAAGTCATACAAAGGAATCATAGTCCGTGCGAAGTCGGGAATAAAGCGACGAAAGTAGCCGGCAAGGCCGTTAAATTGACGTACCTGTTTCACAGAAGCTGGGACAGGGGCTTTTATTAAAGCCTCAACCTTTTTGCTGCTTGGGCGTACCTGACCATTTTCTATTATATTACCAAGGTACTCAATTGAGCGTTTGAAGAAAAGGCATTTATCGATATTAATCGAAAATCCAGAATCGCGCAAGGCGATTAAAATTCTCTCCAAAAATGAAAGGCCACAAGAGTAACTACGACACTTACTGATGACATCGTCGATGTAAACTTGAGCTACGCTATCATGGTGTCCATTGTTGGCGCTGCCCGAATTGAGAAGGGTTCCTAACGCGCGATTTATGCACCTTTGGTACACAGAAGGTGCATTGCAAAGGCCAAATGGCATGGTTAGGTACTCGTACAACCCATCCGGGGTGACAAAAGCCGTCTTTTCTATTGAGTCAGATTTTACTATGATCTGATGGAAACCAGATGCCATATCGAGCGTTGTAAAGAATTGTCCACCCGCTAATTGGTCAATCTGGTCAGCAATTAGTGGGAGAGGGTAATGATCGCGAATCGTATTTGCATTTAATTCGCGGTAGTCGATACACATACGATCTTCCCCATTTTTCTTTTTAACTAAAATAATAGGGCTAGAATATGGGGACCTACTTTCACGAACAATATTATTTTCGACCAATTCATTAATAATTTCTTTTACTTTCTGTCGCTCAACTGGACTTAATCTATAAGGCCTTCGCTCAACAAATTTATCAGGGTTCTTAAGGCGTATCTCTAATTCACCAGTATTAACGCGAGATTTTGGAAAACCGCGAGTAAAGAGGTAGGAGTACTTGTTAAGCAAAGTTAAAAGTAGGTCAATCTCAGATTCGTCAGTCAGATCATAATTTAGGTTTTCAAATATAGGGCAGATAGATTTTATGTGCATAACGCGGGGATGGTATAACAATGTTGCGCTATTCTGTGTCACAATTACACTCAGACCTGTATCGTGCAGTAAGTTTGTACCGATAAGTACATCTGACGTCATCTCATAATCAGACAAGACATGAAATAATATTTCTACGTTAATATTGTCAATAACACAGATTGTTTTTAAAGTAGACGTCGAAATCACTGGGAAGGGACCTATCCCGCGTAAGTAATTAACCACTTGGTGTCTACGCCCGGGTAACTTGTCAGCAATCGATTCCCGCATAACGGAACACTCTGCACCACTATCAAATATAGTGTTTATAACTATATTATTGACCCGAATTTGCATAGTATTCAACACAGCTTTATTACGAGATACTGAATTCACATTAGAGGTTATCTGTTTTTCACGGCGATAACACGTGTCAAATGTGTGGCCAGTTTTTGAACAAAATGAACAAATTTTATCACCTGACCTAGGTAATGCGGTTGATGACATCTTTGGGTTTTTATCAATTGGCTGTATATTTGATTCGTAGGAAATTCTACTACGGCAGTTGTTGTAAACATGACCTGTCTTTTTACAGAAACTGCAATGGGGGTTTCTATTATCTACGGAAAACTTTGAACGTTTATGAGGTGGTTGGTTAGAGTTATGTTGCGATAATGGACGTTTAGCGCGAATAGAGGAGGCAACAGAAATTAACTCCGGCACTGATGTGGCTCTGACATTCATTAGCTCAATCCTAAGGCGTTCGTCACTTATAGATCCGATGACTGCTTCTACCGCATCATTTTCATCGAGTTTATCCTTAGTGACGCGTCTCCACAAAAGCCATGCTTGAGAAAGAAACTCTGCGATGTCTTTAGAAGAGTCGTAAATGTGCTCCCTGAATCTTAATATGTCCCGTGAGTAACGACTTTCGGGTTCAAATGTAGTTACGATGTTTTGACGTAGCTCCTCCCAGGTAGATGTTGTCACTAACCAATTATCTGCCCAAATCTTTGCACGACCTTTTAATAAGCTAGTCACCTTCATACGAATATCGTAGTCACTGAGCTTATAATTATTTTTAGCTGTAGTAATATGATTACACCACTCACGTACACCAACGTTGCCGTCTGGATCATAGGAGGGTAGAAAAACGTCCGTAATTTTCACTTTGTCACCTGGCTGTTGTAGCAGACGCTCGCTCATGGTCTGCATCATCTTCATCATATTCGTAAAGAACTCTGGTGGAACACTACCAGATTGCAGGGGCGGCGGCGTCAGGTCCGCAGGCGCACTTACGTCCGGCTCGCTCGGCGTAGACATGCTTGCGCTGGGCGTGCCTATAGCGGGTGTGTTAGCGCTTGTGTCGATTTGGCTTAAATCTGAAACATTAAACGGCAGAAGGGAACGCGGGAGTGATCCCACTTCTGATGTCGGAACGGGGGTATGACTAATATTTTTTAAATGCCCAGAACCGTTGACCTCACCAGGGTCACCGGCTCTGGCATTATTAGATAAATCTATGGGGAATATTATAAAGGCGATTTCAACTGAATAGATGATTAGTTTTAGGCAAATTGATTTATTTTGGAATACAAGTTGTTACGCGAGGTTTTATGCAGACAAAATAATAACAAGACAATACCAGTACCAGTAATTTATAATCATAAATAACAGAGCTTTTACTTACAACCTTTCAAGCCGACGATCAGGAGCAAAGTGAGTTAGCTATTCCAAACGAGTGCGTCATCAACATCCCCACTCGTTTAGAATTGACAATCAGTTGAATTACTTACAAATGAATTATTTGGTCTTTAAAAACAATAGAAATGTTACTGAAAATTAACAATGTAATTAAAACTAATTTTCAAGCAATCGCAAACCTAAAAGCATTAATAATTATCATAATATGAACTTACTTTATTTTCACTTGTCAAAACAATCACTCGTAGGTCAAATAACAACCAATATTGTAGCAAAATCAATAATAACAAAAGTATGACATTAATACAGATTAAATAGAGTTTATAGGAATTTAGATTACGATTTAACATTGAATAAATTAACTATAAAAATAAGTAAATAAGGTAACCGGAACGCTAGACGCGGCGACATATATATATTTTTTTTTTTTTTTTTATTCTTGATAGGCACGCGTTTGACCACTATCTCACCTGATGGTAAGCTAATCCTGAGAATATGACTATCTGGTACATCGGAAACCAACTCTATGAGGGTTCAAAAAAACGACGAAACACTTCAAGAAAAGGTAGGTAGTGCCCTTGCGCTTCGCTTGGCTCGTCTTGGCGGATTTAAATTACATAATTTTTTATCCGTCATGTATTTGGACGATACATATTGCATCGGTAAAGACTATTCAGAATGTAAAAATAATATTGATTCTACTAGATCTCCATTAGAGAGATTGGGATTTATGTTAAATATACAGAAAAGCTCACTAATATTCCCAAGATGCAGTATAAATATTTAGGTTTCGTTTTTGATTCACAAAAGATGATTATGACACTTCCACAAAACAAAATAACTAAGATAAAAGAGAATGTCGCTACCTTTTTACGTAAACGTACTACCAAACTGAGAGATTTTGCTAGGTTTATTGGTATCCTTACATCTGCATGTCCAGCTATTCAATACTCTTGGCTATATACAAAAAATTCGAATATCATAAATATCGATGCCTTTTGCATAATCAAAGTTATAATCAGAAAATTATTATCCCAGAAAAGTTAAAAACTGATATGTATTGGTGGCTGCACCATGTAGATAATGGATACTCCCCACTTAGAGTTAGCAGTTATGACTTGGAAATATTTTCCGATGCCTTCACTACCGGTTGGGGTGCATATAGTGGAGGAAAGGAAAGTTGTGGCTACTGGAAGACTGACGAGTTATTGTGTCATATTAATGAACTAGAACTTAAAGCAGCCTTCTTAGGCCTAAAAACATTCGCTAGACATTTATCAAAATGTTATATTTTGCTACGTATAGACAACACTACGGCTATTTCGTGTATTAACCTTATGGGTAGTGTGCAACATAGACATTTAAACATAATATCTAGAGTTATATGGGAATGGTGTGAGAAACGTGGAATAATCATTTTCGCCTCGTATATCAATTCCAAAGATAATATTGAAGCCGATTGCCTTTTGCGTCGAAAGTTCCAGCAAGCCGAGTGGGAAATAAATGATCATGCGTTTAAGCAATTAACTGATATCTTTGGTTTTCCAGAGATAGAGAGAGAGATATACCTCTTTGCTAGCCGTTGTAACGCTAAGTGTTCTGTGTATGTAACATGGAAAAATCATCCTGATGCACATACTATAGACGCTTTCAGTAATGTCTTGGAAAAACTGTAAGTTGTTGAATATTGTAATTGTTCTTCTATATTTTCTTCTGGTTCCAATACAGGATTTCGACTTAAACAGTCTGCTTCTAAATTTTCTTATCCCGGGGAATATTTAATTTTAAAGTCATACTGTGAAAGGTAATAGGTCAGATCACCCAGCTCTTCATCTGTTCTTGCTTTTAAGTTCATATTCTCTAGTGGTTTGTGGTCTGAGTAAACAGTAAATGATTGAAATGAAATGAAATGAAATGAAATGACAATATGTGACCCATTTATTAAAATAATTTGTACCTGGTTTACAATTATAATCAGGAATTCAAAACATTTTGATTTTTAAACATACCTACATTTAGTGCAAATATGTATTATTTTACAAAAGTGAATACACCTAAACAATTATTAAAAAAGAGTTCAAATGAAAACTTAAGAACTAGAACTAACATTTTCTTATAAGTACAGAGTGATACACGGGGGATGCATCAAACGCAGAGTTATGGGAGACCTCATGCACCCATTACACCCCATGTATGTTGGCTAGTTTAGGAAATAATTGACATTCAGCGGCATTTCAGGTAGATCGAGCCACAAACCGCTTGTATTAGTCTGTTGATACCTACATGGAGGTGTAATGGGTGCACATACAGGTCCCTTTCTCCTTGAGATGGTATAACCCTGCTTCGTTTGATACATGCTCCGTAAATCACCCGGTACCTATATAAACAATCTTGAGTTAGATACATCTCAAGTACTTTAACTTAATATAAAAAAGTAAAGTAAACATAAACATTCAAGGTAAGGTAATTTCCTAACTGTGGATACTAACACTGTCAATCAATATTACATTATGTGAAATAAAAAGATCGTTCACATGCAAAATTAGGTTTATATAAAAAAAAAAAAAACTAAATTAAATCTGCTCCTACTACCTATGTAAATTTATATAATAGAACACATGTGTTTATTATTCACGTGTGAGTTGTTTCGCTCAATGAAAAGTAATGATGACTGCAAACATTGCCCTGACTGCCCTTTGACTTCCGTAGTGAACTGAACAATTCATTATTTTATACATTACGCAACATCTTAATAATTTAAGTGCATATGAAATAGGAATCATAACATTTTGATAAATACCTATTATTAATCGGTGCTACTTGTAAACAACGTTTTAACGTCATCGCAATAGCGTTCGGCACCGATTAGATAATTAATTATATACCTAGATTAAAATTAAAAAGTAAAAACTAAACGAAAGTAAGTACAAACTTATGACAAATCACCAAAGACGGCGTGCCATGATTACATAAGTATGCATGGCATTTTAACAATATGTGACCCATTTATTAAAATAATTTGTACCTGGTTTACAATTATAATCAGGAATTCAAAACATTTTGATTTTTAAACATACCTACATTTAGTGCAAATATGTATTATTTTACAAAAGTGAATACACCTAAACAATTATTAAAAAAGAGTTCAAATGAAAACTTAAAAACTAGAACTAACATTTTCTTATAAGTACAGAGTGATACACGGGGGATGCATCAAACGCAGAGTTATGGGAGACCTCATGCACCCATTACACCCCATGTATGTTGGCTAGTTTAGGAAATAATTGACATTCAGCGTCATTTCAGGTAGATCGAGCCACAAACCGCTTGTATTAGTGTGTTGATACCTACATGGAGGTGTAATGGGTGCACATACAGGTCCCTTTCTCCTTGAGATGGTATAACCCTGCTTCGTTTGATACATGCTCCGTAAATCACCCGGTACCTATATAAACAATCTTGAGTTAGATAAATCTCAAGTACTTTAACTTAATATAAAAAAGTAAAGTAAACATAAACATTCAAGGTAAGGTAATTTCCTAACTGTGGATACTAACACTGTCAATCAATATTACATTATGTGAAATAAAAAGATTGTTCACATGCAAAATTAGGTTTATATATAAAAAAAAAAAAAAACTAAATTAAATCTGCTCCTACTACCTATGTAAATTTATATAATAGAACACATGTGTTTATTATTCACGTGTGAGTTGTTTCGCTCAATGAAAAGTAATGATGACTGCAAACATTGCCCTGACTGCCCTTTGACTTCCGTAGTGAACTGAACAATTCATTATTTTATACATTACGCAACATCTTAATAATTTAAGTGCATATGAAATAGGAATCATAACATTTTGATAAATACCTATTATTAATCGGTGCTACTTGTAAACAACGTTTTAACGTCATCGCAATAGCGTTCGGCACCGATTAGATAATTAATTATATACCTAGATTAAATGAAAAGTAATGATGACTGCAAACATTGCCCTGACTGCCCTTTGACTTCCGTAGTGAACTGAACAATTCATTATTTTATACATTACGCAACATCTTAATAATTTAAGTGCATATGAAATAGGAATCATAACATTTTGATAAATACCTATTATTAATCGGTGCTACTTGTAAACAACGTTTTAACGTCATCGCAATAGCGTTCGGCACCGATTAGATAATTAATTATATACCTAGATTAAAATTAAAAAGTAAAAACTAAACGAAAGTAAGTACAAACTTATGACAAATCACCAAAGACGGCGTGCCATGATTACATAAGTATGCATGGCATTTTAACAATATGTTACCCATTTATTAAAATAATTTGTACCTGGTTTACAATTATAATCAGGAATTCAAAACATTTTGATTTTTAAACATACCTACATTTAGTGCAAATATGTATTATTTTACAAAAGTGAATACACCTAAACAATTATTAAAAAAGAGTTCAAATGAAAACTTAAAAACTAGAACTAACATTTTCTTATAAGTACAGAGTGATACACGGGGGATGCATCAAACGCAGAGTTATGGGAGACCTCATGCACCCATTACACCCCATGTATGTTGGCTAGTTTAGGAAATAATTGACATTCAGCGTCATTTCAGGTAGATCGAGCCACAAACCGCTTGTATTAGTGTGTTGATACCTACATGGAGGTGTAATGGGTGCACATACAGGTCCCTTTCTCCTTGAGATGGTATAACCCTGCTTCGTTTGATACATGCTCCGTAAATCACCCGGTACCTATATAAACAATCTTGAGTTAGATAAATCTCAAGTACTTTAACTTAATATAAAAAAGTAAAGTAAACATAAACATTCAAGGTAAGGTAATTTCCTAACTGTGGATACTAACACTGTCAATCAATATTACATTATGTGAAATAAAAAGATTGTTCACATGCAAAATTAGGTTTATATAAAAAAAAAAAAAAAAACTAAATTAAATCTGCTCCTACTACCTATGTAAATTTATATAATAGAACACATGTGTTTATTATTCACGTGTGAGTTGTTTCGCTCAATGAAAAGTAATGATGACTGACATTGTGGAGGAGGCGACCAGTGTAACGGTTAGGGCCGCACAGGTAGGTGTGCGGACCGTTAGCGGGAGAGGTAGGCTAGTAGTGGTAGTAAATTAAGCACAGGTAGTTTATAGAAGAGTTTATTTAGTACTTCCGGCTAGGTCGTGGGTTGGCGTAGGCACTAGTATTGGGTTTTCGCCCCAGGGTAGAAGTAATAGGGTAGAGAGGTACCGTCCCTTAGGGTCCACCAGGTAGGGCGACGCTCCGCTACTCTTCCCTGGCTGCCGGTAGCTGGCAGCCACTACAGGGTCCGCTTGGGTATCAACCAGCCGTAGTTCCGATACCGTAGCCGTAGGTTGGAAGCGCAGTAGGAAGGCGTGGCTTGGACCCGTAGATTGGCAGCGCAGATTAGAAGCGTAGACGGGAACCGTATGTTAGTAGCGTGGACTGGAACCGTAGTTAGAACCGTAGACTGAAACGTTCACTTGAACCGTAGACTGCAAGCGCTGACTTGAGCCGTAGACTGAAGGCGCTGACTTGAACCGTAGACTGAAGGCGCTGACTTGAACCCTGGAAGCGTGCAGAAGGGTGCGCAGGTTAGCGGTGCAGATCATGCAGCCCGCATGCGATGTGGAAGCTCCCCTAGTGGACCCCGAGCGGTGCAGAGGCAGGGAAAAGGAAAGCTCACACATCGCAGCGGTTTACAAGGCAGAGAGGGTGCAATTATAGTGTAGCACAATGACAGATGCGGTTATGGTGCTAAGCCTAAATCTAGCTGAGTGCAGATCGCAATCACATCACAATGATATTGCCGGAGGGCAGTAAATAGCTGAAGGCACATAGTACATTAGGTTTAAAGCTTATTGAGAGCACATGAAGTAGCCCTTGTGCGTGGAATAACCTAAGACCGCGTGGTCGGTCGAGGTCAACTATACATAATCTCACAATCACGGCGTATTTCGACTAAATCAGTTATCCAGCACACAGCACACACTTAGTTTAATAATTAAATGCAGAACTCACCCAAGATCGGGGTATATTTCCTCTAAACAGAATTAATTACGGAGCAGCCGTCACTCGGTAGCAGCGGTCAGGAGAAAAAGGCGGAGTCCAAACGTCAAACTAGGGATGTGAACTTTTGTGAGTGATGTACAAAACTTACTATTTCGTCTATGATCACTTAGTAGATTGACCATAGACGGAACGCAACGTTACAGTACCCCCTCTTCAGAGAGAGGATTTTGCCTGATAAAATCCGCTAGAACTACCTGACTACCAGCCACCTGAGACTCTGCCTGCTCATCTCTGGTCATAACACAAATAACATCACACCAGTGAGTGAGCTAGTATGCCTAGGTTACTCTTAACAAGTAAAGAAATACATAGGGTAGAATAGATGCAAATCTCCTGTATAAGTGTAATAGTTAAGTATTATGTGTTATAGTGTAACCTTGAGTGGGTGAGTTAGCAGTTTAGAAAAAAACAATTAAAATTGCATGCAAAAGTTAATCTCAATTAAAAATTAAATTTCATTAATAGGATAATAATAACAACCTCGTTTCGATTTTCATCTAAAATTCCCTCTATGAAGAAAGAAACAGGTACTCGCCTTCAGGTCACTTGCAGTTTCATCAAACCAATAACATTATCGTTTCCAAGATTATAAACTGTGAAATTATGTACGGCAAGCTTAGTTTTAAAATACAAAGCACTCGCCTTCAGATCTGGGCACAGTTTCACAGCTTGCAAATCCGCTGTAATTGCAAGTATTTCACCATTCTTTGTTATATTTTTTCTGATTTCGAATCCTACCGTGAAATATCTATCTGATATTATTCTTCTGAAATATTTCCAGCTTTATGAGCACAGCATAAATCACATTTGTCTTTCCTTGGTTGCAAGATACCTATGTTTTGTTCAATTATGATTTCATATGCTGTGATTTTTCTTTTACGTATTTAACATATAGGCGGTATAGTTAACGTTTCGAATATTAAACATTGGCTCCAAATAAACCTTCATGCTACTTTTTCAGCAATAATGTGAGGGCAGTTTAGGTAGTGCTGATAAAAATACTTCGATAAACTGTTTAATCGGTAGTGATCTATTTAAAACTTCATTATTAGATGCATCTGTTCTACTCTCTTTCGCCTCTTCCATGTATTTTTGTCACCTTTTTTGTTTTCTAGTCCTTCCTTCCCCTGAACATATCATTTCTATAATAATTGTCTTTCAGGAAATTGATTACTTTGGTTAAACGATATCTCAGAAACCGGTACAAAATCGGGATCAGCAACTGAATCATCCGAGGAAAATTCTTGGGCTACTTCATTGTCGATATTATGGTCAAGCTTAAGAGCATCAACGTCCGTATTTTGAAAATACTCAGTATCAGTGCTTGAAGCAGCAGTAGCGGCTACATCATTTAAATTTGAATCTACCATTTGAACTGTAGCATAGCTTGTAGATGAAGTTACTGTTGGTTTTATATAGGTTTCAATTATTGAAGAATGGCTGTGCGGCTCTATTTCCGAATATACTCTATATTCTTTAATATTAAATGTCTTCGTTTAACAAGTTGCAAGGAATTCGTCTTCCACTCAGATAAAATTATGATGTAAGATAATTCGAAAAGTACTTACCCGTAACTATCCGTAAAAATAGTAACGTCCAGATAATGGTTGCCTGACAAGAAACGCGGTCTTGCCACTAACCCCAGTCATGTATAAATGGATACGCTGTATTGCTATAACAGTAAAACACACGTTCCTATTGCTTGATTCCAAATTTTGTTGAATGCAATGAAAGCGAATCAGCGTCAAGAGTGCATTGGTGCGAAATCTCAATTTGGCTACGTTCGTCACTTACGCGGTATTTACCAGTGCTAGTTACGCGGTATTGAACTATCCCCGACGATATTTTCTGTACCATTCGTGCTTTTTATAGTGCGATTTTATTTTTATATATAAATTACATTTCTATTGTGTTGATTATAATTAAATATATGTTTTTCAAAATGTTTGCTGCTGTTATTTAAATTATAAACGTGGAAGGCGTTGATAATTCAGCCATTACTGTCCCACTTCTGGACACTGCCTATTCTCAGAGTGAGAAGAGTTTAATACTTACTCTACTACCTTGGCCTGGTGCATGTTAACAGTCTACACAATTTTTATATCAATTTATGGAACACTCTGGTGTGTAATTTTCCTTCAGCAAGTGCTAGTAAAATTCTAACGCACAATTCCTATTGACACGTAAATGCGATTTTTATTTAGAAAAAAAACATCACATGTGGATACATAACACTTAGACTTATTGCCATTTTGAATGCATAATTATTAAACATTTTAAGTGAAACATATAGAAATAAAATTAAGGACTACTGTCGAAATGAAATGAAATGAAATGAAATTATTTATTTTGCAATTAGGATTTTTCAATCACTTTTACACGTCTTTTTTAAACTAGATGGCGTCGGCATTTCCTATGACTATCCTCGAGAAGAAACGCCGAAACAAACTCAGGGGTCAAAGTCTATTTTAAAGTCCAGACAGATTGTAATGATGTAAAGGTTTATGTGAGACAAATATAGGGTGGAATAGCCTTTTGAAGAAAGTGCCATAACTATTTGAGCTAACCTGTCGCAACAGAGTGCAAGCATGCATCAGTTATCGTGAGAATTAATGAAATGAAGAGCGCTCAGCCTAGATCTCACTCACATTTACAATGTATAGCGGTTATATATAAGAAATCATTTCAATTTAAACGACATTACAATATCAAAATAATGAAGTAAATAATATAATAATTAATGGCAAAAAGTGTATATAAAAAAAAGGAAAGGCTAAAGAGCGGTTCAATCCCAAGCGTTTTTGTCATCTAAATAGTCCGAAATTTTATAGTATCCTTTTTTACAAAGTTTAGATTTAATTACAATTTTGAACTTCTTTAATGTTAAATTACGTATATCATTGGGAAGTTTATTGTAAAAGCGTATACATTGTCCCATGAACGAGTTGCTTATTCTGTGGAGGCGCGTAGCATGTACAGCAAGGTTGTGTTTATTCCTAGTGTTCACAGAATGAGTATCAGACAGTTTGACAAAGTTCGAAATATTTTTATAAACATATATTAAATTTTCAAATATATATTGTGACGCTACAGTTAGAATATTAATTTCCTTAAATCTGTGTCTCAGCGACACCCTTGGCCCAAGATTATAAATAGCTCGGACAGCCCTTTTCTGCAAGACGAATATAGTATTGATGTCTGCAGAGTTTCCCCAGAGGAGGATGCCGTAAGTCATCACGCTATGAAAATAACTGAAATCGCCGCTGGCAACCCAGTAACAAATGTCATCTTCAATTTGACAGCCGTCAGCTGTCATAGATAATTTTCTTGTCTATTGCTTTTTTTTCTCAACTACTATTGTATCATCATTCGTTCGTTACTTTTTCAAAAAATTTTATTCGTCCAACTGGAATTAAACGTGAAGAACTCAAGAATCATTATTTTAATTTACCGAAGCCTCCGTTCCTGAACATATGGTCCTTCGAGCCGGATAATTAACAAAGAAGTCGTATTTGTTGTATACGTGAAGAGCAACGAGGTGACCGGCCTAGTCATCGCACCAGCGCCTTCATCCAAGCAGCACTCTTCAGCATCAGTTCAACGGTCAGGTCTTCAATCCCTTCTATTCCTTTCCTACACTATTTGTGTTAGAACCGTGTCGTTTGTATTACAGAGTTAGTGAAGTGCGGTTTTCCGTGACAGTCGATTCCGCTACGAAAACGTAAGTACTTTACCTATTCTCTCACGTAGGCCTACAAAATGGGTGGTGATGATAAATTAGCATTACCTGGTTCCTCAGTTTCTCCCACTAGAAAACGAATATGCGATCTAGCTGACCTTAAAAAGCAACGGGGTAACTTGAGAGCCAGACTAACTCAATTTAAGAAATATTTAGATTCGTTTCAAGATAGTAACCCATCTGAACTTCAATTAAAACAGATTAAATTTAGAATGCAGGCTGCTACAGATCATTTCAAAAAATTTAATGAGATAGAAAGTCAAATTGAATTACTTTCTTCAGAATCTGAAATGTCATCTAACATTGAATATGTAGAATTGTTTGAGTCATTATATTTTAGCAGTTTGGCAATAGCTGAGAGTAAGGTTGAGAGTAAGGAGACCGGTGTCAGTTCTGGTAAATCTAACAATAATGTGTCTCGAGCTAGCGTTAAACTGCCTGATATTAAATTGCCTACTTTTGATGGATCCTTTGAGCATTGGCTTGAATACAAAAATTCTTATAGTACAATGATCCACAAACGTTCAGATTTAGACGAAATCCAGAAATTCCACTATTTGCGGTCTTCTCTAAGCGGCAGTGCATTGCAAGTAATAAGCGCATTAGAATTTACAGCAAGTAATTACAAACATGCATGGGATTTGTTGGACTCTAGATTCCATAACTCTAGACTCCTGATACACAACCATATTAAATCATTATTTTCTATTCCTACTTTGAAACAAGAATCACATACACAAATTAGAAAGTTAATTGATACCATTTTAAAAAACCTACGTGCTCTTAAAACTTTAGATGAGCCCACAGATTCATGGGACACTCTTTTAATCTATTTAATTGTCTCAAAACTGGATTCATCAACGGAACGAGATTGGGAAAATCATAAAGGGATTACCTTTTCTGATACAAGTAAAAAATTAAAGTTGGAAGATTTGCTCTCATTCCTTAGAAACAAAGCAGACATGTTAGACATGATTAATGCAAATCATAATAAATTGCAAAATAAACCATTAAATATTGTAAATGAACAAAAAATTCCTCAGAATAAAAATAATACACATGTACACAGCTATGTATCAACAAACAATACTAGTTCTAAGAGCAAATCGTCAAACAATAACATTGATAAACATGTCGTTAATTATTATTGTCCTTCATGTAACGGAAAACATGCACTTTATACATGTCACCATTTCTTAAACTTATCAGTTAAGGATAGAATAAAATTTGTAAACGAAAAACAAGTATGTCGCAATTGTTTACGTTCAGGACACCCATTTGCAGAGTGTTTATTTGGAACCTGCAAAGTTTGTCAAGGTAAACACAACACTTTATTACATATAAGTGGTTCAAACAATAGTGAAGCAAATGTTCGTAGCGAGCGCACAGATGATCGCAGTACAATTCATGATGGTCCGTCGACGACGACTGCGTTCCATTCCTTATCTACAGATACTTACCATACATTAGACGCCGACGATAATTCAACATGTTCGCAGTCACTGCAACCAGTATTGTTATGCACAGCGTTAGTGGAAATAGTAGATGAGGATAAACGAATACATACAGCACGAGCACTGCTAGACAATGGCAGTCAACATAGTTTTATATCAGAAAAATTAAGAAGATAATTAAACGTACCTTCTATACAGTCCAAAATTCGTATTTCCGGTGTCGCACAGTCAGTGACGCAATCGAATCAGTCGTGCAAATTCATCATACGTTCTAAATTAAACGATTATAACAAAATGGTTCAATGCTTTGTCCTGAAGCGCATAACATCCAGTTTGCCCTCGACTAGTGTTGATACCGA
This sequence comes from Shargacucullia verbasci, assembly GCA_947562105.1. Lineage (NCBI taxonomy): Eukaryota > Metazoa > Arthropoda > Insecta > Lepidoptera > Noctuidae > Shargacucullia > Shargacucullia verbasci. Next base: position 10,342,628 of record OX387281.1, on the reverse strand, counting down.
TCTGATACATATCCCAAAGAATATTCAACTTGCAGATCCTAACTTTCATATTCCATCAGATATCGACTTGTTGATTGGTGCCGACCTGTTTTGGGATATAATAGATGATAGTAGGATTCGATTAGTAAATGGTCCATACCTACAGAACTCGAAGTTAGGTTGGTTGTTATCCGGTCCGTTATTTACTAAACAGTCGAGTGTTAACAATTTCGTTCAAACTCACTGTAATTTTAATCAATCTATAGACGAACAACTTAAACGTTTTTGGGAGGTAGAAAATGTACAACAGTCACCGAACAGCCTCAGCAACGATGAACGATTGTGTGAGGAATTATTTAATAAAACGACTAATCGTGACGCTAAAGGTAGATTTTCTGTACGTATACCATTGAAAGAATCGCCTGAAACGTTAGGTGATTCCTATAATTTGGCAAAGAGTAGGTTCCTTTCGTTAGAACGTAAACTTGAACGGTCACCGGAGTACAAACGTATGTACTGTGACTTTATAAATTAATACGAAACTTTAGGTCACATGAGTCATATTCATAAAGTCTACAAACCTAACTACTTTCTGCCACATCATGGGGTACTTAGGGAAGACAGTATCATAACTAAATTACGAGTAGTTTTTAACGGTAGCGCTGTCACCTCGTCTAACAAGTCGCTAAATGACATCCAACTGCCAGGGCCAGCTCTTCAAAACGACATTTTTTCTATTCTGTTACGCTTTCGACAGTACAAATTTGTGGCATGTGCCGACGTAGAGAAAATGTTCCGGCAGGTCTTGATACAACCTGATCAAAGATTATTACAACTGATTCTTTGGCGAAATTCACCAGTTGAGCCTTTGAAAGTTTATCAGCTCAATACGGTGACGTATGGGACTGCATCGGCGCCATACTTAAGTATGCGTTGTATTCGGCAGCTGGCATTGGAGTGTGAAGATGACGTTGTGGCACGCGTTATTAATGAAGACATTTTTGTAGACGATTTGATTACAGGAAATGATGATTATCAACAGTTATTAGCCATTTGTAAAAAAACAGCAAACGTTTTCTTGTCTGGTTGCTTTACTCTTCGTAAGTGGACCTTTAACTCTGACGTCACTCACAACGCCCTCGCTCATTTGTTCGTAAGCGAACATACACAGAATAAAACATTAGGTATAGGTTGGCATAGTGATAGTGATGAGCTTTACTATACTACAAAAGTCGATAATTATTCAAATTGCTCAAAGTTAACAAAAAGGGTGATGTTATCCGCAATTTCCCAAATATACGATCCATTAGGTTTGCTGTCCCCTGCAGTTATTATTTCGAAAATATTATTGCAGGACTTATGGCTAAGTAAAATCGATTGGGACACTCCTGTGTCCACCGATATTGCCACAAAATGGAATAACTTTATCGGGACATTACAATGTTTACACGATTTAAAAATTCCACGTCATGCTATGAGTGATTGTGTACAACACAAGGAGCTTCACATATTCTCCGACGCTTCACAAAAGGCATACGGAGCATGTGCCTACATACGTACATTTAATGATCATTCCAAAATCACTGTCAAGTTACTGTGTGCTAAAAGCAAGGTTGCACCTTTAAAGACGATTAGTATACCGAGGCTGGAACTTTGCGGTGCACTTGTAGGCGCGCGTCTTTATAAAAGAATAAGTGAGTCATTGCGATTAACGTTCACCAAGGTTTTCTTCTGGACTGACTCGACTATTGTCATTGGCTGGACCAGCATGTCACCCCATTTGTTGAAGACTTTTGTACAGAATCGTGTTACGGAGTTAAATGAATTAACGGGCGATTCAAAATGGTTACACGTCAGTAGCAGTGAAAATCCAGCCGACCCTTTATCCAGAGGAATGAATCTCGATTCCTTAAGTAGCTGCGACTTATGGTGGAGCGGTCCATCTTATCTTAAATTTAACACTAGCAATTTTTCTAATAACACAAGTCGTAATGTAGAAAATTTGCCAGAATTAAAGTCTCGTACATCTAATTTCGTTTGTATTCGACCATGTGATTTAATTAAATTCGAGAATTATTCATCTTTTAATAAACTTATACGTATATGGGCTCATGTACTGCGCTTTATATCTTACAAATGCAAAGTTACCCAGCGCAGTCGCACGTCAACACAAAAGGCCGGTTCTCTAACTGTTGACGAATTGAGTGCATCGCAGCAAATGTTAGTTAGATTCGCGCAAAGACAATCGTTTCTTGAACTATACGAGTGCTTGAATAACAAATTGCCAATCAAAATAAATGCCAAAGATATGAATCGCATTTCTGGTCTAAATGTATTCTTAGACGATCACAAGATAATTTGTGTTGGGGGTCGACTTTGTAATTCCACAAGTTTTGATTACAATAAGAAACACCCTATTTTGTTGTGTAGTAAGCATCCACTATCGGTTTTGTTGATTAGACATGAACACAGACGATTACTTCACGCCGGCCCTCAGCTCCTTTTGTCTAGTCTACGTGAAACCTGGTGGTTGTTAAGTGCTAGGAATCTAGTCCGAAAAGTGGTCCGTGATTGTGTTACCTGTACGCGAATAAGAGGTAAAACATTAAACCCAATTATGGGAAACTTACCTTCGGCTCGTTTGGATTCTGGATTTCCGTTTATACGAACCGGCGTGGATTATGCCGGACCATTAATGATTTTAAATCGAAAAGGCAGAGGCGCTCAGTTGGAGAAATGTTATGTATGTCTTTTCATATGTTTTCTTACTCGAGCTGTGCATTTAGAGCTAGTCACCGGTCTATCTGCTAACGACTTTATTTTGACACTTAAACGTTTTATTAGCAGGCGAGGTAAACCAAATGCTATTTATTCAGATAACGGTAGAAACTTCGTAGGAGCCGAAAAGGAAATTTCGTTATTCTTAAAAAATAATTCTCAACATATAATTGATTTCGCTGCCAATGATGGTATTCACTTTAATTTTATACCACCCTATTCACCCCATTTTGGTGGCCTCTGGGAGAGTGGGATAAGGTCGTGTAAACATCATCTTAGACGAATTGTAGGCAATGCTAGGTTGACGTACGAGGAACTAAGCACGGTTTTGACACAAATAGAGGCAGTTCTTAATTCCCGTCCGATGTCACCCTTATCTCCCGATCCTACCGACTTAACTCCACTCACTCCTGGCCACTTCCTCATTGGCCGACCGTTAACTGCTCCTCCAGCGGAAGACTTGACAGATGCGGCAACTCCACGACTGACCCGCTATCACCGCGTCGAGCAGCTACGTCAGCAATTCTGGCGACGGTGGTCCAGAGAATACGTGTCAGAGCTTCAAACGAGAACGAAGTGGAAGTCACAACAAACCGACGTTGCTTTGGGCAGCTTAGTTTTGATAAAAGAAGACAACTTGCCGGCTCTCAAATGGCAATTAGGGCGTGTTATCCAGATATTCCCGGGCAGCGACGGAGTGTCTCGGGTCGCTGACATCCGCACTACTACTGGTACTACGAGAAGGGCATTTTCGAAAATATGTCCATTACCACCACAACCAGAGCACCTCGAGACATCGGATGTTCCACCGTTGGAAGCTGGTGCTTCCAAGGCCGGGGGCATGTCGCCGCTGGCAACCCAGTAACAAATGTCATCTTCAATTTGACAGCCGTCAGCTGTCATAGATAATTTTCTTGTCTATTGCTTTTTTTTCTCAACTACTATTGTATCATCATTCGTTCGTTACTTTTTCAAAAATTTTTATTCGTCGAACTGGAATTAAACGTGAAGAACTCAAGAATCATTATTTTAATTTACCGAAGCCTCCGTTCCTGAACAACTACAATTTCCAAAGAATAAACTCTTGTACTCATAGTGTTAACTTTTAACATTTGTCTATCAATAAATATATAGGGGAAGGGGGGGCAAGACGGGGGCGCGAGGTAAGACGGGGTCATGCATTCTTACAAGAAACTAGAGGTTTGCGAATAGAAAGCAATAAGCCAATGGGAAGCCACACTCGATCAACGGTCAGTGTGAGAGAAACAATGAGCAGGAATGCACGCGTTTTTGGTTTTCAAACGGAAATTTAGTTGAGCGTCTCGTCGATCTAATTTTGTGTAGTTAAAAACGTCTTTATTGTAAGGTAATTATAACTATCCAATTTATGTATTTTCTGGTATATGGTTGCTAGTGTTGTTTACTTTGATGTGGTATAATTAAATAAATGTTCAGTTAATCCTTTTATTTTTGAGTAATTATTTTTTTCTATGTCAGCCTTTGGGGCAAGATGGGGTAATGAGTTTGGGGTATGATGGGGTATAGGGGCAAAATGGGGAAGTGGGTCTGGGTTTATTTATGTTTGTGAATAAGTAAAACTGTGTTAATATTTTTCAGGTAAAACCATGGTACGTACATACAAGAAAAAAACCAGAAGAGGAGAATGGTCGATAAAGGCTATGAAAACAGCCTTAGATAAAGTATTAAGCAAAGAGATGGGCTACAGAAAAGCTGCTTCTGCATACGCAGTGCCTCAGACTACTTTAGAGCGTTATCTTAAGAGAATGAAAGAAGGCGGTGAAGTTACAATTGGTTTACCTTTGGGTCCTAAAAAAACTATATTTACAATAAAAGAAGAAGACGAAATGGTAGCATACCTGAAACATATGGAAGAACGTCTTTTTTGACTGACAAGTATCGATTTGAGACGTCTAGCATATCAACTAGCAGTAAGAAATGGTAAAACGCACAATTTTAATACTGATAAGGAGATGGCAGGGGTTGATTGGCTCAAAGGTTTCTTAAGGCGTCATCAAGATTTATCCATTCGTAAGCCCGAAGCAACGTCAGCAGCTAGAGCAATGGGGTTCAACAAAGTGGCCGTAGGTAAATTTTACCAGTTGCTCGGAGATGTATATGATAAGTATAAATTGACCCCTGATAAAATATATAACTGTGACGAAACTGGAATCTCCATTGTATCTAAAACCAAGAGCAAAATACTAGCTATGAAAGGACGAAAACAAGTAGGCTCACTATCATCTGCAGAACGAGGCCAGACTATCACAGTAGAAATATGTTTTAACGCTGCTGGAACCTACATGCCTCCACTGATGATATTTCCTAGACAACGAATGAAACCAGAATTGTTAGATCACGCACCACCAGGTACTGTAGCAGTTTGCAATCCTCGAGGCTGGATAACGACTGAAATATTTTTGACTTGGTTCATAAACTTTATCCAATTTTCCGGAGCTACCCCTAATAACCATGTATTGCTACTTCTGGATGGGCATGTGAGTCATACTCAAAATTTAGAAGTAATTGATCTGGCACGTAAAAATGGAGTTATTATACTTTGCTTTCCTCCTCACTGCACGCACAAGATGCAGCCAGCAGACGTTGCATTTATGAGGCCACTAAGTATTTATTACGATCATGCTGTTTCGGATTGGTTGAGGTCACACCCAGGGCGTGTGGTAACTGTATTTCAGATAAGTGAAATATTTGGAAGAGCATACGTACAGGCAGCTACAATGTCTACAGCTATTAACGCATTCAGAAAGTGTGGTATATGGCCGTACAACCAAAATAATTTTACGGATGCCGATTTCATATCTGCTGAAACTACTAACATACAAAATATTAAAGACTCGTCGAGTGTAGAACAACTAAGGGTCACAGAAGCCGAAAGGTCTCAATTTGCGACAGTTCTATCTGCATCTTCATCTATATTAGGCACAACTGCATCTTCACCGGCCACAACATCTCACACTGAAACAGTTGCAACTGGACATAAAGCTACAACAGAATCATCCACTCCAGTTAGAATAGAGCTGATCACCGAATGTTACGAGCAAGCCACACCTACTGTGGATAAAACGCATGCCCCCGAACCTGAACCTGGATGTTCTTTTGCTTCTAATTCTCCCATCCGTGCAGTGTGCCGCGATCTGACATCTAGCTTTGAAAATGCATCTCCTAATGATATTTTACCATTGCCATCAGTTCAACGAACTGAAAAGAGAAAGCAATACCGGAGAGGAAAAACGGCCATCATTACCTCAACACCTTATAAAAATGAGCTGGAAAATTTGAAAAAGTCGAGGAAAGTATCCAATCCTGATGATCCTCGCCTCAAAAAGAATGCTAAGAATAAACAAAAAACTAAACTTGTAGCCAAAACGCAAAAGAACAATGATGAAGATACCATTTGTCTTTATTGTAATGATATAAATCATACATTTCTAAAATCATCCGAAGGTTGGGTAGGCTGCCAGCTTTGTGGACGCTGGGCTCACAATGCTTGTGCAGGTGTAGATGACGAAGATGCCGAAGAAATCCACATTTGTGTTTATTGTGATAATAATTAGCTTACCCCATCTTGCCCCATTTTCATTACCCTATCTTACCCCATGGTACGGGGCAAGATGGTTTTTCGCAAGTTCCTTTTTAAACATTTATTATAAAAAAATGTGATAAGTTGATCTCCCAAAGACTATGCCAAATTATAATTAGTTTAATAACACATGTGCCATAAATAAATAAGAATAATAAACATAATGATTGTGCTGTATTTTTGTTATTTCTCTTAGCTACCCCATCATACCCCCCCTTCCCCTACACATAACATAGCATCACGCCTGTATTCCCCGAAGGGTTAGGCAGAGGTGTACTATTGTACACCCACATTTCGGCGATATCTTTATTAAGTCCCATGTAATAGGGGGCAAGCCTATTGCCATTTACCGGGCACAGTTCCAGACTCCGTGCTGCTACTGAGAATTTTCATACAGAAAAACCCAATAACACTTTGCCTGACCTGGGAATCGAACCCAGAACCTCACGCTCAGCAGTCGCGCTTGCGATCACTAGACCAATGAGGCAGAGGAGATAAAAATTGTAAACATATATTTACAATTTTTATTTGAAAATTAGCTAAGATCTATTACGTAAGCATCCTAATACTTTCTCGCTGGCACTGCGACAATATGTTTCATTTAAACTTATTGTCACTTTGATTTTTATTAAATAACTACTACATTTAAGTATTTTAAGTCGTTCGATTATTATTATTATTATTATTTTTACTATACTTTCAGTCTCGACACAAAGTCGGAATAGAGAAATGAAGGTCGGGCATATGCCAAGTATCCTTCATTTAGGTTTGTAAGTGTGATGATTTGTGTTTTCTATGTCTCTTTGTGTTTGTGTTATTTGTGGAGTGTTGTGTGTGAGCGAGAGTGGGATAGAAGTTGGGTTTAAGAAGCGGCGGACTATAGAGCAAGTGTCGATTACTACGGATTTTTGCAGAGGTATGAAAGTGTTTTCATGGAGTTCTAGTCAAAGTCAAAGTTTTTTATTTCAAGTAGGCCTTTTCAGGCACTTTTAAAAAGTCGAGACTAGGCGCACGGTTCCAAAGGGGGTAGGTCCTATGGAGAAGAGACCGGCAAGAAACTCCATGGATACTCTTTTCAAAAACAAAAAGTTAATTTACAATTAAAATCTTAAATTAACATGCATTATATAAGAAAAAATACAAACTTAATAGAATGCTACTTACACAATGAGGCAATACAACATGAGTTAAACAATTATTTCGAATATAAACTAAAAACGGGATAAACAGATCAAAGCGAATAAAACAGAAATAAAAAAATACAAAAAAGAATACAAAATATTGAAACATCAAGAATGTCCAGATATGTAAAGTGAATCTAATATAAAATAGAATTAGTAGACACAATGGATAACCAGGGAAGCCACATGTGTAGAAGATATTCAACGCCACACGTCTCTATCGTCAACATAGTGATTTAAGGGCAATACTAAGCGTTTTAGGTATTACACCTGTTGATGACATTATATTGGGAATTATTTTAACAGTTTCTTGATGCCACATTTGCTTTATTTCGTCAGCCAGGGGGATATACTTTTAAAATTTTTCTGTATGTTTTTGTTTCAAGTTGTGTGTGTTTGGTATGGCGATGTCTATGAGGAATGTTGTCTTGGTGGATTTCAAAGTTAGCGTGATATCGGGTCTATTGCTGAGGATGGTACGATCGGTGATTATGTCTCTATCCCAGTACAGTTTTGCAGTGCTATTTTCCAGAACGTTTTTAGGCTTGTATTTGTAATAGGGGGTGTGTGTTCCAAGTAACTTATGTTTTAGTGCAAATTGTTGATGGATGTGTTTGGCGACATTATCATGGCGATGGGTGTACTCTTTATTGGCGAGAAAACTGCAACCTCCTATGATATGATCAATTGTTTCTGTAGTTTGGTGGCATAATCTGCATTTATCTGTGTCAATTGATTCTTTTAGAATATATTTAGCATAATTCCGGGTTTTAACTATTTGATCCTGTATTGCTACAAGAAAGCCTTCGGTCTCACCAAATATGTTGCCTTTTGTAAGCCAAGTGCAAGATGCGGGGCGATCTACATGCTATTGCTCAATTTGGTGTGGGTATTTTCCGTGTAAAGCTTTCTTTTTCCAGTTTTCTATTTTTTGATCGTCTTTTATAATTTTAAGTTTCGGGTTAAAATGGTTATTATTTAGCTGTAATGGTGTTCCTGAAAGTGATGTGTTTACTATTGCTTTGTGAAGTGTGAAATATGTTCGTAAGTTGTCTATTTGAGTGTAGTGTAAGTTTTTGATGTCGACGAATCCGCGGCCTCCTAATTTTCTTGTGAGTGTAAATCTTTCTACTGCAGAGTGTATGTGATGAATATTGTGTCTATTGCTTGCTGTTCTTGTAACGGTATTAAGCGCATCTAGTTCTGTGTCTGACCATTTAATAATCCCGAAGGAATATGTTAGGATTGGAATGGCATAGGTGTTGATGGCTTTGGTTTTGTTTCTAGCGGAGAGTTGGGTGTTAAGTATTTTAGTTAGTCTTTGTTTGTATTTAGTTTTAAGTGTGTTTTTTGTTTCTGCCTGGTTTATTGATGTGCTTTGTTGGTATCCTAAATATTTGTAAATATTTGTTGTATTATAACCTTCATGATCCATCATCAGGTCTTCGATGCCATCGGGTCCACCATCATGGCTCCTCACCGAGAAGGAAAATTTGTACAATAATTGTTCATAGTCCATGAACAATTATTGTACAAATTTTCATAAAAAGTCGTCAAAAATAATTCAACTGTTTACTTCTCTACCCAAAGTATCAATATGTTTTGGACTAGTATTATTCCAATTTATTGATTCAGAATCGTAATATTTTCTTCGAAAAAACGGAGCGCAGAGCGACACGTACTTACCTTAGAAAGCCTCGGCTGGCACTGATCAAAGACTACAATAGTATACTGGAAATAGACTGGCAACTCGAGTATTATCAATGCTTAAACGAGTGGCGCTCTCTGGCCACCAGATAGGCTAAACTTCTCCATGACATATAGCTATACATAGGTATACAGCTATCTATAGAATGCTAATTTACGTAGCTATCTAGCTATACGACTACACTGAAAAAAAAATATTATGGCTGCCATAAAGTTTTTGTTAGCTTTTATCAAGTAAAATGCTCATATATGGGAACATAAAGCTACTTGTTTGCTAGCAATAAAGCTAACTTTATCACTGATTTAAACAAATATCATACTAAAAATAAATAAGTTCTTAATCGTGTTCATCAGTGAAGTTGTTTAAATAAACCTTACCTGATAATTGAAATGAGTGTTTCAAACAAGTTAGTTATTAGGAAAATAATGTGTGATTATTAATATTTTGATCATGTTGACTTTATCACCAATAATCATGTATGGTTTATAGGTATTATAATTTTCTTTTTAGGATTAAACATAAAATACTTAAACAAGTCAAATTCACACTTGTTCAACAATCTTTTTTTTTCAGTGTATAGAATACTGTATTTACGTAGTTATTGTATATGTTTATATGATCTATGATTATATTATTTTATTGTTCTTTTGGCGCTAAAGCAAGGAAATTTGTTACACATCTTATTTGTAATGTAAATTAATGCATCTCAAAGTATAATTATTTATGTAACTTAAGAATGTTTGTGCAGATAAAATAACACATTACTATTAATAAGAAACAGTAAATAATGTAACAAATTCTTTGTTTTAGCTAGAGGAAAATTCAGAACATCCTAAATAAATAATACACTCAACGTGTTTGTACATGCGAATCAATTAAGGCAAAACATAATAATTATTAACGACTATTATCACTCTTTCATATCACATGAAAAGATAACAGTCACTCAGGATCTTTTCTTAGTTAATACAGACTTTGGTTGGGGGTGGTCAGGGAAATTTTGTGAGATCGATGACAGTTCTGATCAATTAACCGTATTAACTTATTTCCAATCAGATGGGTTATTTGAAAATAAATTTAACGAGCCCGATCTTCCTCTAAAGTTAGATCATCTAACTTTAGAGGAAGATCGGGCTCGTTAAATTCGTTAAAAAATTATGGGATCTTGAATCGATAGGCATCACAGATTCCCCAAAAACCACTCGTGATGAAAAGGCGATTAGGCAGTTCAATGAAAGTGTTTTATACGAACATGATAGATACCATGTCCGATGGCTCTGGACTGAATCACCGCCCAATCTTGCCAACAATCACGGCTTAGCTCAGGGTCGCCTCAATAGTTTAGTGAAACGTTTAGATGATTCAGATTTAAAAGCATACGACCAAGTCATTCAGGAACAACAATAGGCTAAAATCATTGAAATAATACCAGATCCAACAATTCCGCAGACTCATCCAGTTCACTATTTACCACATAACTGCGTTCGTAGCCGTGATAAGCCCAAAAAACTCCGAATTGTTTATGGCGCGTCAGCTGAAACCACAGATAATTAAAGTTTAAATGAGTGCTTGTATAGAGGTCCACTTATGTTAGGCAAACTAGAAGACAAGTTATTAATTACCGGATTATTGATTAAATTTAGAGAACATATTATTATTTACACCTATAGGTATAGTAGCAGACGTTGAAAAGGCTTTCCTACAAATAGGCTTACAAGATTTAGATAGAGATGTAACACAATTTCTTTGGCTTGAAGACGTAAACTATAAAATTCACCAAGATAATATATTACACTTGCGTTTTTGTCGTGTTCCGTTTGGTGCCATATCAAGTCCATTCTTACTGAATGCCACAATCAGATGTCACTTGAATAGGAACAGCATCCTTATGAAACAAATAGCAGAAGACATATATGTAGATAACATTGTAACTGGCGTACAGACGATTACAGACGCACAAAAACTGTACAGAGATGCCAAAAAATCATTCGACAGTTTGTCCATGAATGTACGGGAATGGAACTCAAATTCAAAAGAAATAGTTTCCTACATACCAGATAGGTTTAGAGCAGAAAATCGTGAACACATAAAGGTACTCGGTTTAATGTGGAACATACGTAATGACAGGTTATATTTGAAATCTAATTTCATTAGTACAGAGTTAGACACGGTTATGTCAAAAAGGGATGTGTTAAAGTTTATTGCCTCCATCTATGATCCATGTGGTTTCGCAGTTCCAGTAGTTCTCCCAGCAAAATTATACTTTCAGAAACTTTGGAAAGAGAGAGTTAAGTGGGATATCAAATTAAATGAAAACCTACTTATAGAATGGCATCAAATAGCATCAAAATTTGTTTATCTAAAAAATATTCACATTGATCGTTATTATGCACAAGGTATAAATAAGAACCAAGTCGCAGAGCATATTGAATACGAACTGCATTGCTTTACAGACTCATCTATGCATGCATATGCAGCAGTGATTTATTTACGCGGTTCTTCACACACTAATAATATTGTCAGTTTTGTTATTGGCAAGTCTGGATTAGTGCCGTTGAAGAACCAAAATGATTTGCAAATTCCAAGGTAAGAATTGCTGGGAGCACTTCTCGGATGTAGACTTATAGTGTATGTAATCAAATTTTTACGGTTAAAGATAAAAGCTCAATTTTTGTGGACTGATAGTTAAATAGTTTTAAGCTGGCACAAATCCGACAAGTTACTACCACCGTTTGTCGCGCGTAGAATCAATGAAATAAAATAAGACTTGTAAAGTCAGATATGTACCAACTGAACTAAATCCATCAGATATAGGCACTAGAATAGAACGAGTAGATTGTTACGCTAGTTGGCTCAAAGGACCTGATTTTTTAATGAATAATTCAAATCAGTGGCCTACATTTCCTAATAATGTAGATTTAGTTCATACACAAATTTCATTGGCCAAGGAGGGTCTTTCGAATTCAATATCTGTAGACAATACCAGACCAAGTTTTGATATCACTGAACCAATGTTATTAGATAGATCTGACAATGAGGAGAACAGAATATTAGAAATTCAGGCCAAACATTTCCCCAAAGAAGTTTAAGGTATGAACTAACTTATCGAGATCACTACAATTATATAAAGACCAAGTAGGATTAGTACGGTGCAAAGGAAGATTTAGATATACAGATTTGACACACAATCAGAAAGAACCCATACTACTCCCAAAAGATTCGGAATTTACACACAAAATAATAAGTGACTTACACCAGAAAAACTATCATGTGGGGGTTTCTCATACCTTAGCTTTATTAAGTGTACTTCGTAGTGAAAGAACTGCATAAGCTGCCCCCCGTCACTTTCGACCACGTCGACGTTACCAGGCTGCTGAAGGATATCACATCACTGAAAGCAAGCCTGGCCGAGATGCAGTCCAAACTAGAGGTGTCGAATAACACCATAGGTGAACTGCGTGCCGAAGTAGTGTTGTTGCGCAATGCTGTTTCGGTAAGTAGGTCATCAGACGCCTCTAACGTGAACACACGTCGTGGAGCGCAAAACGCTTCCATTGGCAGTTTTGAGTCAAGTGCGTCACCAATGGCAAAAATTTTATGCGTTGCATCGTGTCCCGCCGCCGTCCCCGCATCGACACCGGTGGAGGTAGCGACTCGTGTAGGTACGTCGACCCCTAATCGTGCCTACGCTGCAATCGTCGCCGACAACAAACCTACTACTTCGCAAACAAAGCGAATAGTAGTAAAATCAAATGGGAGTAAACAGAGCCGCTATGAATCATCTCACAATGGTTTGAAACAGCGGGGTCCGGAAGAGGACACGAGTGACAAGGACGGCTTCATCAAAGTGGAGAAGAAGAAGCGGAAGCCTTTTTGTCGGAACCAGTGTGGCACCGCGCTGGCAGGACCCAACATGCTTCTGCGTCCTGCAATACCTACGACGCAGCTGTACGTGTCCAGACTACATCACTCCACGAAGGTTGAGGAGATCGTGGAGTATGTTCGTGTGAACACCAGTTGGACTTTGAGGGTCGTGAAGTTGGAATCGCGCCACAACACAAACTCGTCGTTCGTGGTGAGGGTTCCGACTCACCAGCTGGAGACCTTTCTCAAAGAAGAGTTTTGGCCGAAGGGTGTCATGTATCGACGTTTTCGCGGCCGGCTACGTGACACCAGTCAGCGAAACAGGACGCCGTCACTTCCTGTGCAGTAGTTTATAAGTTTTATGTAATATGTATTAGTTTATTTATAGTCATTGTTTTATATTTGTGTATTTTTTGTATGGGCCAAGTTGCCTGAAATAAAGGAAATAATAATAATAATAATAAAATTAAGACAAAAAATTTGGGTCCCACATGGACGATCAACAGTTAAAAAGGTGATTAGGAAGTGTCTAAAATGCATAAAATACGGTGGTGGTCCATTCAAACTACCTGCCATGTCTGATTTACCAGCAGAAAGAGTGAAGCCCAGTCTTCCATTCGCCTTTACAGGCCTAGATTATTTTGGCCCACTGGTCGTGGAAGAGAGTAGTAAAAAGAACGAACTTGAATGTAGAAAGAACTTGAAGCAGTCATAAATACAAGGCCCCTGACTACTGTAGGCGCGGAGTTAGAACACGTGTTGACTCCTTCAGATTTCCTACGTGTAGGTGCATCATTGACTACCGAAATTTCTGATCAAGATTTTTTAGAACCAGCTACAGTAACCAAAACTAATCTAATTGACGGGTGGAAGCGTGGTCAAATTATTCTTATAGAATTCGCTAAGATGTTCACTAATCAGTATTTGACTAGCCTTCGTAAACGATATGACAAGCACAAACAAGGTAGAGTTGTTGTTAATAGGGTACCAAGATTAGCAGAAACATTACAGTTAAGATCAGATAGCAATAGGGCACACTGCAAAGTTGGCAAAATAGCAGAGTTGATAAAAGGGTCGGTTGGACAGAGAAGAGTAGCCAGGGTAAAATTATCATCAGGAAATACACTGACCCGTGCAATAGGCCATCTCTACCCTTTGGAGATTGAAGACCAGAGCATGATACCCAATCCAGAGCAGAGCGTCTCGCCAGAGAAATTTATTCAGAATTCTGCAGGGTCCCACCAGGAACAACCAGTTTAAACCGATACGCTACTCAGAAGTACTCAATTCAATGATCCGTTGACCAGTAATGTACAATGGGCGACATTGCCGGTGCACCACCTATAAGGCTAAAATCGCTTGCACCCAACTTGTAACTGCAGCGAAAGCCACGCCCTCATAAAACCAGTTTTGTGCAACATACTTCCCGCCAAACTTTTGTTAGAAAATAATTTCTACATATTTAGTTGCTATGAATGAAACAGATAGTCAGTGTGCGAGCGAAAAAGTATTATCCATACGTATTATATCCACTATATTACATTACACATCGCCTATTTATTCGTAATAAATTGGGAGAAGACAGAGTGATCGGTTAACTTTGCTAGTTTTATTTATATTAATAGCTAATCGCTGTATCTACAGAATAATAAATTATACTTTATGAAATAACACTTTATTTACGGAAAAACATAACATAACATAGCAAGCATTACGACTTTATCCCCAAAAGGTTAGACAAAGCCACAAAGGCGTATCTACTATTGTGCACCTACATTTCGCCGATGCTGTTATTAAGTCCCATGTAAGTGTGGAGCAACGTTTTTCAAAAAAAAAAAAAAAAACAGTGGGCGAGCCTGTTGCCATCAACCGGGCATAGTCCCAAACTCCGTGCTGCTACCGAGGATTTCTATACACAAAAACCTAATAACAATTTCCCCGACCCGGGAATCGAATCCAGAACCTCACGCTCAGCAGTCGCGCTTGCGACCATTTAGTCAGTTGTAAAAAATAAAATTATGTATGATCCATTCATTTGAGAAATCTAGAGCAGAACTCTAGATTCATGAAAAATAAACAGCTATTTTCCTATAATGTATCGATCATACATTATTGGACTTTTTCTATAAAGTGTTCTTTTTAATTTCTTGTGGACTGCAATAAATTACTACACTACAAAAAACGCAAGTTTTCAATAATGTATTTTAGAAACAAAACAATAAAAATCGACTTAGTGCTTGTGTTGATAAAACTATATATAAATTACAAAAAATTCAATAGCATGTTTTACTTATATAAATCGACATCGACTGATTTGGCTTCAAAACTTCTAAAATGCCACCATTCCATAAACATATTATACATGTAACAATAAATATTACTGTTCGATTAATTTGTCTCGATGAATCTACTCAAATGATATACTCATAAGTATAATATTTCAAACAAATATTTTTTCTTACAGCGGTAAAAAATAAATATAGTAAGACGGTTTCGTTTGCGATTATTTTCAAATAATTTGTATTATAATAATACTAGCTAAACCTGGCCAAACTTCGCTGTGGCTCAGTCTGATATTAATATAAAAAATTGTGTTATTTATTTATATTTATTTTTGTTGTTAAAATCTTAAGTAATTGATATCCATTTTTTAAAATAGTAATATGTGTAAGGGAAAACAGTGATACATATAGTCATTTGTCAGATATACTTTATGCTTGAGCCATAAAAGTCAAAGCGTGTCATCAGAATTAGATACGAAAATAAATAATGCATGCGGAAGTTATTACTTCATATTACGTACTCTTACTTCATATGACGACACGGTTGGCGTAGTGGCTAAGCGATTAGCTTTCTGCGCTAAGTGTCGCGGGTTCGATCCCCGGAACAAATATTTGTATGATCTACAGATAATTGTTTCGGGTCTGGGTGTTTGTGTATGTGAATATATGTGTTTGTAAACGCACCCACGATACAGGAATTATTCCTAGTGTGGGGCAACGTTTTTTAAAAAAAGATAAAGAAAGAAAGATAAAGATACTCTTACGTCAATGGAAGATTAAGTATGTGCGAAAGAAACAAATCTAAGTTTGTTTGTTTCTATTTGACTTTCTTTTCGAATCCCTGCGCCTGCTCCCGTTAAGCCTACATATGTAGGTTAGTGTGTCGCCGCGGTCCTGTGACGTCGCAAGCGTCATTATTTTACAATTTCGGAAGCGCAGGAGTTTCACCGCCTTTACTGTGATTTTGCGAAAATGGACGCTTTATTTTTACAGGGGCAGGACAGGTAACGAAGAATAGGTAGTTTTAGCGAACAGTTAAGTGAATTATGCGAAATTGGACGTTTACATTGGACGTTAGAATGCATTAAATAGAGTGATTGTTGATTTTGATTAATAATTTGATAAATAATTATGCGAGGGCGACTGTGACTGTGTGTGGTGTGATCGTTTTCATTCAGCATTAATTGCGCCAAAAGATCTTGTCGTAATATGACACCGCGCTGTTGCCGCTCTTATCACAGGTATACTTATATCTGCTCTCATGGGCGGAAGCAAAATATAGGCGTGGTTAGTTCATCGCGAACCGTGCAAAGAATTTTGTTAGCAAAGTGTACTACCGCCAATGTCGCCCATTGTAACTGAAGTACCAGCTCAATCAATATCGGGTACCAGTAAACAACCAACCAGGGCATCAGCAGCCAAAGCTAAAGAGAGCCTTAAGCAGTGAACATCCCAGTTAATGAGCACATTATTTTAATAGTTATTAAACAGCGTTTATTCAGAATCAAAAGACTAAGTGTATTCAGTTGTAATTAATTAATTAATTAATTATAATCATTTGTTATCAGTAAACACATTCAGAGTTATTCAGTTGGCGTCATGAGCTTGATTAAATTGTCATGAAACAAATCAGTGTCACTTTCTTTCTTTCCCTGGGGCGGGAGTGTCGCGAATGCGAAGTAACAATGAGTATAGATATAACCACAAAACGTCATTTGACGTCATGGGGTGGGGATAGCGGCCGGTGTAAGCAAAGCACTTGAGCCCAAGGTTCGAAGCTGGAACGACCTCGGTGAGTGAATTCTTGTTATCAGTGCATGCACTATCAGATTAACCTGACATTTAGATGGTATTTGTTTTATGTATTGTATTACCAGTGAAAGGAATCAGAAATAGTATTCAGATGCGAGGCTTGGGGTGGCTAAAGGGGAGGTTGGAGGCCACTTGCAGGGGTTTATACTAAATAAATAGTTTTCAATAGTTACGGTTAACCCTGCTTACGGCAGGTATTTAGATACTCATATCAGTGTAAACAAACAGGCTAAGGATTCAGATATTCGTCGATACCAACTATTAAGGCAGTTGGCGACCATATCAAAAGAGTCATGTTAAGTATGAAGCTTCTTTATCGTCATGCGGCATTTGATTTAGTCTGGTATTACTTATTTATTTGACATTAATGGTTTCGGATGGATTGTCACGTAAATGGGAGATGTTTTTTTTTTTCTAAAAGTACTAGATTTGTAAACAATCTTGAAAAGTCATTTAAAAATAAGAGAAAAACTAATAATCTTCATTCGTCATTCATCAAAATCCTTTTTATTCAATTTTTTTTTTTTTTTCATAATAATATCACTATTTCAATAAAAAATACGTATCAAGATTAATTAAAAAAAAAAAAAAAAAAACAGTTTACTCCTTGATACGAAAACGCCTCTGTTGCATCTTGCACTTAGTGACATCTAGCGTGAGATAGTTATGTAACTACAAAGTAAAATCGACAGAACGAGCGAGTAGTTTTGCTATAGATCGGTTGCAACATTATAATATGTTACATGTCTTATTAATTAACACTATTTAAAAAGAAACCTAAATTATACAATATTCACAAATAATTATACTTACCAACGTACACTAAATATTTACCTTTCATACAAACCTATGTACATAAAATATTTACATTATTAAATTATTTAAATCTTACTTAAAACAAAAAGAAAGCGAACCAGAGTTCCTCATAGCTGCACTTGTCAACACGCTCGTATTAAATCAGCAACATCTTAGGCACCTAAAATTCAAGTTCTATTGTTCCCGGCGCAAGCACGCGGATAAGGTATACACCCCCCCCCCCCCCCCCGCTCCGGCGCGCCACGGACGACAAAGCGATTTGTACGGTCGAGGCGAGCGCACGTCAGTCTGTAGAATGATCCCTGCTACGCACATACGCGATAATTATATTCTGTTGGCGTAATCTTTAATATTATAAAAAGATACGACGCACAGTGTGACGGCCAGAAGAAAAAATTTGACATTGACCAAAATACATACTTTTAGCTTTAATAATCTTTAATTATACCTGGTAACAATTCAGCCCTTGGGGTATATTGTGCTGTTATTTTTTTTTTCTATCTATATTCTAACATTATTTTTTAAGGCTTCAAAGTGATATCCTAACGCGTACGTATTTCACACTTAAAAATTTGCACAAGGTTTGAATGCTTACTGTAATAAACTCTTTTTTACTATGATCAACGGGAAAGTCTGTAACGCTTTATCTATCCCTTTATTTCAGGCATCAAGGCCCATATAAACATATACAATACCATATAAAAGAAACTTAAAAATACTATAAATATATATTACAAAATAACTTAAACTAGTGCACACGAAGTGTCGGCGTCGTGTTTCGCTGACTGGTGTCATGTAGGCGGCCACGAAACCGACGATACACAACACCTTTCGGCCATAACTCTTCCTTGAGGAACTTCTCGAGATGGTGTGTCGGAACTCGCACCACGAACGACTTGAAGTTCGTGTTGTGACGCGGCTCCAACCTCTCGACCCTCAAGGTCCAGTTGGTCTTGACGCGCACGTACTCCACGATCTCCTCAACCTTCGTAGAGTGGTGCAGTCTGGACACGTAGAGCAGCGTTGTCGGTACTGCTGGTCGTAACAGCATGTTGGGTCCTGCCAGCGCAGTACCGCACTGGTTCCGACAAGGAGGCTTCTTCTTCTTCTTCTCAACCTTGATGAAACCATCCTTGTCGCTCATGTCCTTCTCTGGACCCTGCCTATTCAGAGCCTGTTTTGGTTTTGACAGGCTCCGTTTACCCCCCTTAGCTTGGTCCGCTATTTTAACCTGCGAGTTTTGTAGCTCAACAGGCTTTTTAGCGGCGGCTGCAATTGCTGCGTAGGCTCGTTTGGGGGTCGCTGAACCTACACAAGTCGTCGTCTCCACCGGTGTCGACGCAGGGACGGCCGCGGCACACGTTGCAACGCGTGCATTCTCGGCAGCTGGTGACGCATTCGAGCCCGCCGACTCGAAACTGCAGATGGAGGCGTTTTGTGCCCCGCGACGCGTGTTCACATTCGCGTTGCTAGGTGACCTACTTGCAGCAATTGCATTGCGCAATAACGCTACTTCTGCCCGTAGATCACTGATGGTGTTATTGGACACCTCCAGCTGATGCTGCATCTCGACCTGGCTTTGCTTCAGGAGTGTAATGTCCTTCAGCAGCCTGGTGACATCTACGTGGTCGAAAGTGACGGGAGGCAGCTTGTGCAGATCCTTCGCCACAAATTCAGGCACGTCGTCCGGGTCGGTCTCCTTCAACAGCGTTATGATGTCCTGGAGACTCTTTTCTGTGCCATCCCTTCGCCGAGACGGCATTTGGCTGAGTTTGCCGAGCGTCGTGAACAGCAGCAACTTGGCACTGCTGATGTCCTCCTCCTTGAAAGATGACTTGCAGATCTGCAAGATGCTGACCTCGTCCATGTAGTCGATGGCATGCTTAATGAATGCCAGAACTTCATTGGCTATGAGCGTTTGAGTACTCATAGCGAAATCCGGGCAGCGGCTAAAGCCGCGCAATTCGCGAATGTAATATTATTCACTCGGAGCAGCGAAAAACGCGACCGTACTCGACCGCGCATCGCAACCGAACGTGATCATTATCAGATAATAGCTCCACTTCTACTTGTTACATATGTGGAGCAATCCCAAAACAGATGAATGATCTGACTCGAGTTATCAATAGAGCCGTACAGCCAGAGTTTTATGCATTTGGGTTGTCTTTACTACATTGTTGGATTAAATGTTTCGAGTGTTTATTACATATAGGTTATAAACTACCAATACAAAAGTAGTCTACTCGTAACACGGATGAAAAACATTTAGTCGAAGAAAGAAAGAAAGTAATTCAAGACGAGTTGTAATAAAAAAAAAATTGTGTGTTGCAATGATTAAATGAAAATAGAAGAAATAATGTGTAATAATGTGTGCTCCACTATAAATACAGATAAATATAATTAAATTCGGGCGCCAGGAGCTAACACAAAAATATAACCGGAAACTTAGCGAGTAAAGTTGAACTTTTAATCTTCAGGCGGGAGGAATAAATAAAAGCAAACAAATTAATTTGACATTTTATTCTCCAGTAGGTTCTGTTGTATTATAAAAGGATATTGGATAAAGGCTAAAGAAGCACAAAAAATATGTTTATCTTTCTTTTATCTTTTCTTAAAAAAAAACGTTGCCCCACACTAGGATTTCTCCGGTGTCGTGGGTACAGTTTACAAACATACATGTCACATGCACACACAACCAGACCCGAAACAACTATCTGTAGATCATACAAATATTTGTTCCGTGCGGGGATCGAACCCGCGACACATAGCGCAGAAAGCTAATCGCTTAACCACTGCGCCAACCGTGTCGTCAACTTCGTCGTTTTAAATCTAAACTCAGATATTTTTATTATTTAATATTATTATTATTATTATTATTGTTGCATCCACAAAGAATTTATAAGAAAATACACCTTTGTGTTTACGGTTAATATGATTGTAATAGGTTACTTGACGAGCCGACACGAGGTGGAACCGACGAGCACTCCATAAAAAAAAGAAGGTTATAAATACCTCATAGATGGGCATCCATCCAACAGGATAAAAGTTAAATCCAAATTATTTAATTTAGAAATAAAATAGGTAAAAAAATAAAAAAAACGCCAATGGGCTGGAACAAAACACAATCCATTAAAACTTGAAATAACGACCACCATATTTAATTGTAAAACGTGGTGCGTGGAGACAAAACTTACCGTTTTTTTCGTATTAATTCAGCATCGCAACAAGAATGGCAATGCGAATGATTTGCAATAGGAAACTAATACTGAAACAAAGCAAAATTTCCAAAAATAAGAACCACATAACGGTTTTGTAATTCAAACTATTACGAGACAGAATAAAAATCTACTCACCAGGAAAAATACGGGAGCCCACTTCAAAACCTGGGTTTATCCCTTGCAATAACAAGATATCACAACATTTTACTGCAGAAATACACCGGTATGAAGCCGGATTAAAAATTTATTTAAAAAATATCGGCGGAGACAAAATTACACCATTGCCGATCGATCGCAGAGTGAGATCCTCAACTGACATCTGTCAAAATGACAATTAGAAAAATACGTTCGGAATCACTCTCGTATCTAATAAAATCGATTACAAACCTTTGTCCTATAAGGCGTGAAGCAAAATGAACCACATAAACACGACCTTTATGAAACAAAATCTTTATTTTTTTTAAACATGTAACGAATGCAAAAACATTCGTTACATTACATCCCTACCCGAAAAAAAGAAAGGAACTTTCTTTTGAAAAAAAAAAAGAAAACAGAACCTATACAAGGATAATAAAGAGAAAACCAAAAGCTCTCTTAAGAAACTAAACATTTCAGAAAACAAAGAAATAAAAAGCTGCAAAGTATAAACTTGAAAAACCAACAATTTCAAAACAAAGTAGATATAAGACTGCTAAGATCCAAATGAAATCTGCCAAGTCTTATATAAAAATTAACAATAAAAAACAAGTACAGTAAAGCAACATAGCCACTGACTAAAAAAAACCCTACAAAACCCTTGTGTGAGTGCAGATAGGCACCATCGCCTCTGACTGACTACAACTAACAATATCAACCCCCCTTGTGAGTGCAGATAGGCACCATCGCCTCTGACTAACATCAACCATCAATATCAACCCCCCCCCCCCCCCTTGTGAGTGCAGATAGGCACCATCGCCTCTGACTAACTACAACTAACAATATCAACCCCCCTTGTGAGTGCAGATAGGCACCATCGCCTCTGACTAACATCAACCATCAACAAACATCCCCTATATGAATTCAGTTGAGCACTAACGCCGCTGATTATATTATTAAAAATGTGTAATAGTTCAATCTTGCATAACAAAAACAAGATAAGACTATTCACATCATAACAATGACAAACACAAAACAAAAAAATAACAGACTACAAACGAGTTTGTTACAAAAAGAATAGCGTATTGTGATCGGCATAACACCACCAATCTCCCGAGCACAATAGCCAAAAAAACATGCATATTGTGATCGGCATAACACCACCAATTTTCCGGGCACAATAGCAAAAATAAACATGCATATTGTGATCGGCATAACACCACCAATCTCCCGAGCACAATAGCCAAAAAAAACATGCATATTGTGATCGGCATAACACCACCAATTTTCCGGGCACAATAGCAAAAAAACCATGCATATTGTGATCGGCACAACACCACCGAACTCCCGAGCACAATAGCAAAAAAAAACGAAATCAAGGTACAAATTCCGAGATACGTATAAAAAATATAAGGGATTTCTCAACAAATGTCGAAGAAATATAACCCTAAAGAAACATAGACGTCTCTAAGTCCAAATCCGAGGTATGAAAAACGTTTCAATAAAAAAAGTCAGATCCGAGAAAGTATAAACTATTCAACTCAAAAACAAGAGTGAACTAGCAAAAAATATAACAAAAAATGTTAAGACTTAAGCATAAGACTAAATCTTAAACAAACAAAAAAAAAATATTGTTATTATAATATTAACATCATTAAAATAATAAGATGTTAACAAGATAACAAAATATAAAAAGATAATAACATAATATACCTATAATTATGTTAGTAACATGAAATAAAAATATAAGATCTTTTGGTGTCGACGAGACATGGTGTGGGTGGAAGAAGTATAAATAAAAATTGACCGAAATGACCTAAGTTATTTTTTAAATGCTTCAGAAACTGAATCTAATAAATTGATATGAAGTAACCTAACATACTATTTCCTTTCAAAACGCTATTACCTTTCATTCATCATCCTATTACAAGCGTGCTTCAAACAAAGTTATCAAAATCAAGAGCGAAGCTTGAGAACCAAATAAAGTTAAAATTTAATAATATCTTTAACATGGTAACGACCAATAGTTTCTTTAATTAAATCCTTTAAAACATAAACGTTATCAGAAACTTTTTCAATTATTTTACACTTAATAAACTTAGGTGCAAGTTTTGCTGAAAAATAAACAGGTGCACTAGACTGAACAAAACTCCTCCTCCACACAATATCACCTACAACAAGAGAAATGACTCTGCGACCCTTATTATAATAACGAGCATTACGCTTATAAGCTTTTAATAAATGAGCTTGAACTTTAACAAAAATATCACTAAGTGAATTAAGAGAAATAGCGAAGTGGTTCCTATCTCCAACTTCAACTTGATTTAAATTATCAATAGAATTACTAAAATGATGTAAAGAAGCATCAAAAATGAGTTCCCTACCGAACATCAAAAAGTTTGGTGTAAAATCTGTAGCAAGACTAACACTATTATTCAAAGCTAATTGAACATGGGGTAAAAACTTAGACCAAGTCCTATGATCATCTTTAACAAAACATGATATGCAAGTTTCAACTGTTTTATTATATCTCTCAACAGGATTGTTTTGAGGAGTGTATAAAGTATTATAAAATATTTTAGTGATATTCAAACCTTTCAAAAAATCTACAAAATGTTTTGAAGTAAATTGAGTACCATTATCACAAACTATTATTTTGGGACAACCAAACTTAAGAAATATTTCTTTATCAAAAAGTTTACAAATTACTTTTGTAGTGGTATTAATCATGGGAAATATCCAACAATATTTAGTGAAAACATCTACAATTGAAAGTATATATTTATGACCAGAATAAGATTTAGGTAAAATTCCGATAATATCTACTGAAAGCATCATCATAGGACGATCAACTTTCTTAGGATTAATCATCGTACCAAAAGGAGGAGATGTGGTATATTTATATGCTTTACAAGTATCACAAGATAAAATATATTTTTGAACATCACTAAACATTCCTTTCCAAAAATAGTGTTGTTTTAATTTATACAAAGTTTTATGAATACCCAGATGACCTGAATTAATATTATCATGATTAGATCTAATCGTAATCGTAAAAAAATCGTAATAATAGTATCGAAAATATGTTCCTTAGGAATTACTATTTTCCAATTAACATGACTGTTAGGATCAAATCTACTTTTACAAAATTTATGTAAAGTGTTATTTCAACTCTAAAATTTTTATATTTACTTGGTGATTTCTGACAATTAACAAATACTTTTTTATACCAAGGATCATAAATGTCCTCATCTGGTAAAATTAAACTATTATGAGTAACGTCTATTACAGCAATTTCAATGCGAGATAAAGCATCTGGAACTAAATGTAATGAACCTCTTTTATGAATAATATCAAAAGTAAATTGAGAAATTCTAGCGGCCCAACGAGCTAAACGTCCACTAGGATTACTAAGACCTAATAACCACTTCAAACTAGCATGATCAGTGATAACTGTAAACTTCATTCCTTCAATATAAGGTCTGAAATTTTCAATAGAATCTAATATAGCCAATAATTCACGCTCGGTCGTACTATAATTACGTTCACATTTATTAAGAGATCTAGAATAAAATGCAATAGGATGTTGTTCGCCATTGTCATCTTCTTGACTCAACACGCTACCAATGCCAACAGAACTAGCATCACAGTGTAAAAAGAAAGGCTTTTCAAAATTAGAACATACAAAAACAGTAGATTCAACTAAAGATTGTTTTAAACTTTGAAACGCGATTTCAGCTTCTTCGTTCCAAACAAGAGACTTTTTAGAATTCTTGCTACCCGCAGTCAATTTAGTCAAAGGGGAAGCAATATCAGCAAATTTACAAATGAATCTACGATAATATGAACACATACCAAGAAAACTTCTAAGTTGTTTTACTGTTTCAGGACGAGGAAAATTATTAATAGTTTCTAATTTAGAAGGATCAGTATGCAAACCAATACTGTCTACAATATAACCAAGATAACGAAGTCTATCTTTACAAAATCTACACTTTTTTAAATTTACCGTTAATCCTGCCTGTTTTAAAATATTATAAATTTTATGTAAATATTCAATATGTTTATTAAAATCTGAATTTACACAAATAAGATCATCTAAATAACAAAATACGGCATTATCAAATTCAGGACCGAAAAGTTTATCTACAAGTCTTTGCAACTCAGCTGGTGCATTAGTAAGACCAAATGGCATACGAACAAATTCGTATAGTCCCTTACCAGGAACTACAAAAGCAGTTTTTTCACGCGACGATTTTTCAAGAGCAATCTGTAAAAATGCTTTAGAAAGGTCAATGGTACTAATAAAGTTAGCACCTCTAAGGTTATCTAATATTCTAGAAGTATAAGGAAGAGGGTAAGAATCTTTAATAGTGACAGAATTTAAACGCCTAGAATCTAAACACAATCTTGTACTACCATCCTTCTTCTCTACGGCTAATACAGGTGAACACCAAGGAGATTTAGAGGGTTGAATAATACCTTCTTTCAGCAAAACTTCGACTTCATCAAAAAGTTCTTTTTGTTTAGCAGGACTCAAAGGCCAATATCTTTGTTTAAAAGGTTCGCTAGTAACATTAATTTTATGTTCAACAAGATGAGTAAGACCTAAACCTTTCTTTTCGTAAGAAATGTCTTCAAAAAGTGAAATTGTTTCATTTAATTTTAGTGTTTCTCAGAAGGAGAAAGTTCATTAGAAGAAGTAACTGTGCAAACTTGAATTTTATTGCTATGCACAAAAGTTATGTTCTTCCACAAATCTTTAGCTAGATCAAACTCTAACCAAAAATCAAAACCTAAAATGATTAGAGTTTCAAAGGAAGGAATAACAAAAAACTTAATAATTTTAGTTATATTATCGCAAGTAACTGGTAAATCCATGAAACCAATAACTTTCTGTGGAGAACCATCAGCTCCATAAGCAGAACCAAGAATAGAATTAATTTTGAAACCTAGCTATACATTGATGGCAAGCACGTATCAACAAACGAAGAGTCAGATTTTTATGCAGACACATACCAGAATCCCACACCAACAAACCAACCAACAGGAAAATATAAACAAACCCATTCCTCGAACGAATGCAATAACGACGACACTCAAATAAATACATTTCGGAACTCCCGCAGAACATTTTAAAATACTTTTCCAGAACATACAAAGCATAAACAACAAACTACATCTAATTGAAGCTTTCACAGATGAAAATACTAATTACAACGTCATATGCTTTACTGAGACATGGTTGTCACAAGAAAAATTGGAATATCTTCACTTCAGCGGCTACACAATCGCAGCATCATACTGTCGACGCACCCGAGGAGGCGGCGGCGTCTGCATACTATTACAGGAACATTTAGAATATAAGGAGATTTGTGATATTAGAGATATGTCTATTGAATATTGTATAGAAATTTGTGCAATAGAATTACCAAAAGAAAATATTCTAATTATAACTATTTATTGGAATAAAAGAGAGGAAGAAGTATTTATGTGCCAGTTAAAAAAACTTATGTATTTTATAAATAGTAAATATAGTAGACATAATGTAATATTAGGTGGAGACTTAAATATTAATGTTTTAGATAGTAGTTTAAAAACAAACTTATTTTTGGATTTCATGTTAGAATATAAATTCATGCAACGTATAAATGAACCCACACGCATCTCACAAACTACCTCAACATGTCTAGATTTAATATTCACAAATTTTGATACAAAAAACAACCACACCACAGTTGAAGAATTAGGTTTCTCTGATCATAATGCTACTATTCTACACATGCAATTACAAAACACAAAAAATAATAAACAAGGGACGTGGTACGCGAGAAAAAGAATATATAATGAAGATAATATCAATAAATTCAAAACAGAAATTGCTAAAATAAAATGGCAGGACATAATAAGCACTAACAAAAACATTGATGAAAATTATACTAACTTTAAAAATATATTACAAAATATCTTAAATTCATGTATACCTAAAGTAAAAATTAAACTTAAAACTAAATATAAAAAATATTGGCTGACTAGAGGTATCAAACTAGCTTCTAAAAATAAGAGGCTTCTAAAAACTATTACGCTCAAAACAAACAACCCTATACTAACACAATATTATAAAAAATACGAAAAAATCTTAAAAAAATCTGTAACAACATCAAAAAAATTACAATATATAAACAAAATGAATTCATCAACCAACAAAGTAAAAACGATGTGGAGCATAATAAACGAAAAAACAAATAAAATAAAAAAACACGATAAAAACAATTTAAAACTACAAATAAACAACAACTTAATAACCGAACCTAAACAAATAGCTAACATTTTTAATAACTTTTTTGCATCAATAGGTGAAAATACATGTAATTCTGGCACCGAACCAAAGGGGCTCTCCCTTTGGTTCGGTGCCAGAATTACATGTATTTGTAAGTCGGTAGTCTGTCCCACAGAAAATACCATGTTCCTCAGCCCAGTAGATGGGTATGAAATAAACCAAATTATTAAAAACTTACGCAGTAAAAAGAGCTATGGTGTAGACGAACTACCTCCATTCCTACTTAAGTATTGCGCAGATGAATTAACACTACCATTTTACTTAATAGTTAATCAATCTTTTGATGAAGGTACATTCCCTAAAGAACTTAAAACAGCCCTAATAAAACCCATTCATAAGAAAAACCTAAAAACAGACCCCAATAATTACCGCCCCATTGCCTTACTGCCTACCGCATCTAAAATATTTGAGAAGGCAATGTGTAAACGAGTATATTCCTTTTGCGAAAAATACAAAATACTAGATGACTGTCAAAATGGTTTTCGTAAAAACAAATCCACAACACTAGCAGTCTACAAATTTATACAAGAAGCCTTAAATATAATAAATGACAAAAACTACGCCATTGGCATACTACTTGATATGACCAAGGCATACGATTAAGTGCAATTCGGAATACTCTTGAATAAGTTACATGGAATCGGAATTCGTGGAAATGCCTATAGATGGTTCGAATCTTATCTTAAAGACAGACAACAGGTTGTCGAAATTGAACATTTCAACAAAAAAACCAGAGAAATATTACAAATAAGATCGAATATAAAAGCCATAAACGCGTCAATCCCTCAAGGGAGTGTCATCGGATGCCTCCTATTCCTCATCTATATAAACGACCTTCCAAAAGCAATAAATGGGCCGTGCGTACTTTTCGCAGACGACGTATCCATACTTACCTCTTGCCATATGAACGAAAATATAAACACTAAAATAAATACCCTCCTTACAAGTGCTATTAATTGGATGAATAATCACAATCTAGAAATAAACTTCACAAAAACCAAATTAATAACCTTCCACCCACATCAAAAAGACCCTCTAAAAATCGACTACACTTATAACAATACCAAACTAGAACAGGTTAACAATTTCACTCTCTTAGGGTTGTCAATAGATAGACACGTAAACTGGAAATCTCACATACAAAAGATTAGAGCAAAGCTTTCTAAATTCACCTACGCCTTACGCGAAATAATGAAAACCACCAACTTCCAAACGGCACTCGTCACCTACTACGCATATGCCCAAGCGTGGCTCAACTATGGAGTCATACTATGGGGAAATAGCACTGACTCACATATCCTATTTACCCTACAAAAGAAACTCATTCGAATACTAACCAACATAGATAAATTAGACAGTTGCAAACCTCAATTTCAAAAGCACAAAATACTGACACTTCCCAGCTTATATATTCTAGAAATTTGTAAATTTGTTCGAAAATACCCAGAATTTTATAACACCCGCGAAGAAATCCAAAATAAATATAATTTAAGACATAAAAAGAGACTAAATTTACCAACATCCACACTAAAAATACACTCTTCCGGTCCGTTAGTTAGCTCCATCAAAATATATAACAACTTACCAAAAAACATAAAAGACGAACCAAAGACTACGACATTTATAAATAAATTAAAAAAAATCCTCAACACCAAATGCTATTACACAGTGAAAGAATACATGGAAGACAAAACGATTAAAAAAATAAACAAAATATAAAAATGAATACCTAAATTAATATAAAATACTAACTACACGAAAAGTACCCACGCACACACACACACACACACACACACACACACTCACACTCACACACACACACTCACTCACTCACTCACTCACTCACTCACTCACTCACTCACTCACTCACTCACTCACTCACACACTCACACACTCACTCACACACACACACACACACACACTCACACACTCACACACTCACACACTCACACACTCACACACTCACACACTCACACACTCACAACGTACGAAACCAGTAATTGTCAGTTTTTGTAATCGGTACGTAAAGGAGGATTTTATTGCGGCAGCCAGACATGAATCCAAATCGTCTCCTCTTACGACTAGTCAGATTGGATTATCCGGAAACCTAAGAATATATATAAATGACCATGACTATGAAAAACAAGATTCTCCTATCAAAAACCAAAAAGACTGCATCTGAAACGGATTTTCGTTATGTATGGGTGAAACACGCAACGATTCACGCGCGAAAAATAGATACTTCTCCTGTTATATTTGTGAAATCAGAAAAAGATCTGGTAAAAATGGTGTAAAATCTTGTGCGGAACCTATAATCCATTTCCACATATTAGTGAAGATAAGTTTTACTATAAATATAATTTATATTGCTATCTACTTAGCAAAGTTTGAGAATCGCAAACACCAGTGTGCTACTAACGTTTTCCAAATATTATTGTGTGTCCGTTGTGTGCATAAATGTAAGTCACTAATTGATCTTTCTTACTCAACTAATCCTATTCAAGATAATTGCAACCTTACAAAGTACGAGTTAAGGCATTTTTCCCTATTTACCACGTCGTGTTGTATGCCATCTTGCTGCCGTTGGTCACCTTTTGTTCCAGTTAATGAGTCAATAGAATTGTGGCTTTCGATGTTATATTCTGCTGTGCACTGTGTGCTGTTGTGCCTAATGAATTGTCTAATTATTTATCTTTCTACCTACGGAATACATTGTATACAAAATGAAATAGTTACTGAACAGCCTTATAGTTATCGTAAATCATGCTTAGCTTGCCCTTTAATTATAAACGTAATATTTCTACTAATATTTTTTAAATATATATTTTATGTTGTCATAGTTATGTTCGGAAATGTCTGCTCTTAACATTTACTATCAAAATGTGCGTGGTTTGCGTACGAAAACGAACAATCTGTATCGAAATATTTGTTTTAATTCATATGATATCGTTGTATTTACCGAGACATGGCTAACGGATGGTATCTATAATAGCGAAATTTTTGATGGACGATATCTTGTATGGAGACGTGACCGTGAATACTCTCGGACCGCACAAAAACGAGGTGGTGGTGTTTTGATTGCAGTGAGAAATGAACTTACTGTCGTTGAAAGACACGATTGGCGTAGTTCTGCTGAGGATATTTGGGTCTCGCTTATCCTGAAGAGATCTCGTCCCTCAGTAACCTACAGTTTACATATTTGTGCACTTTATCTTTGTAAGGAAAACCTTGGTTACTCATACGATGGTCAACTACACAATTTTACTAATAATCTCAGCCGTTTAATCTTAACTCATCCGTTAGATAAGTTTATAATAATAGGTGATTTTAACTTTGGTACTGATGTGAATTGGATAGACTGCACTGACAGCACTCAGTTGATTCCACAAAATTTGACAAAACAACATATAATTGAATTTTTTGACAGTATACTTATATCTAATTTGTCTCAATATAATGGCGAACGCAATATTAATGGCAGGCTGCTGGACTTGGTGTTCTCTAATGATCTAGTAAATGTCTCAGAATGTCACGATCCTCTAGCAGAACCTGTAGATCTCCATCACAAACCATTAACTATTCGAGCGGAATTTGTTGAAATACATAATCTCGGAAATAAATTTACAAAAAGACATATTTTCTCTAGAGGTGACTACGCAGCTATTAAATCAGAGATGGACCAGGTTGATTGGGAGGAATTACTACTGGATGAGTCTTTAGATAACGCTGTATCAAAATTTTATGATAAACTGTATGAACTCAGAGACAAATACATCCCTTTAAAATCAGCAAATAAATCTTCTCACCCCGCTTGGTACAGCTCAGCGTTAATAAAAGTACTTAGAGAAAAATATAAATTTCATCGAAAATTCAAAACATACGGAAATATCTCCGACTATCATTCTTTTTCACTATTACGACGTAGAGCTATTGATATTGAAAAATCGTGTTTCATAACGTATATGGAAAAAATTGAGTCCTCGATTATAAAAAATCCAAAATCCTTTTGGTCATATGTCAAAAATAAACGAAATACAAGCACATTTCCCAAAGTTATGCACTACTGTGATGCCTCGGTGAGTACAGGTGAAGATATTAGCAACCTATTCGCTACTTATTTCCAATCTACGTTTCAAGAACCTGACCCTGTGCCCGCTGCATCGTATGGACCTTGCAATAGTACAAATGTTAACAGTGTTGCGTGTATCGCCTCAGTGGATGTGGACAAGCTTCGTGTATTAAAGTTACTCAAGACTTTGGACCTCTCTAAATCTGGTGGGCCAGATTTAATACCTCCAATATTTATTGTCAATTGTGCTGATAGTATCGTTGTGCCGATTTGCATTTTATTTAAGCGATCACTTTCTGAAGGATTAGTTCCGAAAATCTGGAAATCTGCGTTCGTCACACCTGTCTTTAAGAAAGGTAGCAAATCTGATATTGCCAACTATCGTCCAATATCCAAGATATGTCTGTTTCCCAAAATCCTTGAGCGATTAGTCCATACTGAGGTTTACGCAGCAATGAAATGTAGCTTTGGCAATGAGCAACATGGTTTTATTAGGAAGCGCTCGACTACATCTAACTTAATTCTATCACATGAATTTATATCAGATGGAATGGAACAACATGCACAAGTTGACGTTATTTACACTGATTACAGTAAGTGTTTCGATCGTATTGACCATCAGCTACTTTTGAAAAAGCTATTAGCGGCAGGTATACATGGAGACTTGTACCGATGGATCTCCTCTTACATTGAAAACCGAACGCAGGCTGTGGTACTCCAGGGATACACATCTAGATGGAGCTCCGTACCGTCTGGAGTGCCCCAGGGCTCAATATTGGGACCTCTTTTGTTCACGTTGTTTATTGCTGACGTTAAGTACTGCTTTAAGCACTCCTACATCTTACTTTATGCAGATGATATGAAGATTCATAAAATCATTCGTGGCATTTCTGATGCACGTCAATTGCAGGCAGATCTCCAGAGATTTGAGGCATACTGTAGCGTTAACAAACTTCAGTTGAATGTATCAAAATGTTTCCATGTAACTTATACACGTCAAAAGTCCATAATTGACTGTAACTACAGACTTTACGATCAAAGCATCGGTAAAGTTAACAGCATTAGAGATCTAGGTATTATACAAGACAGTAAGCTATTATTTGATCAACATATTGAGTACATAGTTAAAAAAGCTTCCAGCGCGTTAGGTTTCATAATGAGGGCATCATCCTGTTTTCGTTCTCTCAAGCCTATCAAAATACTATACTGTTCGTACGTACGCAGCCACTTGGAATATGCATCGCAAGTCTGGAGTCCTCAATACGAGATTTATAAGTCTCGTATTGAGGGAGTCCAGATGAAGTTTCTGAGATATTTGGACTTCAGGGCACAGCAGTACTCACACGATTACAGCCATCGTTGCAGAAGGTATCACTTTCTACCGCTTGACTATAGGCGCCAAATTAATGATACATGTTTCCTATTAAATATCGCAAACGGCTCTATTGACAGTTCTGAACTTGTCTCAAAATTATCATTGCGTACTAATCATGTTGGATTCCGTCAACGACCTCTTTTAGATACACCTTTTGTAAGGACTAACTATAGGCGAAATGCCTTTTTCATAAGAAGCGCATATAGTTTTAACAAGGTTTCACGTGATCTTGACATTGATTTATTCTGTACCCACGCAAGCACAGCAAGGCGAATCTCAGCTTCATAATTTTTTGGTATTAATCATAATTCTTAATTAAATTGATCAATCTATCGAGATTAAAAGAGCATATGCATATGTATTGTATTGCAATGAGAGAAAAAAATATATATTTATTTACTTGTATTGTGTAAATTAAGTTACGTAATATATAAGGGAATCATCTTCTTTTTTTTTTTTCTGTATGTGTACACATTTGTGGAGGCTTGTAATTAGCAACATAGATATTATTTTGTTATTAAATATTGTAATTAGTCTGTAAGCCTTCCTAAGAATAATAAAAAAAAAAAAAAAAAAAAGATTGTTGCCAGAACACACTATTTAATAAGAATATTGTGAAACTGTAAAAAGTATTAGATGACTATTATGCTTACCTCAGAATCTGAAAATATTGAGGATTGTTTTCGAGCAGTAGATACTGGCTCGGTTTCAGAGTCTTCGGATAAATCATGAGGAGGCGCAGTTTTCTTATTATGTTTAGGTTTGTTACTGATGGTTTTCCTTTTCCTCGATTTTTGAGGCTTTTCATCAGTCGTGCTTGCTTGCAAAGTAATCTCCGTATCAGAGTCAAAAGGATTCTGAGATGCCCTAAAATTATATAATGATTCATTAGAATGTAGTTGTTATTTGTAATTAAAAGTATTTATTCATTGCACATAGTACGTTCTGCCTATTGAAAACTCTGTAAAATTCAAGACTAGATATTAAACTTAAAAATTGAATAGGTACATACATACTTTTTGTCACCGATTTTGTTACTCAACACAATACAATAATTCACGTTACACAGACAATGCACGCCGAAATCACAAAAATTCTGGATGCGCTCCTCAGTGATCGCTTTTTTATACTACTATAAATTAAGGTAGCGATTATATTAAATATTGCAAACGCTAGATATCAACATATCATCAATGATATATTGGTATTTCAATCATATGTACTAGTCAAATAAAGTCGATAATTAATTAATCATGTATACTCACTATGCTCATCGCCTTACATTCCTTAATTTGGCAGTAGGCGCCACGATGTCGCGGATACCTGAGACGAAATTCTAAAAAGGAAATCGTATGTACTTTACTGTTCTAGTGATAATCTTTATGAGTATCACATTTAAATAGTTATTACAATTTCTCAAAGAGATAACCAATATAATTTGAACTTTATATTTTTTTATGTTATAAACCTAAAATCTATAATATATAATAATATATCAGTGAGAAATATGTTGCGGGTTACTTATTGAGGTAATACAATTAAACAGCATGTAGTTCCAACGACGTATATTGCGGAATGGATGAGTGACAGAAATATCAACCTACCTACTACTTATTGATTAATTCCTTAGTACTAATTTACCAATACCTTACACCTCCACCCTTAAATTAACACCTTACATTTCTATCATACATAATACAATATACTTATTTTATACTTAATTAATAATATACAATTAATCAACCTGAAACCTTATGACAGGCTTGCGGGCCCTCGTGGGACGTGACAGGGGTGGTGAAGATCTATAATCGGTTTTAGCCTGTGTGCTGAGCGGTGACATGGATCGGGGAGGTGTACTAAAAACATCAACCGGTTCCTGCGCTCCGTCGTGCTCACTCTTGTCTGTACCTACTTCCCCTTGCATTTCATCCTGTTCCTTCGTAGCTGTGCTAGACTCAACAGTTGGGAGATCTCTCGAATGATTTCCCTGAAGGGTACCTGTTTCCAAACCCGCGTCAAAGTCTGGACAGGGAATATCCGACATGCGTGACCTACGACGAACCTGATCTACGTGCCTGGTATGTTGTCGACCATTACCTTCATTGACACAAATACGACGTGTCCCCTCAGTATGGACTACTGTGCCCTTTTCCCACTTTTGTTGACCTCTGTAATCCCTGAACCAAATCGGATCACCTGGCTCGAGTTCCCGTATTTTGCCACCAGCGTACTCCACCTGACGTCGCTGTGCTTCACTGACACGATCGACAACGGCTCTCTCTCTTCGTAACAAATCTAATCGTGAACGCAATGAAAGTTTTTGCAAAATTTGAGCTGGTGTTTCTCCCGTGGTACCATGTGTCGTATTCCTATAAGCTAGTAAAAATGTTTGTAATGCCGCATCGATATCTACTCTATTTGTAAAAGCCTTCTTTATTGCATTCTTACATGTCTTAACAGCATTTTCTGCTGCACCATTTGACGCCGGATGATACGCCGGGGAAAACATTTGTCTTATACCATTAGTCGTTAGAAATTCTTTAAATTCGGAGCTTGTAAATGGTGGTCCTTGATCTGATACTACTTGCAAGGGAAGCCCAAACCTGGCAAACAAGCTCCTTAACACTTTAACTACTGCGCCACCCGTAGTGCGTACCATATTAAACACTTCTAACCATTTAGAGGTCGAGTCTGTTATAACTAAAAATTTCATTCCATGCAAAGGGCCTAGGAAGTCTATATGTAACCTTGACCATGGCTGTGTTATGTATGGCCACGGTTGCGGTGGAGCGCGGGTCGGCACTGGCAGTTCGAGGCCACAAGTGTCACAACTTCGACATAGGTTCTCAATATCGGCGTCCATTTTAGGCCACCATACGTAACTACGAGCATACGCTTTAGTTTTTACTATGCCCATATGGCTACTATGCAGCTGTTTAAGAACCTGAACTCGCAATGCAAAAGGAATAATGATTCTATAATCCCACATTAAACAGTTGCCTTCGGAATAAATTTCATTACGTCTGATTAAATACGGCCTAAATGTTTCATCGGTACATTGAGTTGGCCATCCAGAATGAGTGTATAGAAGAACCCTACTTAATACCGTATCCGAAGCAGTTGCCTTTCTAACATCCTCGTGCGTCACCGGTAAAAAATCTTCTACAAAGTTCAAATATGTCACTTTCGCTTTTGCACTTTCCTTCTTATGTGAAGACGGTAACCGCGATAAGGCATCTGCACTATTTTTAATTGATGAGACATATTCGATGTCATAGTTATACCCGGATAGCCCCATCTCTGCATACGACTAGCTGCCATTACGGGAATACCAGCCTTGCTACCAAATATACACGTCAACGGTTTATGGTCTGTTCTCAAAGTGAAGCGCCTACCATAAAGATACTGGTGGAACTTCCTCACCCCGTAGACGATAGCAAGTGCTTCTCTCTCTATTTGTGCATAAGCACGCTCAGCATTAGTAAGAGACCGCGACGCGTAAGCGATGGGTCGCTCGCCCTGTGGAGTGACGTGCGAGATCACCGCACCCACCCCCACACTGCTCGCGTCAGTCGTCAGAATCAGGGGCAGGTCGGGGGAATAGTGTGCTAACACTTCGCTGGAAGATAACCAGCTCTTTACTTTGTTAAATGCCTTTTTACATTCCTCATTCCACGTGAAACTTATGCCCGACCGTAACAGATTATAAAGGGGCGCCAGAATAAAACTTATATTCCTAACAAACTTGGCATAATACATTACCATTCCTAAAAATGACCGCAATTCATTTACGTTTGTAGGCGTGGGAGCATTCATTATGGCCTTAACTTTATGAGGACATGTATGCACTCCTTTTTCCGATATTACATATCCTAAATATGTAATAGATTCGGCAAAGAAATTACATTTTTCTTTTTTAACCTTTAACCCGTTTGATTTCAATATATCGAAAACTTTATTTAAATTATTTAAATGTGAAGGCGTGTCTTGTCCACTGATAATTATATCGTCCAAAAAAACTCCAACATACGGCAAGTGAGCGAATAATTGTTCTAATTTCTTTTGAAATATCCCTGGACTAGACGCAAGACCATATACTAGTCGGTTATACCGAAACAAACCCTTATGAGTATTACCGTATATTCGCTACTTTCATCCAATTCAAATTGTGCGTACGCCTGTGATAAATCAATTTTAGAGAACCGCTGTCCACCGTGTAAGCGGGCCAGTAAGTCTTCAACTCTTGGCAAGGGATAACGGTCGACGTCTAATACTTTGATCAATGTTAATTTATAGTCAGCACAGATCCTAATGTTACCGTCTTTTTTGACGACGGGCACAATGGGTGTGGCCCAGTCGGAGCGGTCGACAGGAGTGAGCACCCCATCACGCACCAGCTGATCGAGCGTCTGATTCACAGGCTCGCGAAGCGCGTAAGCGAGCGGTCGCGCGCGCATGTACACCGGCCTCGCTCCCTCTCGCAAATGTATGCTGACCTTGCCGCCCGTGAAACGACCCAGCCCGTCCGCAAACACTTCACAATATCTGGAACTAAATTCATTTAAATTAAAATCTTCCCCAGACACACTGTTGACACCTTAGACAAAGGATAAACTAGACCTGACATGGTAATAATAATACCGAGAGTGAACGAGATATAATAACGCTCGAAACCCTAAGAGTGAGAAAGACAGACATCATATTTTTTGTCACTTTCTGCGTATCGCCATTTGTTTGTTTGGCCTCAACTTGTTTGTGCCCAACAAAGTTGACGTTTCTCAGATTTTATGAAAATAAGTAGTCATTTGGATAAGAAAACTGTGATTAACTTGTTTCTTTAAAGTGTTTACGTGAAGTGACGTGTGGTAAAAATGGTACATTGTAGTGTTATTAGCTGTAAAAGCCGTAGTGAGCGAAAAGAGGAAAACATAACCTTTCACTCGTAAGTGCTAGATTTACGTCATTATTTAGCTATATGCTTAGACGAACTTGATAAATATGAAATATGTATATTAAATAACTCCCATAAATACAGCCAGTATGTGTAAAATAGCAAATATAAAATTTTAATATTCGATCAATACCCGCCCAAATTTAGAAGTCGTATAGGTCAACTCGTATTCCGTTGACATTAGGGTAATGCGTCCATTATTAAATGTGTTTTGTATTTAGCTGGATAATACACTTTTTAGTGATACCAGATTTTACTTATTAAAATTACCCCTTATCTTGGGTAACTTGTGTCAACAATTTCTTACCGGTCTTAGTTATAGTCATAAGTAGCCGATTTATTTATTTATATTCTTTAATCCTGATTATGTTTCAAATATATATCATAACTATAAACTGTATATTGTGTTCGTTAAAATTATTATAGTTTTTTTTTATTCTAGCTTTCTAAAAGATCCAGATGTGCGTAAATCGTGGATAAAAATATAATCGCATCTGCTCCAGACATTTTGTTGAGAACTGTTTTAGGAAGACCCTTCTCAAGGTTTACCTAAATTCATTCTCAGTCCCAACCCTAAATGTGCACGTACGTACTTTTTTTAACCTCTACTGTCCCTCTTCTCTGCAAAGGCCTTCCCCAATGCTTTCGAAGTAGTTTTTTTTTGCCACAACTCATTAATTTTATTTATAATTTAAAAAAATATTAATATTTATAAATAGTTTTGATAGAGTTATAATTTGAAAAATACAATATATAATGATATTGATTTCAGAATCCTTCGCTTTGTGATAACAAATCTACCGTACACTATCAGGAGGAAATTCCAGTTGCACTATCAGTGATATATTGGGAGAGAGCACAAATTTTTCAAAAATCAGAAATGGACTGTGAGATAAATTCTGTAAGTTGTAACAAGTTTTATTTTATTAATATGTTACAAACTCATAATAATGTTTGTTCTCGAACCGTTGTCTTAAAATACGTTTTATTTATTTTCAGCATAAAGATACTTTTTCAATTTCTCCGAGTAGTGAAACATTTACTCCTCAAAAAAAGAGAATGGCGAATAAATTGAAGCTAGCTAGCTAGACTCTTCTAGCTAATCAACGAAAAAAGATATTAGCTGTGTTGAGATCTAGAAATCGACGACTGCATAAAAAAAATGCAGAACTGTTAATCATCATTGAAAAGTTGCAATCGAAATTTTACATCTTTATTACGTCATTACATGTTTTTGTAGTTGACTGTATATAATACTTCAATGGTTATAGAATACAAAATGCTTGATGAAACATGAAAAGATTATTTTTATTTAACCTACTGTGTCCTGGGGTGTGGTTAAATGTAATAATTTTCATTTTTGAATAATTTAGTGTAATTGGTTCATTACATTAAATTATACAGAGACCATAGAAATTAAAATGTATACTTACAAACTAATTAAAAACAAAAAGGGAATAAACCTTTTCTTAAAAGAATCCATAGATAGATAAAGTTTAAATTTACAGATATGGGTAAAATCTTAAACCTCTGGTAACACCGCGTACGCGATGTACTTTATATCTGTCCCTTACGGGTGTACGCGAATGTCAGATCTATAGTAATTCTCTATCTTAGGTTGACACTATATTCATCCCTACTAGGTATAGGTATACTTATACCTAGCTCAATAATCCACTGTCTTCCTAACAAAATAGTCTTTCCATTATAAATTACATACAAGTCTAAATATTTACTTCTATCCTTATATTTTACAACCGGTTTAATAACACCCACTGGCTGAATAGTATCACCTGTATAGTATCTTAACAACAAGTTACATTTCTTTAACTTCATATTAGCAAAATACTTTTTGTACATATCATAGCTGATACATGATACCGCACTACCGGTATCACATGGTCACAGAGTACGTTATAATCACATGGTGATGCTCGAGCTGGCAACACTGGCGACTAGTTGTCAAAATATAATCTCGTATTTAAATTAATTTAGAAAATTAATAAAACATTGTAATTTATTCTAATTTCATGTAATACTATTAAAACTAGTTGTGTACTAGTGTATCTAGTGTTTGTGTGGTGTTTTTGTCGCAAGAACTCTTAATAACAGTCAACAAAACTTTAACCGCGTACCGGCAGCCAACGGACGGATTTGAACCAACCCCGGGGAGTATTTTGTTTCTAATATTATAACTCCAGTGAAAACACTTCTCATTAATTCACTGTTCAGTTTTATGAGCCACGTCCAGTACACACGGGCACGGTTTATGTCTCCTTTTGTTTGACAATTTGTGGAAGCAAAATCGACGACGAAAACATTCGCCTCAGACATAGTACACTACAAAGATTACTCCACAATAGCTTCATTAAAACAATCTAGACACTTGAATAACTCAACATTATTCTATATCCTTACTATTTGTTAATTTTCTAGCTGAATAAATTTACCTAAAATAATTGTATTAATCTACCTACAATATTTTTATTACTTGCTTAAAATTAAAATCACTACTTTAACCTCATACTGTCTGTACTTCACCTGCTCTTCACTTAATTTTGTCTTAGTATCTGGTATATAGCTAATCTATTCCACGTTCCAGGTGACTGGAACAACTGTAGGAAATGATGACCCGCAGAGCTACCGCAAGAGATATGGAAGATAAACTTAGAGCAACCCTAAAGGAACTTGACATTTCAAGATCCTTGTGCAATAAATTGCTTCAGGAACGGGATGACAGTGAGGTTGAAGTGAAAAACATTGTTGATAAAAACACCTCCCTCAAGAAAAACCTAGCTGAGCTGCACATCCAACATATGGATCAAACATCTACAACAAACAGTTTCATCTTATCATCAGTGCACTGAAACACATGAACTGACCTTGAAACGTGTAACTGAGCTGGAACTAGAACTAAAGGGGGCACACAAGGCTATATCAAAGTTTGAGTCAGTCATAGCCCGAGAACAGACCAATAACACCCAGAGTCTGTTCAATACATTGGTAACCAGTAAGTCCAAACCTGTGTGTGAGCCAGCTGATTCAATTGACTTAACTAGTGACGATACAATTACACACTGTCCTGTGTTATTAAGCAATAAGAAGTTTAGGAAATACATTAAGATCAAA
Source organism: Shargacucullia verbasci (assembly GCA_947562105.1). Lineage (NCBI taxonomy): Eukaryota > Metazoa > Arthropoda > Insecta > Lepidoptera > Noctuidae > Shargacucullia > Shargacucullia verbasci. Next base: position 10,301,372 of record OX387281.1, on the reverse strand, counting down.
AATCTTATTAAAAGATCCCGGATAGCTCTCAAAAAATTAAATCTATTTAAATCCAATATTTACCTCAGACGTGAACGCATTAATCTTGTTAACCAATTAAATAATTGTCACCACAAACTAGAGCACAGTAGGAACATTTATGAAATGGACATTGGTCGGTTGCAGGACGAGCTACTCTGTAAGGAAAACTTGTTAAGAGAAATTTTTAACAAATATGAAGCCTCACAAAACTTACTCAGTGAGCGCATGGTGGAGGCCAGTGAGCTGATGGACTTAGTGAACTACAACTCTGAGAGATTTGAGTCTTTAACAAATAATCTCTCTTGCATTAGTCACTCTGCTCCAACTCCTGAACCTCAACAACCTAGAACACCATTATCAGAGGTGGTTCAACCCCACTCCGTTCCATCTCCTGACCCCCAGTCTATCATACTCTCACGATCACCGGAGGCAGCTCGACCTGTAAGTGGCTGTGTCAAGAACATGAGCAACCAATCTGTAGTGTTCACAGATGGAATAGGTGTAGGAATAGGATCTATTCTTCAAAATTCTCTGAGTCACAAGGTTACAAACTTTTGTTATCCTAACTTGCATTACAATCATATTGTTAATAAAATTGCCAGTAATACACACCTTGATGACCAAACTACTGTTATATTGTTGATAGTGTAACGACTGTTTTTGCATTCGTTACATGTTTTAAAAAAAATAAAGATTTTGTTTCATAAAGGTCGTGTTTATGTGGTTCATTTTGCTCCATGCCTTATAGGACAAAGGTTTGTAATCGATTTTATTAGATACGAGAGTGATTCCGAACGTATTTTTCTAATTGTCATTTTGACAGATGTCAGTTGTGGATCTCACTCTGCGATCGATCGGCGATGGAGTAATTTTGTCTCCGCCGATATTTTTTAAATAAATTTTTAATCCGGCTTCATACCGGTGTATTTCTGCATAAAATGTTGTGATATCTTGTTATTGCAAGGGATAAACCCAGGTTTTGAAGTGGGCTCCCGTATTTTTCCTGGTGAGTAGATTTTTATTCTGTCTCGTGATTGTTTGAATTACAAAACCGTTATGTGGTTCTTATTTTTGGAAATTTTGCTTTGTTTCAGTATTAGTTTCCTATTGCAAATCATTCGCATTGCCATTCTTGTTGCGATGCTGAATTAATACGAAAAAAACGGTAAGTTTTGTCTCCACGCACCACGTTTTACAATTAAATATGGTGGTCGTTATTTCAAGTTTTAATGGATTGTATTTTTGTTCCAGCCCATTGGCGTTTTTTTTTATTTTTTTATTATACCTATTTTATTTCTAAATCAAATAATTTGGATTTAACTTTTATCCTGTTGGATGGATGCCATCTATGAGGTATTTATAACCTTCTTTTTTTTATGGAGTGCTCGTCGGTTCCACTGCGTGTCGGCTCGTCAAGTAACCTATTAAAATCATATTAAACGTAAACACAAAGGTGTATTTTCTTATAAATTCTTTGTGGATGCAACAACAATAATAATAATATTATTAAATAATAAAAATATCTGAGTTTAGATTTATAACATATTTGTTTTGTGCTTCTTTAGCCTATATCCAATATCCTTTTATAATACAACAGAACCTACTGGAGAATAAAATGTCAAATTAATTTGTTTGCTTTTATTTATTCCTCCCGCCTGAAGATTAAAAGTTCAACTTTACTCGCTAAGTTTCCGGTTATATTTTTGTGTTAGCTCCTGGCGCCCGAATTTAATTATAATTACCTGTTTTTATAGTGGAGCACACATTATTACACATTATTTCTTCTATTTTTGTTTAAACATTGCAACTCCCAATTTTTTTTATTACATAATTGGCGCTTTAGTCCAGGGACATGAAGTAGGTTTTCCTTGTTGTCTTATATTATATTGATTTATTGTTGCATCCAATACTTTTACTTTGTTTTATATTGTTTACATAATTTGTTTTTTGTTAGTTTATAACTATAATTTTATAGTAAACTACTTATTATAACTCATTTTTTCTTGTAAACAATATTCACATTGTACTTTATTGTATTTTGTTGTTGTTAACTCATTTGTTACAACATAATTTATTTTTGTTACTTTGCAAAACAAACAACTGTATAGTGTAGACCATGTTTGTTATATCTTCATACAGAACATAACTGTTAACTTATTAACAAAGTGAGTTGTAACTTTTATAAAATAATTGAATTAAAACTTTTATACTTTGTAATTAAACTTATTATAGTTAAATTTAACTTTGTAAATTATTATTGCATCTTTTCATTGCTACAGTGCGCGATAATTATTCACTTGAATAATTTAACATTGAAAACATATACAGTAACTTAACCTCAAATATTATTTAACTTTTTTAAACTTTAATTTTGCTTGGTTTCTGCTTTATTGCGTTTTGTTTTTGCTTGTCATCATGGATAAAGAAGTTCAATTTCCTTCAATTTCGGAGAATCAGATTTCTGATGGTTCTGGTGCTGTTGCAAATGCTGCTATTGTACATGATATGATAAATATGTCAGATGTTCGTGATCCCTTTGTTCAGAATGACAAGGTTGCTCATTCTTCAGTTTTTGCTACGCATGCTTTGCCTTCTTTTAATTCTTTGAATGCTTTTGTTAATGATCACATAAAAAAGAGTTTGCCTTCTACAACTAAATTACCAGATTTGAAACGTAGTAAGATAAATTTTGATGGGAAGACGTGTGTTAGAGAATTTATAACTCAAGTTGAGGAATATTTTCTATATAAAAATTTTGATGAAATTTTGTTAGTAGGATCTTTTTCTGACTTGCTTAGTGGTATTGCTATTAAATGGTTTCGCACTATTCGTATTCGTATTGCTTCGTGGCACGAGCTTAAACTAGCTTTGCTTAAACGCTTCGATAAACCTGACTTTGATTATTTTCTAGAGTATGATCTTCGTACGAAGAAACAGAAACAGTCTGAATCTCTTCCAGATTTCATTACTGACATTATGGACATGGCTAGTCGTCTTTTGAATCCAGTATTCGATTCAGTTTTAGTTAATATTATTAAAAATAATATGTTGCCTGTTTATACACCATATGTGTTTGGTAAACATATAGATTCTGTAGAACAATTCCTTGATCTTGCTAAAGAACTTGAAGTTTTTGTTAATAGAAAACCTTTCAAGGAATTTGTGAAATTTGAAAAACCTATTAAATCTAATGTGGTATCTAATAACCTTGTTTGTTTAAAATGTAAACAAGCTGGTCATCACTTTAAAAATTGCCCATCTTTTCCTGGCGTTATATGTTTTAAATGTCATAAGGTTGGAGTTACTTCTAAGAATTGTGACGTTTGTAATTTGGACACTAAAAACTCTGATGAGTCAAAAAACTAATTAGGCCGCATCGAGCTCCTGTTTTTGTTAAAACTGTGCACGACTCGATGCATAAGAAACTTGTTAAATGTCACAAACCTAATGATATAACTCGTAATCGAGAATTTAAAAATTGGTTAAATTATTTAAAAACATTTTTTGAAATTTATAGGTCAGCACCTATTTTATTTGTCAAGCATAACGACACTAGACCTTATTTAAACTTTACAGTAAATAATAATGAGTTTTCAGGATTGTTAGACAGTGGTTCTAATACTTGCGTTTTAGGCTCAAATAGTCATGAACGATTTTTAAAGCTAGGTTTCAAAATTAATTCTATTTTTGGTTCTGCTTATGGAGTTGATGGTTCTCCACAGAAAGTTATTGGTTTCATGGATTTACCAGTTACTTGCGATAATGTAACTAAAATTATTAAGTTTTTTGTTATTCCTTCCTTTGAACCTCCAATCATTTTAGGTTTTGATTTTTGGTTAGAGTTTGATCTAGCTAAAGATTTGTGGAAGAACATAACTTTTGTGCATAGCAATAAAATTCAAGTTTGCACAGTTACTTCTTCTAATGAACTTTCTCCTTCTGAGAAACTAAAATTAAATGAAACAATTTCACTTTTTGAAGACATTTCTTACGAAAAGAAAGGTTTAGGTCTTACTCATCTTGTTGAACATAAAATTAATGTTACTAGCGAACCTTTTAAGCAACGATATTGGCCTTTGAGTCCTGCTAAACAAAAAGAACTTTTTGATGAAGTCGAAGTTTTACTGAAGGAAGGTATTATTCAACCCTCTAAATCTCCTTGGTGTTCACCTGTATTAGCCGTAGAGAAGAAGGATGGTAGTACAAGATTGTGTTTAGATTCTAGGCGTTTAAATTCTGTCACTATTAAAGATTCTTACCCTCTTCCTTATACTTCTAGAATATTAGATAACCTTAGAGGTGCTAAATTTATTAGTACCATTGACCTTTCTAAAGCATTTTTACAGATTGCTCTTGAAAAATCGTCGCGTGAAAAAACTGCTTTTGTGGTTCCTGGTAAAGGACTATATGAATTTGTTCGTATGCCATTTGGTCTTACTAATGCACCAGCTGAGTTGCAGAGACTTGTAGATAAACTTTTCGGTCCTGAATTTGATAATGCCGTATTTTGTTATTTAGATGATCTTATTTGTGTAAATTCAGATTTTAATAAACATATTGAATATTTACATAAAATTCATAATATTTTAAAACAGGCAGGATTAACGGTAAATTTAAAAAAGTGTAGATTTTGTAAAGATAGACTTCGTTATCTTGGTTATATTGTAGACATTATTGGTTTGCATACTGATCCTTCTAAATTAGAAACTATTAATAATTTTCCTCGTCCTGAAACAGTAAAACAACTTAGAAGTTTTCTAGGCATGTGTTCATATTATCGTAGATTCATTTGTAAATTTGCTGATATTGCTTCCCCTTTAACTAAATTGACTGCGGGTAGCAAGAATTCTAAAAAGTCTCTTGTTTGGAACGAAGAAGCTGAAATCGCGTTTCAAAGTTTAAAACAATCTTTAGTTGAATCTCCTGTTTTAGTATGTCCTAATTTTTTAAAGCCTTTCTTTTTACATTGTGATGCTAGTTCTGTTGGCATTGGTAGCGTATTGAGTCAAGAAGATGACAATGGCGAACAACATCCTATTGCATTTTATTCTAGATCTCTTAATAAATGTGAACGTAATTATAGTACGACCGAGCGTGAATTATTGGCTATATTAGATTCAATTGAACATTTCAGACCTTATATTGAAGGAATGAAGTTTACAGTTATCACTGATCATGCTAGTTTGAAGTGGTTATTAGGTCTTAGTAATCCTAGTGGACGTTTAGCTCGTTGGGCCGCTAGAATTTCTCAATTTACTTTTGATATTATTCATAAAAAAGGTTCATTACATTTAGTTCCAGATGCTTTATCTCGCATTGAAATTGCTGTAGTAGACGTTACACAGAATAGTTTAATTTTACCTGATGAGGACATTTATGATCCTTGGTATAAAAAAGTGTTTATTAATTGTCAGAAATCACCATGTAAATATAAAAATTTTAGAGTCGAAAATAACACTTTATATAAATTTTGTAAAAGTAGATTTGATCCTAACAGTCTTCTTAATTGGAAAATAGTAATTCCTAAAGAACATATTTTAGATACCATTAGATCTAATCATGATAATATTAATTCAGGTCATCTAGGTATTCATAAAACTTTGTATAAATTAAAACAACACTATTTTTGGAAAGGAATGTTTAGTGATGTTCAAAAATATATTTTATCTTGTGATACTTGTAAAGCATATAAACATACCACATCTCCTCCTTTTGGTACTATGATTAATCCTAAGAAAGTTGATCGTCCTATGATGATGCTTTCAGTAGATATTATAGGAATTTTACCTAAATCTTATTCTGGTCATAAATATATACTTTCAGTTGTAGATGTTTTCACTAAATATTGTTGGATATTTCCCATGATTAATGCCACTACAAAAGTAATTTGTAAACTTTTTGATAAAGAAATATTTCTTAAGTTTGGTTGTCCCAAAATAATAGTTTGTGATAATGGTACTCAATTTACTTCAAAACATTTTGTAGATTTTTTGAAAGGTTTTAATATCACTAAAATATTTTATAATACTTTATACACTCCTCAAAACAATCCTGTTGAGAGATATAATAAAACAGTTGAAACTTGCATATCATGTTTTGTTAAAGATGATCATAGGACTTGGTCTAAGTTTTTACCCCATGTTCAATTAGCTTTGAATAATAGTGTTAGTCTTGCTACAGATTTTACACCAAACTTTTTGATGTTCGGTAGGGAACTCATTTTTGATGCTTCTTTACATAATTTTAGTAATTCTATTGATAATTTAAATCAAGTTGAAGTTGGAGATAGGAACCACTTCGCTATTTCTCTTAATTCACTTAGTGATATTTTTGTTAAAGTTCAAGCTCATTTATTAAAAGCTTATAAGCGTAATGCTCGCTATTATAATAAGGGTCGCAGAGTCATTTCTCTTGTTGTAGGTGATATTGTGTGGAGGAGGAGTTTTGTTCAATCTAGTGCACCTGTTTATTTTTCAGCAAAACTTGCACCTAAGTTTATTAAGTGTAAAATAATAGAAAAAGTTTCTGACAATGTTTATGTTTTGAAAGATTTAATTAAAGGCACTGTTGGTCGATATCATGTTAAAGATATTATCAAATTTTAACTTTATTTGGTTCACAAGCTTTAGTCTTGATTTTGGTAACTTTGTTTGAAGCACGCTTGTAATAGGATGATGAATGAAAGGTAATAGCGTTTTGAAAGGAAATAGTATGTTAGGTTACTTCATATCAATTTATTAGATTCAGTTTCTGAAGTATTTAAAAAATAACTTAGGTCATTTCGGTCAATTTTTATTTATACTTCTTCCACCCACGCCATGTATCGTCGACACCAAAAGATCTTATATTTTTATTTCATATTAGTAACATAATTATAGGCATATTATGTTATTATCTTTGTATATTTTGTTATCTTGTTAACATCTTATTATTTTAATGATGTTAATATTATAATAACAATATTTTTTTTGTTAGTTTAAGATTTAGTCTTATGCTTAAGTCTTAACATTTTTTGTTATATTTTTTGCTAGTTCACTCTTGTTTTTGAGTTGGATAGTTTATGCTTTCTCGGATGTGACTTTTTTATTGAAACGTTTTTCAAACCTCGGATTTGGACTGAGAGACGTCTCATTTTCTTTTGGGTTATATTTCTTCGACATTTGTTGAGAAATCCCTTATATTTTTATACGGATCTCGGAATTTGTACCTTGATTTCGTTGTTTTTTGCTATTGTGCCCGGAAAATTGGTGGTGTTATGCCGATCACAATATGCATGTATTTTTTTGCTATTGTGCCCGGAAAATTGGTGGTGTTATGCCGATCACAATATGCATGTTTTTTTTGCTATTGTGCCCGGAAAATTGGTGGTGTTATGCCGATCACAATATGCATGTTTTTTTGGCTATTGTGCTCGGGAGATTGGTGGTGTTATGCCGATCACAATATGCTATTCATTTTGTAACAAACTCGTTTGTAGTCTGTTATTTTTTTGTTTTGTGTTTGTCATTGTTATAATGTGAATAGTCTAATCTTGTTTTTGTTATGCAAGATTGAACTGTTACACATTTATAATAATATAATCAGCGGCGTTAGTGCTTAACTGAATTCATAGAGGGAATTGTTTGTTGATGATGGTTAATGTTAGTCAGAGGCGATGGTGCCTATCTGCACTCACAAGGGGGGAGTTTATAGATGGTTGTCGTTAGTCAGAGGCGATGGTGCCTATCTGCACTCACAAGGGGGGAGTTTATAGATGGTTGTGGTTAGTCAGAGGCGATGGTGCCTATCTGCACTCACAAGGGGGGGTTGATATTGTTAGTTGTAGTCAGTCAGAGGCGATGGTGCCTATCTGCACTCACACAAGGGATTTGTAGGGTTTTTTTTAGTCAGTGGCTATGTTGCTTTACTGTACTTGTTTTTTGTATTGTTTATTTTTTATATAAGACTTGGCAGATTTCATTTGGATCTTAGCAGTCTTATATCTACTTTGTTTTGAAATTGTTGGTTTTTCAAGTTTATACTTTGCAGCTTTTTGTTTTTTTATAAGACTTAGCAGATTTTAATATCTTGGCAGTCTTATTCAATTTTGTTTGTTTCAGAACTTTGTTTTCTGAAATGTTTAGTTTCTTAAGAGAGCTTTTGGTTTTCTCTTTATTATCCTTGTATAGGTTCTGTTTTCTTTTTTTCAAAAGAAAGTTCCTTTCTTTTTTTCGGGGAGGGATGTAATGTAACGACTGTTTTTGCATTCGTTACATGTTTTAAAAAAAATAAAGATTTTGTTTCATAAAGGTCGTGTTTATGTGGTTCATTTTGCTCCATGCCTTATAGGACAAAGGTTTGTAATCGATTTTATTAGATACGAGAGTGATTCCGAACGTATTTTTCTAATTGTCATTTTGACAGATGTCAGTTGTGGATCTCACTCTGCGATCGATCGGCGATGGAGTAATTTTGTCTCCGCCGATATTTTTTAAATAAATTTTTAATCCGGCTTCATACCGGTGTATTTCTGCATAAAATGTTGTGATATCTTGTTATTGCAAGGGATAAACCCAGGTTTTGAAGTGGGCTCCCGTATTTTTCCTGGTGAGTAGATTTTTATTCTGTCTCGTGATTGTTTGAATTACAAAACCGTTATGTGGTTCTTATTTTTGGAAATTTTGCTTTGTTTCAGTATTAGTTTCCTATTGCAAATCATTCGCATTGCCATTCTTGTTGCGATGCTGAATTAATACGAAAAAAACGGTAAGTTTTGTCTCCACGCACCACGTTTTACAATTAAATATGGTGGTCGTTATTTCAAGTTTTAATGGATTGTATTTTTGTTCCAGCCCATTGGCGTTTTTTTTTATTTTTTTATTATACCTATTTTATTTCTAAATCAAATAATTTGGATTTAACTTTTATCCTGTTGGATGGATGCCATCTATGAGGTATTTATAACCTTCTTTTTTTTATGGAGTGCTCGTCGGTTCCACTGCGTGTCGGCTCGTCAAGTAACCTATTAAAATCATATTAAACGTAAACACAAAGGTGTATTTTCTTATAAATTCTTTGTGGATGCAACAACAATAATAATAATATTATTAAATAATAAAAATATCTGAGTTTAGATTTATAACATATTTGTTTTGTGCTTCTTTAGCCTATATCCAATATCCTTTTATAATACAACAGAACCTACTGGAGAATAAAATGTCAAATTAATTTGTTTGCTTTTATTTATTCCTCCCGCCTGAAGATTAAAAGTTCAACTTTACTCGCTAAGTTTCCGGTTATATTTTTGTGTTAGCTCCTGGCGCCCGAATTTAATTATAATTACCTGTTTTTATAGTGGAGCACACATTATTACACATTATTTCTTCTATTTTTGTTTAAACATTGCAACTCCCAATTTTTTTTATTACAATAGGTAATAGTATTGGACTATTAAAAAGGGACATTATATGTGGTATTAACACCATATTAAAATTAAATATAGGCAGACTAATGTTATGTGCTCTACCCTATTCAAACATGTTATCAGATGAAGAGAATAACAATATCGATAACTTAAATAGTTTAATGTATATGTTGACATGTCATCATAATGACAAACTATTGTTTTTTGATACTAATAAGTTTGTTAATGGTTTTATACTTACTCAAGATGCCTTATTTCTTCCTAAGAAATCCAAACATCTGATTTCTACTCTAATAGCGTATAATATTAACGCTATTATAGATCATATATCGCAGACTAGGATAGGTAATGAGTCAGTATTGCTAAGTTGTACCACTAAGAATTCTATGATAGATTGTTTAAACTTTTAGAGCCGACAATAGAGAAGCATTATGATGACATTCTTCTTTATCATCAAAATATTAATCGCTTCTCTAGCAAAACTTTGGATATTGAATTGTTAGTTGATAGGTATCATATGGATATATTATGTTTCTGTGAGACATGGTTAAAACCTGATAAAATGAAGTTTCATGTAGATAACTTTTCAGTTGCCAGTGCGTTCAACAGATTATCAGCGGAAGGTGGTGGTACTTTGATTTTGTGTAACAGTCGTTTTAAACATAAGGAAAGAAGGGACATCACTTCTTGCTCTGTTGATCGTTTGTGTGAGGTAGCATGTGCGGAGATTGAAAACCATACTGTTTTGTGTGTGTATAGACCCCCCGCATCAAATTTTTCCTCGTTTTTAATTATAATGGAAGAAATACTTAGTAAACTTTTTAAAAATAATAAATTTATTTTTGTTTGTGGTGACTTGAATATTGACCTTTTAGCCAATTCGCCAGAAAAATGTAAAGTCTTGTCATTATTTAAATCTTTTAATCTAGATCATGTATTTAATGAAGCCACTAGAATCACTGCCTCTTCAGCTTCATGCATAGACAATGTTTTCACAAATTGCATGATAAAAGGGTCCTCATTGATTAGCGGTATCAGATCGGATCATTTGGGTCAACTAATTAAGTTCGAATCAAGGAATGATAAGAAAAATATAAATAATATCATTGAATTTAGACCTATAACTAAACATAAGTTGCAGACGTTAAACAAAAATGTTGAAATCAAAGTTTTTACTTCTTCATATAATTCAACAGACCCCAACAGAAATTACTCCACTCTATTCTCAACAATATGCCAAGAATTTAATAAGACATGTCCAATTAAGAAGATCAAGATTACTAATAAATCAAAATTTAATGAATGGGCTACTAAAGGCATTAGGAAAAGTAGGGATCATTTATACGATTTATACTATCAAAAATCATTCACCTCTAATCAAGCATTCCATAAATATGTTAGGAATTATTCCAAATTATTCAAGGTAGTTTGTACTATTGCTAAATCTAAGTTAATAACTAATAAAATAGGTAATTCTAGTAATAAAATTAAGGCTGTATGGCAGGTAATAAATACAGAAACTGGGAATGTCAAGCAGCGGGATACCGACTTGTCTCTAAAAACACATGATGGTTTTAAAACTAATAAGTTAGAAGTCGCAAACATACTAGGAAACTATTTTACAAATATCCCTATAGAGTTAACAAAAACTCTTGCCTCATCCTATACTTTAGCTGAATCTCTACTTAAAGAGAATTTCTGCAAAGACGTGCCTAACTTTAAATTCAAGCCTATCTGTATAAGTACAATTAAAACAGCATTTAAAAGCCTAAATATCAAAAACACTGAAGACTTGTGGGGCATCTCTGTTAGAGTTATTGTAGATATTATTGATACTATTGCCCCCATACTTACAGGCATATTCAACCAATGCATAGATAAGGGTACGTTTCCTGATTTGATGAAACATAGTAAGGTCATACCAATATTCAAATCAGGCTGTAAGAATAATCCCTCCAATTATAGACCAATCTCCGTTCTCCCCGCATTAAGTAAAATATTTGAAAAAATTTTGCTTGATCAAATGCTTTCACATTTTAATTCCAATGGATTATTACATACTCGTCAGTTCGGCTTCACCAAGGGTAGGTCTACTACTGACGCAGGAGTGAAATTAATCACTCATATTTTGGAATCCTGGGAGAGCTCACTGTTCTTGGCTTATATTAATGATCTTCCATATATGATGAGCGGAATAGCTGATATTGTTTTGTTTGCGGATGATACTTCCCTGATTTTTAAAATAAGTAGAAAAGATAGCGAAGTAATACATGTTAACAATAGCTTAAATATCCTTTCTAAATGGTTCGCAGCAAATAATTTATTACTAAACGCTACTAAAACAAAATGTCTCAAGTTCTCCTTGCCAAATGTACCCCAAGTAAGCTTAAACATAATGCTTGATGGCAATAAACTTGATTTAATAAACGAAACAGTGTTCTTAGGTATTACAATAGATTCGAAACTGCAGTGGGGTCCGCACATCACAGCTCTATCGAAGAGACTAAGTTCCGCGGCTTTTGCAGTCAGAAAAATTAGACAATTAACAGATATAGCTACTGCCCGAATGGTATATTACGCATACTTTCATAGCATTATGTCTTATGGCATTCTGTTGTGGGGATCAGCGGCGGATGTAGAATCAATTTTTGTATTACAGAAGAGGGCGATCCGTGCGATCTATAACATGGGCCCACGCGAGTCTTTACGGGATTTTTTTAAAGAAATCGATATTTTAACACTACCGTCTCTCTACATTCTAGAAAATATAATGTTCGTTCGGAAGAACCTTCACATGTTTAGTATCAATAGCGACGTTCACAACATTAATACTAGAAATAAACACAAAATAGTGGTGCCAAAATTTAGATTGACTAAAACAAATAAATCATTTTTAGGACACGGTGTACGCTTCTATAACAAGCTACCGAAAACTGTAACCGATCTTACCGGTAAGAAATTTAAAATCCACGTTAAATCTGTTCTCACAAAGAAAGCATATTATAGGATCAAAGACTATGTTGACGATGGAGACGTGTGGCGTTGAATATCTTCTGCACATGTGGCTTCCCTGGTTATCCATTGTGTCTACTAATTCTATTTTATATTAGATTCACTTTACATATCTGGACATTCTTGATGTTTCAATATTTTGTATTCTGTTTTGTATTTTTTTATTTCTGTTTTATCCGCTTTGATCTGTTTATCCCGTTTTTAGTTTATATTCGAAACAATTGTTTAACTCATGTTGTATTGCCTCATTGTGTAAGTAGCATTCTATTAAGTTTGTATTTTTTCTTATATAATGCATGTTAATTTAAGATTTTAATTGTAAATTAACTTTTTGTTTTTGAAAAGAGTATCCATGGAGTTTCTTGCCGGTCTCTTCTCCATAGGACCTACCCCCTTTGGAACCGTGCGCCTAGAGTCTCGACTTTTTAAAAGTGCCTGAAAAGGCCTACTTGAAATAAAAAACTTTGACTTTGACTTTGACTTGACTTTGACATTCCATCTTTATGCATCTGTTAGCAATATCTAGTGATATAAAAAATGGGGAATAATTTGCTAAGGACAGCTGATTTATATTCATTACCTCGTCACTGTCGCCACTACTCAACTCGTTGGTTTCTTCAATGTAATTATGCCCAGTATTATTCACTACTGGGCACATTTGTCGCAGATGGCCCGCCTGGTTGCACACCCTGCATACATAGCGTGCAAACCTGCACGTCCTCGCGTCATGATTCGCACCGCATACCCGACACTGCTGTCGCGGAGTTCCTGTGGCGGTGACATATGCGCCTGCACTGCGCCGTGCCCCCGCGTTTCGTGCTCCTCGAGCCACTGTGTTAGGATTGGAACGTGTACAGTTGCCTGACGACGATGCTCGTCCGTTATCTCGTCCCTGTGGCATCACCGCCTCACGTCTTTTCTGCATACCCGCTATCGCCTGACACTCTGTTGATACGATATCTCCCCTGCTTTTGGATTCCATCAATCCTGCGTCCTTTTCTGCTGAATCCATACTTAATGCTAACGAGCAAGCCTTATGGAAATCTAATTTGTCTTCTGCAAACAATCGCTGACGTATTGTTTCACTAGCTAACCCGCACACCAACTGATCGCGTAAGCCCTCGTTCAACCACTGCCCAAACTCACATGTTCTTGACATTTTCTTTAATTCCGCGATGTAATCTGTTATCTTCTCCCCGTTATTCTGCTTTCTATGGTGAAACTTGTAACGTTCGACTAAAATACTGGGTCGCGGCTGAAGATGCTTCTCCAAAATGTCGGTTAACATTTTAAATGTTTTAGCGGTTGGTTTGTCCGGATCGCAAAGATTTACTAATAGTTCGTAACCTCTGGCTCCCATCACCGTTACTAATGTCTGAACCTTTAACTCCTCACTAATTTTATTAACTATAAAGTATTGCTCCAAACGCTCCACGTACAACCGCCAATTATCCACTTCCACATTAAACTCGGAAATTTTGCCGATCGACATTTTTTTCTATTTATTTACGCTTGTACACTGCACAGTCTTGATTCGTGTGAAATCCTATCTCGTCGCCACTGAGAAATATGTTGCGGGTTACTTATTGAGGTAATACAATTAAACAGCATGTAGTTCCAACGACGTATATTGCGGAATGGATGAGTGACAGAAATATCAACCTACCTACTACTTATTGATTAATTCCTTAGTACTAATTTACCAATACCTTACAATCAGGACACCTTTTTACACACGGTCGGTTAGCCCCCCAAGGTAAGCTATTAATTAGCTTGTGTTATGGGTGCTAACACAACTGATAAACTACATATAATTTACATAATATATATTTATAAATACATATTATAACACCCAGACCACAGCCAACAAGCATGCTCATCGCACAAATGTCGACCGACCGTACCGGGAATCGAACCCAGGACCCTCAGTTCGGCAGTCCGGCATGGTGACCATGGCGCCGACGGGGTCGTCAAATAAAAACCTCAATTTATAAACCTTTAAATGATAAATTATATTTATTTTTGCAAATAGGTTGAAATCAACACTTTTACACGTCAATAATTTTTTTTTCCAAAACGAGATGAGGTCGGCATTTCCTAACTGACTATCTTGAGAAGAAACGTCGAAACAAACTCAAGGGTCATAGTCTCTTTTAAGGTCCAGACATAAAAATAAATTATATATTAATGTTTGAGCAATGAAGGTTTGTGTCTGAAAGTGTCATACAAGTTTGAATGGACCTGTCCAATCAGGTATACTTTAGGTAAAATATCAGTTTATTAAATTTAATGATGATGCTTAATTAAGTATGTTTTGTTAGTCAATCATACAGAAACAGCTTGGATGACAAATTGCATTCAAATGTATCTGGATTGACTAAGCATACTTTGTAGCAATGACCGATGCGATATCCATGAGGTCAAAGCCATGATCTAAAATCAATATGATAAGCTTAAGATTCTCTCACTCCTTCCCTCTCTCGCTCCTCACACTTTCGCACTTAAGTTATAAAATGACTGTGATCAAATAATAAGTATAAATAAACTCGTAGTGAGAAAGAAATGACTAATGTGAATGCTGTATGTTATATCATTTTTAGTTTACAACGACATACAAAGATGAGTTATAAACTGATAGCGCAATTGAGTTGGCTTTTTAACTTGATATTCTTGTTTATATTGCTCGCTGTATCAGTTCAGCGCGTAATGATACACAATACCTATGTTATAAATCATATCGTTGGTAGTCTCATTAGTCATCGCTCGATAAAAACAATTGGGGATCCCCAATTATACCCTACTTACGCATTATATGTATTGCGTATTAAGACTATATCTTATGGTTTAGGATAAAATAATCGAATGTGTTGCTTCTGAAAACAAAGATTTATTTTGTTATTTTCTTATCAAAGAAAACATCTTATTTCGTACCTACACTATTCTAACAACCTTACCTGAAAACAAAGAAACGACATTCAAAGTTTATTTTTCCACCAATTCTAATCTTTGTACACAAAATATATTCCAACAAAAGTTTACTTTTAGGCCTTTTTCTTAATACCACATGTCAGCTAGGACATAAGGTAAATCAAAGTGCGATGGTGATAAATAAACTTGTATTTTAATAGTTGATGAAGAATGGTACAAATTAATAAGAACGCGGCCGTGTTGGCGTGCGGCCGAATGAAGGTGTTGTGTGTGCCGGCGACCGCTCCCGCTCCCCCGTATGCGCCTCGCGCGCCCCACGCCCGACCAGTCCAGCGATCACGTGACGTAGGCGCGAACATCCTGGGGGCCCTTGAAAGCCTGCTTTCAAGAGTCATTGAAGAGAAGGCATAATCGATTGAGAGCACGTCGTATGGTTCCCTTTGGTGTCTTGATGTCGGCAACTCTTGGAACCCCATCAGCGCCAGGGTACAGTCTAGACACTCTGCCTAAGCGCCATAATAATGGTGGCACAGCGTCTTCCTTTATGAGTACAAGATCTCCTTCTTGTAAGTCCTTGCTTCGCGTCTTCCATTTACAACGATGCTGAAGCTCTGTGACGTACTCTGCCTGCCACCGTTGCCAAAAATGTTGCCTAATATGTTCAAGAAGCTTGAATCTATCCAGCCTTCTTGGGTTGTTGTCCAGTAGAGCCGGTGAAGGAAGTGATGTCAGCGACCTGCCAAGGAGAAAGTGTCCTGGTGTGAGCGCTGCGTAATCATTGGGAGAGGAGGATAAGGGAGAGATGGGTCGACTATTGAGGATCGCCTCGACCAGCGAGAATAAGGTCGACAGCTCCTCGAAAGTAAGATGCGTATTGCCTAAAATGCGTTTGACATGAAACTTCGCTGACTTAATGCCTGTCTCTGCATAGCCGTTAAAGTGGGGAGCGTAAGCCAGTGAAAATATGAAGTGAATGTCTTGATCAGCAGCAAACTCTGCTATAGAGTTAGAATATTGTTTAAAGAAATCGTTAATTTCTCTTGCAGCTGCTACAAAATTCCTACCATTGTCACAAAAGATTTCCTTTGGTTTGCCACGACGTGAGATGAAGCGCCTTAAGGAAAGTATGAAGGAATCCTTTGATAACTCACTGACAGCTTCCAAATGAATACATTTAAATCGAAGGCATATAAAAAGACACAGATAACATTTAGTTATTTTACAGCCGCGCCCATGGCGATCAGTGATTAAGAATGGCCCAGCAAAATCCACGGCTACAGCAGAAAATGGAAAATCTGGAACTAGGCGGTGGGAGGGTAAGTCACCCATTATGTTTGACATTGTTTTAGCATTAAGACGACAGCACGTAACACATTTACGTGCCGTGCGGCGCGCCAAGTCCCTACCCCCGATGATCCAGAACCGCTCGCGCACAGATGACAACATAAGCTGCGGTCCTGCATGCAAGAGACGTATGTGTTCGTATTTCATGATGAGTTTGGTAAGTGTATGTTTAGCGGATAATAATAAAGGATGTTTATTTGTGTAATCTAAATTACATTTACGTATTCTCCCTCCGACCCGCAAGAGTCCAAGAGAATCAATAAATGGCGTCAGAGAAGAGAATGTTGATTTTGGATTTAATGATTTCTTACTTAGTATTAGCGTAATTTCTTTAGAGAACGATTGTTGTTGCGCTTGCTTTATTAAGATAGTTAACGAATTCTCAAGTTGCTTGAGACTGAGTTGGCCGGTTGGCGCTTGTTTTCCACATTTATCTATAAAAAGCAATACATGTGCCATGATGCGCTGCAGTTTCTTTAAACCAGAGTATTTATCGAAATCTATTAAAGGAGTGGTGGTGTCAATATTAACAAATAAAGCAGACCTTTTTAATTCTTGTGAATCAATAATTTTATTGTTGTTAGGAAGACTAGGCCAATTTTCTTCTGGTTCTAGTAAATAATCTGGCCCGTGCCACCATTTATTTTCAGACTGAACTTGGTGCGGATCCACACCGCGTGAAGCAAGGTCGGCAGGATTATGAGCTGTAGGTACGTAATGCCATGAAGAACCCTTGGTCAACTCTTGTATGGCTGATACACGATTTGCAATGTATGTTTTGAAATTAGTTGGACAAGACCTTAGCCAAAACGACACTAGAATCAGACCAAAACACACTCCTTGCAATTGGTTTACGAAGAGCTGAAATTACAGTGGAACTTAAGCGGGCACCAAGTAAAGCTGCACAGAGCTCTAGACGAGGAATCGTGGTAGACTTTATAGGAGCGACACGAGACTTTGCACATAAAATATTACAAGTTTGTCTGCCTGAGGTGGACGCGGACTTGATATAGATGCAAGTGCCATAGGCAGCCTGAGAAGCATGACAGAATATATGTAACTCTATGAAAGCGATGGAATCTAATATTATGTTTCTAGGCACATTAAGAAGCTTGAGGTATTTAATATTGTCTATGAAATGTGCCCAACTTTGCCTTAATTGCACAGGCACGGGGTCATCCCAATCAATTTTAAGAGCCCACAGCCTTTGTAAGAGAATTTTAGGTTTGACTGTACATAAGGTTAACAAACCCAAAGGATCGAATATTTTAAATGTGGTGGATAATATGGTACGTTTTGTAATAGTGTTTGGAGTGTTTTCATCTATATTAAAATGAAGACTATCCTTAGAAGGATGCCAGCCTAAACCTAAAGTGTGGCAAGATGAACTAAGAGCTAAAGCATTTGTCTCTGTGTTTCTAACTTCTGAATTTTTAATGACGGCTGAATTTGAACGAAATTTACGCAAATTGAAACACCCTTGTGTCAAGACCTTGACTATGGATTCCTTAATACGCAGTAAATCGGATTCCAAATCGGCACCACAGAGCAAATCGTCGCAATAGAAGTCAGTCTGAATTATTTGTCTAATTAGAGGGTCAGCTGATTCTTCTCCCAGCTGCCACAAACACCTAGCAGACAAAAAGCTAACACTCACAAATCCGTATGTCACAGTATTTAGCCTAAGTGTTCGTAAAGGAAGATCTTCCCTCTCACGCCATAGTATAAATTGCAAATCCCTGTCTAATTCATTTAAAACTATTTGACGATATTGTTTTTCAATATAGCCTGACAAAACATATTTATAATGACGAAAGCGCAACAAGATGTTGAATAATGAATCTTGAATATTGGGACCTATCATTTGCAGATCATTAATAGAGAAACCTGATGAAGTTTGTGCCGAAGCATCAAAAACTACGCGCAACTTTGTTGATTCACTATTTTCTTTAAAAACTGCGTGATGAGGTAGAAAATATGAAATTGACGGTTTTTGGACTGGTGCTACAGATAGATGGCCTAAATCGTGATACTCTCTGATGAAGTTTGAATACATGCCCTTTAGTTCAGGATTTCGTCTAAATCGTTTTTCTAAATTGAAAAATCGACTTTTCGCAACATAAAAAGAATCCCCTAAACAATCTGGAGAATCTATAAGTGGGAGCCTCACACAAAATCTCCCACTTTCAAGTCGGTGAGTGTTTTCAACAAAGTGCCGTTCACATTCAGTAATAATTTCCTTAGATTTATTTACATCAGGAAAATCTTCATAATCCCAGAATTTTGTGAGATTATCATTAAGACCTTTGTAATCATAAGTTGCAACGTTACATGAAGTTACTTGATGCTTGACAGATCTAGATATAGTTAAAAGCCCTGCTATCAACCAACCTAACTTTGAATTATGTAAGAAAGGTAAATTAGGCCCTATAGAACGTTGTTCAGAGCAAAGAAGATGCCAAAATATATCTGCTCCTAAGAGTACATCTACATTCGATGGTCGATTAAAGGTAGGATCTGCCAATTTTAAAGAAGTAGGTAAGTTAAATACGGACAGATCAATGTATTGTTTAGGAAGATTGCTAGTTATATGAGGTAGTACTAAGAAGTTATGTGTACAAGTGAAATCGCTCTGTTTTGAATTTATCTGAGCAGAGCATCGCTCCGGTATGATTTTGAATGAATTATCCCCTATACCTAAGATGGTTGGGATACCTGTAGGCAGAGAACTCAGCTGAAGACGTAGCCTTAAGCCGTTAGTGATGAAAGAAGACTGACTTCCACTGTCGAGCAGGGCCCTAACATTTTCTACTTTACTAGTATGGGGATTTACGATGTCAATCATGGCAGTGGAAAGAAGCGTTTCAGAAGAAGATACTGCTGACATGACTATAGAAGAGGATTGTCCTTCACCACTGGTTTCGGTTTCTACTGGACTAGATGATGTAGATAATTGTGATGTGTTGGGGGAGTGTTTATGAAGCACTGTGTTGTGTCGTCTCCTACATACACGACAGCCACCCAGGCGGCAACGAGCGACATGGTGGTCAGGGCGCAGGCAATTGTGACACAGCTTCAGCTTCACGACGCATGCCCACTTCTCTTCAGTAGACATGGCCTTGAACTCATTGCAGCCGAATACACTATGTTTGCCCTGACAGACGACGCATGACCGTTGATTGTTGTCAGCTGAAACCGTAAATGTCTTAGTATGAGTTTCAAGTTAAAACTGATTATTTTGTTTGAATGAAGATGGGCTTCTTGGTTGTTTATCCCTTTTCGATCGATATAACATTTCTAATGCATTTGCGCGTGAAACTAAAAAGGCCCTAAAGTCATTAAGTGAAGGTATATCAGTTAAGCTGTTGTTATATTCTTCCCATTTTATACGTGTAGCCTGGTCAAGCTTGGTTACTGCCAAATGGGTGACTATTGTGTCCCACTGATCGGTAGGCTGGCCTAGAGATTTCAATGCACGTAGATTCTTAGATAAGTGGTCACTCAAGAAACGCAACGCCTTATCAGACTCACGTTGTATTGGCTCAATAGTAAATAAAGCGTTCATATGGTTATAAATAAGTTGAGGTTTGTTGTTATATCTCTCGCACAGAATATTCCATGCCTCTTCATAATTATCATTTGAGACTTCTAAGTTCTGAATAACACGAGCGGCCTCGCCTTCAAGATATGAACATAAATAATAAAACTTGTGGATTGGTTTAATCTTGTTGTTTAAGTGTATCAAAGTCAAGAATGTGTCGTGGAATTCCAGCCACCTAAAGAATGAGCCATCAAATCTACTGATTTTAATCTGTGGCAACTTAAATCCCATGCCATCATGATGGCCATCACAGCATGAATGATTTAAGGTTGCTAACGTTTGAACATTATCGTCTGCACTGCTATCTGCAGATAATTTTAATATGTTTTGAGCAGTTGCAATGCAAGTTTGAAGCTTATCTTCAATTAATTGTCTTTCCTTTAATTCATCTGTTAGATTATCTTCATTTAGAACCTCTATTTGAGATTGCAGCTGATCAAATTTAGATGACAACTCCAAAAATTTATTCACCTTCAAAGTTATATAATACATTATAATATAATAATCCCATCAAAAACATTTCATGTAAAATGTTGCCAAGACGACCACATAAGGTTTGCCCTGTGAAAAAGATATCAGATCTCATGTAGAGCCAAGCTTCTGAATCTACACGGCCTAACTCTACAGACCCTAAGTTCACAAATTAGCGGAAGTAGCCAAACATTTTGATGATCATCAGTGTGTCAGTGTATCAGTGAGTGTGTCAGTGACGAAATCGGTGTATTCTAGATATCAATAAAATCTAAAGTATTAGAGCTATTCAATTGAGACTTTGTATGTTTAATTAGTCTATTATTGACATCATATCCTGAGAATATGACTATCTGGTACATCGGAAACCAACTCTATGAGGGTTCAAAAAAACGACGAAACACTTCAAGAAAAGGTAGGTAGTGCCCTTGCGCTTCGCTTGGCTCGTCTTGGCGGATTTAAATTACATAATTTTTTATCCGTCATGTATTTGGACGATACATATTGCATCGGTAAAGACTATTCAGAATGTAAAAATAATATTGATTCTACTAGATCTCCATTAGAGAGATTGGGATTTATGTTAAATATACAGAAAAGCTCACTAATATTCCCAAGATGTAGTATAAATATTTAGGTTTCGTTTTTGATTCACAAAAGATGATTATGACACTTCCACAAAACAAAATAACTAAGATAAAAGAGAATGTCGCTACCTTTTTACGTAAACGTACTACCAAACTGAGAGATTTTGCTAGGTTTATTGGTATCCTTACATCTGCATGTCCAGCTATTCAATACTCTTGGCTATATACAAAAAATTCGAATATCATAAATATCGATGCCTTTTGCATAATCAAAGTTATAATCAGAAAATTATTATCCCAGAAAAGTTAAAAACTGATATGTATTGGTGGCTGCACCATGTAGATAATGGATACTCCCCACTTAGAGTTAGCAGTTATGACTTGGAAATATTTTCCGATGCCTTCACTACCGGTTGGGTTGTAAAATATGTATTATTTTACAAAAGTGAATACACCTAAACAATTATTAAAAAAGAGTTCAAATGAAAACTTAAGAACTAGAACTAACATTTTCTTATAAGTACAGAGTGATACACGGGGGATGCATCAAACGCAGAGTTATGGGAGACCTCATGCACCCATTACACCCCATGTATGTTGGCTAGTTTAGGAAATAATTGACATTCAGCGTCATTTCAGGTAGATCGAGCCACAAACCGCTTGTATTAGTGTGTTGATACCTACATGGAGGTGTAATGGGTGCACATACAGGTCCCTTTCTCCTTGAGATGGTATAACCCTGCTTCGTTTGATACATGCTCCGTAAATCACCCGGTACCTATATAAACAATCTTGAGTTAGATACATCTCAAGTACTTTAACTTAATATAAAAAAGTAAAGTAAACATAAACATTCAAGGTAAGGTAATTTCCTAACTGTGGATACTAACACTGTCAATCAATATTACATTATGTGAAATAAAAAGATTGTTCACATGCAAAATTAGGTTTATATAAAAAAAAAAAAACTAAATTAAATCTGCTCCTACTACCTATGTAAATTTATATAATAGAACACATGTGTTTATTATTCACGTGTGAGTTGTTTCGCTCAATGAAAAGTAATGATGACTGCAAACATTGCCCTGACTGCCCTTTGACTTCCGTAGTGAACTGAACAATTCATTATTTTATACATTACGCAACATCTTAATAATTTAAGTGCATATGAAATAGGAATCATAACATTTTGATAAATACCTATTATTAATCGGTGCTACTTGTAAACAACGTTTTAACGTCATCGCAATAGCGTTCGGCACCGATTAGATAATTAATTATATACCTAGATTAAATGAAAAGTAATGATGACTGCAAACATTGCCCTGACTGCCCTTTGACTTCCGTAGTGAACTGAACAATTCATTATTTTATACATTACGCAACATCTTAATAATTTAAGTGCATATGAAATAGGAATCATAACATTTTGATAAATACCTATTATTAATCGGTGCTACTTGTAAACAACGTTTTAACGTCATCGCAATAGCGTTCGGCACCGATTAGATAATTAATTATATACCTAGATTAAAATTAAAAAGTAAAAACTAAACGAAAGTAAGTACAAACTTATGACAAATCACCAAAGACGGCGTGCCATGATTAAATAAGTATGCATGGCATTTTAACAGTATGTGAACCATTTATTAAAATAATTTGTACCTGGTTTACAATTATAATCAGGAATTCAAAACATTTTGATTTTTAAACATACCTACATTTAGTGCAAATATGTATTATTTTACAAAAGTGAATACACCTAAACAATTATTAAAAAAGAGTTCAAATGAAAACTTAAAAACTAGAACTAACATTTTCTTATAAGTACAGAGTGATACACGGGGGATGCATCAAACGCAGAGTTACAATATATCACAATATATTTTTGAAAATTTAATATATGTTTATAAAAATATTTCGAACTTTGTCAAACTGTCTGATACTCATTCTTTGAACACTAGGAATAAACACAACCTTGCTGTACATGCTACGCGCCTCCACAGAATAAGCAACTCGTTCATGGGACAATGTATACGCTTTTACAATAAGCTTCCCAATGATATACGTAATTTAACATTAAAGAAGTTCAAAATTGTAATTAAATCTAAACTTTGTAAAAAAGGATACTATAAAATTTCGGACTATTTAGATGACAAAAACGCTTGGGATTGAGCCGCTCTTTAGCCTTTCCTTTTTTTTTTTTTTTTATATATACAAATTTTGCCATTAATTATTATATTATTTACTTCATTATTTTGTTATTGTAATGTCGTTTAAATTGAAATTATTTCTTATATATAACCGCTATACATTGTAAATGTGAGTGAGATCTAGGCTGAGCGCTCTTCATTTCATTAATTCTCACGATAACTGATGCATGCTTGCACTCTGTTGCGACAGGTTAGCTCAAATAGTTATGGCACTTTCTTCAAAAGGCTATTCCACCCTATATTTGTCTCACATAAACCTTTACATCAATACAATCTGTCTGGACTTTAAAATAGACTTTGACCCCTGAGTTTGTTTCGGCGTTTCTTCTCAGGGATAGTCATAGGAAATGCCGACGCCATCTAGTTTAAAAAAGACGTGTAAAAGTGATTGAAAAATCCTAATTGCAAAATAAATAATTTCATTTCATTTCATTTCATGGGAGACCTCATGCACCCATTACACCCCATGTATGTTGGCTAGTTTAGGAAATAATTGACATTCAGCGTCATTTCAGGTAGATCGAGCCACAAACCGCTTGTATTAGTGTGTTGATACCTACATGGAGGTGTAATGGGTGCACATACAGGTCCCTTTCTCCTTGAGATGGTATAACCCTGCTTCGTTTGATACATGCTCCGTAAATCACCCGGTACCTATATAAACAATCTTGAGTTAGATAAATCTCAAGTACTTTAACTTAATATAAAAAAGTAAAGTAAACATAAACATTCAAGGTAAGGTAATTTCCTAACTGTGGATACTAACACTGTCAATCAATATTACATTATGTGAAATAAAAAGATTGTTCACATGCAAAATTAGGTTTATATAAAAAAAAAAAAAAAAAACTAAATTAAATCTGCTCCTACTACCTATGTAAATTTATATAATAGAACACATGTGTTTATTATTCACGTGTGAGTTGTTTCGCTCAATGAAAAGTAATGATGACTGCAAACATTGCCCTGACTGCCCTTTGACTTCCGTAGTGAACTGAACAATTCATTATTTTATACATTACGCAACATCTTAATAATTTAAGTGCATATGAAATAGGAATCATAACATTTTGATAAATACCTATTATTAATCGGTGCTACTTGTAAACAACGTTTTAACGTCATCGCAATAGCGTTCGGCACCGAATAGATAATTAATTATATACCTAGATTACTTATAAATAATTATACACTTATAAATAATATGCAAAATTAATTTCTAGCGCTACATTTAAACTTGTAAACGTGCGCAAATAATGATTATGAAAAAAAAATGAAAGTAACATCACAATGATCTTAATCTTTAGATGAAGAAGATTAAATAATTTATATCTTCAAGAACAAAAAGCATATCAAAATCAAATGATAGTTTATAAATACTCATTCGCAGCCTAATTTACCTATTAACCAGTACTGCCAATATCTCAGTGCTTCTTTGATGGCCAAACATTCTAAATATATAGCTTTTTTCTTCTTTTGTGCTCCATTTAGTTTTTTTGAAAAGTAAGCCACTGGTTTTTCTTTACCATCTGTTTGTATCTGTTTCAATACTGCTCCGACGCCCTCTAGCGATCCATCAGTATAAACGTTTATTGGTAGATGTTGATCAAATATTTCTAATATTGGTTGTGAACATAAGAGGCTCTTAATTTTTTCAAATGCTTTTTGACATTCTTCAGACCAAATAAATTTCTGATTTTTTCTAAGTAAGTTATGTAGTGGGTCTAATATTATTGCGCCTCTTGATATGTATTCGTGGTAAAAATTTATTTTTCCTTAAAATTGTCTAACATTCTTCTGAGTTTTTGGTACTGGGAAATTCCTTATCAAAACTAGGTTATCCTTCACTGGTTTTATCGAATTATTTTGAATAATATGTCCTAGGTATTTGACTGAATCTGATGCAAATGTACATTTTGTAAATTTTAATCGAAATCCTTCTGTTAGAATTGCTTCTAGCAACTGTTTCAAGTGATTTATGTGTTCTTCAAATGATTTTGAAAATATCAGGATATCATCTATGTAATTCACAGCAAAATCGGTAAGTTTATATTTTCGAAGTATATTACTTAATATTCTCTGAAATATTGCTGGTGATGTCTTCAAACCGAATGGTAGACAAGTCCATTGAAAGTGTCCTTCTTGCGTTACAAATCCTGTCTTCTTCCTGTCTTCTACTCTTAGAGGTAAAGACCAAAAAGCTGAGTTTATGTCTAAGCTTGTAAAATAATTGCAATTTCTTGTCTTTATCATAAGGTCTTCAATTAATGGGAACGGTTGAGCACTATTCTCTTATTTAAATCCCTGAAGTCTATCTATCTATCTTTGGCAAATACTGATTTATATATGTCGGAACGGGGGTATGACTAATATTTTTTAAATGCCCAGAACCGTTGACCTCACCAGGGTCACCGGCTCTGGCATTATTAGATAAATCTATGGGGAATATTATAAAGGCGATTTCAACTGAATAGATGATTAGTTTTAGGCAAATTGATTTATTTTGGAATACAAGTTGTTACGCGAGGTTTTATGCAGACAAAATAATAACAAGACAATACCAGTACCAGTAATTTATAATCATAAATAACAGAGCTTTTACTTACAACCTTTCAAGCCGACGATCAGGAGCAAAGTGAGTTAGCTATTCCAAACGAGTGCGTCATCAACATCCCCACTCGTTTAGAATTGACAATCAGTTGAATTACTTACAAATGAATTATTTGGTCTTTAAAAACAATAGAAATGTTACTGAAAATTAACAATGTAATTAAAACTAATTTTCAAGCAATCGCAAACCTAAAAGCATTAATAATTATCATAATATGAACTTACTTTATTTTCACTTGTCAAAACAATCACTCGTAGGTCAAATAACAACCAATATTGTAGCAAAATCAATAATAACAAAAGTATGACATTAATACAGATTAAATAGAGTTTATAGGAATTTAGATTACGATTTAACATTGAATAAATTAACTATAAAAATAAGTAAATAAGGTAACCGGAACGCTAGACGCGGCGACACGGCCATTCTGATAAGCGATGCGTGCCCTGCAGCGCTTCCTGTTCCTGGTTATTCTGAAATAGGGAAAATTTGGTTTTTAGGCTAGGCACTTCCACAGTTAACCTAAGCCCTAAGGAGAGGCTCTAAAATAGAACACACAATTTGCAAGGAAGCAACTTATCTAGTAGACAGCCTGCAAAAGCAAAGTTGTGTTTAGGATACTGCTCGCTCCACGCGACAACAGATTGAAGTTGTTACCAAGTTATAGTGGTAATATGTATTAAGAGTACTGCTTATTTCAACATGGTAATAGTAACATCGATGAATATAGTAGTAGTATTGGGGAGGAGAAAAGGTGGGTGAAAGGTCGGTGCTGTACATGACAGAGGCTCTAAGGGATAATAGGGTAGGTCGATGCTGTGCTCTGGGCGGTCTCGTACGCCGTGATACACAGGGGACTTTTCATTCTTTTAGGCTAGGATTATACTATTGATCGGCTCCACACGTCAATAGCATAGTTATCACTGTATTAACAGTTTATATGGAATTGTTATTGGACGGCTCCACACGCCAATAACATCATAGATTTGCATAGTGTGTTTGTGTGTGTGTTTGTGGTTTTAAATGTTAAGTAAATAGTATGAAAATTATTCACCAAGCATTTCTTCCAAATGGTCCAACGTAGTGTTTTTGGTTTATGACGCAAGGTTCTGGTTCACCTGCACCTCAACAGCTGCAGCATTCACATCCGCTGCTTGCGTCGCGGCCAGAATTGGTAGGGCCACGGAGATGCCAGAAGGTCCAGCTTCGTCTTGGGGCGACACGGCCGCCTGGGTCTGTACGCCTGGTTGTGGTGCGCGCCTTAGTTGATCATGTGCGACTTTGCGGGGACGCCCATGGTGGCCGATGACCTTTTTTACAAGGTAGCGGTCATTTTCGAGTACCCTGTAAACTTCGTAAGGTACACTAAATTTGAGATCAAGGGAAGTCTGGTTTCTGGGATTGTTTTTTATCAAAACAAAATCTCCCCGTTGGAAACTATGAATTCTCGCCCGTCCCTTGTCGAACTTAGCTTTGTCTTTCGCAGACGTTTCGGTCATTCTGTGTTGTACGTGTCTATATAGTGCGTCTGTGTCAATGGTTGCATTGTCAAGGTTGACCAGGCTGAGCAGCTCTGGTGGTACACAATTTTGACGTCGAGTGAGAAGTGTTAGTGGGGTTGTGCCTGTAGTTTTATGTAAGGTACAGTTGAAAGCTAGTTGTAGGCTTTCTAGAGCTGTGTGCCAGTCTGGAGTTTCATAATTTTTAATCATGATAAGACCATTTTTTAGTGTTGCCATGACTCGCTCCACTTGTCCATTTGCTCTGCTCATGCCCGGGGCTATAGCATGAATTTCGATTCCGAAACTGCGGCAGTAGCTTTCAAACTCACCTAGAAACTCCCGTCCACCATCTACGATTATTTGTTTCGGGGCCCCAAAAAGATGGATAACTTGTTTTAGGGCAGCTAGAGTACTGTGTTGGCTTTTATCGTTAGTGTAACGTAGTAGTACATACTTGGTAAAGGCATCTATTGTGACAATGACGTACTACTGGTCATCCGTAGTGCCAAGTTTGCCGGTGATGTCCATGTGAACAACCTCGAAAGCGGAAGTTGGTTTTGCAATTGGGTGCATCCGTACCTGTGTGGCTCCAGAAGTTTGTTTTGATGTTCTGCATACCACGCAGTTGTTTACAAAATCTCGAACTACAGTGTTCATTCTATCAAAATAATAGGTCTCTCTGATTTTGTGGAGAGTCTTCTCCCAGCCCGGATGTTTGAGAGCATTATGGTAGGTATTAATAAGGCTCCACTGAAAAGACTTTGGTACAACAATTAGCTTTTGAGTGCCTAAGATTGGATCACTTCGTTCACTCATAAGTACGTTACCTTCAAGAAGATATCCATGGTAATTATCTCCATTGTGTAGAGCTTCTATGATAGGTCTCAGCTGAGCATCGCGCCGCTGCTCTATGTTGAGCCACTCCAGATTCTTCGTCATGACGTTGACAGCCAAAGGTTCTGGGTTCCTACTGAAATAGTCAGCGTGCTGCATACGTTCACCTTTCCTATACTCGATGTCAAAGTCGAAGTTTTGTAGGTAAGCCCACCATCTATGTATGCGAGGTAGCAGATCCTGTTTATGCTTCGAGGCCTTTAACGCGTTGCAGTCTGTAATTACCTTGAATTTGCGCCCATACAGGAAATGGCGAAAATGCTTGATGGCTCGAACTACAGCCAGCGTCTCAAGTTCATAAGAGTGGTATCTACTCTCAGTGTCTGTGGTACGCATGCTGAAATATGCTACCACGTGCTGCCGGCCATTGCTGATCTGGATGAGTACCCCTCCAAAACCAAGGCTGCTTGCGTCGGTAAATAGCTCAATGGGCTCACCTTCACGGAATATTGTAAGGACAGGTGTAGATGTAAGATGATGTATTACCTTTTGACGTGCTTCTTCGTGCATGTGGGTCCACTGCCACTTAACACCTTGTTTCGTTAAGTCATACAAAGGAATCATAGTCCGTGCGAAGTCGGGAATAAAGCGACGAAAGTAGCCGGCAAGGCCGTTAAATTGACGTACCTGTTTCACAGAAGCTGGGACAGGGGCTTTTATTAAAGCCTCAACCTTTTTGCTGCTTGGGCGTACCTGACCATTTTCTATTATATTACCAAGGTACTCAATTGAGCGTTTGAAGAAAAGGCATTTATCGATATTAATCGAAAATCCAGAATCGCGCAAGGCGATTAAAATTCTCTCCAAAAATGAAAGGCCACAAGAGTAACTACGACACTTACTGATGACATCGTCGATGTAAACTTGAGCTACGCTATCATGGTGTCCATTGTTGGCGCTGCCCGAATTGAGAAGGGTTCCTAACGCGCGATTTATGCACCTTTGGTACACAGAAGGTGCATTGCAAAGGCCAAATGGCATGGTTAGGTACTCGTACAACCCATCCGGGGTGACAAAAGCCGTCTTTTCTATTGAGTCAGATTTTACTATGATCTGATGGAAACCAGATGCCATATCGAGCGTTGTAAAGAATTGTCCACCCGCTAATTGGTCAATCTGGTCAGCAATTAGTGGGAGAGGGTAATGATCGCGAATCGTATTTGCATTTAATTCGCGGTAGTCGATACACATACGATCTTCCCCATTTTTCTTTTTAACTAAAATAATAGGGCTAGAATATGGGGACCTACTTTCACGAACAATATTATTTTCGACCAATTCATTAATAATTTCTTTTACTTTCTGTCGCTCAACTGGACTTAATCTATAAGGCCTTCGCTCAACAAATTTATCAGGGTTCTTAAGGCGTATCTCTAATTCACCAGTATTAACGCGAGATTTTGGAAAACCGCGAGTAAAGAGGTAGGAGTACTTGTTAAGCAAAGTTAAAAGTAGGTCAATCTCAGATTCGTCAGTCAGATCATAATTTAGGTTTTCAAATATAGGGCAGATAGATTTTATGTGCATAACGCGGGGATGGTATAACAATGTTGCGCTATTCTGTGTCACAATTACACTCAGACCTGTATCGTGCAGTAAGTTTGTACCGATAAGTACATCTGACGTCATCTCATAATCAGACAAGACATGAAATAATATTTCTACGTTAATATTGTCAATAACACAGATTGTTTTTAAAGTAGACGTCGAAATCACTGGGAAGGGACCTATCCCGCGTAAGTAATTAACCACTTGGTGTCTACGCCCGGGTAACTTGTCAGCAATCGATTCCCGCATAACGGAACACTCTGCACCACTATCAAATATAGTGTTTATAACTATATTATTGACCCGAATTTGCATAGTATTCAACACAGCTTTATTACGAGATACTGAATTCACATTAGAGGTTATCTGTTTTTCACGGCGATAACACGTGTCAAATGTGTGGCCAGTTTTTGAACAAAATGAACAAATTTTATCACCTGACCTAGGTAATGCGGTTGATGACATCTTTGGGTTTTTATCAATTGGCTGTATATTTGATTCGTAGGAAATTCTACTACGGCAGTTGTTGTAAACATGACCTGTCTTTTTACAGAAACTGCAATGGGGGTTTCTATTATCTACGGAAAACTTTGAACGTTTATGAGGTGGTTGGTTAGAGTTATGTTGCGATAATGGACGTTTAGCGCGAATAGAGGAGGCAACAGAAATTAACTCCGGCACTGATGTGGCTCTGACATTCATTAGCTCAATCCTAAGGCGTTCGTCACTTATAGATCCGATGACTGCTTCTACCGCATCATTTTCATCGAGTTTATCCTTAGTGACGCGTCTCCACAAAAGCCATGCTTGAGAAAGAAACTCTGCGATGTCTTTAGAAGAGTCGTAAATGTGCTCCCTGAATCTTAATATGTCCCGTGAGTAACGACTTTCGGGTTCAAATGTAGTTACGATGTTTTGACGTAGCTCCTCCCAGGTAGATGTTGTCACTAACCAATTATCTGCCCAAATCTTTGCACGACCTTTTAATAAGCTAGTCACCTTCATACGAATATCGTAGTCACTGAGCTTATAATTATTTTTAGCTGTAGTAATATGATTACACCACTCACGTACACCAACGTTGCCGTCTGGATCATAGGAGGGTAGAAAAACGTCCGTAATTTTCACTTTGTCACCTGGCTGTTGTAGCAGACGCTCGCTCATGGTCTGCATCATCTTCATCATATTCGTAAAGAACTCTGGTGGAACACTACCAGATTGCAGGGGCGGCGGCGTCAGGTCCGCAGGCGCACTTACGTCCGGCTCGCTCGGCGTAGACATGCTTGCGCTGGGCGTGCCTATAGCGGGTGTGTTAGCGCTTGTGTCGATTTGGCTTAAATCTGAAACATTAAACGGCAGAAGGGAACGCGGGAGTGATCCCACTTCTGATGTCGGAACGGGGGTATGACTAATATTTTTTAAATGCCCAGAACCGTTGACCTCACCAGGGTCACCGGCTCTGGCATTATTAGATAAATCTATGGGGAATATTATAAAGGCGATTTCAACTGAATAGATGATTAGTTTTAGGCAAATTGATTTATTTTGGAATACAAGTTGTTACGCGAGGTTTTATGCAGACAAAATAATAACAAGACAATACCAGTACCAGTAATTTATAATCATAAATAACAGAGCTTTTACTTACAACCTTTCAAGCCGACGATCAGGAGCAAAGTGAGTTAGCTATTCCAAACGAGTGCGTCATCAACATCCCCACTCGTTTAGAATTGACAATCAGTTGAATTACTTACAAATGAATTATTTGGTCTTTAAAAACAATAGAAATGTTACTGAAAATTAACAATGTAATTAAAACTAATTTTCAAGCAATCGCAAACCTAAAAGCATTAATAATTATCATAATATGAACTTACTTTATTTTCACTTGTCAAAACAATCACTCGTAGGTCAAATAACAACCAATATTGTAGCAAAATCAATAATAACAAAAGTATGACATTAATACAGATTAAATAGAGTTTATAGGAATTTAGATTACGATTTAACATTGAATAAATTAACTATAAAAATAAGTAAATAAGGTAACCGGAACGCTAGACGCGGCGACATATATATATATTTTTTTTTTTTTTTATTCTTGATAGGCACGCGTTTGACCACTATCTCACCTGATGGTAAGCTAATCCTGAGAATATGACTATCTGGTACATCGGAAACCAACTCTATGAGGGTTCAAAAAAACGACGAAACACTTCAAGAAAAGGTAGGTAGTGCCCTTGCGCTTCGCTTGGCTCGTCTTGGCGGATTTAAATTACATAATTTTTTATCCGTCATGTATTTGGACGATACATATTGCATCGGTAAAGACTATTCAGAATGTAAAAATAATATTGATTCTACTAGATCTCCATTAGAGAGATTGGGATTTATGTTAAATATACAGAAAAGCTCACTAATATTCCCAAGATGCAGTATAAATATTTAGGTTTCGTTTTTGATTCACAAAAGATGATTATGACACTTCCACAAAACAAAATAACTAAGATAAAAGAGAATGTCGCTACCTTTTTACGTAAACGTACTACCAAACTGAGAGATTTTGCTAGGTTTATTGGTATCCTTACATCTGCATGTCCAGCTATTCAATACTCTTGGCTATATACAAAAAATTCGAATATCATAAATATCGATGCCTTTTGCATAATCAAAGTTATAATCAGAAAATTATTATCCCAGAAAAGTTAAAAACTGATATGTATTGGTGGCTGCACCATGTAGATAATGGATACTCCCCACTTAGAGTTAGCAGTTATGACTTGGAAATATTTTCCGATGCCTTCACTACCGGTTGGGGTGCATATAGTGGAGGAAAGGAAAGTTGTGGCTACTGGAAGACTGACGAGTTATTGTGTCATATTAATGAACTAGAACTTAAAGCAGCCTTCTTAGGCCTAAAAACATTCGCTAGACATTTATCAAAATGTTATATTTTGCTACGTATAGACAACACTACGGCTATTTCGTGTATTAACCTTATGGGTAGTGTGCAACATAGACATTTAAACATAATATCTAGAGTTATATGGGAATGGTGTGAGAAACGTGGAATAATCATTTTCGCCTCGTATATCAATTCCAAAGATAATATTGAAGCCGATTGCCTTTTGCGTCGAAAGTTCCAGCAAGCCGAGTGGGAAATAAATGATCATGCGTTTAAGCAATTAACTGATATCTTTGGTTTTCCAGAGATAGAGAGAGAGATATACCTCTTTGCTAGCCGTTGTAACGCTAAGTGTTCTGTGTATGTAACATGGAAAAATCATCCTGATGCACATACTATAGACGCTTTCAGTAATGTCTTGGAAAAACTGTAAGTTGTTGAATATTGTAATTGTTCTTCTATATTTTCTTCTGGTTCCAATACAGGATTTCGACTTAAACAGTCTGCTTCTAAATTTTCTTATCCCGGGGAATATTTAATTTTAAAGTCATACTGTGAAAGGTAATAGGTCAGATCACCCAGCTCTTCATCTGTTCTTGCTTTTAAGTTCATATTCTCTAGTGGTTTGTGGTCTGAGTAAACAGTAAATGATTGAAATGAAATGAAATGAAATGAAATGACAATATGTGACCCATTTATTAAAATAATTTGTACCTGGTTTACAATTATAATCAGGAATTCAAAACATTTTGATTTTTAAACATACCTACATTTAGTGCAAATATGTATTATTTTACAAAAGTGAATACACCTAAACAATTATTAAAAAAGAGTTCAAATGAAAACTTAAGAACTAGAACTAACATTTTCTTATAAGTACAGAGTGATACACGGGGGATGCATCAAACGCAGAGTTATGGGAGACCTCATGCACCCATTACACCCCATGTATGTTGGCTAGTTTAGGAAATAATTGACATTCAGCGTCATTTCAGGTAGATCGAGCCACAAACCGCTTGTATTAGTGTGTTGATACCTACATGGAGGTGTAATGGGTGCACATACAGGTCCCTTTCTCCTTGAGATGGTATAACCCTGCTTCGTTTGATACATGCTCCGTAAATCACCCGGTACCTATATAAACAATCTTGAGTTAGATACATCTCAAGTACTTTAACTTAATATAAAAAAGTAAAGTAAACATAAACATTCAAGGTAAGGTAATTTCCTAACTGTGGATACTAACACTGTCAATCAATATTACATTATGTGAAATAAAAAGATCGTTCACATGCAAAATTAGGTTTATATAAAAAAAAAAAAACTAAATTAAATCTGCTCCTACTACCTATGTAAATTTATATAATAGAACACATGTGTTTATTATTCACGTGTGAGTTGTTTCGCTCAATGAAAAGTAATGATGACTGCAAACATTGCCCTGACTGCCCTTTGACTTCCGTAGTGAACTGAACAATTCATTATTTTATACATTACGCAACATCTTAATAATTTAAGTGCATATGAAATAGGAATCATAACATTTTGATAAATACCTATTATTAATCGGTGCTACTTGTAAACAACGTTTTAACGTCATCGCAATAGCGTTCGGCACCGATTAGATAATTAATTATATACCTAGATTAAAATTAAAAAGTAAAAACTAAACGAAAGTAAGTACAAACTTATGACAAATCACCAAAGACGGCGTGCCATGATTACATAAGTATGCATGGCATTTTAACAATATGTGACCCATTTATTAAAATAATTTGTACCTGGTTTACAATTATAATCAGGAATTCAAAACATTTTGATTTTTAAACATACCTACATTTAGTGCAAATATGTATTATTTTACAAAAGTGAATACACCTAAACAATTATTAAAAAAGAGTTCAAATGAAAACTTAAAAACTAGAACTAACATTTTCTTATAAGTACAGAGTGATACACGGGGGATGCATCAAACGCAGAGTTATGGGAGACCTCATGCACCCATTACACCCCATGTATGTTGGCTAGTTTAGGAAATAATTGACATTCAGCGTCATTTCAGGTAGATCGAGCCACAAACCGCTTGTATTAGTGTGTTGATACCTACATGGAGGTGTAATGGGTGCACATACAGGTCCCTTTCTCCTTGAGATGGTATAACCCTGCTTCGTTTGATACATGCTCCGTAAATCACCCGGTACCTATATAAACAATCTTGAGTTAGATAAATCTCAAGTACTTTAACTTAATATAAAAAAGTAAAGTAAACATAAACATTCAAGGTAAGGTAATTTCCTAACTGTGGATACTAACACTGTCAATCAATATTACATTATGTGAAATAAAAAGATTGTTCACATGCAAAATTAGGTTTATATATAAAAAAAAAAAAAAACTAAATTAAATCTGCTCCTACTACCTATGTAAATTTATATAATAGAACACATGTGTTTATTATTCACGTGTGAGTTGTTTCGCTCAATGAAAAGTAATGATGACTGCAAACATTGCCCTGACTGCCCTTTGACTTCCGTAGTGAACTGAACAATTCATTATTTTATACATTACGCAACATCTTAATAATTTAAGTGCATATGAAATAGGAATCATAACATTTTGATAAATACCTATTATTAATCGGTGCTACTTGTAAACAACGTTTTAACGTCATCGCAATAGCGTTCGGCACCGATTAGATAATTAATTATATACCTAGATTAAATGAAAAGTAATGATGACTGCAAACATTGCCCTGACTGCCCTTTGACTTCCGTAGTGAACTGAACAATTCATTATTTTATACATTACGCAACATCTTAATAATTTAAGTGCATATGAAATAGGAATCATAACATTTTGATAAATACCTATTATTAATCGGTGCTACTTGTAAACAACGTTTTAACGTCATCGCAATAGCGTTCGGCACCGATTAGATAATTAATTATATACCTAGATTAAATGAAAAGTAATGATGACTGCAAACATTGCCCTGACTGCCCTTTGACTTCCGTAGTGAACTGAACAATTCATTATTTTATACATTACGCAACATCTTAATAATTTAAGTGCATATGAAATAGGAATCATAACATTTTGATAAATACCTATTATTAATCGGTGCTACTTGTAAACAACGTTTTAACGTCATCGCAATAGCGTTCGGCACCGATTAGATAATTAATTATATACCTAGATTAAAATTAAAAAGTAAAAACTAAACGAAAGTAAGTACAAACTTATGACAAATCACCAAAGACGGCGTGCCATGATTACATAAGTATGCATGGCATTTTAACAATATGTTACCCATTTATTAAAATAATTTGTACCTGGTTTACAATTATAATCAGGAATTCAAAACATTTTGATTTTTAAACATACCTACATTTAGTGCAAATATGTATTATTTTACAAAAGTGAATACACCTAAACAATTATTAAAAAAGAGTTCAAATGAAAACTTAAAAACTAGAACTAACATTTTCTTATAAGTACAGAGTGATACACGGGGGATGCATCAAACGCAGAGTTATGGGAGACCTCATGCACCCATTACACCCCATGTATGTTGGCTAGTTTAGGAAATAATTGACATTCAGCGTCATTTCAGGTAGATCGAGCCACAAACCGCTTGTATTAGTGTGTTGATACCTACATGGAGGTGTAATGGGTGCACATACAGGTCCCTTTCTCCTTGAGATGGTATAACCCTGCTTCGTTTGATACATGCTCCGTAAATCACCCGGTACCTATATAAACAATCTTGAGTTAGATAAATCTCAAGTACTTTAACTTAATATAAAAAAGTAAAGTAAACATAAACATTCAAGGTAAGGTAATTTCCTAACTGTGGATACTAACACTGTCAATCAATATTACATTATGTGAAATAAAAAGATTGTTCACATGCAAAATTAGGTTTATATAAAAAAAAAAAAAAAACTAAATTAAATCTGCTCCTACTACCTATGTAAATTTATATAATAGAACACATGTGTTTATTATTCACGTGTGAGTTGTTTCGCTCAATGAAAAGTAATGATGACTGACATTGTGGAGGAGGCGACCAGTGTAACGGTTAGGGCCGCACAGGTAGGTGTGCGGACCGTTAGCGGGAGAGGTAGGCTAGTAGTGGTAGTAAATTAAGCACAGGTAGTTTATAGAAGAGTTTATTTAGTACTTCCGGCTAGGTCGTGGGTTGGCGTAGGCACTAGTATTGGGTTTTCGCCCCAGGGTAGAAGTAATAGGGTAGAGAGGTACCGTCCCTTAGGGTCCACCAGGTAGGGCGACGCTCCGCTACTCTTCCCTGGCTGCCGGTAGCTGGCAGCCACTACAGGGTCCGCTTGGGTATTAACCAGCCGTAGTTCCGATACCGTAGCCGTAGGTTGGAAGCGCAGTAGGAAGGCGTGGCTTGGACCCGTAGATTGGCAGCGCAGATTAGAAGCGTAGACGGGAACCGTATGTTAGTAGCGTGGACTGGAACCGTAGTTAGAACCGTAGACTGAAACGTTCACTTGAACCGTAGACTGCAAGCGCTGACTTGAGCCGTAGACTGAAGGCGCTGACTTGAACCGTAGACTGAAGGCGCTGACTTGAACCCTGGAAGCGTGCAGAAGGGTGCGCAGGTTAGCGGTGCAGATCATGCAGCCCGCATGCGATGTGGAAGCTCCCCTAGTGGACCCCGAGCGGTGCAGAGGCAGGGAAAAGGAAAGCTCACACATCGCAGCGGTTTACAAGGCAGAGAGGGTGCAATTATAGTGTAGCACAATGACAGATGCGGTTATGGTGCTAAGCCTAAATCTAGCTGAGTGCAGATCGCAATCACATCACAATGATATTGCCGGAGGGCAGTAAATAGCTGAAGGCACATAGTACATTAGGTTTAAAGCTTATTGAGAGCACATGAAGTAGCCCTTGTGCGTGGAATAACCTAAGACCGCGTGGTCGGTCGAGGTCAACTATACATAATCTCACAATCACGGCGTATTTCGACTAAATCAGTTATCCAGCACACAGCACACACTTAGTTTAATAATTAAATGCAGAACTCACCCAAGATCGGGGTATATTTCCTCTAAACAGAATTAATTACGGAGCAGCCGTCACTCGGTAGCAGCGGTCAGGAGAAAAAGGCGGAGTCCAAACGTCAAACTAGGGATGTGAACTTTTGTGAGTGATGTACAAAACTTACTATTTCGTCTATGATCACTTAGTAGATTGACCATAGACGGAACGCAACGTTACAGTACCCCCTCTTCAGAGAGAGGATTTTGCCTGATAAAATCCGCTAGAACTACCTGACTACCAGCCACCTGAGACTCTGCCTGCTCATCTCTGGTCATAACACAAATAACATCACACCAGTGAGTGAGCTAGTATGCCTAGGTTACTCTTAACAAGTAAAGAAATACATAGGGTAGAATAGATGCAAATCTCCTGTATAAGTGTAATAGTTAAGTATTATGTGTTATAGTGTAACCTTGAGTGGGTGAGTTAGCAGTTTAGAAAAAAACAATTAAAATTGCATGCAAAAGTTAATCTCAATTAAAAATTAAATTTCATTAATAGGATAATGTAGTTAATTATCAAGCAACATGCCTAAACTTGTTACCTATTTAGAATTGTATGTTACATTTGTAATAGAATGTAAGAATATTAAGAGGATTATAACAAAAGACAATCACAAAGTTTAAGGGTAGTTGTCCTAGTGACCTGCTCTGCAATAAAAATAGACATCCCTTAGGATCAACAGCATTCCCTAAGACAACGCCGGTAGCAAGACCTACATAGTTGTTACCTAGTCAGTTTGGTGCGGCGCCTAATAATAGGGACCGTCTTTTTTAAACGTTTCTTTTTAGTAAAAGAAACAACACTTAAACATAACAAAGTTCTAAGGGTAGTCACCATAGGGACCTACTCAGCAATAGAAAAAGACACCCCTTTGGGGCCCACAGTATTCCCCATGGCAATGCCAACAAAATATTATAGACTACCTATGTAGATGTCAGATACAACAGTGGGTAGACACAGATCATCAGGATACTCAAACTCTATAGTTAAGCTCAGTAAGCAGTTGTAGAACTACCTAAATGTCAGATTCACCAGTGGGTAGACACTGATCATCGAGATACTCAAACTCTATAGTTAAGCTCAGTAAGCAGTTGTAGAACCACCTAAATGTCAGATTCAACAGTGGGTAGACACTGATCATCAAGACACTAAAGCCCTATAGTCAAGTTCAGTTAGTTCAAGTAATTGTGCAGAGAATCAACAAGTTAGCTATAGCAAGGTATAATTAAATTAGGTAATAGACTGTTAGGAACTACATAGCAAGACCATAA
The DNA here is from genome assembly GCA_947562105.1 of Shargacucullia verbasci. Classification (NCBI taxonomy): domain Eukaryota; kingdom Metazoa; phylum Arthropoda; class Insecta; order Lepidoptera; family Noctuidae; genus Shargacucullia; species Shargacucullia verbasci. The sequence continues at coordinate 10,261,988 of OX387281.1, read as the reverse complement.
CTCAGTCTATTGTATAGTCCAGGGTGCAGAATGACCACTCACACCATCTGTGTGTGATGGTTGTAGTCCCTTGGCATCGTTGCACCATAATTGTGGGCAACACTAGCTAGGTAGGCCTATGGGATGGGTAGCTTCCCTCAAGTGTATAAAGGTAATTGGGTGAGATCCCCTTTTAACAATGATAATAGTATAATTAGACTAAGAAAACAAGATCTTATAGAGAATTATTAGGCAAACTAGAAGACAAATTAGTACACATAAAAAAAAATTACCGCTAGGATGTTGAGCAGAGTGAAAACCCACTTAAAGTGTACCCACTACTAGCCTGGGCGCCACTGTAACGGTTTGCATCGCAGTACGCCCCACGTTAACGGCGCCACTGTAGCGGTTTAGAGTCGAGGGGTACTATTGGCACTTGTGTAGACACTAGTATCGGGGGTACAGTTGGCACTAGTTTTGGGTTTTCGCCCCAGGGTAGAAGTAATAGGGTAGAGAGGTACCGTCCCTTAGGGTCCACCAGGTAGGGCGACGCTCCGCTACTCTTCCCTGGCTGCCGGTAGCTGGCAGCCACTACAGGGTCCGCTTGGGTATCAACCAGCCGTAGTTCCGATACCGTAGCCGTAGGTTGGAAGTGCAGTAGGAAGGCGTGGCTTGGACCCGTAGATTGGCAGCGCAGATTAGAAGCGTAGACGGGAACCGTATGTTAGTAGCGTGGCCTGGAACCGTAGTTAGAACCGTAGACTGAAACGTTCACTTGAACCGTAGACTGCAAGCGCTGACTTGAGCCGTAGACTGAAGGCGCTGACTTGAACCCTGGAAGCGTGCAGAAGGGTGCGCAGGTTAGCGGTGCAGATCATGCAGCCCGCATGCGATGTGGAAGCTCCCCTAGTGGACCCCGAGCGGTGCAGAGGCAGGGAAAAGGAAAGCTCACACATCGCAGCGGTTTACAAGGCAGAGAGGGTGCAATTATAGTGTAGCACAATGACAGATGCGGTTATGGTGCTAAGCCTAAATCTAGCTGAGTGCAGATCGCAATCACATCACAATGATATTGCCGGAGGGCAGTAAATAGCTGAAGGCACATAGTACATTAGGTTTAAAGCTTATTGAGAGCACATGAAGTAGCCCTTGTGCGTGGAATAACCTAAGACCGCGTGGTCGGTCGAGGTCAACTATACATAATCTCACAATCACGGCGTATTTCGACTAAATCAGTTATCCAGCACACAGCACACACTTAGTTTAACAATTAAATGCAGAACTCACCCAAGATCGGGGTATATTTCCTCTAAACAGAATTAATTACGGAGCAGCCGTCACTCGGTAGCAGCGGTCAGGAGAAAAAGGCGGAGTCCAAACGTCAAACTAGGGATGTGAACTTTTGTGAGTGATGTACAAAACTTACTATTTCGTCTATGATCACTTAGTAGATTGACCATAGACGGAACGCAACGTTACACCAGGATACTGCACAGCACACGCTCGAGGCGTGCCCTGCGTGGGCCGCGGAGCGGCAGATTCTGGTCGACCAGATCGGGCAAGATCTCTCTCTGCCAGCCATAGTATCGGCTATGCTGGCAGAATCGGAAAACTGGAGGGCAGTGGTCTCCTTCTGTGAAGCAGTCATGCTCCAGAAGGAGGCCGCTGAGCGGGATCGGGAGAGGGCCGATCCCGCTCGACGTAGGAGGAGGCGCCGGGGAGCAACCGCCCCGGCGCGCAACACGCCGCAACCCCCCGCCTAACACACCTTGGCGGGGGGCCTTAGGGGTCGCGAGCGCGCAGAGTGGGGACTCTGCGCGTACTCACTTAGCGACCCCCGAGAAGACGGCGACACGGTGTGGTCCGTGTCGCCGTGCACAAAGCACCAGCGAGGGTAACGGGGGGACCTCTTTACAGTCTCCCCCGGGACGTGCCGATCGGCATGACACCGTGGTGGGCTTCGGTGCGGTCTTCTAAGAGTTCCCGAGGCCCGCCATATGGTGTCGAGGCGGACCACCGTGGTGAGTTTAGCCGGTAGGAGTCCGGCACACCCCTCCGCCCCCCCCAGACGGAGGATAGCCCATGATGGGTTCTCACCACGCAAATCAAAAAAAAAAAAACTTTTTTAACATCGTTAACATCTCATTATTGAGTTAACACATTTTGATAAGACGACCGACGAATTTCAAGGGCCAACGTAATTTTTTTTAAATTTCTATTTAAACATGCAGTGCTGTCACCTGGGCTTACAATGGGGACGCTTTAAAAATATATATATAAATATTTTGCTACAAGTCGCATCGTTTTGAGCATTCTTCAGATTTTACGCATTATTATGAACAAATTTAAACCGTATGTTTTGTTTTCGAGTTATAGATAATGGAACAAAACGGGAACGGTGTATGCCGCCGTTTGGAGACACCTAAGCGCACCGCATCGAGACGTGATGGTGATGCAGGCAGGCGTAGTCGGAGTCGCTTACGTAGCAAAACGCAGCTAGCACGCAGAAGCCGCATGCGCTAATGTAGCCGCAGCTCATCTCGTCACAGTAGGGGGAGCATTCGGGAGAAAGAACGTGATTTGGAGCGAGAACGAGATAGAGTCAGGTGCCTGGAAGAGGAAATTGACCGAGAGCGGAGCCGATTGCGATCCAATTTGAGACCACGTTGTCATTCACGACGTGTCGTAAACACCAACAGTGCCGCATCGACACAGCAAGTAGCACAGTAGCCCTGTCGAGCGTACGACCGACTGAAGCATGCTATGGCAACTTAGAACAAACCCCTTTTTAAATCAAAATAGCGCCATCTAAACGTCAGATACACTAAAAAAAATCGAGAAAATGTTAAGTGTTGCAATACTAAAATATATTATTTCTATGCTGGAAATTTACGCTAAAAGAAATTATATCAACATTTTTTTAAATTATTGATTCTAATATAGCTACATCAGAAATTAAAAGCATTTATTTCTTATAGCTTATGAATATGCTCAGTTGCTTAAAAATAAAGAATTCGTTGATTAATTCCGATGCCTTTTCAAAGTTTGATAAGGTTCTAATTTCGTAATAGCAACACTAAATCACTTAATTGCAAATGGCTGCGCGCGAGTGTTTTCTACTCGTGTCGGTTTTGTTTTGCTATTATGTTTTGCCTTAATTGTTTCGCATGTACATCCACGTTGAGTGTATTATTTATTTAGGATGTCCTGAATTTTCCTCTAGTTAAAGCAAAGAATTTGTTACATTATTTACTGTGTCTTATTAATAGTGATGTGTTATTTTATCTGCACAAACATTCTTAAGTTACATAAATAATTATACTTTGAGATGCATTAATTTGCATTATTAATGAGATGTGTAACAAATTTTCTTGCTTAAGCGCCATAAGAAAAATAAAATGATATAATCATACATCATAATTATAAAGATAGCAATTCCTACGTAAATATAGTATTCTATAGTCGTATAGCTTTAGCTACGTAAATGTAGCATTCTATAGATAGCTGTATACCTACGTATAGCTATATGTCATGGAGAAGTTTACCCTATCTGGCGGCCAGAGAGCGCCACTCCTTTAAGCATTGATAATACTCGAGTTGCCAGTCTATTTCCAGTATACTATTGTAGTCTTTGGACTGAAGCGGAGTCGCCACTGTGAACAGGATGACAAGGTACCGGATGCCCCTAATCGTTCATTTAAAACGCCAGCAAGTCCAGCTTTTCCTGCTAAGGATGTAGCCGATATTTTGAACCCAATAAGCCATCTCAACCATCAGCAGCAGCACACGGTTCAAATAATTTGAATCACAAAAATGAATTACCCAATTTTGACCCCTCGTCTAATAATCAAAGAATTGATATTTGGCTACGAAAAGTGTGCTACTTTTTATGGGTGGGACGATAAAACCAGTCCATTTTGCGATGCAAAAGCTCCAGGGATTGGCCAAAACCTGTGAGCTTAGCCAAGTTGACTATCAATAATCGCTATCGCTTTAGAAAACTCAGCAAATGTATGGGACTTACATATCGTCATCGTTATGTCACGTAGTTAGAGCAAACGAATTTTCAAATCGTAGCCAAGTTTACAAGATATCCGTTCGTTCAAACAAATAGAATAGAACGTTGTCGATTCTACAACGTTGATCACGATAACTCATACAAATGGTGAGAAATATGTTGCGGATTACTTATTGGGTTAAATAAAATTAAACAGCATGTAGTTCTAACGACGTATATTGCGGAATGGATGGAGTGACAGAAATATCAACCTACCTACTACTTATTGATTAATTCCTTAGTACTAATTTACCAATACCTTACACCTCCACCCTTAAATTAACACATTACATTTCTATCATACATAATACCATATACTTATTTTATACTTAATTAATAATATATATCGGCGCAAATACTTATTATTCGTCTAACTAATTATAAAGAACGGCTAAAATTACGTAATTATTGTTATTTTTAACGTTCAGTTTGATTTAAGTAATAAAATAAGGAGTTATTTCTTGTTTTGCAAAACTTTGTAAACAACAGCTTCGTGGTTGCACGTGCGCGCTTGATGTCGTCACGATAATGAGTCATGATTGTTATAAATAGAGGCGACCGAACGAATTAAGATTGATTATTACTCAAGCCGTCGTACTGTTCGGACACCTGAGTGTTGTCAAATAAATCAGTAAAAACCTTACTTTGAGTTTCACTGTGACCATGGACAAACATCCCCAAATGGATAACCAGTTTGAGGAAATAGGTGACGTCAGCACTGATGACGTCACTATTTTAAAAAATAACACTGCTCGGGCCTTCTTCGTCATATACAATTAATCAACCTGAAACCTTATGACAGGCTTGCGGGCCCTCGTGGGACGTTACACGGGCGGTGAAGATCTATAATCGGTTTTAGCCTGTGTGCTAAGCGGTGACATGGATCGGGGAGGTGTACTAAAAACATCAACCGGTTCCTGGGCTCCGTCGTGCTCACTCTTGTCTGTACCTAATTCCCCTTGCATTTCATCCTGTTCCTTAGTAGCTGTGCTAGACTCAACAGTTGGGACATCTCTCGAATAATTTCCCTGAAGGGTACCTGTTTCCAAACCCGCGTCAAAGTCTGGACAGGGAATATCCGACAAGCGTGACCTACGACGAACCTGATCTACGTGCCTGGTATGTTGTCGACCATTACCTTCATTGACACAAATACGACGTGTCCCCTCAGTATGGACTACTGTGCCCTTTTCCCACTTTTGTTGACCCCTGTAATCCCTGAACCAAATCGGATCACCTGGCTCGAGTTCCCGTATTTTGCCACCAGCGTACTCCACCTGACGTCGCTGTGCTTCACTGACACGATCGACAACGGCTCTCTCTCCGTAACAAATCTAATCGTGAACGCAATGAACGTTTTTGCAAAATTTCAGCTGGTGTTTCTCCCGTGGTACCATGTGTCGTATTCCTATAAGCTAGTAAAAATGTTTGTAATGCCGCATCGATATCTACTCCATTTGTAAAAGCCTTCTTTATTGCATTCTTACATGTCTTAACAGCATTTTCTGCTGCACCATTTGACGCCGGATGATACGCCGGGGAAAACATTTGTCTTATTTATTTATTTATTTGGATTTCCAACAAGAAAAACACAATACAAGCATATTTATATGAGTAGCATAATATACAATATCCTATGCTTTCTTATTTATAGGAAATCACATCATGCGTAATAAGAATAACAGAGTCGAACACCATTTAATTAGAATTTAAATTGAAACAAAAACTTATGTTAGAGTTTACACAAAAAAAAAGACAAAAAAATCAAATATAATGACAATTAGAACAACAAAAAGGGGGAAAAAAAAGAACAATCACACCATTAATTGTTTTGAGATAATGTCTTTGAAAACATTCAAAGAATTGCTAAATACGTCCAGGTCTTTGGACGTACCGGAGATGCTGTTATATTTGATACACATTCTTGGGATAGAAGAGTGTTTACCGAGATTTGTACGATATCGAGGAATATTAAAAAGAGAACAGGGATGGCGTGGTAGTCTATAAGGCACATTGATACGAACCTTACTGAGTAATTCCGGACAGTCAATTTTGTTGTGGAGTAGTTTGTAAAGAAATGTTAAATCAGATATTGTAGGTCGAGATTCAAGGGATATCATTTTAAAATATTCAAGCCTCTCCTTATATGAAAACATTAGATGATTGACTTTGTACCGATATGCTAAATGTCTTAGTAACCACTTCTGTAAGCCTTCAATTCTGCTTATATGAACGTGGTACACTGGATTCCAGGCAGCACTGCAATATTCCAATCGACTACGTACAAAAGAATTGTACAAAAGTATAGTCGTAGAAGGGTTTTTGAACTCTTTTGATGAACGAAGAACAAATCCAAGAGCCCGATAGGATGCCCTTATAATATTGTCATAATGTTCGATAAAGCGAAGTTGACCATCCACATGTACACCAAGATCTCTAATAGAAGAGAGCTCCTCCAGTGCAACATCTTTAATACTATAACAGGTCCGGATTGTATTGCGTTTCCTAGTGAACTTTATATGATAACATTTTTTACAGTTAAGGAACATTTCGTTTAGTGTACACCATTGTGATAGCTGATTTAGATCTCTCTGCAAAAGAAGGGAATCTGATTTGTCGTTAATTACGCGGATCAGCTTTAAGTCATCAGCAAAAAGATAGGCTGTTGAGTGCTTGAAGACATCTGGTAAGTCGTTAATGAATATATTAAAGAATAAAGGACCCAAATTAGACCCCTGGGAGACCCCAGACGAAGCTACAAAAATATCTGATTCTTCATTGTCGATTACGACAGATGAATGCCTATTAGACAGATACGACTTACACCAATCCAAGGTAACATTAGTGATGCCAAGTGACTGGAGTTTTTTTAAGAGTATACTATGGCTAATCCTGTCGAAAGCTTTAGAAAAATCGGTGTAGATCGCATCAACCTGTAAACCACTGTCAACAGCTGTTGTTAAATTGTCTATGTAGCTAACTAGATTTGTATTAGTAGATTTATTCTTGAATGAATTGAATCCGTGTTGATTTTGAGATAGATACATCTTAACATGATTATATAATATTGGATAAATGATTGTTTCGAAAACCTTAGACAAAGTTGAAAGAATGGAAATGGGGCGATAATTGGAAATGAGTTCACGTTTGCCATTTTTAAATATTGGTACAATTCTAGCTTGTTTTCATTTGGATGGAAATATGCCTAATTGAATGGAGGTATTAAAAATATTTGCTAATGGAACAGATACTTGACGAGCACAACGTGACCAGAATATGGGAGGTATATTGTCTGGTCCAGCACTTTTTGAAAGGTCAAGTTCGGAGAGTTTTTTGTAAATGGATTGACTGCTTACATAAAAATTATTAATGTCTGGGTTAGGGACAAGTGTATTATTACTCGTGTAACTGTTATCAGCACTTGAAGAAACATATACCGACGAGAATTGTTTAGCAAATAAATTACAGATATCTCGGGTGTTATCAGCTTTCGTGGAGTCGAGAACCATTTCAGACGGGTAAGAGGGCTCACCTTTTCTGAGATTTTTGATATGTGTCCAGAAATATTTAGGATGCTTTTTTATAGAATTTTCTATCTTGATTAAGTAATTATTATAACAAACTTTAGTCAGAATTGCACAGTCTTTTCTCAGATAATTAAATTCCAATATATCTAGTGGATTATTATATTTTTTAATTTTAACATGAACTTTATATTTTTGTTTCAATAATTTAATTTAATTGTATGAGTACCACGGTGATATCTTCCCCGGTAGCATACTGTTTCAGGTACATGATTCTTAATTATTTTTTTAATTAATGCATAAAATTTATCCACCATACCATTAACATCAACACAATTCGCAAATTCGTTAGACCAGTCAATGCTATCGAGTGAATGAATTATTGCTTCATAATCTGCCTTATAATATTTAAATTTGATGTAATTTCTAGGTTGCAATCTGGTTTTTAATGCAATAATGGGCTTAATTACTATGGCAGGGTGATATTTGTCAATATTGCAAACAGGATTATAACAATTATTGACGTCGATTTCGTCGATATCAGATAACACTAAGTCTAAAGTTTTATTTTGAAAATTTTTGATCCAATTGAACTGTTTTAAATTATTAAGGTCTATGAAATCGAGAAATAAAATGTTAAAAGAACTTGAGCCGTAATTAACCGCTGTACAGAAATTATTCGTATTATTCATTTCCCAGTCAATGCTGCTCATGTTAAAATCACCAACTACTATAGTATTACTATTAGAATGAGAGTCAATAACAGTATTGCAATTTTCTACGAAGTGTTCTAAAACTTCGTTTCGTAAAGGTGGTGATAAATATGCAGCACATAATTTTAACTGTTTCTGATTATTTTTAATTTTGGTTTCTCGAATACGAAATATTTTTATATAATAGGTGATTTTAATTTACCTGATATTGAATGGTACACCAGTACCGACAATACATCATCATTGGGACAAATTGGAAGAGGTAACTCTCCCATCTGTGATAATCTTAATATATTCATGTCTATTTTTAATGCTCATCAATATAATACTATTTTGAACTCGAGCGGGAAGTTATTGGACTTGATAATTAGTAATAATAATTGCGCGGTCTTTGCACCTACCAACTCCTTGCTTCAAATTGATAATTACCATCCACCTTTTTGTGTATTAATTCCCTCCGATTTACAATGATGATACGCAAGTCAGTTAAAAAATATAATTATTTCAAGGCAAGTTACGATGACATTAATCGTGAGTTAAGTGAAATAAATTGGACCGATGCCCTTAATAATCAATCAGTGGACGAGTCACTTAACACTTTTTACGACATAATAGCTCGTATTATTAAAACCTACGTTCCATTAACTAACTCCAGATCTTCTAGGTTCCCCATTTGGTTCTCCCCATCTCTTGTACATATATTTAAAAATAAATCAAAGGCTTGGGTTAGGTGGAAAATGTATAATAACAAATCAGACTATGAACAATTCTCGCTTTTCAGATCTAGATTCAGTGTCGAATGTAAAAAATGTTACAGGAAATATTTAGATTCTGTTGAGAATAGCATTCGTAATAATGTTAAGCACTTCTGGACTTATGTATCCAATAGAAAATCATCTGCTGGTCTCCCGTCTACTATGAATTATAACAACCAAAGTACTAACAACCCAGAAGAAATTTGTAACAATTTTTCTGACTTCTTCAAATCAGTTTATGAGCCATCCACTTTATCTAATTCAATACCCCTGGTTGAGGATTGTTCTGATAATTGTAATATTTTCAGTAGGATTCACTTTAGCGTTAGTCAAGTATTAAAGGCACTCAAAGCTTTGGATTCCTCAAAAGGACCAGGACCGGATGGATTACCAGTGATTTTTCTTAAAAATACAGCGGAGTACTTATGTATACCGTTACAAATCATATTTAATCATTCATTGTCACAAGGAATCTTTCCTGAAACTTGGAAATGTGCAAATATTACGCCAGTTTATAAGTCGGGTTCTAGGAAGGACATTGAGAACTATCGTCCTATATCTATATTATCGGCCTTGCCGAAGCTTTTCGAGAGACTGGTCCACGATGAAGTCTATCCTGTCCTTCATAGTAACATTATCCAGCAACAACATGGATTTGTTAAAAGAAGATCAACGACTACCAACTTAGTAACTTTTGTGGACTATTTGTTCAATAACATGGATTCTCGTATTCAAGTAGACTGTATATATACTGATTTTCGGAAAACTTTCGACAAGGTTGATCATAGACTGCTTTTAAGTAAGATTGCTTTCAATGGTATACGTGGAGATCTGCTGCGATGGTTTTCATCTTATGTTACGAACAGGACTCAGCGAGTGGTAGCCCACGGATTTCATTCTGCTACCATTCCTGTAACTTCTGGGGTGCCCCAGGGCTCGATTTTAGGACCTCTTTTGTTTATTATATTTATTAATGACGTTAACACATGTTTCCAACATTCTAAATTATTGCTTTACGCAGATGATCTCAAAATCTTCAGACAAATTAAAAACGTACAAGACTGCTATCTGTTGCAAGAGGATTTGGATAGGTTCACTGAATATTGCACCAAAAATAAATTACAGTTATAATAATAATAATAATAATAATAATTGTTTATTAAGAAAAAGTCCAATACAGTTTACAATAAGTATCTTACAATTAAAATAAAGCTAAGTTGCATATTTGCCTGAACTAGGTTGAACCTGTGTTTCAGGCTAGAAAGTGCATACATGCAGTTTTATAAATTAACAATAAAAATTATAAACTTATTATAGCAAGGTAACATAATTATTAATTATAATTTAGGTCAGCGTTATAGTAATAATCTAAGAAATTTATTTGCCTACTACAAGTAAGTCTTCCGTCTGTTCGTATGAAATACTTTGTAAAAATTTACATAATATTTTTTTACAGCTAAAATAATCTAACTTATAAATACTTAGTTCTCTATTTAATCTATTATACAGAAACGGGCCTAGGAACGTAAAAAATCTGTTTATAAACACGTGTTTTGAGGTTGAATTTGAACTGCAGACTATATCATTCCGTCTCTTATTTGTAATGTCAGCATTATAGGTAAGCGTTGTATGCTGTTTTAGTATTATGTGCATAATGAAAAGTTGTCGAACAGTCAGCACATTGCAGGATTTATATAATTGTTGTGTAGGATAGATAAAGGGAAGGAAGTTAGCTACCTTTAAAATTGCTCTCTGAGCTCGTTCAATAGGTAGTATATTAGTTTTTGGTGCTCCACCCCATGAGGTAATACAATAATTTATTATAGATTGGCCTAAAGCCAAATATATTTGGGTGATTAATTTTGAATCTGCGATTATACGTAGGTTTTTAAATACATATATTAATTTACGCAATCTTTTAACCAGACTGGCAATATGTAATTTAAAGGAGAGTGTTTCGTCGATTATAACCCCGAGATATTTTATGTTGCTAGTTTTGAGGATAGTTGGACAGTTACACATGTTGACTGAACGATCTTCACATTGATGTGCGTATAGATGGTAGTTAGTAAAGTTAAGTTGAGGCTTGCGCATACAGAAGTGAATATATTTTGTCTTGTCAGCATTTAATGTTAGTAAGTTAGTCTGAAGCCAATTATTCACAATATTAAAACCTAGTTGGGCGTTCTCATAAAGTTCGCTGCTAGTTTTAGCGGTAAATATTAACGCCGTGTCGTCAGCGTACGATATGATCTTGCCGTGTTTAATATTAAGATTATACAAGTCATTAATATAAATTAGGAAGAGTGTAGGGCCCAGAATGCTTCCCTGTGGAACACCAAAACCAGTATTTTTCTGATCGTCGCTCGTAATATTATCAATTCTAACACATTGATATCGATCATTTAAGTAGTCAACAAGGAGTTTCAGGGGCGTACCTCTTATACCTAGAGTCTCTAATTTGTTCAAAAGTATAGAAACAGGCACAGCATCAAAAGCTTTGGCTAAATCAAGGAAAATTCCCAGGGATTGATTTCCTTTGCCAAGTTCTTCAGTGACATAATTAGTCAGGCTAAGTACCGCATCGGCTGTTGACAATTTGGCTCTAAAACCAAATTGTGCAGGTGAAAGGAAATTATTTTTTTCAAGGTAGTTAACGAGTCTAATATTTATAATTTTCTCTAGTATTTTTGATATCGAGGGAAGTAACGATATTGGTCTATAATTGTTAACTACATCTTTGCTTCCTGATTTAAAGATAGGTATTACCACTGCCTTTTTTAAACATTTAGGAAAAGTTCCTTTAGATAAACAAAGTCGAAATATATGCGTTAAATGAGGTACCAAAATATGCTTGAAAAGTTTTAGGATCTTATTACTTATGCTATCCCATCCTACAGCACAATCATCCTTTAGTCCTGAGATAATTTGAGCTATTTCGTACTCATCAGTGTCAAGCATAGCAAACGATTTCAGACTACATTTCAGTTAAGCATTTCAAAGTGCTGCTGTATTAGTTTTACCAAAAATAAAAATGTTATTAAATACCCTTACTCACTAAATAGCATTTCATTAACAAGAGTGCCCTTGATTCGAGATCTGGGGGTCCTTCTAGATGACAAACTTCATCTTGATGAACATATAAATAAAATTGTAAATAATGCATATCGCATGTATGGTTTTGTAATGAGATCCGCTAGAGATTTTGTTCGGCCGAGCACTTACTTGTATCTGAATAAGTCGCTGATCAGATCACAGTTGGAGTATGCGGTGTCAGTGTGGAGTCCCTTTTATGATAAATATTCAGACAGCATTGAAAAAATACAGAGTAAATTTTTAAAAGCCATGCACTATCGTTGTTTCCACACTTCTTTATCGTACTGTGACCTACTCAAGAAGTACAAAATTTTAAATCTTAAGTCTAGACGTCTTCTCTTGGAAACAATGTTCTTATTTGATTTGCGAAGCAACAAATATGATTGTATGGATATTTGTAATAAACTATGTTATGTAGTACCTAGAACTACAGTGGGCCGTGGGGTGCGCACACGACCCGTTTTTGCTGTAACCTCGTGTCGAACTAATGCAGGGTTGCGGGCACCCTTACGTCGCCTTACTAGCCAATTCAATAAGTGCTTCCACAGTGTTGACTTGTTTTCACAATCTGCTGAAAAATTTAAGCACTGTGTTATGAAGGAAATCAGTAACCTATACGTAGATTCCCAACATATTTAGTTATTATTTTTTCTTGCATACCCTATTATTATTTTTTCTGTCTATTTTATTTAGTTTAAAAATAGCAATAAACCTTGTATTAAGTTAGTTATTTGTAGGCTAACTATCAATGTGCGAACAATGATTTTTTTCCTTCAATAATTTGTGGAAAATGCCATTGGTTACACATTTAATCATTTTTTTTTTGCTGTGTAACATTGCTTTTTATAACATTGTAATGTGTGACTGTTTATTTTCCCTAATAAATAAAATAAAAATAGTGACCCAGATATCTTCATAGTCACTCTCCCACTCCGTCTTACGACATGAATTAAATTTATTGGAAACTGCGATCAATACCCCGCCTCCTGTTTTCTTAGGATTATTAAGTTGTGAGGACTCACGATCTCTTCTATAAACAATGAAATTATCATCAAACAACTCACGGTTAAACACACCACTACAAAGCCAGGTTTCAGTCAGGGTGTAGACATCATAGTCACAGTTTAGGATATGTTGACGTACTTCAGCTATGTTTCCACGTAATCCTCTAGTATTTTGATAATACAATTTAATAGAATTGAATTTTAAAACTGTAAGTACAAATAACATGCGTAATTTATGCAAACAAAATATAACAAAATATAACTTAGGATAAAGAATTGAGTTTTTCCTGACTACTGATCCATATACTATCTATATATATTGTAACGGTTTGCATCGCAGTACGCCCCACGTTAACGGCGCCACTGTAGCGGTTTAGAGTCGAGGGGTACTATTGGCACTTGTGTAGACACTAGTATCGGGGGTACAGTTGGCACTAGTTTTGGGTTTTCGCTCCAGGGTAGAAGTAATAGGGTAGAGAGGTACCGTCCCTTAGGGTCCACCAGGTAGGGCGACGCTCCGCTACTCTTCCCTGGCTGCCGGTAGCTGGCAGCCACTACAGGGTCCGCTTGGGTATCAACCAGCCGTAGTTCCGATACCGTAGCCGTAGGTTGGAAGCGCAGTAGGAAGGCGTGGCTTGGACCCGTAGATTGGCAGCGCAGATTAGAAGCGTAGACGGGAACCGTATGGTAGTAGCGTGGACTGGAACCGTAGTTAGAACCGTAGACTGAAACGTTCACTTGAACCGTAGACTGCAAGCGCTGACTTGAGCCGTAGACTGAAGGCGCTGACTTGAACCGTAGACTGAAGGCGCTGACTTGAACCCTGGAAGCGTGCGCAGGTTAGCGGTGCAGATCATGCAGCCCGCATGCGATGTGGAAGCTCCCCTAGTGGACCCCGAGCGGTGCAGAGGCAGGGAAAAGGAAAGCTCACTAGCGGTGGGCAGTAGCATCTTTTTTGGATAACGAAACGCAACTGTCTATCGGATATCAATAGCGGTTGTTAAAACGCGCTATTGCTATTGGTCGCTATTTGTCATATCATGAGCAACACGTAATATCCTAGTGAGGTTTTGATGACCTTTTTTTTTTTTTTTTTTTAGCTTACCTATTTACTTAAAATTCATTCATTCATGATGAATGAAAGGCTCCGTGAAGTTGATGACCTTTTTTTTTTTTTTTTTTTAGCTTTCACTGATGCTGAAAATGCTCAAATTGTCGGTTGCTCCACCATAAGCGCAAGAATTAATGGTTTTGGTGGCTCCGTAACATTTTGATGACCTTTTTTTTTTTTTTTTTTTAGCTTCCCTATTTACCCAAAATTCATGAACGGCTCCGTGAAGTTTTGATGAGCTTTTTTTTTTTTTTTTTTAGCTTCTTTGATGCACTTCCATTTCATTGGATAACGAAACGCAACTGTCTATCGGATTCTTTGGATGTTAGCTACTTTAACGTTAGCATCTTAGCACGTTAGCACGTTTTTCAAATAACCTGCTAACCGTTATTATGGCTCGTTTCAATAACGTGTTTAAGTTGCGCAACGACCACCGCTATTAGCTACTTTAGCGTTAGCATGTTAGCAGGTTAGCAGGTTTTTCAAATAACCTGCTAACCGTTATTATGACGATAGCTCGTTTCAATAACGTTTAAGTTGCGCAACGACCACCGCTAAAGCTCACACATCGCAGCGGTTTACAAGGCAGAGAGGGTGCAATTATAGTGTAGCACAATGACAGATGCGGTTATGGTGCTAAGCCTAAATCTAGCTGAGTGCAGATCGCAATCACATCACAATGATATTGCCGGAGGGCAGTAAATAGCTGAAGGCACATAGTACATTAGGTTTAAAGCTTATTGAGAGCACATGAAGTAGCCCTTGTGCGTGGAATAACCTAAGACCGCGTGGTCGGTCGAGGTCAACTATACATAATCTCACAATCACGGCGTATTTCGACTAAATCAGTTATCCAGCACACAGCACACACTTAGTTTAACAATTAAATGCAGAACTCACCCAAGATCGGGGTATATTTCCTCTAAACAGAATTAATTACGGAGCAGCCGTCACTCGATAGCAGCGGTCAGGAGAAAAAGGCGGAGTCCAAACGTCAAACTAGGGATGTGAACTTTTGTGAGTGATGTACAAAACTTACTATTTCGTCTATGATCACTTAGTAGATTGACCATAGACGGAACGCAACGTTACAATATAATGGCGTCGATTCGTCTTTCTTAGTAAAAATTTTGCCATAGCATATCCATACAAACTTATACTTTAGTTCCTTGGCACGAAGACGAGTTGCCGCGTGTAGCGCCTTATTTTCTGATGTTAAGTGTTCGACGACAAATACTGGAGATGGCGTGGCCGTAGCGATACCTAGATGACTGGCATTGAGTTTTTCTTCAGGGTGGCTTTTGTTATATTGGATAGCTGCAGCGAGGTAAGTATCACGTTGCCGAGGGCTGTTGAATTTTACAAGAATGGAGCGAGGTCTAGAATTTTCTTTATCCTTCTTAGCTGTCCTGGTGCAGAGTTGGATGTCAGTCTCCTTAACATCGCATTTTATAACTTTACTTAGCTGGAGTACGGTGTTGACTACATTTTCGGATCTGTGTTCAGGTACACATTGTATTTCTATGTTTGTAGAACGTGCATGCTGTTCCAACATATTCAAGCGCTTAGATAAATCTTGAATAGCTGTTGATTTTAAACTGTTTTCGTCTTGCAAAACCCTTACTTTTTCTTCAAGTTGCTTTTTATCTTGCAGTAAATCGTCGTATTGCTGGCTAATAAAATTTACCGAACTTTTGTATCCTGCAATTTCTTCTCGCATGGTATTAAGTTCCTGCATCAAAAGTGTCTTCATATTTAAATTTATTTTTTCCAACATGCAATCCATTTTAGTCTGCAGCACCTCTGTTACAATGCTACGCACACCTTCTTCTGTGACTGGTGAGGAGCTGACATCCGGAGGAGACTGTAGCGCTAGCCTTTTGCTAGGACGTACTGTTATGTTCGTGTTGAAAAATACTTGATTAGGTTCAGGTGTTTTTGGATTGCACGTGGAGCAGGCCCAAGAAGTTTGATCCGAGACGGGTCTAAAGCCAAGCAATCATGATGAAACGCCTTTTTACAAAATGTACATCTCATAAAACTTTTGCCTTCGTTTTCTTTTGCAAGGGCACAGCAACCCCATATTATAGTGACTACTTCATCCATGATCAGAGAATTATAATTATGTGCAGTATGAATTTAATGTAATAATAAATCTTAAAAGAAGTTTTAAAGTCGCACACTAATAAAGGCTTACAAGTATGTAACAGAATCTTGTTATCTATTAGGCGCACGTTAATAAATGCCCAGCGTTGAGTGCTACTGAGTGTCTCGGCGAAAAGGTCTTAAACGCCGTGCAAACGGCGGCGCTTACGCGTTCTTGTCGTAAGGTCTGTTATAATTTTTTTGATGGGTATATGAGCAAAAATCTCGCAATATTATGGATAAATTTGATTGATTTAGTCTTTAATTGTGCTCTTTTTACATAGGATTTTCTACTAACAGATAGTAAGAGAGTCCAACAACACTTTATGCACTCGCACTATGAAAAATCTTATGTTTTTATCACCAAAATCAATTTATTCTGAGGAGTGTTGCACTACGTGTGTTACGACTATGACACCGTGGACGATATATTGTTAGTCTTATACCATTAGCCGTTAGAAATTCTTTAAATTCGGAGCTTGTAAATGGTGGTCCTTGATCTGATACTACTTGCAAGGGAAGCCCAAACCTGGCAAACAAGCTCCTTAACACTTTAACTACTGCGCCACCCGTAGTGCGTACCATATTAAACACTTCTAACCATTTAGAGGTCGAGTCTGTTATAACTAAAAATTTCATTCCATGCAAAGGGCCTAGGAAGTCTATATGTAACCTTGACCATGGCTGTGTTATGTATGGCCACGGTTGCGGTGGAGCGCGGGTCGGCGCTGGCAGTTCGAGAGTAGTGTATAATTGGGGGTTCTGGATCACTTGCTCTCGCTTCGCTCGATCGCGTGATCCAGAACTCCCCAATCATACACTACTGTTGTGATCTGCAAGTAAATAACACTGGGCAGTTATTTTACCCTCCTACTATGATCTGCGAACGATTCATCATACTGCAACGACGATGACGACGACTAAGAGTCTAATATTGTATTTAAGATGCGCGTATTAATTATATAATCGTTTCCTTTCACAGCATTCAAATAAAAACACTTAGGATATTGTATAGCATGTTGCATCCAAGGATCGTCATAAATCTCCCAGTCTTCAATAATACCTCCACATGAGAAACATGCTGCCTTATCATTTACACTATTTCCATAATAAAAGAATCCAGCGTCAGCCATTTCCATCACTAATCTTTTTTTTGTATCAGCTGTTGCCCAATAATAACTAAATGAAAATTCACGCCTTTTATACGAGTTATACATGTCGTATCGGGGTTTGTATTCAATAGGAGACATGTTCTATATTTATTTACTTCCTAATTCTCGATACTGATAATTATAAACGTATAATGAGTTACCTCCGAAATTGTCAGCAACTTATATGATTGAGCAGGATTAGGAGGGGATAGAAAATTCTAAGATACATTAAATTTTACCTTACAGAAATGAAACAAGAAAATGTTTATTTTAAAATTTTATTTTCCAAGCACCACTTATTTAAACACAATACATTTTTTAAAGCACATACAGAGTCATGATAAATACAATTATATACATCTTGAGAATATTTATACTGATTGTACAAACTTATCAAACTAGAACAACCTTTATCTTCTAAATTGAATATATTACGATTACTATTTTCTAAAATATGCTTTAACCACATTACTTTTTCTGAACCTTTGACGTAGATAAACTTATCTCTTAAAATATTTATAATCAAAATCTGATAATTGGAATAGGGCACAAATCCTTCATTCCAATGTAGCTTTCTGTTACGTTGAAGCCAACTAACTTGCTTTTTTTCTGATTTCGTTAAATTTTTAAATGGAAACGGCGGCTTAATTAAAAACCCCTGTATTGTTTTATTATGCAATATAGCGATTTCTTTTACTATAAATTCATTTGCTTCTGTTTTAAAGCCTTGAATATCTACAATAGCAATCATGATAACCTGCGCACAATGTTACTGAGCGGTTTATATTCCACAAGTCGATCGTTTATAATCAAACAATATGCAGCCGTATAATGAACAATCATTTTGTTTTTCTTAAATGAAGACGTAGCTGAATATGTTTCTTTCCAAAGTTAATGCAGTGACCAAATTGATCAACAATTCTAACAGATATCGATGAAATTATATTTTTGTTTACTGGATAGTAAATAACGTTTTGCGGTTTTTCTATGTAGTGATGACCTGGAGCAGTATCAGATACAAATTCATGAATGAAATGAGTTGGTAATCCGTTGCAGTATGAACCGTGCACAAGATCACATTCGATTCTGATTGCAGACAGACTGCTGTTGTTAATATGTGGTCTTGAATTTAATACTGAAAAGTATAGCAAACCATACTCGTATTGGCCAGATAAATGTAGAGGTGGTTGAAAGTATGTAACCAATTCCACACAAACACAAAATGACGACACGTTTGGCGCAGTGGTTAAGCGATTAGCTTTCTGCGCTATGTGTCGCGGGTTCGATCCCCGCACGGAACAAATATTTGTATGATCTACAGATAGTTGTTTCGGGTCTGGTTGTGTGTGTATGTGACATGTATGTTTGTAAACTGTACCCACGACACAGGAGAAATCCTAGTGTGGGGCAACGTTTTTAAAAAAAAAAAAAAGAAAAAGATAAAAAAAAAGATAATTCCGATTTATTTCCAGAGATGGTAACCGTAGTAGACATGCTTGTATACTGAACTTTTTTACAAGATTCTGCTTATTTTATTCTTTCACTATACCAAAAATTCTTCAAAAAGTTTAAACAAAGATGTCCACAATTGAAAGGATGATCACGTTGAATATTATCATAATTATAGTGAACTTTGGAACCTACATATTTTATAAATTCTTTTGGTGGCTTAAGATTTCCATAACTGTCAAAATACTCAATATAATCATTGTATTTTACATAGGCTACCCAATGAGAACCTGGATTTTTAGAGCTATCTAAATTAATAACTCCACATTCTTTTTTAAATGGGTGTTTAGGGAGCTCATCTCTCATAAAGACGCCTCTAAAATAGGGAATATTATTTCCATACTTCAAAATGTCCAAATTACTCAGGGCTCATTTAGGTAGCCGATATTTTAGTTTTTTCTTTCGATACGAAAATTCCGAGCCCATCTTTATGCGGTTTAAGGTGTAGCCCTTTCCCAATGCACAGAGCTTCCATCTTTTCATTGTGCCTCTTCGATTCAGCATACAATTTTTTTGCCACCTTGAATTCATTTATGGTCTTAGCAATACCAGCTGCACCGCCTGCTAGGGCACCAGCCGCAGATAAACCCGCAAAAATAGGAATCAAGGGTAATACTCCCCCAGTTTTTGGTATAGGAATAATACGAGGAAGTTTAATGGACGAATCATTAACTAGCTCTCTGGCAGCGGCCATAGCTAATTCTATTGCCACTTTTTTGCAAGTTTTTCATGTTTTGGTTTCAATTTTTTCATGTCTTTTTGTTTTGTTGATAACATTTTTTAATTGATTCTTTAACCCTTTTCCAGATGCAGATTTTCGCGAACACTTTTTACTACTTTTTTTAAGACCAGAACCAGTTTTAACTTTTGTTGACATAGCGCTGCTTATTAAACGTGCTGCCAGTTTTTCTCCTACACTCGCATCCGAGGCAACTGCTCGTTTTTTTGCCATATTTAACAAAACTAAATCTGCCTTGTGGCGATCCTTTAAGCTTGAAGACTTGTGATAGGCAATGTCGTGTTCTTTGCAATATTCGTCTAATTTATTAATACCTTTATCTCCACGTGTAAGCCTTTTAATTAATTTTGTGCCAGGTCCGCAATAATTGTATCCTGGTAAATGTAATTCAAATGGTAAATTATTTATAAGCCAATTGAGAAGACTGCTCTCACCAATACCCATCATAAGACTGCCGCATCATGGGTTGACCACTTAATAAATATTCGATTTGTCAATCCAACTGTTTTCAGAAGAAGACAAACCTAACCATTTTACTAAAACACAATTTCCTTTACTTCTCAGAACTTTTTCGACAAGATATAAATTAGGATGTTTTGTCTTTTGCAGCTCTTGTACATAAAATGCACCTAAAATGGGCTGGCCTCTGATCGCATCTTCAATTAAGTAGGTGATGGGAATTGTATATTGTATTTTTCGAATTTTAAATATTTCTGTTGACCAGTTGGGAGTATATCCTTTTTCAAATGTTCCTTTGTACTTACTGATACGTACATAATCACCAACTTTAAATTTGCTTTTTTTATTATTGGTTTTTACCAACCTGAGATATCTCCATAATATACGTTCTTTATTAGTGTTATCTACGTGTGCTGGGATTTCAGCAATAGTCCGATGATAGGTGTGATTGTATTTGTAAATAACATTATTAAGGGCTTTTAAACTGAATTCCTTATACAGTTTAGATTTCAATGTTCTGATAAATCGCTCAACTATTGATGCCTTTTTTGTTGAGAATGTTGAATAATGGTTTATATTGTGAGATTTCATAAGTTTTTAAAAATTTATTATTATAAAATTCTGTCCCATTATCCGTTTGCAGATTTTTGGGGACACGCCCTTTATCCAACAAAATCTTGAAAGAGTTTTGGTTTAACATTTCAACATCTTTGGTTTTACTTTTCAAAGGAAAGGTCCAAGCGTATTTCGAAAATGTATCAATAACAGTAAGAATAAATCTATAATTTTTATTTTCTTTAAAAATTGATTGCATATCAATTAAGTCTGCTTGCCAAAGATCATCTATATCTTTCATAATAACATGTCTTCGGGGAAAGTTTACCCTTGCATTTTTGTGAATTTCGTTTACCACATTAGCTTTACTCATCTTCAAAACTCAGTATAATATAACATTTTGTGGTGAACCCAGCAATGATACTGAATGAAAATCATTTTATTGCTACTATTTATTGTTTAATTACGTCAGCTTCTTTTAGTTCTTCAATTATCGATAAAATTTCATTATCATGGTTTGTATTGCCAGCATCTTTTGAAGCAACTAATAATTTCAATCTCTCAACTAATTCGTTGGGGTCATCCCAATATACCAGGTCAGTATTTCTTTTATATTTCTTTAACGTTGGCAAGTATCCCCCAAGTTTAGTGGGAATGTTATCATTTGACGTTTCGGAAAACAATGGTTTGATTATTTCACGATATTTTATTCCTTTATCACCCTTTATTTGACCTCTAGGATTGAAGTCTCTCTTATGAGCATTTGTATAATGCAATATATCCTTGTAGACAAGTTTATCTTTGCTAGATATAAGTTTTAAATCAGGTTTTTTTCGAAGTAAAAGTTCTTTCAGGCCTGGGGTTAAATTGTAGGATTTATCGTCGATTTTAATCAAAATTACATTATCGTTATTCAAACTGTCAATTTTAGAAAATGATACTACTGAATTTCCCCTCAATAAAGTTTTGTTTTTACTTCTTATTCCAAACGGTACATTTACATCATTATAAATATCATAGATATCATGGCCCTCTAATGAAATTTCGTAAATCATCTGATAATTCCATTTTAGGAGACTTTTTAACCAATTGTGCAGAATTAAGTTTTGGTTCGTAACAGTCCTCAAACTTTGTAGATGAGCTAGTATTAATGTCATCCATTTCAATATCTCCAGAATTAGTGAGTGTTGTAGTTTCTAATTTTTTTATTTTTTCCATATTTATATTTGAACCAACTAAAGTTTTAAGGGGATCTGTGACAGGTTTTAGCATTTTATCGAGTGATAAGTTCATTGAGTGTTCCTGGCCCTTCATTTGTTTTATTTTATTCTTTATGGAGTCTACAGACTTCATTAATTCTAATTTAATATTTTTCTCCATGTTATACCTACAACTGCGTTCGGCTAAGGAACTAATTGTACTGAATTTGATTTTGTATATTAATTACTTATATGTGCACATATATAGTCATTCAAAGTAAAAAAAAATATCAAAATTCTGTCTATACCTTCCCTTATTTAATGACGACTCTTTGTTAATAAGAACAAAATTATAAGGATTATTCCAAACAGTTTTACAAATATCTTTGAACTGATTCCATGGTAAATCGGAGTTGACATGTTCGTCATAGATGTGCTTTAAGTTCACAACATCTTGTTTAAATATTATAAGAAAGTTAGCATTGTCGCGTAATAATTGTTTTGGTATTTTTGAGTAAGTTTGTGATAAGTAAAAACAATCAATTTGCTTATGTCTACCCATACAGAAATAATTACGTATGTTTATTTGATTTTCACATACAACATCATCAAATATAAATACAGAATTTGGTAAAGCTTCAGTTGGAGATATGAAATTTTTATCGTCATTGAACTCATTGAATTTTATGCGAGGCACTCTTCTTAATACTTCTCGTAAAAAACAATATTTTGGCTGAAAATTAGTCTTTGAGTAAAGGTAAAGGTTTTGAAATTTGAGACCATTTTCATGCAATAGCAAACTAATCACAACGTTTGTTTTACCACAATTCGAGGGACCGCAAATTATACAACGAATCGTATTCGGCAACAAAGCACTATGTCTAATCTCTTTAGGAGACTCGCCAAGATTTATATTTTTGACGTTTAGTGATATGGGTTGTTTAATCAACTTCATTATGTCAACTAATTTTATACTTGTCTAACATAGACATATATACTTTATTTTGCGCTATCTTTAGACTTGTCACTACAGGATCGATTCTATTCTCATCTTACATGATTGGTATGTACCTATAAATATAAGCTAGGTAATGACTCGTGTTACACATTGCCCATCAAATTTTTTTGCATATGTTATAAAGTAAGTGGTCACTTCACGCGCGTTCTTTGCATAAGCAAGTCATTTTGTTTACGCTTTTATATTTTCAAGGTAAGTTTTTTATTTATTTTATTTCATTTATTATTTTAACTATTAATAATAATTATGTAATGCATCTTTGTTACAGAATCATGTCACACTCGCCATCCTACAGCCCCGTTTTAGATACCGTTGACCAACGAAATTTAGAGGTACGTAACTATTAGTATTCTCTTAAATCAAACATTGAATCCATAGTTGTCCATCCATGTTTAATATTCTTTGTTTTCTTTCAGAATGTGATAGAGGACTCAAACCCAGTTACCAATCCATTTTATTATGCTCAGGACAGGGAGAGCTGGTATATGGAAGTAGCAGCTAAAGCATGTGAAGAGAGTCGACAGCAAAAAACAGAGGAGCGTAGATTGAAGAAGAAAAAAAGTAAATCTTTTAAAAACTCATCCTTTATCATGCGTAAGGAGCAAGGACATGTTCGTCATCTAATAAAAATTATGGTCTATGATTTGGATGGTCGTAATATGGAAGAAATAGACACTGAAACTGATAATGCAAGTGTGAATGTGCAGTATATAGTGACAAGTGATTACGATGACATCATGGACGAAACTGATCATTTAGTTGGTAAAATAGTGAAAAAGTTAAGCAAATCTAATGTGTAATGTTTGGTATTATTGTATAAAGTTAATTTAATTTATATTTAAGTTTAGAATATCTAGAAGGTATAGTAAAAAAATTAAGTTCGCCTACATACAAAACTTTGAATACAATTTATAAGTTATTATTTAATTAAATGTGAAACAATAAAATTAAAATTGATTCTACATACTGCGTTTTTAATCACCCAATAAATTAGTATAGTATAGATACTAAAGTTATGACCGTCTCGCTGGTCTAATGGTCGCAAGCGCGATTGCTGAACAAGAGGTCTTGGGTTCGATTCCCAGGTTGGACAAAGTATTATTAGGTTTTTCCATCAGGAACTCATTAGTAGTAGTCGCGATTTTTGTCCGGTTGATGGCAATAGGCTTACGTTCAATACTGCATGGGGCTTAAACATAACTGTCGAAATGTGGATATTAGGTACACCTCTGTCTAGTCCTTCGGGGGATTACAAGTGTTATGTTATGTATATGTTATGATACTAACGTTATCATGACATTATCTATAAAAGTTTATATAAGACGGAAATCTTTCGGAAAGGAAAAAAAAAAACAAATAAGTAGGTATAGATTATACATTTATTTATTATAGTTACATCCATTGATTACATTTTTATTTTATTTCATTAAATAGTTATTACATATTTATATTAATTATAATAATTAGCGTTATATATGTTACAATGTAGGTTTAGCTCAGTAGAACAAATATTAAGAGTACGTACTAAAGCAATGAACTATAATGCCCCCAAGGTAAAGTGTTGAAACAACCTTTAATTCTCTGCCTTTTATCATCATCACTATTAAGAATGAGTTTATTTAATTTCTGCGTAAAAAATTGATGATTTTTAGACCTTATAACATACATATCATCTCGAAGGTTTTCATTAAACATTAATGCCCTTTTATATTTTTCAATATCCAATTTTTTCGTAATCGGCTTTGTTACTCCTTTTGCTTTCTTTATTGTTTTATTTTCAGTGCGCACACAATATAACTTAGCTCTTAAACCTACAAATTCTGAAATAATCTCTCCGCCTAATTCATCTTTGAAATAGCCTGGCATTTTCATGTTGGCTTTAGGTAACCCATATATATTGTTAACTTCAAAATTGCTTGTGTCAAAATATTGAATATTGTTTTTCATATCCTCATAAATATTATCAGTTTTTACTAAATAAAGTAAACTGTCAGTATCAGTATAACATAAAACTACATTATTTCCATACATTTTTTTAATAACAGAATAATGAAACTTATATAGATGTGTTTTAGAAATTTCAAGAATAGAAAATCCGATATAAATAGGGCGATCTAATATAACTTTTGTCTTATTTAATTGAATAGCTACTAAACTTTCGGACAAAATTGATAAGTCTTTAAAATTCGGTGCGCTAATATACCTTTCAGCACCAAACAATTTGTTGGTTGTATTTAACTTATCTTTCCATAGTTTTACGAGCCTAACATCAACTTGTTTCCGCTTGTTTTCAATTGTTTTTCCAAAAATAGAATTGTTTTGTTTCTTAAAAAAGTCTTTTTCAAAATCCGATTTAGCTTTTTGCCTAAGAGAAGTATTTAATAAAATATATGGTTTTAAAAAGTTATCTTGATAGAATGATAATATTCTATATATTTTTAACAATATTAAGCCATTTTCTAAGCACTCTTGTAAATGTATATAATGAATAACAAAACGATGTTTACTGTATAAATTTGCTATTAACTTTTTACACTTGCTTTGCATAGCAGAATATTTTTCGGCAGCAAATGGCAGATCCGAATGAGCATTATGAATGTTAGGAGGGTAATATAAATCTACCTCTAAAATGTATCCTTCATTACCGTTTTTGTTAACATTATTTATATTGAACTTATTTATTTCATTATCATTAAGATATCGGAAGTTACGCATTGGAAGTTTCTGCATCATTGCAAAGCCGTATAAATTCACACAGTCAAGATAAATAAGGTACGTGCTTGCCTCGTCTTTATTATACGATGATTGGTATTTATTATTAGCTTTGGCATATCTTAATGTGCATTGGGCAAGACCTCCTCGAATTCCGTTTTCTAACATTTGGTACATTTCCACGTCAGATATTAAATCAAGCTCTACTTTAGTATACAATAGCATAGCATCCCAGCTTAACGACGGTGATGAAACTTTTCGAAAATATCACATAATAACAGTACATCACATTTTAAATAAAGGTCTGTATATTCTCCTAAATTTTTTATTTTAAAATTTTGCCATACGTTTAAAGCATGCTGATAATCTTCAGTTGAAATATTTTCGCCCGTTAGTTTATTGAAAAATTTTGACTGTTCTGGCAGTTGGGTTTCATTATATATATATGTATAAGATATGTACTTTTCTTTTGATTAAGGAATCAACGTTACTTTGCCAATTATATCCGACAGCTCTTATATAAATAAATGACAATCATATCCAGATAGATTGTGAAAAATTATAGGTATGTACTGACATTGCTTCAAATTTAAATTGCAAGCATTGTGTGCAGGACCTCTATATTTACCTGTAAAATGATCATGATCCTTAACTTTTTTATCATTTTGGGCAAACTTTACATATATGACATAATTGAGCAGTTTTGAATGATTTTAACTCATCAAAAGTGAGAGTAAAATTTTATACAGCCTTTTTATATCATTTGTGATGGTTTCAACAAATTTTTGTGCACAGTTTGGACCTCTATAACTAACAAAATCATTTAATTCCGATTTATATTTGCAACAAATATAATAAGCATACGATGATGCTTGATGTGACTGTACAGATTCAGTAAATAGCGATTTATTATTGTCCGAGTATTTACAAAGCAAACTTTCAAAATCTCCGTATATTACAATTGGAATTCTTTGGGTTCTCTCAAAGTTTGAAAATTGTAATTTGCTATGTTCATCAGGCAAGATTATTTTTATTCTACCACAATTGTGATAATTTATCTTCATTGTCATAATACAAAAAACACTCATCACATAAAAATACTTTAGATTTATGTTTAGTTAATTGTCGGTGCACAAGGCGACTGAATTTTTTTATTAAACAAAAATGGGCTTTATTGTCTTTAGTTATGTACAACAAATTGACATGGGTAAACTTTCGTTCACGCGTCATATATAGAGGACCCGTTACATGATTATTAGCTTCAAGACCATAAACATTCACACTTATCGAAGGGTTATTTTTCTCAAAGATTTTAATATCATTGAAACTTGGCGGAAAAGACATATCATTTATGTTTAAAAGCAATGTATAGTGTGGGTACGATTGCATTCTATTAGCATGCAGTCTTTTTGGAAACATGTGGGCAACAATACACCACAAAAAACAATTATTGTCATTGTTGCGTATATTCAAACATGACTTTGTGTTTTTTATAACCTTAGGTAATTCTAAGTATGTTCCAGCTCTTAAAGGATTGTACTTGTTTATGTTTACTTCCAAATGGTTTATACAATCGATAGTCCAACCAGATTCAGCAAGTTCAAACTCTAAACATTTAGATATTAATTTTTCGGAGCATTTAAAATATATATTATAAATATCTGTGTTCGGAACTGCTATCATATACTTGGTATTAAAAGATTTCATAGAGCTTTCATTATTTTTTGGCAAAATGTATGACATAAATAATTCAAAATTGACTTTAATTGATTTATGTTTTTGAATCATAAGATTGATAATATCACATACAGACTTAGAAATTTGAATTAAAAACGTTTCTGGAGTTATTGTTGCTTCATTAGATTTAACTGGATTCACTTTATAACTTATTATTCTATTTTTAAATGCAGTAGCAATAATTTGAATATTTTCGAATTCGGAGCAGAGCAATCGATTAGATTTATGAATATTTGTTCTTCTGTGTGCTGATAATCTTGAAACATAAATATTACAGTCTTTACAAAAAAACATGTTTATTAAACTGATCTTAAATTTTATAAAAACTATTTTTACTAAATGTATTTGGTATTTTCTATCACACTTATTCAATTTTATTTAGAAGTTGTTAATTCTCATTTAAAATTTCTCAGTTTTTTAATTTCTTATTTCGAGTTTTTAAATATCTCAATTATCAATTTCTATTTTATATTGAACGTCTGAAAAAAATGACATGTATAATATAATTAAAATTTCTTAGTTTTTAATTTAGAATTACTTATTTCAGGTTTTTAAATTTCTCAATTATCAATTTCTATTTTATATTGAACGTCTGAAAAAAATGACATGTATAATATAATTAAAATTTCTCAGTTTTTAATTTAGAATTACTTATTTCGGGTTTTAAAATTTCTCAATTTTCAATTTCTATTTTATATTGAACGTCTGAAAAAAATGACATGTATAATATAATTAAAATTTCTCAGTTTTTAATTTAGAATTTCTTATTTCGGGTTATTAAATATCTCAATTTTCAATTTCTATTTTATATTGAACGTCTGAAAAAAATGACATGTATAATATAAAATATTTATTTTAAATTAATTAAATATTCTCATATTTCTTTATAAAGACTGTATCTATTTTTATATTTCGGTATAAATTAATTTGATTAAATAGATCTATATAAAAAAAAAACAGGTTCATATTAAAGTTACTCACAAATTATGAAAACTTGCGCATAAGCAGTACACAATATAGATAAGGTATAAAACTGAATAAAATGTATTTTAATTTAATTTAAGAACGTTTACTTTATAGAAAGGGCTGAATTTCTTTAAATTCAGCCTTTCCAGTACTCACAAGGTGTGTTAAAGCCTTCCACACAACATTATCTTTATCAGTCGATAATTTTAACGTTACAAAAGATTGTTTCCAACGCTCGTTTGGAGCAAGTTTTTCTACTTCGTCCGTATTATAAATTCTTAATTCGAAATAATACCTGCCAACCCTGCCGGGGTCTGATTGGAAGGTATAACCATCAGCCACTCGCTGAGTGAAGCAGCTCTTCAGAGTGGCAGCACGGATCAGCGGTCGAGACAATTCATCCTGAAATTCATAATATAGAAAAATTAATTTTAATTAAAAATAATATAGCGTGAGGCTAATAAAAAAATAGATAAATTAAAAATAAAACAGTATTTAAACTCTTATGTCCTCAAATAAGTATAACTTTTATGGAGTAAATCACACACTGTAAAAAAACTGATATAATTTATGATTGCTTTTAAATGAAATGGAAATGTAAATTGTTTGAAAAAGTTAGTAGTATTTAAGTTACCTCAGAGTCTGTAACGGCGGTATCCCGTTTTCTTTTTGGAGCTGGTGTTGTAACAACTGGCAGCCCGTCGCTATCAGACTCTGATTCTGATGCGAAAGGGGTTTTAGAAAGCAAAGCCTTCTTCTTCCGAGACACTTTTTTATCTCTCTTCACAACTTTTTTTTTTGAGCTGCCACTGTTTTTTTCTTTTGTTGCTCGAGACGTTAAAGGCGTAGAGTCCTCTTCTTCAGCCCAAAAAGGATTAATCATTGACTCAGCCCTGAAAACATTATTTAAATGAAATAAATATTTTTATTACCTACATTCCTAGCACAATGAAACAACAACACCTTCGTTCATCAAAGGGCTAGGTAGAGGCACGACAGGGAATAATAGATACGTTTACAGCATTAGAAGAAAAGATAATTTAAATGAATAGGAATCGAACCCGGGTCTTATGTTCATCGCATGATAGAGCAACGAATCAACAATTATTAAATGTTTGTTAAAATATTATTAGCACACTAGTTTTGAAATAATTAACGAATACATGTATTATCTAAACATACTTGAATAATTTCAGTCTTTAAACAATTAACTATTACAGTCGTAGGAAAAAAATGATTAAGTAAAATATAATACTCACATACTTTGTTTCTGCAACACTTGAGAACAATCACAAACAAATTTAAACTCACTGTTCTGTATGCGCTTCAGCACAATAATGACAAAATGTAAGGAATGATATCTCAGATGCCTTTTTTATAGACCTAAATCCTAAAGCCTTGGTCATATGTTAGTATCCAACAATAATTTCTTCAAACAATTTAATTAATACAATATTTGTTATTCAAATTTCATCTCTATCACTAAAGCGCTTAAAGAAGATTTTATTTTATTCATTTGTCGTGTTGAATGCGCAATGTGAATGCTTCCCAATACTCTAGTTATGGAGAGTGTCACTGTCAACACTTTATCCTTATTAGAATTATGGAGGCAACTGGAGACAAAAATCGTAAAAGGAATGAGGTGTCAATTAAACCTGGCGGAGTACATACAAACATATAAGAAACCAATAAAATGAGATCTCTGGTAGTTATTTGTCATGTATAGAGAAATGTTGCCTTATTCTTTAAACTCTCAAGTCGTAAAGGCTGTGTTAGATATAGCTGTCCTGCTCATTTTAATGTTAATAGAAAGAGGTGGCAATGGATTACAAAGTGATTTTTGTTATAGAACTCGTAATAGGATATTACAGAATTAAGCTGGGTGAATATTAAATAAACATTGATTTAATGTTTAATTATATAAATTAAATGAGTAATTGATCTTCTAAGAAATTACATATTCCTTACCTAATGTAACTGTTATTTAAATATATGCATTATATTGACAAATCGTGTTATTTCTACTGAAAGCAATATCAGTTTTAATTATGTAAAATTAGGTTGATTTAGGAACAACTGGAAACATTGAAGTGTAAAGAAAAGGTCTTAACTACATCTTTTGGTTGCACTGGAATTATAAATTTGTTATGTGCAACATTATGTATGTACGCTAGCATAAAGTGATCCAATATTTTATCACATCTTTGACGACACGTCTGGCGCATTGGCTAAGAGCTCGACTCGCTACATCACAATGTAAATATTAGGTTTAATCGATGCTGCAACTAATGCGCCAAGTGTTTGCGGATTCAATTTCCGCACGGAACAAATGAGTATTTGTTCCGGTTTGGATTTTGTTTTCATGTTTTATTTTGCCATTATTTAATTTAACAAATAATAATGTAGCGATATCTTTCCTGCTACATAATAACTACTACGAGACAGACACAAATACAGTGAAAAATTACCACGTATGGGCCTATTTAAAACATGCGATTGATGTAGTAGTTAAATTGACTTCTAGCCAACGTGTCCTAGGTTCAATTCCAGCATATGTATGATCTACCTACAACTAGTTCTGGTTCTGGCTATCTGCAAAATGTATGTAAAGCAGCACTCCGCGATACGAGAGAAATCTTAACAATCCATATAAGATGACATTTAGCCTTTATTATATCCGACATAATACACATGATTATGTGAGCGGTCCTCGCGAGACCGATCACATCAACTGAGCCCGCTACACATTTATACTAGTCGTGCACCGGCTCTCGTACGAGGGGAATAATTGACAAACAATGCATCTAGTACTCAATCACTCGTAACAATGATAATAAGATTTTTGCAGCTACTTGGGTGTCATTGCGAATATCTAATCACTTTCACAGTAGATTTCAATTCAGTTTAAGTCTAATTAGAGTAATAAAAATAAATATGCTTTTGATTAATATCGGTTTTCAGAACAATGAATTTGTGTAGTAGCATTAACATTAATTTGGGAATCGAAGCCCATGCTCAGTCGCTAGATTATTTTTCGAATAAAATGTTATTAGTCAGTTCATTCATCAGTGTTAACAGAGCACCGCACCGCATCAGTTAGACGTTATTAATAAAGCCAAGTTGACTATCTTTAATCGCTATCGCTTTAGAAAACTCAGCAAATGTATGGGACTTACATATCGTCATCGTTATGTTACGTGGTCAGAGCAAACGAATTTTCAAATCGTAGCCAAGTTTACAAGATATCCGTTCGTTCAAACAAATAGAATAGAACGTTGTCGATTCTACAACGTTGATCACGATAACTCATACAAATGGTAGCCAAGTTTCACTTTTGACAATCGCTTTCGTCTCGTAATCTAAGTTTCTGAGGCCTTAGTGTAAGTTTCTTTTAACAAATTCGATTTACTACATCGAACGCGTTCGGCACTCCGATTGGTGGAGAGCACGAAACGGACCAATCGGACCGCCGAACGCGTTCGATATAGTAAATCAAAATTGTCGATAGAAACTTACACTAGGGCCTCTGTTCGCTACATTAGCGATCGCTGAGACCCACGAGATAACGCTAAAAAGATGGCGCATTTGGAAGCTGTTCTAAGACTGGGATGTTTATTATTCGTTCAAGTTGATTTTGGACTTTATTTGCCTGGTAACATTGAAAGTGCATATTTAAAATATGATGTGGTGTGCTCGTCATGAAGAAGTGTGGCTAAATCGCCGGAAAAGAGATTTATATTGTCAGTGCATGTATCATCATCTTCATCATCAGCCAGAAGACGTCCACTGCTGAACGAAGGCCTCCTCCAAGGGAGGGATTTGCCATAATCCCCACGCTTGGCAGGCGGATTGGGGATCGCAGTGGCTCAACGATTAGTGAGAGGACTGCCCATCCTCCGGTGTCTGGCCGCAGTTTTAGGACGTACCCGGGTCTGCATGTATACAATAGGAGAATGAATGTCGGATAGGTACTTTGTTTACACAGAGTTGTTTCGTTTGTTTCTTATCTAGGTACCTAGTTCAAGTTGCGTGCGTATCAAGTCATTGTTTATGTTATACATTCTTACACCAATTCATTCGTACACCATTATACACTCATCAGGAAATTATACCACTACGGCATAAGGAACAAGGCTCTCGAC
Source organism: Shargacucullia verbasci (assembly GCA_947562105.1). Classification (NCBI taxonomy): domain Eukaryota; kingdom Metazoa; phylum Arthropoda; class Insecta; order Lepidoptera; family Noctuidae; genus Shargacucullia; species Shargacucullia verbasci. The sequence continues at coordinate 10,229,417 of OX387281.1, read as the reverse complement.
TTCTTGACTTCGTATTTAAGCAATAGAATTCAGAGGGTCGATATTAATGGCAAGAGATCTTCGGGATCTGAGGTCACCGCATAGAGGGTGCGCTCTCGTCCTCTCATCCGATCCGAGCCGGAGTCCCTCAGGGCTCAGTGCTCTCCCCGCTTCTCTTCACGCTGTACACAAGCGATATCCCGATCAGAGGCAAATGTCGATTAGCCTTATTCGCTGACGACACAGCCATCTTCTACTCCGGCATTAATCCGGACTGCATCTCCCGATCCCTCCAGACCGCAGCCAATGCCCTAGGGAAATGGTTCACGAACTGGAGGTTCGAAGTCAACCCGACTAAAAGCGCCGCCGTGCTCTTTTCGAGACGCGGCGTGGATCCTAGTCTCATAAGTCCCATCTCCATGTTTAGCCAACAGATCCCCTGGGAACTGACGGCCAAATATCTCGGTGTGACCCTCGACCACCGACTCAAATTCACCGAGCACATAAAGACGGTTCGCCAGCGCGCCGCCTTTGTTCTCGGTCGCCTCCATTTCATCCTCAATGCGCGGAGTAAATTAGCACTCAAGTCCAAGGTGCGAATTTACACCACATGCATCCGCCCTATCATAACGTACGCTAGCGTCGTGTTTTCACACGTAAAGACGTCCAGACTCCATAGGTTGCAAATCCTTCAAAACCGTTTCTTGCGCAAAGCCACAGGCTCGCCCTGGTACGTTCGCAATAAACAGCTCCACGCTGACCTAAACCTCCCGACCATCAGATGTTTCATGAAGAAAGCGTCTAAACGCTTCTTCGACTCTGCTCCCTCGCACACAAACCCCTTAGTGGTATCTGCCGCCAATTACACCCCCTCCCGCATATCCAAAATTCGCCGTCCTAGGCACACTCTCACGTACCCAGACGACGATATCACCCTCCATCAGGAGGCGCTCCGGTTGGTTAGGAAAACTACCAACACTACACACAACCGACCGTCGTACCGTCCTCGCCGGCGAGGCACGTCGCGAAGACCCGTTCATTCTCCACCCCGACCCTGTACCCGAGCCAGTAGTAATAAATCAAATGTCCCTAAATAATCACAATCAGATCCAGCAAGTCCTCTCTTGTATGCCCCCCAGCAACGCCCTAAGCCGAGGTTCGAGTCCCACTATGGGACACCCTTAGCAGTGTTGCTTAGTATTATATAATTTGCTCGGCTGGAGGCCCTTCTGGTCTCGCCATTTGCCCGGTTAAGCAGTAAAAGCTCCCTGAGCTAACTGCGAGAGACAACTCAAAAAAAAAAAAAAAAAAAAAAGGGATCTGAGGTCACTATGGGCGTCCCGCAGGGTTCAATTCTAGGTCCATTTATGTTTCTAGTTTATATTAATGACTTGCCATATTACGTACGGGATAATCACGAGGTAGTATTGTTCGCGGATGATACTTCTCTAATATTTAAAATTCGACGACAATTACTAGATTTTCGCGAAGTTAACGTTGCACTATCTCATGTAGTTCATTGGTTCAATGTTAATAATCTTCTCCTTAATGAGAAAAAAACCAAATGTCTTAAATTTTCAACGCCCAATGTCCGACAAGTACCAATCAATGTTAAATTGAATGGAGTGGAACTGGACATTGTGGATTCGACTGTTTTTCTAGGCATCACTATAGACGCCAAACTGCAATGGGGCCCGCAAATAAACAAATTATCGGGTAGACTTAGTTCTGCCGCGTTTGCTGTCAAAAAAATTCGGCACTTAACTGATGTAGATACAGCCAGAATAGTTTATTTCAGTTATTTTCATACCGTTATGACTTACGGCATCCTCCTCTGGGGAAACTCTGCAGACATCAATACTATATTCGTCTTGCAGAAAAGGGCTGTCCGAGCTATTTATAATCTTGGTCCAAGGGTGTCGCTGAGACACAGATTTAAGGAAATTAATATTCTAACTGTAGCGTCACAATATATTTTTGAAAATTTAATATATGTTTATAAAAATATTTCGAACTTTGTCAAACTGTCTGATACTCATTCTTTGAACACTAGGAATAAACACAACCTTGCTGTACATGCTACGCGCCTCCACAGAATAAGCAACTCGTTCATGGGACAATGTATACGCTTTTACAATAAGCTTCCCAATGATATACGTAATTTAACATTAAAGAAGTTCAAAATTGTAATTAAATCTAAACTTTGTAAAAAAGGATACTATAAAATTTCGGACTATTTAGATGACAAAAACGCTTTGGATTGAACCGCTCTTTAGCCTTTCCTTTTTTTTATATACAATTTTTGCCATTAATTATTATATTATTTACTTCATTATTTTGATATTGTAATGTCGTTTAAATTGAAATGATTTCTTATATATAACCGCTATACATTGTAAATGTGAGTGAGATCTAGGCTGAACGCTCTTAATTTCATTAATTCTCACGATAACTGATGCATGCTGGCACTCTGTTGCGACAGGTTAGCTCAAATAGTTATGGCACTTTCTTCAAAAGGCTATTCCACCCTATATTTGTCTCACATAAACCCTTACATCATTACAATCTGTCTAGACTTTAAAATAGACTTTGACCCCTGAGTTTGTTTCGGCGTTTCTTCTCAGGGATAGTCATAGGAAATGCCGACGCCATCTAGTTTAAAAAAGACGTGTAAAAGTGATTGAAAAATCCTAATTGCAAAATAAATAATTTCATTTCATTTCATTAAATATGAGTAGTGTAATATTGGGGCTTCTGCATCACTCACCTCGCTTCGCTCGGTTCGCAATGCAGAGCGCCCCAATATTACACTACTAACATGATCTGCGATCCGTTCGATTGCGATCATCGACGCTTCGTTATACTGATACCAAAGTAACAATGGAGTACAATTATCGTTTCTAATTGGGATGACATAATATAAACAACATTCTCAAGTTCGACCGGCGCGCTCGGCGCAGCTCGGGCGCAACTATCATGCTGATTTATATGTATACATCTCGTGTTTGTAAACCGCGTTGATAAATAGTTTAATAATATTTCATTCATCAATACATCGTTATACTGATACGTCTAACCGATGAGGCACACTCAGCGTCAAACCGATGCGGTGCACTGTTAGTACTGATAGCGCCTCAATATTACCCGACTACTATGATCAGCGATGCACTTTGCAAAGCAGATTGGGACAACATAACAAGATGGTAAATCCTGGTGACTCAACGTCTAACCGACGCGAGGCACTGTTAGCCCTGATGACTGATATTTTTCGCAAAAGAAACACCCACTGTTTACTTATTATTCTTAATTATTATTCTAATTATCATTGTTACGAGCGATTGATTCCCTTCGTACGAGAGCCCGATGCATGACTTATATAAATGTGTAGCGCTTCAGTTGATGTGATCGGTCGCGTGAGGACCGCTCACATAATTATGATGCTATGGATAATAATGGCTAAATGGCATCTTATATGGATTTTTGAGATTTCTCTCGTATCGCAGGGATCGTTGATAAACATAAATTTTACAGACAATAGACCAGAACTAGTTGTAGGTAGATCATACAAATATTTGTTGAGTGGGAATTGAACCCACGACACGGAAGTCAAAAGGCAATTTAACCACTGCACAGATCGTACCGCCTTACCATTAGTAGGTAGATAGCTGCTATATGATGTTTTGACGGCTCATAGGTACTTGGTTATTTTTCAGAGTAATTGGATGTGTTTCGTAGTAGTTATTATATAGCAAGAAAGATGTCGTTACTTTATTATTTATATTAAATTAAATAATGACATAATAAAACATGATAACAAAATCCAGACCGGAACAAATACTTTTTTATTCCGTGCGGGAATCGAACCCGCGACACGTGGCGCATTTAGTAGCAGCGCGTTTATAACCTAATATTTACATTGTGATGCAGCGAGACGAGCTCTTAAATCAATGCGCTAAACGTGTCGTCGAAAATGTGAAAAAATATTGGATCAATTTGGGTGTTTTGAATTTGAATGAATGGGAACTCCTCACCAAATAACAACAATAAAGAATGGCCGATGCCTTTAGTATCTTTTCACCAAATATCAATTTATATTTGCCATTCTCAAAGTTAACATGAATAACCAAATACAATTGATCTCTAGGATTGTTCACGATGGATAGCCCAATTGGTATGCAATTTTTATAAGTAAGGCATGTGTATGTAAAAATCTGAGGTTTCTGTCTATCCCCCTTTGGGAAACAGGTATGAGTATATGCATATATGCATTTTTGTAAATGTACTCTTGGATGTCTATTGTAATTATACAGTATATACACATAATTTAAGATGTTGCATCAATTTTGGAATTTAAAATAATTTTATGATAATTTATTGGATTAAATCAGTTAAATATTGTATTAATGAGGCAACTTTTTATAGCATAAAATTTTGATAGGTATCTGCGCCAAAATATTTATATCCTAACGTGCAAATTATAAAGGCTATTTCATATTTATAAAGGCTTTATTATGTTTAATACATATATTTGAATTATAATAATTAAAAAATGTAAGAGGTTAAATTATTTTGGTAAGGTATATAAAATCGTTAACTACCAGTCTAAAGAGACATTCTGAATACATTGGTGATGTGCAGCCAAAGTACATACCATTTCCTTTTTAGAATTTCGTCTCGTATGTCCGCGACGGAGTGTCGCCATGTCCAAATAAAGGAATCGCAGGGTGCATACATAGTAACTAATGAAGATCATATAATTGTAGACCTTATTATAGAAGGCTTGAAATCTAAATATAAAAAATATATATTAGTAAAGATTTCGACAACGTTAGCAAAAAATAATATAATCACTACCTTAGATTTATGAGTATAAAAATCAGGCGACTGCTCTTCTATCAATCATTTCATTCAGATTTTGTGCATTATCGCACCTGTTGTTATTAATCGTTACGAACACAGTGTCATTTTTATTACTCGTAGTGAGCCCGATCATCGATTGCAGTAAGTATGTATGTATTTTTTTGTGTTTAATTTTATAACTTTCTATGCTGTGTTTGGATGGCTTAGTCGGTTTAAATATTATGTTACCATCACACGGATGGCGCGAAGGTTTAAGTGGTCACCAGTGTTGTGGGTTCGATTCCCATGCGCAAGTTTGATTGATTATAATTTTTTACTTCTGGTCATAAATATTTCGGTTCGACTCCGATATTTTAATTTTATTATGTTATTTGCTACTTAAAATCATACTGGGTGCGCAGAAGAATTACAATTGGAATACCAGATCTATTTTATGTAAGCTTGCTTCCAATAGTTAACTAATAATAATCTACTCATCGGTATTTTATCGAAATATTTATTGTAAAGTAACTAATTCAGATTTTGAAGTTTTAATTATTTAGAGAAAACTATAATAGGTGTGTATAACTTATATAATATAGGAAATTAAAATGAATGATTCAAATTTATAACTGCTTTTTCTTTTTTAGGGCAAGTTTCGTAAATCCATTTGAGTCCGATCTAGAGTCGCATCCCAACGATCCCACTACAGCTCAAAAACCGAAGAGTAAGAAGACAAAGTTGAAAAGCAAGACCGAGCCTAAAAAGCTGAAGAAAACTGAGGCTGTCTCAACTGCCTCCAAAGACATATTCGCAAGCGAATCGGACTCAGAAATAGATATTCCGTCGAAGCGGTCGAAAACTACCAAACGTAACCGCGTCATTGAATCTTCGGTAAGTTTAAAACTTTGATTTTGTTTTTTACTAACTGTGCTCGCGGTTGCACTCGCGTTATTAGTATTTGCTTACTGCTCCTCTCCCGCAGGTTATATAGCATGATGTTATATAGCCTTCCTCAATAAGCGAGCTAAAAAGGTCAAAAAGAATTTCTGAAATCGGACTGTTAGATTCTGAGATTAGCTTATTCTAACAAACAAAGTGTCTAGCTTTATTGTATGAGTATAGATACAATTAGATTAATTATGGAATACATACTTCGATTGCTCGCAATTAAAATTATCATTTAGAAATCTAGTTAAATATGTGTTCACATAAAGTATCTAAGTGTGTTAGTTCATTGTCTTTTATGTCATAAGCAATTAATAAATGTGGTAATATGGTATTATTCAATAGTATTTTTTAACAATGTTACAGGACGACGAGGGAGAACTTCGACCGTTGAAGGCATCTATTCTGCGCTCGTCTCTGTCCAGAAGAACCGCGAGCGGAATCTCATACCAACAGGACCTAACGCGCAGCGGTGATTATTATATTGAGCTTCGTATTTATAACCAAAGAGAGGCTGAACGGCTTGGGAAGGATCGATGGAAGCAAACGCTTCTCTCTTATAGAGGCTCTGTTTACACGGACTCATCGGCTTGGAGGGCCGTTGGTAATCTCGTATCTGCAGCCAAAGCAGAATTTAGAGGTGTACAGCCTATTTTATATCCAAATAATAATCATGTTTAATACAATCATATAATATTATTGGAATTTATATTCTTACCTAGGTATTTTATATTGTATATTTAACTGTTTTTACATTTAAGTAAATCTTTTAAACTTATTAACATTTCATTTTTATTTTGTGATTTATTTACAGGAAGCTCAACTAGGATTTTATCCTAAATACTCGAAACAAAGATACCTCGATACAAAGATAAACTCGATACAAAGATAAACTCGATACAAAGATAAACTCGATACCAAGATAAACTCGATTCAAAGATAAACTCGATACCAAGTTAACCTCGTTACTGATATAAACGCGATTTAAAATACAATATTAAGAATATTCGATTTAAATACCTGTTTTACATATAACTTTAGTTTACTATATAATACAAGTCCTGTAATTATTTATACGTTACATTAAAAAATAATTCTTTCATTTAATAATATATATATATCTATTATCTAATCATGTTTCTTTGTGAAGTTTGTAATATGACAGTACAAAAATATTCTGCACACAAGAAAACTAATATACACAAATCGAATTGCCTATTGCAGACAAGTTTTGATAACGTTCGTATAATAGCCACAGCTTTTCGAAATCGAATAATCAGTTATAGAGTAAATCCATACGAGGTTAACAATGTGCCTGAAATATTTCTGACGCAAATTTCAGAAAACGTTTGTTATTTGATCAAAGAATTATTGAAAAAACATAAATCCTTGAAAGTAAATTTCGAATTGTTTGTTTGGTACATTTTGCCAAAAAATGATGAACAGTCTTTAAAATCATTTAACACGAAATATAGTATAGTATTGCAAAACACAAATATCTTAGACCTATATAAATTATTTTGTGATAAACTTATTTGTAAATGTACTGAATTTCAACTTTCAGAGTCAGGCTGGACAATTGATTCGCTCAGTCATTTGGAAATTAATGTCGTAAAATATAATCCTTTGCGAGGTGGTTCTTACTTACAATTACCCAAACGTATTGCCAATACTAAATCATGTTTAAATGTAAAAAATGATGATCAACATTGTTTATTTTGGTGCATCATAGCTGATATATTTCCGTCAAAGATTAATCCAAATAGAACTTCTTCATATCCACATTATTCTGACATACTAGATATTTCTGACATGAGTTTTCCTCCCAGTTTCAAGGATATTAAGCGCTTTGAAATAAATAATCCTGATATCAGTATTAATATATATGGTTTGGATACTAATGATACAGTTACAGGTCCCTTGTATAAAACAACATCACGTCGTTTATACCACATTAATTTGCTTTATATTACTAAAAACGGAAAAAGTCATTTTTGTTTAATAAAAAGTTTTGAAAAACTTGTGCATAAACAATTAACCAAACATAAAAGTAGAATATTTTTATGTGATGAATGTTTCATTTATTTTGACACTGAAGAGAAGTTACACAGTCATGAATGCTCAGGAATACAAACCATTTTACCTGAGACAGGAAGTAAATTAAGTTTTAAGAATTATGAGAGAACACAAAGAGTTCCTATAGTGATATATGGAGATTTTGAAAGTTTATTACGCGAATATTCTGACAAAAATAAATCCAGATATGTTGAAAATATACAAGTTCATGAGGCTACATGTTTTGCTTATTATATTTGTTGTAATGCAAATCCGAAATTAAATGATTTTATATCTTACAGAGGGCCTAATTGTTCTAAGAAATTTATTAAAACTCTAACTAATGATGTAAAACGATTATATAAAATATTATTAGATAACAAACATATGTTGCCATTAACTAAAGATGAGCAATTAAGTTTCATCAGCAGCATACAATGTCATACTTTCGGGAGCACTTCCGACGTCTGGCTCCCAAGCTGGTGACGGCCGCGGCCGCGCTCAAGCGGCTGCTGCCCAACATTGGGGGGCCAGACGCCTCCTGCCGGAGGCTCTACGCGGGGATCGTGCGGTCCATGGCGCTGTATGGGGCGCCGGTGTGGTGCGGCGAGCGGGGCCTGGCGGCCGTCAACGCTACGTGTCTGCGTAAAGCGCAGCGCGTGATGGCCGTCAGGATCATCCGCGGGTACCGCACGGTCTCCTTTGAGGCGGCGAGCCTCCTTGCCGGAACGCCGCCGTGGGATCTTGAGGCGGAGGTCCTCGCGGTGCTGTATGTCTGGCGCCGCGAGGAATTGAGCCGGGGCTCGAGTCCAATGCCGCGACAAGTTGTTGCGATGAGGACGGAGCTCCGGCGCGATCTCATGGCGGCATGGGAGCGGCGGCTGTGGCAACCGCGCGCAGGGCACGCCTCGATCGAGGCGGTAAGACCCGTCTTTAGAGAGTGGCTGGAGAGGCGCCATGGCGTCCTCACCTTCCGCCTGACGCAGGTCCTCACCAGGCACGGCTGCTTCGGGAGGTACCTGCACAGAATCAGGCGGATCGACACACCGGGGTGTCTACACTGCGAGGACGCCCCGGAGGACACGGTGCAGCACACGGTGGAGGTGTGCCCGGCATGGGAGCCGATGCGCCGTGTCCTCGTAGAGGAGATCGGCGGCGACCTCTCGCTCCCGACCTTGGTGAGATCCATGGTTCGGAGCGAGAGCGCATGGGCGGCCGTCGCCTCCTTCTGTGAGGCGGTCATGGCCGCCAAGGAGGAGGTAGACTGGCGACGCCCAGGAGGCCGCCGAAGGGGACGCCCGGCTCGTCGACGCCGCGAGGCGCGCGACGATCTCCAGCCACCATAGAGGAGGGCCTGCGGGCGGCGGACTTGGGCCGTCCGTCGCCCGACCAGAGAAAGGCCCGAGACGGGGGGGGGCAGCGTAGTGTTCCACGCGCCCCCCCGTTAACAAAGTGAAGTCAGCAACAGTCGTGGGGCCCGCCTGGGCTAAGGGCGGGCCAACGCCTGCCGGGGCTGCGAGCCAATATAACAGATATCGCGGCCCCGGTACACCAAGGGCGATCATGGGGACACGGGTGGGTTTTAGTCAGTAAGAGTCTGACACATCCCTTCGCTCTTGCCCAGGGCGGAGGGGGGTCATTGGATGATTTCCCACCCAAAAAAAAAAAAAAAAAAAAAAAAAAAAAAAAAAAAAAAAGCATACAATGTCATATTTGTAAAAATAAGTTTTCATGTAATGATAGTATTGTTAAGGATCATGATCATTTTACTGGCAAATATAGAGGAGCTGCTCATAATACATGCAATTTAAATGCAAAAAAATGTACTTTTATACCAATAGTGTTTCACAACTTATCCGGCTATGATTGTCATTTATTCATAGAAGAACTTTCAAATATAAGTGGTCGAATTCATCTTATACCGAGAAACAAAGAGAAATATATTTCTTTCACAAAATATATAACAGTCAATGCAACAAATGCTGTACAATTGAAATTTATTGATTCATTTAATTTTTTAAGCTCTAGTATGGACAAATTAGTTACAACTATGAACCCTGAGGATTTTAAAAACTTAAAATATTTTTTTACTGATACTAAATCATTTAATATTGCTCGAAGAAAAGGAATATATTGTTATGATTATATAAACTCTTGGGAAAGATATGATGAGACCGAATTACCATCGCCATCAAAATTCTTTAACAAACTTACTTCCGAGTCTATATCTGATAAAGACTATGAACATGCTTTAAACGTTTGGAAAACTTTTGATATAAAAAATTTGGGTGAATATACAGATTTGTACCTAAAATGTGACGTGTTACTTCTATGTGATGTTTTTGAAAAATTCAGAAATATGAGTTTGAATAACTATGGTTTAGATCCTTGCTATTACGTTTCATCACCTTCATTAAGTTGGGACGCAATGTTGTTATATACCAAAATCAGTTTAGATCTTATCTCTGACGTAGAAATGTATCAAATGATAGAAAAAGGAATAAGAGGTGGACTTGCTCAGTGTTCACTCAGATACGCGAAGGCAAATAATGAATATCTTCCTGATTACAATAACAAAATGCCTGATTGTTTTCTTATTTATCTTGATTGTGTTAATTTATATGGATATGCTATGATGCAAAAACTTCCAGTAGGTGGTTTTAGATTTCTGATTGAGGACGAAATATTAAATTTTGATGTATTAAACGTGCCAACTGATTCTGATACAGGATTTATACTAGAAGTAGATCTTAATTACCCTGATTACTTGCATGATGATCATTCAGACTTACCATTCGCACCTGAAAAATTTGTTCCATTCTGTAGCCGGAATAACTTATTGCTAACCTTTTTGATAAATATAAATATATTATTCATTACATTCATTTGAAGGAATGTTTGAAAAATGGTCTTCAGTTGTTAAAAATACATAGAATTTTAGCATTTCAACAAAGTAATTTCCTAAAATCTTATATTTCCTTAAATACTACACTGAGACAAAATGCAGCATCTGATTTTGAAAGGGACTTTTTTAAGAAACAAAATAATTCTATATTTGGCAAAACCATAGAGAATAAAAGAAAACAAGTGGATGTTAAACTTGTAAATGTATGGAGAGATGATTCAAATCAAACTAAAAAATTTTGCGGTGCTGAAAAATATATCAGTGCGCCTAATTTTAAGAATTTTTCTGTTATATCAGAGTCCTTAGTGACAATTCAAATGAATCAAACTAAAATAATTTTAGATCGTCCTATTTACATAGGCTTTAGTATTTTAGAAATAGCAAAATCCCATTTGTATAGATTCCACTACTCGATCATGAAAAAAAAATATGAAAGTAAGTTAAAACTTTGCTACACCGACACCGATAGTCTTTTATATTTAATACGTACTAAAGATTTTTACGAAGACATGAAATTAAATTTAAAATATTTCGATACTAGCAACTTTGAAACAAATAACGAATATTGTATGCCGATGGTGAACGCTAAGATACCCGGTTACTTCAAAGATGAAATGGGTGGTGACATTATATCGGAATTTGTAGGCTTAGGGGCTAAATCGTACTGTATAAGTACAAAAAAATCATCATTAAAAAAAGCTAAAGGTGCTAAAAAATGTATTACAAAAAAACTCAACATACAAAAATATAAAAAAGTTTTATTGCAAAACGAAACCCTGAGAGATTATATGTGTATTATTAAATCTAAAAATCATAGAATTTTTACTCAAAAGATAAATAAAATAGTTTTGTCAAAAAATGATGATAAGCGTCAAATAATGAATGATAAAATAAGAACTTTACCATGGGGGCATTTTAAAACAATATTTTAAGAGGAAATAGAAAAATGGAAATTCATTAATGAGGTTATTTATTCATGTATATTCCATATACTGAGCTTCTTGTAATTAAACAACTTAATATGTTTTGTACTACCTTGTTTTAATGTATTTTATATATGTATAATAAAATGTTGTGTATAATTTTATAGTAAAATAAGTATTTTGAAAGAAACAAAGTTTTGTTTTGAGTGTTTATTTTATTATAATAAATAATATTTGGTGATTTAATAATATAGAATAAAATACAAAAATCATAATAACAGTAGTTTATTTTTTAATCCAATCCCATTAGTTTAAGAATAAAGGAAACAATAAATAATATACATATGATTGAAATTATACAATTAAGATAAAAATGTAAGCAGTTTCACCATTTCTTAGTCACCTATTTAAAATTATCACATACAACAGTAAAGGATTACATATTGGATTTGCTCAGTTTTTTCACTATTTTACCCACTAAATGATCAGTTTCATCCATTATATCGTCATAGTCACTAGTTACTAAATACTGCACATTCACTCTCGCACTATCAGGTTCAATGTTAATGTCCTCCATATTACGATTATCCAAATCGTGTATCATAATTTTTATAAGATGACGAGCACGTCCTGGCTCCTTACGCATGATGAAGGATTTATTCGTAAAAGATTTAGATTTAACTTTTTTCTTTTTTAAAGTTTGTTCTTCAGCTTTCCGTTGTTGATACTCCTCATGTGATTTTGCCGCTACTTCAGCATACCAGCTCTCTCTATCTTGAGCGTAGTTAAAAGGATTCATTATGGGGTCTGACTCTTCTATCAAATTCTGAAAGAACAAGAACACAAATGTTAAAACTATATAAAACTATATTTATAATACACACGATTTAAAAGAACCTGAATTGTTACTTACCTCACGTAAATTCTCTGCAATATCTATAACCGGGCTGTAAGACGGCGAGTATGACATGCTTCTGTAAAAAAAGTAATATAAACAATATAATTAAGTATATCTAAATAATTCACTATATTATATAATAATAAATACATACCTCAGAAACTAAGTCACGAACAAACAGAACCTACTTATGGATAGGCCAAAGATGAAGTGACTACCTAAATAAACGACGTGACATACGATATCTAATGATGTCAATTATTTAGTTTGAATCATCTAAATTAGATAGTAATCTGAGAAGACAATATTCTCATTAGTTTAATAATGAAACATGTCTAAACCTGTGCATACCTGTACCTGTAGTAACAAAATGCCATGTTACGTCTTACGTAATTTATATGTTTTAGTATAAAAGTTATACATAAAAACGTATGTTAGCCATTCATCAAAATCATTGACAAGATGAGGTTGATTAAGCAACCAATATCTCTAAAAGTTAACGGTATACAATTTAATGAACCTTCTCAACAAATAAGACATAGCGCTTTATTACCAAATACGATTCGTTGTATAATATGCGGTCCATCGAACTGTGGCAAAACAAACGTTATGATCAGTTTACTGTTACATGAAAATGGTCTCAAATTTAAAAATCTTTATCTTTACTCCAAAACTTATTTTCAACCAAAATATCGATTCTTGAGCGAAGTATTAAGAAGAGTTCCTCAGATTAATTTCTATGAATTCAAAGAGGATAAAGATGTTATAGCTCCGAGTGAGGCTTCGACTAATTCTGTATTTATTTTTGATGATATTGCGTGCGAAAATCAAGTTAATATCCGTAATTATTTTTGCATGGGCAGACATAAACAAATAGATTGTTTTTATTTATCTCAAACCTATTCTAAAATTCCGAAACAATTATTACGTGATAATGTTAATTTTCTTATAATATTTAAACAAGATGATGTGAACTTAAAGCATATTTATGAAGAACATGTCAGCTTGGATTTACAATGGAATCAATTTAAAGATATTTGTAAAATGGTTTGGAAAACTCCTTTTAATTTTTTAATTATCAACAAAGAGTCTCCAATAAATAATGGAAGATACAGACAGAATTTCGATACCTTTTTTAACTTTGAATAAAATAACATATTTATAAACGAATTTCGCAGGAATACAGTTTAGTGCAAATCTGTCCTTACTTGAATTCACTTGTTATAAAAGGAAGATGGAGAAAAATATTAAAATAGAATTAATGAAGTCTGTCGACTCGATAAAAAGTAAAATAAAACAAATGAAAAACCAGGAACATGGACTTAACTTAGCACTAGATAAAATGTTCAAACCTGTTTCGAAACCTCTCAATAACCTTGTCAAATCTAATAGATTTTTAGAAAATGATAAAAACGTGGAAAATTTAATATCCTCAAATTCTATGACAATCGTGTCAGATGAAAATAGTTCAAGTTCTTCGAATAAGTGTGATGATTTTCACGATGCTGTATTAATTTCTGAAAGCACTCCTAAAAAGGAAAAAGAAAATGATGTAGAAACTTCGTTAGAAAGTGAAGACATTTATGGTATTTATGATGGAGTGAACGTGCCTTTTGGAATAAGGACCTCAAACAAAACTTTAATGATGGGCAACGAAGTGGTTTCATTTTCTAAAATTGATAGTTTAGACGATGATAATACGGTTTTGGTTAAAATTGGTGGCAAGACTTATAATTTAACCTCAGGGCTTAAAGAACTTTTACTTCGAAGAAAACCCGATTTAAAGTTAATAACAAACAAAGATAAACTTGTTTATAAAGATATGTTATATCACACTAATGCTCATAAGAGAGATTTTAATCCTAAAGGTCAAATAAGAGGCGATAAAGGAACTAAGTATTGTCAAATAATCAAGCCGTTATTTAGTGAGACTTTAGTAGAAAAAAAACTGCCCAAGCTCGGAGGTAGCTTGCCAAAGCTTAAAAAATATAAAACCAACACTGACTTGGTATATTGGGATGATCCCAATGAATTAGTTGAGAGATTAAAGTTATTAGTAGCTTCAAGAGATGCAGGCAACACAAATCATGATAATGAAATTATATCAATAATTGAAGAACTAAAAGAAGCTAACATAATTAAATAATAAATACTGATAACAAACAGTATTTAATTTAGTATTATTAAACCATTCGTTATGATATTTACAAAATAATAAAAATTATATAATAATTATATATAAAGAAATATTTTATAAAAAATTAATATAAACCCTTTATACAAATTTAAAACATGAGTAAGGCTGATGTAGTAAATGAAATTCATAAAATTGCGAGAGTGAACTTTCCGCGAAGAAATGTTATTATGAAAGATATCGATGATCTATGGCAGGCTGATCTAATTGATATGCAATCAATATCTAAAGTAAATAAAAACTCTAGATTTATTCTTACAGTTATTGACACATTTTCGAAATACGCTTGGGCATTTCCTTTGAAAACTAAAAATAAAGATGTTGTATGTGATGCTTTCAAAAGATTGTTGGATGAGGGTCGCAGGCCTAAAAACCTACAAACTGATAACGGTACAGAATTTTATAATAATACATTTCAAAAGCTTATGAAATCTTATAATATTAATCAGTCTCGTACTAGCTGCGATTCGATGCAGTCGTGCTGCTGACGCGTGTAATTTATTTAATACAAATCGTTTAAGCGCGGCGTAAGCCGTTGCTAGTCTTTTTAATCGCCATGAGTGAACAACTTGTGGCGAATGAACTGCTGGCGTTCCTGCAGCAGAAACTGGACGTGATGGACGAGGTGTCCGCTGTCCAGATCTGCGCGACAAACTTCAGCGAGGATGACGTCGCTGCTTCCAAGCAGCTGCTGTACCGGTTGCTCAACAAGTGCGACCAGATGGTGTCCCGCCGGCGTGACGGGACAAAGAAGAGCATCCAGGACATCATCACGCTACTAAAGGAGACCGATCCGGACGACGTGCCAACGTTTGTGGCGAAGAATCTGAATAAGCTTCCGCCCGTCACCTTCGACCACGTCGACGTCACAAGCCTGTTGAAAGACATCGTCTTTCTAAAGGCAAGTCTTGCGGATGTGCAGAGGAAGTTAGATGCATCCCAAATTACTGTCGCCGATTTGCGCAGCGAGCTCAATGAGTTGCGTAAATCGGCAACGGTAACTGGGTCACCGGCGGGTGCATCGAACGTAAACATGCGGCGCGGAGCGTGCCTCGATGTATCGAGTGCAAGTTTCGCGTCAGCAGTTTTGTCATCATCGCCGCTGTCACCGCCGAATGCTGAGCCGGCACAGTGCGCGCCTCGCGCGCCCCGCTGCCCCGCTCCCGTCCCTGCGGGACCTCCCGTCACAGCCGCTCGACCGCTAGACAAGCAGCTTGATTCTGCAGTCTCGACGAAACATCAAGGTGTTCATCGAGATTACGCCGGCGTCGCCAGGAGCACAATCGGTGCTACTAAGAAGCCCGTGCCCGTAAAGGAACCGAATCGGGCTGACGATGATGGGTTCGTGACGGTGCAAAGGAGGAAGCGCCGTCAGCGAACAAACAAGAATCGCTGCGGCACGGCTCCGGCGGAGCCCAACATGAAAATACGCGCTGCAATGCCGAACACCCCGGTGTACATCTCCCGCCTACACTACACCACTAAGGCGGAGGACATTGTAGAGTACGTGCGTCAGAAGTTGAAGTACGCCCCGAGAGTGCAGCTGCTGGAGTCGCGCCATAACGCCAACTTCAAGGCGTTCGTGGTGCGAGTGCCAACGTGTATTCTGCACCTCGTGTTGGATGAGAACTTCTGGCCACAGGACGTGGTGTTCCGTCGCTTCCGCGGACAAGTGCCACCCGAGCGCACAGTGACATAGTGCATAGGAAGTGATACTAACATAGTTTTAAGGTTCTATATACTAACAAGTTTTGTATATAATAATATATATGTTAGTCTGTAAGGTATATATCTATGGGCCAATGTAGCCTGAAAATAAAGGTATTTTGATTTTGATTTTTGATTTTTTTTTTAATCATTACTCAACTTTTTCCACGAAAAAAGCTTCAATAGTTGAGAGATTTATCAGAACATTGAAATCAAAACTGTATAAAGAATTTAGTTTAAAAGGTAACTACAAATGGATACATACCCTCAAAAACGTTATTTATAAATATAATCACACCCATCATCGGACAATTGATGAAATGCCTGCGAAGGTCAATGGTATAAATAAAAAACACATATTAAAAAGATATGACAAAATGGTGAAAAAAGTCAGTATGAAAAGCAAGTTTAAAGTGGGTGACTATGTGCGTATTAGTAAGTACAAAGGAACATTTGAAAAAGGATATACACCCAATTGGTCAACAGAAATATTTAAAATTCGCAAAATACAAAATACAACTCCAATCACTTACTTAATTGAAGATACGATCAGAGGTCGGCCAATTTTAGGAGCATTTTATGTCCAAGAGCTTCAACAAACGAAACATCCTGATATATATTTAGTTGAGAAAATTATTAAAAGAAAGGGCAGTAGGGTTTTTGTAAAATCGTTAGGCTTGTCTTCTACTGAAAATAGTTGGATTGATAAGTCGAATGTTTTATGAGAATTAATAAACTTTACCTGCCAAGCGTCAAACATTTTTTTTTTGTATTTTGATACCTATTTATTAAGTCTTTAATCCTAGATTTATCAGTCTTATTATGTGTATTGGAGAGAGTAGTCTTCTCAACTGGCTTATAAATCATTTACCATTTGAATTACATTTACCAGGATACAATTATTGTGGACCTGGTACAAAATTAACTAAGCGACTCAAACGTGGAGATAAAGGTGTAAATAAATTAGACGAATATTGTAAAGAACACGATATTGCATACCAGAAGTCATCAAATTTAAAGGATCGACACAAGGCAGATTTAATTTTGTACAAAATGGCGAAAAAGCGTACAGGTGCCCCTGATTCCAATACGGGAGAAAAAATTGCAGCGCATTTAGTAAGTAATGCTATGTTAGCGAAGATTAAAACAGGTTCTGGTCTAATAACACGTAATCAAAACTCTTCAAGAAAAATTGCACCTGGAAAAGGTCTTAAAAAGAAATTTAAAAATGTAATTAGTGTTGCGAAAAAACGTATGAAAAAATTAAAACCAAAATGCAAAAAAGTGGCAATAGAATTAGCAATGGCTGCTGCTCGAGAATTAGCTGATAATTCATCCATTAAACTTCCACGAGTCATTCCTATACCAAAAACTGGCGGAGTATTACCTCTGATTCCTATTTTTGTGGGATTATCAGCCGCAGGAGCTTTAGCAGGCGGTGCAGCTGGTATTGCAAAGACTATAAATGAGTTCAAAATGGCTAAAAAACTTTATGAGGAATCGAAGAGACATAATGAAAAAATGGAAGCTCTTTGTATCGGTAAAGGACTACATCTTAAACCGCATAAAAATGGACTTGGAATTTTTGTATCAAAAGCAAAAAACTAAAATATCGGCTACCCAACCGTGCCTTGACTAACTTTGACATTCTGAAATATGGAAGCAGTATTCCTTTTTTTAGAGGCGTTTTTATGAGAGATGAGCTCCCTGATTCTCCCTTCAAAAAAGAATGTGGAGTGCTTAACTTAGACAATTCTAAGAATCCCGGTTCTCATTGGGTAGCCTATGTAAAATACAATGATTATATTGAATATTTTGACAGTTACGGAAATCTTAAACCTCCAAAAGAATTAATAAAATACTTAGGCTCTAAAGTTCACTACAACTATGAAAACATACAAGGCGATCACCCTTTCAATTGTGGGCATCTCTGTTTAAATTTTCTAATGAATTTCTGGTATAGACATAAATAAAATAAACAAGATTTTTCAAAAGTGTTCAGTATGCAAGTATGTCTATAACAGTGACGATCTCAGGCAAAAAATCAGAATTAGAATCGTATTTTCAACCACCTCTGAGTTTATCCGGAAAATATGAGTGTGGTTTGCTTTATTGTTCAGTCTTAAACTCCGAATCAAATACGCATTTTAATAATAAGAGTTACCCCCCTGTGCTAAGAATTGAATGTGATTTAATATACGGTTCCTACAATAACGGATTACCAACTCACATTCTTCATGAATTTGTAACTAATACTACTGCAGATCATCAGTACATAGAAACGCCGCAGACTGTTATTTACTTTCCAGTGAACAAAAATATAATTTCATCTATATCTATTAAAATTGTTGATCAGTTTGGTTACTGTATTAACTCTATAAAACATATTCAAATACGTCTTCATTTAAGAAAAACAATATGATATTATATAATATAAACCCTACAAATAAAATAAAACACCTTATTTCTTCTACAACCACTAAAGTGCATAGACGTAAGAAAAAATTGAAGAAGTTGACTAAAACAAATATAGATTTTCTTAAAGCTTTAGGTTTAAAAACATGAATATGCTACAGATTAATGAATTACCACACTACGATACTTCCATCGAAAGTTATGAAGTCCATTCTTACAATCCCTACAATAACTGCTTCAGAGAAAACGATGAAATCAGAATTCCTATCCACCAGCAAGACATATACGTGCTACCATCGGCCAGTTCAATTTATATCGAAGGTCAAGCAAAGCTCTTCAGCAAAGATGGAAAACCGATTGAGAAGACTGTTTCGTTCAGTAATAACCCTATTATGTTCTTGTTTCAAGACATCAGGTACGAACTAAACGGTATTGAAATAGATCGTATAAAAAATTCGGGAATAACGTCTACAATAAAGTCATACGTTTCATTAAACGAAGCAGAAAACAAAGTAGCTGCCATATGGGGTTGGAACTTAACTGGATTTCAAAATAATGGACATTTTAGTGCTGTAATACCGTTAAATAAGATTTTAGGATTTGCTGAAGATTACAATAAAATTGTAATAAATTGTAAACATGAACTTATATTGAACAGAAGTAACTCTAACTTAAACAGTGTCGTACTAACTGATGATATTGTTCATTTCCAAATCAATATAGAAAAGATACAATGGAGAGTACCTCACATAAAAGTGTCAGATCGAGAACGACTGACACTTTTGAAACATTTAGAAAGAGATAAACCTATTCAAATGGCATTTAGAAATTGGGATTTGTATGAATATCCTTTACTACCTAAAACCACAAAACATTCGTGGTCAGTTAAAACTGCATCACAATTAGAAAAGCCTAGATATGTTATTTTCTGTTTACAAACTAATAGGAAGAGTAATAAATTAAAAGATAGTTCGCTATTTGATCATTGTGAAGTAACGAACGTAACTCTATTTTTAAATTCGCAATATTATCCATATGAACCTTTAGGGTTGAAATTTTCTGAGAACAAATACAGTATATTATATGAAATGTATGCGAAATTTCGCCAGTCGTATTACAACTGTCCGTTGGATCCCTTACTCAGTCTAAAGGACTTTAAAGATAAAGCTCCTCTGTTTATCATAGATTGTTCAAGACAGAACGATAACCTAAAAACAGGTCCAGTAGACGTTCGGTTGGAAATTGAATGTTCAACATCAATACCAGATAACACTGCTGCATATTGTTTGATTATTAACGATCGACTTGTGGAATACAAACCTCTGAGCAATATAGTACGCAGGTTATCATGACTGCTATTGTAGACGTTCAAGGCTTTAAAACGGAAGCAAATGAATTTATTCTAAAAGAAATTTCTATATTTTGTAATAAAAAACTGCAAGTGTTTTTAATTAAGCCACCATTTCCATTTTACGACTTAACAAAACAAGAAAGACGACAAGTTGCATGGATTGAGCGTAACCGAAAAATATACTGGAGTGAAGGATTTATACCTTATTCATGTTATCAGTATTTAATTTTAGATGTTTTGAAAGATAAGTGTATATATACTAAAGGACATGAAAAAGTGCTATGGTTGAAAAGAATTTTAAATAATAACAATAATAGTGTGATTAATTTAGAAGATTATAGTTGTCCTAATTTATTAAGTTTGTATGATCGATATAAGTATTCTGAAAGTGTATATAGTTGTATCTACCATGACTCAATATGTGCTTTAAAAAATGTTTTGTGTTTAAAAAAATGGTGTCTTGAAAATAAAATTTTTTAATGAGATAAATTGTTTACTTACTTATT
Source organism: Shargacucullia verbasci (assembly GCA_947562105.1). Classification (NCBI taxonomy): domain Eukaryota; kingdom Metazoa; phylum Arthropoda; class Insecta; order Lepidoptera; family Noctuidae; genus Shargacucullia; species Shargacucullia verbasci. The sequence goes on along the minus strand of OX387281.1, from coordinate 10,208,697 downwards.
ATGCTTATTCCCCTCACCTTTTAAAATATTTATAAATTGGTTGTAACTGCTATGAGAATTTATTACAGTCTCATAAGTGTAATAATTAACAAGAACAATAAGATAGTATAAATAAAAATGATGCTCCAATTAGAGTATTGGATGCGTATGGTCTTGGATCATTATCGATACTGAGTAGGAAAAGAATAACTACCTTACCGTTAAGTGAGCTTGATGATCGATTATTCAACCCTTCAGCATCCAGACTTCAGTTCCAAATCAAAACGATTGATTAGTTTCTCAGACTGGCCCCGACAAATGCGTCAGAAGCCTGAGGATTTGGCAGAAGCCGGTTTCTTTTACACCGGTCGAGGAAATAGGACTATGTGTTTCCATTGTGGTGGAGGCTTAAAAGATTGGGAAGACGATGATGGCACGTGGCAACAACATGCTCAGCGGTTGCCTTTAATATCATCCAACAGATAAAACCTATCTACAAACAGTAGAAGATTTTATGATTTTGTTCCATGCAGTTAACGTTCAACTGCTAGCCGATTGTAAAATTGCGGCCCCTTCTTCAGAAGCCGGTATCAGTATGACGAAGCGTCGATGCAGATCATGTTCTGCATCACTCGTGGCTTCTGCATCACTCGCCTCGCTTCGCTCGGTTCGCGATGCAGAGCGCCCCAATATTACACTACTAATATGAGAAAGATTCAGTCAACAAAGGGTGTTTTTAAGTAATATCTAATCATTAACGTATCCGAGCCGCAAACTATTCCGGGCTAGCTCGGGATCTATATTCCATCCTTTATTTAACCTTTTGCACGCCAGCGCCTTTTTACGTTACTTCACCCCCGACGCCAAGCCTAGTAAAAATGATATGTGGTAGGCATTTTCGCTAGTGATGGGGCATTTTCAATTATTATTTAGTTTATTATTGCAATTTGAGGTAATGAACAGTGATTATTACTAAGTAAACTACAATAAAAACACTATTTCATAGCAGTTTCGACCAGATTTTATTTGAAATCTAAACAAGACATCCAGAAAAAAGAAAAGAACATCTGAAATTGTATGTGATTACAAAGTAAAGTTCACAACACTAGATGACAACTTTAGTTGCCTACGGCGTCACAGATATGTATCTTTTTAGAAAAAGTAGAGTTGGGATTACTATAATATCGATTGATAAAAAAATAATCTTATATAATCTCAAAGTAGATTAAACTAAATTTAAAATTCTTATTAAAGATAAAATACGTGAATAAAGATGTTGCCGTTACTAAAAATTATGAATTATTGGACAAACCTCTTTTACTTAAAAAATATGCTATTGGCAATGAGCAGTTTTTTTTTTGTTTGCCTCGCCTAACCTAACGCCGCCTACCGCGAGATTACAAATGCTGTAAATATGTACGTACCTATTAGAAAACTGCTCATTCGAGAAAATAAAGAAATCTTTATTCAACGTATTGTAGCAATTTGTAAAGAACAAATTATAAAAAAAAAGCAATATTAAAAGAATGAAATATACCTAATGTTTAATTATTTATTTAAGGCTAAATAAACTGTCGAATTTTCCACCTGATCAACGTAAACCCGTGACTTCATGGTACAGCTGTGAGCATGGCACCACGCACAGAGCCACTTTGCATATGTTGCACATAAAACGTGTGATTTTCCGTACAATGCGAGAAGCACAAAATTTACATCTAAGTTTTTTTCCATTTGGTATATAATGAGGCATATGAGCTGTTGCATTACCTGGCAGAACACGCCCAGGATGTTCAAGAGCTGACCGTATGATTGTGTGTTCAGATGCAGACTGCCCTCTATACTTTTGAATGACTTGTCTTATTACAGATTGTTGAAATATTTTCAATCGTAATTTATGTTTGGGCAGATTTGTATTCAAAAGTTTATACATAAAGAAAGAATTCAATAAATGTATATCAGTTACATGAAAAAATAACTTTTTATACCATTTAATTGTTTTACGTAGACAGTGCCCATATTCTTAGTGTAATCAATTACACATTCGGGCTTCATTAGGGGCAAACCCGTAGACCTATAATTTTTTCACTCGGACCCATTTCGTTTTTATGAAAGGTAGTAAGCATATGTATGTTTTTTTATCGCACCATTTTAAAGCCATTATTGGATCAGAATATTTAGCTTCTTTTTCTCCCCTTTTCAACTTATTGAATTTAGGCATACCAAACCTGTTTTTGTTGACTGTGCCACATGAATGAATGTCACGTTTCTTTAAAAAAAATGATAATTTGGGACTAGAATACCAGTTATCTGTATACAATTTTCTATTTGACCCATAAAATCGTTCCACAAGGGTTGCAACAACAAAACCACTTACACCTAATTCTGCGGAACGTGTTATTTCGGTCTGTGCACCACAGTATATAATAAAATCCAATATGATTCCAGTACGGACATCACATAATACAAAGAGCTTTATGCCAAAACGGTTTCGTTTCTTAGGTAAATACTGCTTAATTGCAAGCCGCCCTTTAAAGGGCACTATACTTTCATCAATACAAACCTTTTGTAAGGGATGAATGATCTGAATTTTTTTTCAGTATACTGTCTCCTTCTCTTCGCGGTCCTGACTGACTAAAATGTAACATACCAAGTATAGTACAGTAGCGGTTTCTTGGCATGAGCGTAGAAAAAATATCTGATTTCAACAAAGGATCAGTAGACCAATGCTCTTCAATGGCGTGACGACTGTTCTGAGTCATCAGCATTGTCACAGGTAAAAACATGTACATCTCAGATATAGTTACATCACGCCAAGCTTGAAGTCGCGAATGTTGCCTTAAGCAGCGCGAATGTTTAGCTACTACTTTTTGTATTAACTCTGTATCTATAAAGTACTCAAAGATGTCTAATTCTGATGATGATGAAGAAAGACTTAATGACGGTGAAATTCCAGAAGAAAACTCTTCGAAAGGTCTATCATCAGGAGTAAATGGCTCACTGTTCCACTCAAAATGTTGCTGTGGCAGTATCTGAGCTCCCTCTTGTGATCTAGAAGGTTCCTCAGCGTCCTCCTGCGAGCGTGAAGGATCATGTTCTTCCTAAAATTAAATAATCACCTTATTAGCAATTTTGTAAAAATTGAAATTGTAAAAATCCAAAGAAACCACCTTCTAAGTATGGCTTATGAGCCGGAGGATGCAGGTTTAATTCCCGCAGAGGGCACACAAGTCAAAAGTGACTATGAATTTGCTACAAGTTATTTTAGAATGCAGGCTAAATCTCCTAATTGTCTGAAAAGTAGGATGGTTCCGTACTTCGAAAGCACGATGAGGCGTCGGTCTCGGCCACCATCTCAGATAGTTATTACATTATTAAAAATCGCATTAGTGTTCTATCGGGCGGCTTAAAAGCTCTGATAAACGGTCTGTCGAGTAGCTGATCTTACAACCCATACGCAAAAATAAGTCTAATTCATATAATGTGACAAGGTACTTCGCCGGATTTATAGATTTGATTGAATCCGATCAGTGAGAGTGGATATATTTTTATTTAATGTGAAATTCATTGGATAAAACGCATATTAATTTACTTACCTTATTCGAAGCTTACGTTTTAAGGCCTACCTGGTGATTTTCGACTCAATGAGGAATAAATTGGGGCACTCTCAGCGCGCCCCCACTCTGCCAGGTGGTGGGGATAGAAAGAGAAGGAAACCGGAAAGAAAGAGACGGTAATAGATGGCGGGAAACGTAGTGCCTATCTCAAATTATATAAGCTTCGAATAAGGTAAGTTTGTTTTTTGTTGTTATGCGTGCCTGCAATAAATAGTTTTTCTTTCTTCTGTTAGAATTTTTTTATTTATTGCATAATTACTATATTCTTATTCAGATTTATTCTCCTAATATTAAATCTACATCTGTAATTGAATGTGTGTGTTCGCATGATTTAAATAGTGTATTGACTCATCTGTCATTTAGTTGGGTTGACGTTTGACGTCCGTATCGGTGTGATTCTGTCCAGTTCATATATCAAAAAATAATATAAAACACAAGTTATAGTGTAAACAAAATATTTAATAGTGTACTTAGTGCAAATTTGCGTTACATATATTAAAGTGAACAATAAATATTAAGCATAAGGAACGCAAACCAAAAAAACAATAACACAGTGATCGGTGCAATTTGCTAATTACCCTCCACTTAAATCAAGCTCTAGTGACAATAATTTGTAAACAGTGCCATCTGTCTAGCTCTTGTCTAGCAGGCCACCGATCCACAGTCTATAAACCCTTCAGTCAGTCGATGAAGACGTCTAGACAGGGCAATCGTGCGGGGTGGGAGGGGTGAGACGCGGGTGAGGCGAGCCCCAGCTGCATACTTCACCGCACTTAGTAGCTTGGGACACGACTTTGAGGGCTATCGAGTATTTGATATTTAAGATATTTCAATTTATTATTAATATGGTGCATACGACATGTGCTGTCATTGGACTGGGGGGTTGGCATTGGATCGTGGGTTTGATTTATAAATTTAAAAAAAAATCTACCTATTTTTGATTTATTTGTTTAGACTTTAGGCAGGAATTTAACGATTTGTCTAAAATTTTAGTAAATTGTCTATTTTTAGAAGGTTTGTCAATTTGACGTGTACGATTGGAGGGAGGGGGGTCATCAATCCCACGAACCTCCCCCTCGGATCGCCACTACGTGCATGTGCGAACGTAAACAATATGGCGTTCGTAAAAATACCGAGTAAATTGCACACCCCCGAAGCGTTTTGTCTTTATAAGATCGAATGTTTTGAGGTCTCTCAGGGTGCTGTCACACGAAATGAAACTTATAAGACATTCATTTTGAAATCCAAAATGGCGGTCATGCATTTTTTGAAACATATAGATATGGGTATCGTTTTCAAGGTTTCTTGGGGTGCTGATTTTGAAAATGGCATCCATTTTGAAATCCAAGATGGCGGACATGCATTTTTGAAAAGTATAGATATGGGTATCGTTTTCAAGGTTTCTTAGGGTGCTGACGACTTAAAAAAACTAAAACTTAAAAAACATGATATTAATGATTAGGTATATATGTATCTTTTTCAATTTGTGACAACCCTTCCGCAGTTGCGTAAATGCCTACACAGGCGGCGGCATCGCCCGACATCAAAGGCGTCAGCCTACCGTTGGAATACTTATACTGTGACCGATCCCTATTGAGCTTCCCCACTAGCGCCATCTAGCGTGCGATCCTAAGACCACTTACCAAACTAGTTGTCTACATTACTGTCATGGTAGCTGTCAAGTGTGGAGGTTGTGGACGTTTCACCTCGTCAATAGATGGCGCTAAGTGTACTAAATGTCAAGCGCAATACCACAAAGCGTGTGTAGGTATCCCAACGAAGGCAAATGTAGCTGCAAACTGGCGTTGCCCTGAATGTAAAAAGGATCTTGCTCGGGACAATAGGGCTGAGACCCCAGTCAGAAGTCCTATAGATGGTTCCCAAGCTAAAAATGTAGCGGAGCAGACTTTATTTGTAACCAGTACACCTGATGTTTCTGCTACCAGTACCAAATCTGCACCCATGCAGAGTGCGAGCCCTACAAAAGAAACCATTCCTCTGCCGCCAAATAATTCCACAGCCGACGTCCCATCCCGCGAACTATCGCAGGTCACCGGCTCCGACTTCAACCTAATCATGGCGGAACTGAGAGAAGTGCGTGCAGAGATCCAAGTGTTCAGGAAGGAAATGGAGATGGAAATGCAGGAGCTCAAAATTTCCATGAATACCTGCAACACACGCATCGACAGCTTGGAGGCTAGGGTGGACGCCTTGGAGCAGCGGGCCTCTTCTGACCCGCCGAATACTGGGGCAGTAGAGAGGATCGTAGAAGACCTAAGGCGTGAGCTCAACGACAGGGACCAGGATCTCTTAGCAAACGATATCGAGGTGTCGAATATACCAGAGGACAAGGCTGACAACCCAATCCATATAATCAAGGTCATAAGCCTGAAGCTAGGAGTCAACCTTGAGGAGCGCGACATTGTTAGCGCAGAACGAGTCGGTGGTAGGCAGCTCAACGCGACGAGCTCAGCAGGAGCGACAGAATCTCGCCCGCGCACCATAGTCGTGCGCCTGGCGCGACGTGATCTGCGCGACGACCTGCTGGCGAGAGCTCGAGTTCGGCGCGGAGCGACCACAGTCGACCTTGAAATGCCTGGCCCGGCCCAGCGGTTCTTCCTCAATGAGCGCCTTGCTAAAATAAATCGCCAGTTGTTTCGGCGGGCGCGGGACGCTGCTGGTCTCTTCGAGTGGAGATTTGTATGGACCAAGCGCGGCCGTATTCTCGCCAGGAGGAAGCCAGGAGATGCCACTCAACGAATCCGGACCGACGAGGACATATCTCGTGTATTTGGACCTGTCAATGATACAGCCTGATTATTGTGTGATTTTGTCTTTCTATGTGTTTGTATTTGTTGCCGCTATTAGGGAAGATGTGCGTCACTTCCGTTATCAACGGCTGCTCAACAACAGTACAGTAGGTGTGCATGGAGAGCCATCATTAACATATTCATACTTACTAATTATACATATTACTACACTACATATTAGTACACTAATAACAAACAATATAATATACCTTATTAATATCCATAACATACATAAAACTTATTTATTTACAATTATTATTTACATATATGCTAAACACAGTGTTAGGATAACAGCGCCCAATATATCAAGCTTTCTGCAGTCCACCGTTGAACATAGCAGTCATCTTAGTTTTCACAAATATATACCGACACAGTACATATATATACCCAAACATGTATGCAACAAAGATGACAAATACAAATGACTCCCAGTAAATGTATTAAGTTTGGTCTACTGAATGCAGGTTCTCTGGGTACTAATCAGGACGAATTTCTGATGGCCATGAGCAACCACGCTGTAGACATAATGGCTATCAACGAGACATGGTTACGTAAGGGGGAGGAGGACCGAGCGCCTAGTGTACCTGGGTACAAGCTTAAACATATACCGCGACCTATGTCTATACGAGGTGGGCGCGGCGGTGGGGTGGCTTTCTATATTAAAAACGGAGTTTCTGCCCGGGTAAGAGTTCATCCTAACCATCCCGATGTTGAACAGCTTTGGTTAAGTCTCAATTTAAATAAAAAAAAGTTACTTATTGGTACTGCTTACCGCCCTCCATGGTTAGACCTGGAAATTTTTCTTGAGGGCTTAACTGCCAGTATTGGTGGTCTAGCACCCTACGACAACATAATTTTATTAGGAGACTTCAATGTTGATTTGCTGGACGTCCACAGCTCTAAATCAAGACACCTTTTAGAATTCTTTACCTATTTAAACCTTAATCAATTAGTCCAAACACCAACACACTTTATAGGTGAGAGCAGCACGCTTATTGACATAATCTCCTCTGATGCCACAATCCGTAACGTCGTGGTGAATCATATTAGTGAACTTAGTCACCACTCGTTTATCACATGTGAAACGATTTTTAAGAAGCATAAGCCTAAACCAATATCAGTTGTATTTCGCCCGCTCAAGGACATAATAGCAGATCAATTTAACACCGATTAAAGTTTGATACCATGGCTGAGTATTGGAAGCATGAGTGATGTCAATTCTATGGTTCAAACTTTTAGTTCATATATGAACCACTTGTTTGATCTCCATGCTCCTCTTAAAAGAAAGACATTTAAAACGCACGCTACTCCATGGATAACTGACAACATACGTCTGATGTTCAAGTTGAGAGATGAAGCGAGAGATAGATTTCGTGCATCAAAGTTGGACACACATAAGGAGTATTACCTGGATCTCAAACACTTGGCCGCCGCGGCACTAATCAATGAGAAGAGGGCATATTTTACCAAAAGCATAAATGATCACATCAAAAACCCTAAATTATTGTGGCGTAATTTAAAATCTGATGTGCTTCCGGACCATACACAAAGGTCGCTGCCAAGTCACTATAGTGACCCTGCTGACATCAATGCGGCGTTTCTGGATGTCCCGGGTAACAATACCCATAGGATCTCACAAATGTCCTACTTTAACTCCCACAGATACAGTCCAGCCAAATTTACACTTACAACATCCAATCCGGAGTCAATCTTGAGGATAATCAGGAGTCTAGGGTCAAATGCACAGGGCGTGGATGGTATAAGTCTGGACATGGTATCACTCACATTGCCAGCCACCTTGCAAGCTATTACAGACATTATCAACCAGTCCATAGTCACGCGTACGTTCCCTGACCTCTGGCGATGCGCCGTTGTACGTCCTATCCCCAAGAACAACAATCCAACTAGCATGACAGATCTTCGTCCAATTAGCATTCTGCCTTGCCTGTCAAAGATCCTGGAACGTGTAGTGTACTCGCAGGTTATTGAATACCTGGAAAGCAATGATATTCTCCCTGACTTTCAGTCTGGTTTCAGGAGGGGAAGAGGTACAGCAACGGCTCTGGCCGATGTCGTGGGAAATATCCTTGAAGCACGTGACCAGGGAGAAGGAACGATTCTTGTCATATTGGACTTTTCCCGGGCTTTTGATGCAATCGACACTGCTTTACTGCTGTCTAAGCTGGTTTATTATGGTTTTGACAGTGATGCCGTGGAGTGGTTTAATACCTACTTGACAAATAGGTCTCAATATGTGGAGATTCATGGAGAGGATGGCTCTACCATGTCATGTCCCCCACTTCACGTAACAAGGGGAGTCCCACAGGGATCTATATTGGGACCTTTGTTGTACATTCTGTACAGCGCTGACATCACAAAATCATTTGTTAACTGCAAATACCATATGTATGCAGATGATATTCAGTTGTACATATCTTTCAAAGGGGAGGATACATCATTGGCAGTACAGAAAATTAATGAGGATTTGCACAAAGTAACTACATGGTCTGAGAGGAACTCACTGGTTCTGAACCCGCTTAAATCCAAATTTATAGTCCTAGGCACTAAGAGGCAAGTTTGTGCAATACTGTCAGCCAAACCTGAGATAGTCATCATGGGCGAGAAGATTGACAGAGTAGAGCAGGTGTGTAATCTGGGGCTAATTATGGATCCGGAACTATGCTTTGATGCCCACATAACGAACGTCTTGAGAAATTGTTTTTATATGCCAGGCGTAAATAAAAGAATACAGTAGCAACACTTAATATTTCACGTGTTAGGTTAGGTTACAAACAATAAGCAAAATGACGCATTAATTTCACAGTATATTCAACAACAAGTAGACAGTTCCTATCCATGATATCTGTAATGATATCTCCGACGTTATTGAAACTGTAATAAATTGAATTATGTCTACTTACGAGTGAAATGGTACGCACGGCATCTTTTCGTATGCTACAGTTTTTGCAGCCTAAAACAGTGCAATATCCCATAGCGCATACACCACACACACTCTGGAGACACACTTGCTACTTTATATGAACTTATTTAATACAGAAAACTAAAATTTAAGCGAAGTTTATATCTCGTGTTTACTTTTGCATATTTAATTAGCCACAGATTGTCAAATCTGACAATCTGTGGCTAAAAATACCGGCTACGCAGATAAGGACAAAAAATAAAGATTGCATCTCCTTCTTTCATATGTGTTTCGTAATAAACGTTCCTTGCTTAACTTGCCGTGACGTCAGTTACGCTCATTCTTTAAGTAGTATTTCTATGATCTATGCGCACAGCTGTCAGTTAGTACGACTGTTAGCGGTGGGCTGTAGCATCTTTTTTTGATAACGAAACGCAACTGTCTATCGGATATCAATAACGGTTATTAAAACGCGCTATCCTGCTATCCTGCTATGCCGGGATAGCGCGTTGCACATCAATGAGCAACACGTACAAGTATTTCCAGGTGTGCTCCGCCAGAAGACCGGCTTGTCAGCCCTTCGCTTTGTCCGCCTCGTTTGTCTTTCTCCTTGGATAGTTGCGCCATCTTGTTTCTGTAATTTATCGCATGAACTTGCTAAGTGAACTGGACACCTAATGTACATATAATTATAATTATTTCAATCTAATTCTAATTTCAGATATATAATAGTAATAATAATTAATTTAACTCACGATATTGTAAATATATTCTATTCTCGTATTTATAACAATTACAGTGTATCGCCTGTGGATGGACTCCCACAAGTATCCGCCCTTTGAGTTTGTCATCTGGACCTGCTATTAACATCTAGCACGAAACTCACTCACTAACACTTACTACAATAACAAAAAATAAACATCCCGAAACATACCTACATAATATTACACAATGTTGAAATAACATCACATAATCAATTGCATAATTTGATGCAATGACATTACTGATTACGTAATGGCAATTTGTCTCTGCCACAGTCGTTAGCGGTGGTCGTTGCGCAACTCAAACGTTATTGAAACGAGCTATCGTCATAATAACGGTTAGCAGGTTATTTGAAAAACCTGCTAACGTGCTAACCTGCTAACGTGCTAACATGCTAACGTACTAGCGGTAGTCGTTGCGCAACTTAAACGTTATTGAAACGAGCTATCGTCATAATAACGGTTAGCAGGTTATTTGAAAAACCTGCTAACGTGCTAACCTGCTAACATGCTAACGTGCTAACCTGCTAACGTGCTAACATGCTAACGTTAAAGTAGCTAACATCCAAAGAATCCGATAGACAGTTGCGTTTCTGTTGGAACAACAACGACAATTCGCGAAATTTGAGCATTTTGAGCATCAGTGAAAGCTAAAAAAAAAAAGGTCATCAAAACTTCAGAGCCGTTCATTCATCCGGGAATTTAGTGACTGAGTAAATACGTAAGCTAAAAAAAAAAAAAAGGTCATCAAAACCTCACTATCATATTACGTGTTGCTCATTGATGTGCAACGCGCTATCCCGGCATAGCAGGATAGCAGGATAGCGCGTTTTAATAACCGTTATTGATATCCGATAGACAGTTGCGTTTCGTTATCAAAAAAAGATGCTACAGCCCACCGCTAACAGTCGTACTAACTGACAGCTGTGCGCATAGATCATAGAAATACTACTTAAAGAATGAGCGTAACTGACGTCACGGCAAGTTAAGCAAGGAACGTTTATTACGAAACACATATGAAAGAAGGAGATGCAATCTTTATTTTTTGTCCTTATCTGCGTAGCCGGTATTTTTAGCCACAGATTGTCAGATTTGACAATCTGAATATAATAGAATTAGTGAAAAGTTTCGAACTATCTGTCCGCGACAAAGATATTCCTACTAGTACCGACTTAGTTAATTTTGTGTGACATCACATAAAAGTTCTCGAACGAACAACTACTGTTCGTCATTCTCCTAATACATCGCACCATAAAACCCAGGGTTCCAATTCTCAAAATCGGTCGCGTTCTTCCGCACCGAAAGATTCGCATACCTTTGCTGTTACAGAAAATAATAATGATAATAAATACTCTTGTTTATTCTGTAATAAACCGAATCATATTCATTTATATGAATGCACGGAATTCAAAAGATTACTCGTGAAAGATAATAAATTGTGTATAAATTGTTTTAGTAGTAGGCACACCGTCAGTTATGGTTCTTAACATACATGTAGACATTGTCATAAAAAACATCATTCGTTGTTACATTTCGATACTCAGGAGCGAGTTCCACAAAAACCGCAACATAAAGTAGGTGTTGATAATAGATGTCCTGCGCCCGCTTCAATTACGAGCGAAACCGAAGCCAAGCGTTCGCGCCCACGCGGCCACGACATAAATAAAAAGAGGAGACGGCCTAAGCAACTGTGCACTGTGATTCTCAACTAGGTCCTGACGTCATCAAGTAGGCGTGGCCTATAGTCAGTGTATTGTTGGCGTTCGCCCTGTGCACAACTTTGTAAACGTTCCCATTTTACAACATATTCGCGCTAGAAGAAAAAAAAAAGGAAGTGTTGTGATTTATCTTGTAAAAACTACTCGGATAGACGTTCTGATCCTATGGATGGCATCACATTTCATTTGTAAATAATTTTATGCGTAATTTATTAAAACAGTTCTAGAAAAATCTCTTAGCGTCGGCGTTTCTGAATATAATTCCACCAGACATTAGATGGCGACACTTTGTGTCATGGGAACTAACAATATTTTGGTACGTAGAGCTCAGTATTAATATACACTCACAGGCACAATTAACCGCCCACCCTAATTTTATTGCATATTGAAATACTATTAAGATACTTTAAAAAAGTATGCTTGGTGCTTGTTTTAAGGGTTTTTTCGGTATTTAAAAAAGATGTTTAACCTTGAAACATTTATTTTTTATTTCTACAAATCAATAAAATACAGTGTTTAGATTTTTTTACAAAAAAAAAGCAAGTATAAACAAAAAGAACAGGGAAATCAATTAACCGTAACTATTGAAAACTATTTATTGGGTATAAACCCCTGCAAGTGGCCTCCAACCTACCCTTTAGCCACCCCAAGCCTCGCATCTGAATACTAGTCTGAATCTGTCCTCAGTTAGTTTGCTTTCTGATTCCTTTCACTGGTAGCACAATACATAAAACAAATACCATCTAAATGTCAGGTTAATCTGATAGTGCATGCACTGATAACAAGAATTCACCCACCGAGGTCGTTCCAGCCCCGAACCTTGGGCTCAAGTGCCGCGTGCGCGCATTGCTTACACCGGCCGCTATCCCCACCCCATGACGTCAAATGACGTTTTGTGGTTATATCTATACTCATTGTTACTTCGCATTCGCGACAATGGTCAAGTAGGTAAAACTAATTTCAGAGGCAGAATAAATAATAGACAAATTATAACGAAAAATATTATATTAATAATATTAATTGAATTTCCTGCAAGAATAACTGATTTTTTTGAACTGAAGAAAACTGGAGCGACCTCGGTCTTAATTTTTTAGATTTAACTATAACCAGAGTAAATAAAAAACTAGATTTCCAAATTTACCGTAAACCCACACATACTGATACTACCATTCCTGCTTCATCTTGTCACCCTTTACAACATAAACTGGCTGCCTTCCGCAGCTATGTTCATCGTTTAATGTCTGTCCCACTGTCCACAGATAATTACGTAAAAGAACTTAAAATCCTCTATCAGATCGCGGTTACAAACGGTTATTCAAAACAAATAATTGATAATTTAATTAAAAATAAGCAGAATGACAGGGTTCGCTCACTACTTTATGTATGTCCCCCCGAACGTATTAACAAGCATGTTGGTAGTCTGGCTTACATAGGCTCAATTTCAGATAGAATTACCAATATTCTTAGAAAACATAACGTTTCCGTTGCTTTTCGGACAAAACATAATTTACATCATCTTTGTAACGGCAAAGATCACTTAGAAAACTCAAAAAAGTCCGGTGTTTATAAATTAGTTTGTAATGATTGTAATGGGGTCTATGTAGGTCAGACAGGTCGTAACTTTGATATTAGACATAAGGAACATATTGCCGCATACAGGAATGGCCATCCTGATAGATCTCATTTCGCAAAACATTTAATTGACACCGGCCATTCCTTGAGCGACAATAATGGGTATAATATTTTGCATGTTTGTAATAAAAGTCTCCGGTTGTGTGTGTTGGAACAATTAGAAATTTTAAAACATAATAACGACAGGTTTACACTGTTGAATGACCAAAATAATCTAATACCATCTCCACTATTACGAATTTTTGCAGGTAGTTCAATACAAACACCAAGTCGTAGTGCTATATAAGGGAGCGCACACTACCCAGCCGCTCATCCCCATACTTCTATGGGTCGCCTTGACCCCTCGGGCAGTGGGCAATACGCCCAGAACCCACGGAGTAAATACGAAGAGGAGATGTTGTAATTCGATTTCCCTATGAAACATTGCGTGACATTTTGCGGGGTGAGGGGGTGTTAGATCCCGCCCACTTCTTTATTTTCCATCTGCCGGTCTATAGCGAAACTACTCACTCGTACTGTCGATTTTACTTTGTAGTTACATAACTATCTCACGCTAGATGTCACTAAGAGCAAGATGCAACGGGGTCGTACTCAGAATTTTCGTACCAAGGAGTAAACTTTTTTTTTAAATTAATTTTGCGAACCGTCTTGATACGTATTTTTTTTTATTGAAATAGTGATATTATTATGAAAAAAAAATGTTAGAATAAAAAGGTTTTTGATGAATGACGAATGAAGATTATTAGTTTTTCTCTTATTTTTAAATGACTTATTTTGTTAAAAAGACTTATGAAGATTGTTTACAAAGCTAGTACTTTTAGAAGAAAAAAAAAAACACTTCCCGTTTACGTGACAATCCATCTGAGATCCATCCGAACCATTAATGTCTAATAAATAAGTAATACCAGACTAAATCAAAAGCCGCATGACGCGAAAGAAGCTTCATACTTAACATGACTCTTTTGATATGGTCAAGTAGGTAAAACTAATTTCAGAGGCAGAATAAATAATAGACAAATCATAACGAAAAAAAATATATTAGCACAATTCAATTTCCTGCAAGAATAACTGATTTTTAAAAATAACTGATAATTACGGCCCTGTCTTTTTGTTATGTTTATGTTTGTTGTTCATAGATGACGATAGATGGCAGCCGGTTTACAAATTTATATAAAAACTACAAAAATAATATTTTGGCGATTAAAGGATCTTTAGTAATGAATGTTGAACAAATTTCAGTTCTTATCATTATTAAAATATATTAATACTGAGCTCTACGTACCTAAATATTGTTAGTTCCCATGACACAAAGTGTCGCCATCTAATGTCGGGTAGAATTATATTCGGAAATGCCGACGCTAAGAGATTTTTCTAGAACTATTTTAATAAATTACGTATAAAATTATTTACAAATGAAATGTGATACCATCCATAGCATCAGAACGTCTATCCGAGTAGTTTTTACAAGATAAATCACAATACTTCATTCTTTTTTTCTTCTAGCGCGAGTATACTGTAAAAAGGGAACGTTTACAAAGTTGTGCACAGGGCGAACGCCAACAATACACGGACTATAGGCCACGCCTACTTGATGACGTCAGGACCTAGTTGAGAGTCACAGTGCACAGTTGCTTAGGCCGTCTCCTCTTTGTATTTACTCCGTGCCCAGAACCCGACTCCTCGCCCTCCCCTAGGGGAGCGCGTAGACGATCTACCGGAGCCGCTCATTCGCGTCCAAGCGCATAAACTACTATTATGTAAACGGAGATAGACTGGCGACTCAGCTCTTAACTAATAGCGCCATCTGGACGTAAGTACATCAATTAAAATGATTTAATGCCATCTAGTGAATATTAAATGAACTAAAATTATATCTGTATATATTTATAGGTATAGGTAGGTACTGAGGATAGGTACGTACTTATGTATGTAACTGGTAAGGATTTAGATACTTAGATTAAAATTATGTTTTCTGGTGTGTGTGTCATGTTATGTAAAAATAGCACAGAGGTATAGTCCTCAGACGCTAATAAGGGGGTGCGCTTGTGTAGAGCGGGAAATTCAAATTTTCTTTCGTTTTTTTAGAACTTGAGCTAGATTCATACATGAGGGCATTATGATGATGATCGACTATTAACATGATTCTAATGATTAGTATTCAAATGATTAATAAACATTTCATCCTTACAGTCACGAATCGCATTTTTATCAATATATAACGTAAAACAAAAGTACAATTTGCAAAAAATCTAAAGAAAACTTAAATTTAGCGTTTTACACATGGCGTTTTACCTTAAAGACGAAATAATAATATGCTATTTTTACATAATAAATACAACAATGCACACCAGAAACATGATAAGTAAAAATCAACATTTCCATTTATAATTTTATTTTTAAGCTCATAAAAGTTGTAAAACAAAAGCTAATTTACACGTTCAGTGTAGCGCCAGTTTGCCTTTGCCTTTTTCGACCTTTATTTTTAGAGTAATGCTCTAGAGCTGCTTTTTTAAAATTGTCTTCCCCATCATAAAGTATAGCCTTGCCAGTGGGTAGATGGCCAACTTCTTTGCACCAGTTACTTAAAAAAAAAATTACACTTTTATCAATTAAAAAATTAATTAAAGCTTCTTTGTGTATTACACAAGTAATAAAATTCATTTCAATATTTATGGATATAATTAATTTTATATATTGGGCTATGTTTTTTTTAAGTGCAGATTTCCCTAAAATTGTGTAGGTGATTTTCTCAACTTGTGCAAAGAAGTCGAACAAGGTCCTCGTAGGATAGCACAGCCAACGCTTGTTTTCATATTCTTTAATTTTGATAAAGCCATGGAAACTTTCAGTAAATTCGGTTTCCAAGGCTTTAAGGCATGTCTGACAGTTTTTAAAAATTTTATTTTTAGTTTTAAGTGCTATCCACCCACTGCAATATCCTTTTGCTGCGCATTTTTCAATACATTTTTTATCATTATCGTTTATTATGTATGTCGTGTCTGCTGGTTCTATATTCATATGCTCACAGTCCACGACATTAACGCCCTCGCTACCAATAACCTCATCCTTCTCTGTCAAAAAATATTTTAGGGAATCGAGGCAAAAACCGTTGTCTTTTTCGCAATTTGCGCCTATGGAATGCTTCGATGACAAATTATTTAAAAGCAATGTTTTATAGGCGGTTTCGAAGGATGAGGAATTTGGCATAATATTTGCATACCCATGGGCCCTAATTGCTCCAAAAAAAATTTCGAGTGCATCTTGATTTAAATTGCGCAGCAAAACGGAGTTTATACCTTTTTTCTAGTGTTCAAGTTATGTCAAGTGATTCAAGACAAGAGTATGTATATTAATTTTGTATGTCAAAATTGTTTTAGCAGTTTCAGAAAATTACCTTGTCATTTCTGATTGTACTATTGTTGGGTTGCTTTTGTTCCTGGACATCAATCGTTTCTACATTTTTTTCGCTTGTAACATCCTAAAATATAAAAAAAATATCAATTATATTTAAGTAACGTGATAAGACGTTGAACCTCACACGCACATCACCATATATCATAATGTTAATTTAAGTTCCTACCTCGACACCATCACAGTCAAATTCATTAAAATCGACTTCAAACTCTTGAGGTACCATCTCTGCCACTTCCATTGTGTCTGGAGAAGGTGATGGTGGCTTTGGCCCACCTCCAGTTCTTGTTGTTTCTCGGCGGTAAGACGACAACTCTTATTTAGAATTTAATTTTAGGCACTTCCATTGGTTTATCAATTGTTTTTTGTCTCTACTCCTTACGTTTGCTAGATTAAATCTGAAAAATGACACGTTTTTATAAAACAATGTAGTCAGGTTTTTTGAGCTATACCTTGTAAAAATTTTGATTACTTCTCTGTTATTTCGCTCCAAGCCTTCATTTTCTCCTTATTTGTGTTCGTACTTAAATCTTTGTTTTCAATTATAGACAGATAGGGTCGTAATATATTTCTAAAAATTAATACAGCGTTCTCTTTTATTATTTTGCATTTTATTATCTTACACTGATTACTGACAATCAAAATCGAAATTAAAACAGAGGGGGGACAGTTCCATATATTTGGCTTGGATCAAAAGATGGTGGCTCCATCTACACGTTGTATCTAAAACTATAGGTTTAGTTAGTAAGTATGGCATGTAAACAGATGTCACTACAAAAAAAATGCATAATTATACATTTTATAACAAAAATACCGTAATAATATTTATTTTACGTTTAAATAAATAAATTGAGCATATTTTAATATTTTTTCACATAAAATAAATAAGATATTACTTATGTACTGGTCTTTTTTTTAACTGGTAACTGTCAAAATAAGAATTGTTAATTTCAAATTTCAAAATGGTAGCTACTTTCTGCGTATGCGCATGTTTGTAGATCTTTTCCATTTTTCATTTGTATTTCGGTTGTGAAATCTTCCAGAAAGTGCGTCGAGTTGAGCTTTAAGTTCCTCCGCGTTGCTGTGGTGACTTGAACCCGTAATACGTGTTGAATTGTGTTCAACAATTTCGCGAAAGGACGTTAATTGTGTTGTGGAGTTTTATCGAAATTTATTTCGAAAATGCCTAAGTTATGTGCATTTGGCTGTGCTCCCAGTGGTAAGTTTGCTAGGGGTTAACAATAATATGTTTAAATATCCAAGGTTTGCATAATATGAGCATACCTCACATATCCATGTATTTACATGAAAGGCACAACTGTCCGTATTTATGCAAAAAGGAACCATCCAGCAGACACGCACTTCTGAGATATCAAAGGATTTACAAAAACATGTGCAGCTCTGTAAGATGAAGTAAAATTACTGTTTATTTTATTTAAATTTATTGATAAATTACTAATTTAAGTATGTGTATATAAATTTGTTCTGAATACTTTTAAACTTTCTAGATGATTAAGAAAATGTGCATGTGGTTCCTTTTGACATTTAATAATTGATAAGTTTTCTCATATACAAAACAGAACCACAACCCAGAGATTTACTGATATAAATGAAACTATGTATTTATATTATCGTAATAAAGGTTTAATTCCCAAAAAATATAAAATAATACATATAGAGAGCGTTTATTCGACGTTATCATCAAATTGAATTTCGAAATCCACCGTATCTAGTCCATCTATGTCGTCTTCTATTGCATCATCACAAATGAGACCATTATAAAAACTCTGTGCGTCTTGTGGAATGAGATGTAATATGGACTGAATATCGGCTAGTTTCGCTGGTGATACTGGCTTCCCTGACGGCCACAGGGGCCACTAAATGTTCCGTCAAGATTACAGCTGGTCTGCCGCGAACAGGTGCTCTCCCTACATTTACTTCCACAGAACTACCAATGAAATCTGTTTTAAAATAAATTGAGTTTGGTGAGTCTCTTTTCAGATATATTTCCCGAGTTTTTAGCCAATTAATACATTCTTTATTAATACCACGTTTTTTGTTAATAATCATTTTTTCAACCTTAGAAGTTCCCAGAAAATCAGATTTTGCCATAACTGTAACTGTAAGCGGGTTCTTTTTCTTGCATTCTTTCATAACCTGCACATAATCATCGGGAGTGTATAGTCTCGAATATTTCTTCATTGCTGTTTCAATGTGGGAAAAATCTCTGTCATTGGGTAGGTAACTATGTCCGGGTATCAAAAATTTTTGAGTTATTTTTTTCAAGGTGGGGTGAGAATGCAAAAATGCTTTTAAGATCAAAACTATCTTTATGTTACGATTCTGTCCTCCACATGAATCGCTCCATAAAATTAGTTCCTCGACATCTTCAGACATATGCTTGCTTAAGTATTTTAATAGACAAGAACCGACTTCCTGGGCACCTTTACCGGCCACTCCTTCTATCCAAACAAAGCACTCACTCAAGTTAGTCTTTGCAGAATAAATTCCCATATTATACAGCCAAAGCTGTCGTTTATAGTAAATAATTCCGGTAGGGATCTTAGGCATTGGCAGTGTTTTTTGGAGATCAAACGTGAGACATTCTATTTCCTTACATTGAGTAGCCAGAATAAAGTCAGACTTCATTTTATTTCGAGCCTCTTCGCATTTTCGGCAATGTTCTTCGCGTTCTGTATCTATGGCTGTTTTCTCCTCGGCAGTTTTGCAACGAGTTAATTTCGCTTGTAATGTGTCACACTTGTTACAAGTATCTTTCTTAAGAGGCGCTCGTTTAAGATTGAAATATTTGTAAAATAACTTTGAATACATTGCCTTACTGACCTTCTCAGCTTCTCCTATATGTTCACAGTATAAATCGTACATCTTGTCTAAAGTCATGTCTGGCATAAGGTATTGGGTCTCGCACTCACTTCTTCTATAGTGTGATTTATACTTAGGAAGAGAGTTTATGTGGCATCTGACTTGTGAAACTATTTCGTCGCTGCATTTGTTCTTACCTCCACTTTTCGATCCTCTTCTATCTGTAAAATACTGTGACCTCATTTTAATCAAAGCAGTATTAACTCTTTTTGTAGAAACGCCAAGTGTTTTGACAAATAAATCCCGGCACACTTCGACTTTGTTCAATAGATATTTACGAGAGATTTTTTTCTTCATATTGCTATTAGTCATCCTTCTTTTTACATCGGCTTCTTTGACGCTCGCTGCAATGAACATATTTTGGGTATTGTAATTTTCTATTTTGTAAAAACTCTCAAATATTTTCTGTCGAATGTTAGAATCTACTTTTTCCCAGCACTTCGTTTTACAATTACATTTAAAATCAATAAATGCTTTCGGTTGGACTTCGATGTTTTTGTAGTTGTGAAAAAACTTATTAGAATGTCTATTTTTCTTTCTTTCCATCCTAGATAGACCACCATACTTGGGTCATTCCACAAAAGTAGGGCAACTCATTGTCCGCAGCACTTTTCACTTGATAAAATTAATAATTATTTTATTCCAAAATTGCTAAGTAAAAGTTCACAATGTGTTTTATTCTGACCCCGAATTATGTTAAAAATAATATTAAACTATACTTCTAAAATCCTTTTTATTCACCCCAAATGTCAGTCCCTAGGCGTGTCCGCTCTTCGAAATTCTGAGTTTGGGCATCCATATTTCTAAAAACATTAAGTTTATACTTGCCTTCATTAACATTATTTTAATATTATGTAGTACTTACACCCAATTCTATCAATCTTTTGTAATTTAAATAAATAATTATTATGTTTCCTAAAGTGAAATTAGTGTCCACAACTTTAATCGTCAGGCCCTAGCCAAATACGAATTTTAAAATTTCGCGGTATAATTTGAATATAGAGTGAATGCTAGCCAGTTGATTTTAAAGTAAGACATGAAGTTATCCGCAGACTATACTTGCTTTGCGGCGGCCATTTTGTTAATCAGTGCAAAACGCGGCTATTGTTGCGGAAACACGTGTTGATCCAGTCACTTTGTCAGTCCCTTGGTAAGTAATTTTATTGTTTAATAATAGGAAATTGTTATTAATTAATTAACATTTACAAGTGATTTGTCGGCCTCGTTCGGCACATCGTATTAAACATCTTAATATGGTAGTTAAACAGCATTTTGTGTTTAATTTTACTCCGAATCGTCAGTCCCTGAACCATCAGGCCCTAGCTTTTTATGGTGCAAGGGACTGACGGGAGTGGTTGGGGACTGACGTTTATTATATTGTAATATTAATAAGACAACTATATATACTGACTTGTTCTTAAATATTACGATTATTTATAATTATTATACTTTTTCTAGTTATTTTAGAGAACAAAAAATATAATTTAAGTAAATGTAATATGAATTAACAGACCATTATTTTTATCGAGAGAGCGAGACTGAGAGGGTGTTTACAATTTTTGGTCATATTTAACAAATAACTGTTATTTCTTTGTTTTATAGAAACATGCCGCCTAAAAAGAAGTCAAAATTGTCCAAAGAGGAAATAGCCATTAAAAAATCAGCTGCCGCAAAAGCACGTCTAGAGAAAATTAAAATTAATCCAGTTTTATTGGCAGAATATAAAGAGAAAGAAAGACTGAAATATTTAAAAAAGAAAGAGAAGGGACAACGAAAGTCTGTTCAAGATATGACCCCACGTGAGCAAAGAAAAATTAGAAAAAAGTGGAGGAAGTATTCATCTGATTATAGAAAGAATCAAAAAATTCAAAATGTTTGTGACAATTATGTTGCTCAGAATACACCGCCTACATCTGACGATGAATTTCTTAGAGAAAATGAAGCTCCAGAACCGCTCAATAATAGAAATAACGAAAATATGAATGACCTTAGACAAGTTGAAGCTAAAAGAAGAAGCCTGCAACAACGAAAAATAAGAAATAAAGTTTTGCAGAAAAAATCTGCTATTATTGCCGATTTAAAAAAGAAGATTAACACTCAACAGAAGAAATACAATAGACTGCGACAAAAACTCAAGAAATCGAAGAATTTCCTCACACTTAAAAGTAAAATTGAACAAATGGCAGAAGATCCTAATCAAAGAAAAGAACTCGTTAAAAAGGCGTTATTTGGCGAAGTTTTACAGGCCCAAATTACAGAAAATATTTCAAAAGCTAAAACTTATGAACAGAGATCATATTTTAAACAGGTTTTGTCTGGTTCAAATGTTGAAAAATATAAACTTTGGCGGTTTGGTAATAGCTCTTTAACATATAAAAAGTTTCGAACTAATATAAAAAAAAAAAAATGTATAGCTAAGAGAAACAGAGTAATCCAAATGATTCACAGATTCTATGAAGATGATAGTAATAGTCGCACTGCAGCAGGAAAAAAGGAGTGTATTACTCGCAATAGAATAAAAAAACAGAAAAGGTATTTGTTAGACTCTTTAAAAAATTTACACACGAAGTTTCTTCAAACAAATACCTTGACAATTGGATATTCATTATTTTGTCAGTTACGTCCATTTTGGGTCGTATCTCCTAAATTAACGGACCGTAATACTTGTGCCTGTATTTTACATGAAAATATCAACCTAAAATTATCTGCTTTAAAAAAAACAAAAATTCTTGGTTTCGAGAACTATCAGTCAGGTTTACAGATACTATGTTGTAATCGCTATTCAGAAAAATGTTTATTGAGACAGTGCAATGACTGCTCTACGAAAATTTTACCATATGCTGAATTCGATAACAGTCAAGATATCTTAGTGAAACAGTGGACACATGGAAAAGAAATTATTATAGATTCTAAAACAAAAAAATAACGTTTTGTTTCAAAGTACAAAAAAGAGACGAAGAGTATGAAACCGCGGAATTTGATTATACAACTGCAAAATGATCTGCAAAAATTCTTCCAGCATGAAGTTAATATTGTTCACCAGTATAATACTATGAAATGCCTCAAGCGGTCGTTGACAGAAAGAGACGCAGTAATACATATGGATTTCTCCGAGAATTTCAGTACAAAATGTAATCAGGAAATTCAAGCATATCATTTTGGAGGTTCCCGTACGCAAATTTCTATGCACACTGTAGTTATCTACACAAAGGATTCAACTATGTCTCATTGCACTGTCTCTTTAAATTTAGCTCACAATGTCGCAGCCATTTGGGCCCATTTACAACCAGTGCTGGCATCTTTACCCCTTTTTTTTTTTTTTTTTTTTTTTTGGGTGGGAAATCATCCAATGACCCCCCTCCGCCCTGGGCAAGAGCGAAGGGATGTGTCAGACTCTTACTGACTAAAACCCACCCGTGTCCCCATGATCGCCCTTGGTGTACCTTGGTGTACCGGGGCCGCGATATCTGTTATATTGGCTCGCAGCCCCGGCAGGCGTTGGCCCGCCCTTAGCCCAGGCGGGCCCCACGACTGTTGCTGACTTCACTTTGTTAACGGGGGGGCGCGTGGAACACTACGCTGCCCCCCCCCGTCTCGGGCCTTTCTCTGGTCGGGCGACGGACGGCCCAAGTCCGCCGCCCGCAGGCCCTCCTCTATGGTGGCTGGAGATCGTCGCGCGCCTCGCGGCGTCGACGAGCCGGGCGTCCCCTTCGGCGGCCTCCTGGGCGTCGCCAGTCTACCTCCTCCTTGGCGGCCATGACCGCCTCACAGAAGGAGGCGACGGCCGCCCATGCGCTCTCGCTCCGAACCATGGATCTCACCAAGGTCGGGAGCGAGAGGTCGCCGCCGATCTCCTCTACGAGGACACGGCGCATCGGCTCCCATGCCGGGCACACCTCCACCGTGTGCTGCACCGTGTCCTCCGGGGCGTCCTCGCAGTGTAGACACCCCGGTGTGTCGATCCGCCTGATTCTGTGCAGGTACCTCCCGAAGCAGCCGTGCTTGGTGAGGACCTGCGTCAGGCGGAAGGTGAGGACGCCATGGCGCCTCTCCAGCCACTCTCTAAAGACGGGTCTTACCGCCTCGATCGAGGCGTGCCCTGCGCGCGGCTGCCACAGCCGCCGCTCCCATGCCGCCATGAGATCGCGCCGGAGCTCCGTCCTCATCGCAACAACTTGTCGCGGCATTGGACTCGAGCCCCGGCTCAATTCCTCGCGGCGCCAGACATACAGCACCGCGAGGACCTCCGCCTCAAGATCCCACGGCGGCGTTCCGGCAAGGAGGCTCGCCGCCTCAAAGGAGACCGTGCGGTACCCGCGGATGATCCTGACGGCCATCACGCGCTGCGCTTTACGCAGACACGTAGCGTTGACGGCCGCCAGGCCCCGCTCGCCGCACCACACCGGCGCCCCATACAGCGCCATGGACCGCACGATCCCCGCGTAGAGCCTCCGGCAGGAGGCGTCTGGCCCCCCAATGTTGGGCAGCAGCCGCTTGAGCGCGGCCGCGGCCGTCACCAGCTTGGGAGCCAGACGTCGGAAGTGCTCCCGAAAGTTCCACCGGCTGTCGAGGACGAGTCCCAGGTACTTCATCGTCGACTCGACGCCGATGCGAACCCCTCCCACCATTATCGCGGATCCCGGAGGTGGCGCGTTCCGAGGGCCGTGGAACACCATGGCCTCGGTTTTGTGCAGCGCCACCTCGAGGCCCAGCTGCCGGATCCTCTCCACGACTGTGGCAACCACGTCTGCCGCTAATTCGGCCGCCGCCTGGTGCGTGCGTCCCCGCGCCAGGACCAGCGTGTCGTCAGCGTAACACATCACGCTGGCCCCGCCGGGGAGGGCACCTCGCAGCACCCAGTCGTAACCGATGTTCCACAGGAGCGGCCCCAGTACCGACCCCTGCGGAACACCGCACGACATCTCTCGTCGGCTCCAGAACTCCTGACCCGGGAATATGACGGCCCTGTCCGTCAAATAGGCCCCGATTACTCGACGGAGGTAGGTCGGCACTCGGTGGAACCTGAGTGCCTCCCCAATACAGCTCCAGGGCAGGGTGTTGAACGCATTGGCGATGTCTAGAGACACCGCCAAGACCACCCCCCCCCGACGCGTTTCCTCCGCCGCCACGGCTCCCACGCGCATGATGGCGTCCACCGTGGAGCGCCCCCGGCGGAAACCGAACTGGTTATCCGCCAGATCCGGCCCCCTCCTCGAAAGGTGGCCGACGAGGCGGTCAGCGATTACTCGCTCAAAGAGCTTGCCCACCTCGTCGAGCAACACAATGGGCCGGAATGCGGACGGAGAGTCCGCAGGGCGCCCAGGCTTCTTAATGAGGACCAGCTTCCCCGTTTTCCAACGGGTCGGAAACTGGCCCCTCTCCATGCATGCGCTAAGAAGCCTCTCCAATCGGGGCCCGAGAGCCCCTAAGGCCAGAACCCATGCTCGGCCAGGTATGCCGTCGGGTCCTGGGGCGGTATTTATGGCTTTAAGCCTTTCAACCGCCGCTCTCAACTCCTCCCGGGTCAGTTCGGGCACTTCGTCGTCGTCGTCGTCGTCGTCGTCCGCGTCGGGCGCCGTGAAAGGCGGAGCCATCGGCGGTGGCGCATGTTCCGCCCGCGAGGGGAACAGAGCGCTCACCACGCCCTCCAGGAACTGTGGCCGGAGACTCTGTGTCAGTGGGGGCGCCCAGGTGCGGAGCTTGTTCCGCACCAATTTGTATGGGCGCCCCCATGGGTCTGCATTCAGAGTCCCCAGAAACTCCTCGCGGCCCTGAGCTTTGGACCGCAAGATCTCTTCCCGGAGGGCTCTCTTCGCCTCCCTGTACCCCTCGTACAGCTCCGCCTCCGTGGCTGCCGCATCCGGAGGTCGGATGCGGAGCCTGCGGTGCCTGGCGTACCGGCGCCGCGCCGCCACGCACTCCTCGCGCAGCTCCTCGATGAGGCGCGACCACCAGTACACCTGACGCCGCCCTCGGCCCTGCCGGACTCGGGGCATTGCCACGTCACATGTGTCTGACATGGCCTCCCGGAACCACTCGGCCTCGTCGTTGATGTCGGCGGGCCTGTCCGGTATTGTCACCCAGGCCCGCACGATCGAGGCCTCCAGGAGAAGCTCCCGGTCCAGCTTTTTTAGCGCCCAACGCGGACCGTTCCCACCGGGAATCGGCCAGGCCGGCGCGGCAGAGGTCTGGGTGGAGACGTTGAACCGGATATACCGGTGGTCGGAGAACGTCTCCACCTCCTCCATGACGCGCCAGCCCTCAACACGAGGCGTCAGAGCGGGGCTAGCGAACGATATGTCCACTACCGACTCGCCCCGCATCCGAACGCACGTGGGGACAGAACCCCGGTTGAGAACGTCCAGGCCCATCTCGAGGGCCCAGAGTTCCACCATCCTACCCCGTGTGTCCGTGAGTCGGGAACCCCAAGCCAAGTTTTTGGCATTGAAGTCCCCGAGGACAATCACGGGGAGGGGACGACATCCGACGACGACATTGCCCAACTCCCTCAGAGAGTTCTGGAGCTCGACGAGAGATTGGTTCGGGGAGAAGTACACCCCCACTACACACACCTCCCCGAACCGTGCCGCGACGCAACCCCGTCCTCTTCGAACGTTCTCGAGGGACGGGGTGCCGGCGGCGGCCCACGCAACTAGGGCCACCAAGCCGTCTACATCCCCCACCCAGTCCTCTCTCGGGGGGACGTAGTACGGCTCGGCGACGACAGCGACATTGATCGACCACTGCGCCGCGCTCTGGAGGAAGAGATCGTGAGCTGCGGCGCAGTGGTTGATGTTCGCTTGGAGGAAGCGCAGTGGTGCCACTTAGATCTCCATCGCTTCCTCCGGCACCCTCTGCGACGACGTCGACGGCGGCCTTGCCGAGTCATCGGCGGCGGCGGCGGCGGCGGCAGTGGTCGGGGGGCCCTTAGGCTTCCCCTTCCTCTTGCCCTTGGTGGGCGCAGTGCAGGCCTTGCCACCTGCCTGGTGATCAGCCGGCTTGCCTGCTCCCGCGCAGACTGAGCAGTGCGGAGCGGCTGTGCATGAGCCGGCCTTGTGACCAGGCTGGCAGCAGCGGAAGCAGCGATCGCTGCAGTCCGCCTCGGTGCACTTTACCCCAACGTGTTTCCCGATGAGGCATCGGTAACACCGCAGAGGCCTGGGGTCCAGCAGCTTGACCTGCGCCGAGACCCAGCCCACCAGGAGCCTGCGACCCCCCACGATTTTATTGGCCGCCGCCACGGGACAGCTGACAACAGCCGTCCCCATCCCCGAGGGGTCGGAGCGGATGGGGCCCGATTTAATCTGCCCCACCTCGCATCCCCCCACCCTGGCGATTGCAGCCACGAGCTCCTCGGCCGAGACAGAGTCGTCAAGGCCGAGGATACGCAGGTCCACATTTTTGGTGGGCCTGGTAACCCTGACTACCCCCGCGTCGAGGGTCGCCTGCAGCTTCTCCGCCAGGGCATCCGCCTTAGGGCCGCTGGAGGCACCTGGGACCTCCAGCAAACGGGCTCCGGTGAGGGTGGCCTTGATTCGGAGCCCACCGGAGATTCCGATCTCCTCTAGGCCCCCCAACTCCTTTTTGGCCTTGGAGATGACGTCACAATATGTGACGCCCTTCTCCTTGGCTCCCGGCTGTAGCGTGACTACTACAGCCGAGGAGCGGGGGGCGCGGAGCCTGGCCGCCGCCTGTTTTGCCGCTCGGCGCGCCTTCTGGGCCCTCTTCCTGGCCGCCTTGCCCTTCTTGGCTTTATCGCCGGCGACTTCCCAGTCAGCCTCCTTAGGAGCCTGCTGGGCGACTTTTTTAGCCGGGGCGGGAGCAGCCGCCGCCTTCGCCTTGTTGGGGGGGGGCGTTTGTTTCGGCCCCTGTCCCTTCTTTGTCCCCTTCTTGGGGACATTCGCCGCCGCCGTTAAGACGGGGGGGGTCTTTGGCCCACCCGAGGCGGTAGATGTCGCCGCTGCCGCCGCAGCGGCGTAGCTGGGCTGGCCCTTCTTGTCCCCGGCCAGGGAAGGGCGCAAGAGCATACCCTCCACCGACGAGAACCTGGCCGTGACGGCCCGCATCTCTTGCCGGAGCACATCCAGGATCTCCTGGTAGTGGTCCGGCAGCTGCCCGGCCCCGGGTTGCGCCTCGGGCCGGGCCTCGGGCTGGGCCTCGAGCTGGGCCTCGGGCTGGGCCTTGGGCTGCGCCTTGATCTGCGCCTTTGGCTGGGCCCTGGCCTGCGCCTTAGACTGCGCTTTTGGCTGCACCTTAGGCGATGGCGGCGGCGGCGGCGCATCTTGCGCCACTGCCACAGGGCACTCACGGCTCCTGGTGAGCTCAGCACGGAGCTCCGCGTTCTCGCGGCGGAGCCCGGCCACCTCCGCCGTGAGGCGGGCCACCTCCTCTCGGAACCCGTCGAGTTCCCCCTGGGGGGGCCCGCCGAAGCTGGCCTTGGCAGCGGCCACTATGGAGCCGGAGGCCCTCTCAAAGGCCCGCTGCCTCGTCGCGGTTTTCTTACCCGTCAGCGCTATTTTTAGTAGCACTGACTCCACGACCCCCAGAAAGCTGGCGTACCGCTCCTTCAGAGCAGCAGTCCCAGCCTCGCCCTCCTCCGCCGACGACCCCGAGGGGCGAGAGACAGCTGTCTCTGCCGGCCCCGGGTGTCGTGCCTCCTCAGCGAGCTTTGCTGCCCGCTCAGCTTTCGCCTGGGCCATTCTCCGGCCCAGGTTGCCTCCACCGCCTCGTCTCTTGGTTGAGACTTTGGGGGCCGATACCGCCTCCTCGCCCGAAGACGACTCAGCACCCGGCCCCCTCGCGTCCGTCCGAGGACGCTTGCGGAAGAACCGTGCTCGGCTCTCCCCACTCCGCGTACTCCGTACGCTCATCCTACTGGATGCAGAGTCAGACTCCGCATCCACCACCTCCACGTCAGTTTGGTTTTTATTTGGTTTATCCATATGATTCCCACGAGTATGGGGGATATAAAAGGTCCATCCGGGCAGTGCCCCCTGTACCCGGATAAGCCTATACGTAACCCGTCAGGGGGTCGGCTGGTACCCTAACGGGGGTCGCACTAGGGACTGATAACTACCCATCAGCCAAGTGTCCCTTCACGGTGCGCCGCCGCACTGGGATTTGGGGTGATTTTTTATAGAGGCTGTCTTCCTCGCGGCCCGGGCGGTTAAGCCAAGACCCTCGCTCCCGGTAAACAGTCGTGAGACATGACCACAGCACTCTCACCGGGGCTACGAGATTCGACGGTGGCAGAAGAAGGACATAGGCCTCCTCCTGCCTGCTCGGTGGCAGGGTGAGTGCACGCCGAGCCCGTCCGCATACATCCGCTGTACCCTCTGCTCATCAGAGGGTCACGCGGAGAGATGCCGCCTGGCCACAACTGGCCCTTTGGCAGAATATTTGCACACGGGCAACAAGACCCCCGAGAAGGCTTCCCGGGAGAGTTATTGCCCGTGCCCCAGGGTGCACCGTCCCGCGGGACTAGACTTCCCCCCGGACGTGTCCAAAAAGGAACCCCAGTCCGCGGGCGCTCGTGGAGGTTTTCTGCCTAGCCTATCTTTACCCCTAACCATAGAAAATCTGCACTTTTTGAGTGATGGACCAGTAACCCAATACAGAAACAAAGCAATGTTTTTCATTCTGGCCTGTAAAATTGAAAAGTTTTTTCCAAATGTAATGACATTTTCATGGAACTACCTTGAAGCAGGTCACGGGAAAGGAGCACCAGATGGAGTGGGAGCAACATGCAAGCGAACCGCAGACAAATGTATTGCACACAATGCCGATATAACTAATTTATACATGTTTGCTGATACTTTGCGTGAAAACTGTCCCGGAGTAAAAATTTCAGTTATTGAAGATTCAGATATTGAGACAGTCCATAACCTGATTAGGGACAATGAAAGTAAACTAAAATCTTTCAAAGGCACACTTTTAGTGCATCAAGTTATGGGCAACATATATTATCCAAATAAACTCATTATGAAATCACTAAGCTGTTTCTGTAACTCAACTTGTGATCACTACAAATTAGGAACTCTTGAATATGGCAACCAAACTAAACCTTTTAAAGTAGCTGAAGTTTATAGTACAGATTCTGAAGAAGATATTCGTTTAGAAAACCTACGTAAAAGTGAAACTATTGCACAAGCAGGCACAAGTAAGGATCTAAGAAATGAACTGAAATTGAACTATGGCACTGGTGATTACGTTATAGTAAAATTTATGTTAAAAAAAAAAGAATACCGCTATGCAGCAATTTGTTCGTGTTATGATGACGAAGAAGGAGAACTGACTGTTAAATTTCTTAAAGTATGTGATAAAGAAGGAAAACTATTTAAATTAGATGAACATGATGTTGCCGATGTACCTTACGAAGATGTGATTGAAAAACTGCCAATGCCCTGTTTGATTGTCAAAGGTGATAGAGTGATTTACAAATTTAAAAAGGCTTTAAATGTTTTCGAAAAGTGAGACTTATTTAGATATTGTTTAGTCTAGATATGTTAATAAGGATACAGTGAAACTGTAAAGTACAGAAACTAGATTGATTAATTTGTATCGCAAAGACTTATAACTGTTTTTTTATTACCTTTATGTTTAGAATGTTGATTTTGTTTGAATTATTTTATGGCTATAGCCTTTTGTTTTTACTTCTATTCTTTTTATAAACAAGGAACCATTTTAAAACATTATTTTTACCTTAATAACTACTTAAAAAATAAGTCATATACTTAGCAGTAAGCCTAAGCTTGTGTAAAAAATTGATTTGAAGAATCTTCTCATACATATAAGACTGATTACGATAAGAAAAAAGCATTAATAAGTGTTATTTTTGTTACTTAATAGGTATTAGGTGATTGCCTAAATATTCGTTACAAATAAATATGATGCTTAATATATACATAGCTTATTTTATTACAATATTATTATTGTTCATCAGTCCCTAACAATACCTATCACTCCCTAGACGCACAAATATCAGTCCCTAACCAAAGCTGTCAGTCCCTAGATGCTTAAATTTACAAAACTCTAAATATCTCTTAAAATACTGCATAAAGTGACTGGCCCTTTTAGATATGACACAATTAATTAATAACCTATCACATACACTAATAGGGAATCCAACAGCATTTTAAATATGACTCAGACAAATTTCATCCCAAAGTAGCCCAACTTTTGTGGAATGACTCACTTACACTTTCGACCTTTCTTTGGTCTTCCTTTCGTAACTTCTTCGTTGTAAATGCTCACTGTATCGTCATCAGAACATGGTATAAAAACTGGTGATATCGGTGTACTTTCGCCTTCAGAAGCAGACTCTTCTATGATAGTACGCCTCGATTTCCCATTAGGCAGCCTCATTTTCTTGCCGCCAGCTACTATTATAGTACCATCTTCCGATGAATCTGATACATAGTCAGGACTTCTAAAGGGGGACAAGTTTTCGAGCAATTCTAATACCGGCGAGGAATATTCTTCTAAGCGATCTGGAGAAGTTAAAATATTGCTTGATGGTGAAGAAAGCTTCTCCAGAGGCTTCGACGTGTCAGGTTCTTCGTTACCTTCTGCTACAATAAAAAAGCATTAAAATCAAAACAACAAAACCGCAGCATTTATATGTATATGGCGACAGCACCCCACTATGCGACATTTGTCGAGCAACGTGTGTCAAGTCAAAGTCAAAGTCAAAGTTTTTTATTTCAAGTAGGCCTTTTCAGGCACTTTTAAAAAGTCGAGACTCTAGGCGCACGGTTCCAAAGGGGGTAGGTCCTATGGAGAAGAGACCGGCAAGAAACTCCATGGATACTCTTTTCAAAAACAAAAAGTCCCCAATCCGCCTGCCAAGCGTGGGGATTATGGCAAATCCCTCCCTTGGAGGAGGCCTTCGTTCAGCAGTGGACGTCTTCTGGCTGATGATGATGATGATGATGATATAAGAAAAAATACAAACTTAATAGAATGCTACTTACACAATGAGGCAATACAACATGAGTTAAACAATTGTTTCGAATATAAACTAAAAACGGGATAAACAGATCAAAGCGGATAAAACAGAAATAAAAAAATACAAAAAAGAATAGAAAATATTGAAACATCAAGAATGTCCAGATATGTAAAGTGAATCTAATATAAAATAGAATTAGTAGACACAATGGATAACCAGGGAAGCCACATGTGCAGAAGATATTCAACGCCACACGTCTCTATCGTCAACATAGTCTTTGATCCTATAATATGCTTTCTTTGTGAGAACAGATTTAACGTGGATTTTAAATTTCTTACCGGTAAGATCGGTTACAGTTTTCGGTAGCTTGTTATAGAAGCGTACACCGTGTCCTAAAAATGATTTATTTGTTTTAGTCAATCTAAATTTTGGCACCACTATTTTGTGTTTATTTCTAGTATTAATGTTGTGAACGTCGCTATTGATACTAAACATGTGAAGGTTCTTCCGAACGAACATTATATTTTCTAGAATGTAGAGGGACGGTAGTGTTAAAATATCGATTTCTTTAAAAAAATCCCGTAAAGACTCGCGTGGGCCCATGTTATAGATCGCACGGATCGCCCTCTTCTGTAATACAAAAATTGATTCTACATCCGCCGCTGATCCCCACAACAGAATGCCATAAGACATAATGCTATGAAAGTATGCGTAATATACCATTCGGGCAGTAGCTATATCTGTTAATTGTCTAATTTTTCTGACTGCAAAAGCCGCGGAACTTAGTCTCTTCGATAGAGCTGTGATGTGCGGACCCCACTGCAGCTTCGAATCTATTGTAATACCTAAGAACACTGTTTCGTTTATTAAATCAAGTTTATTGCCATTAAGCATTATGTTTAAGCTTACTTGGGGTACATTTGGCAAGGAGAACTTGAGACATTTTGTTTTAGTAGCGTTTAGTAATAAATTATTTGCTGCGAACCATTTAGAAAGGATATTTAAGCTATTGTTAACATGTATTACTTCGCTATCTTTTCTACTTATTTTAAAAATGAGGGAAGTATCATCCGCAAACAAAACAATATCAGCTATTCCGCTCATCATATATGGAAGATCATTAATATAAGCCAAGAACAGGAAAGGGCCAAGAATTGAGCCTTGTGGTACGCCCATTTTCACCAGAGACCCTTTAGACAAGACACCATTTACACATATTTTTTGCTGTCTTTGTGATAGGTAGGATAGAACAAGATCGGCAGCTCGTTCACGAATTCCGTAATAGTTTAATTTGCGGATTAGTATAAAGTGGTCGACGCAGTCAAAAGCCTTAGAGAGATCACAAAAGACGCCAATTGCATCCTGTGAGCTCTCCCAGGATTCCAAAATATGAGTGATTAATTTCACTCCTGCGTCAGTAGTAGACCTACCCTTGGTGAAGCCGAACTGACGAGTATGTAATAATCCATTGGAATTAAAATGTGAAAGCATTTGATCAAGCAAAATTTTTTCAAATATTTTACTTAATGCGGGGAGAACGGAGATTGGTCTATAATTGGAGGGATTATTCTTACAGCCTGATTTGAATATTGGTATGACCTTACTATGTTTCATCAAATCAGGAAACGTACCCTTATCTATGCATTGGGTGAATATGTCTGTAAGTATGGGGGCAATAGTATCAATAATATCTACAATAACTCTAACAGAGATGCCCCACAAGTCTTCAGTGTTTTTGATATTTAGGCTTTTAAAAGCTGTTTTAATTGTACTTATACAGATAGGCTTGAATTTAAAGTTAGGCACATCTTTGCAGAAATTCTCTTTAAGTAGAGATTCAGCTAAAGTATAGGATGAGGCAAGAGTTTTTGTTAACTCTATAGGGATATTTGTAAAATAGTTTCCTAGTATGTTTGCGACTTCTAACTTATTAGTTTTAAAACCATCATGTGTTTTTAGAGACAAGTCGGTATCCCGCTGCTTGACATTCCCAGTTTCTGTATTTATTACCTGCCATACAGCCTTAATTTTATTACTAGAATTACCTATTTTATTAGTTATCAACTTAGATTTAGCAATAGTACAAACTACCTTGAATAATTTGGAATAATTCCTAACATATTTATGGAATGCTTGATCAGAGGTGAATGATTTTTGATAGTATAAATCGTATAAATGATCCCTACTTTTCCTAATGCCTTTAGTAGCCCATTCATTAAATTTTGATTTATTAGTAATCTTGATCTTCTTAATTGGACATGTCTTATTAAATTCTTGGCATATTGTTGAGAATAGAGTGGAGTAATTTCTGTTGGGGTCTCTTGAATTATATGAAGAAGTAAAAACTTTGATTTCAACATTTTTGTTTAACGTCTGCAACTTATGTTTAGTTATAGGTCTAAATTCAATGATATTATTTATATTTTTCTTATCATTCCTTGATTCGAACTTAATTAGTTGACCCAAATGATCCGATCTGATACCGCTAATCAATGAGGACCCTTTTATCATGCAATTTGTGAAAACATTGTCTATGCATGAAGCTGAAGAGGCAGTGATTCTAGTGGCTTCATTAAATACATGATCTAGATTAAAAGATTTAAATAATGACAAGACTTTACATTTTTCTGGCGAATTGGCTAAAAGGTCAATATTCAAGTCACCACAAACAAAAATAAATTTATTATTTTTAAAAAGTTTACTAAGTATTTCTTCCATTATAATTAAAAACGAGGAAAAATTTGATGCGGGGGGTCTATACACACACAGAACAGTATGGTTTTCAATCTCCGCACATGCTACCTCACACAAACGATCAACAGAGCAAGAAGTGATGTCCCTTCTTTCCTTATGTTTAAAACGACTGTTACACAAAATCAAAGTACCACCACCTTCCGCTGATAATCTGTTGAACGCACTGGCAACTGAAAAGTTATCTACATGAAACTTCATTTTATCAGGTTTTAACCATGTCTCACAGAAACATAATATATCCATATGATACCTATCAACTAACAATTCAATATCCAAAGTTTTGCTAGAGAAGCGATTAATATTTTGATGATAAAGAAGAATGTCATCATAATGCTTCTCTATTGTCGGCTCTAAAAGTTTAAACAATCTATCATAGAATTCTTAGTGGTACAACTTAGCAATACTGACTCATTACCTATCCTAGTCTGCGATATATGATCTATAATAAAGTTAATATTATACGCTATTAGAGTAGAAATCAGATGTTTGTAGATTTTGTAGATGATGTCCCCGGAGCCATCGGGTGACGACGTTGCCAGACGGAGATGAGACATCGGGCGACATGGGGCAAATGTCGCCTAGTGGGGACGCGGCTTTATGTTACTTCAGAAATTATGTTGTACATGCGCCATGTCTAAAAATCATGCGCAACAGTGACCAAACCTAGCAAAAAATTAAATAAATTTGTTAAACTTTTGAATTTCGCGGGCTAGGGCGTAGCAATCCACCTTGTTTCGCGCAAAACAGAGGCCTCGCGAGTTTTAAAATCAAACAAATAATTAAGTAAATAGCTGTCCCGGCTCCGTGGTAAAAACACGGATAATTCTCTGATCCACAACAGTACTGTTAAATGCTAGAACTAACCTAAATGTATTTTACCAAACGAGTACCTAAACCATCGACAATTAAAAAAAAATGACAATATCGATCGAACCGCGTCGGTAATTCCGACGGTCCAATATTTTAAAATACGGTATAGGCAGAATCGTAATAAAATGACTCTTATATCCACGTCATAAAAGTCACGTAACCCGTCTTCGTAATACAATCCACAGTGGACTCCTCTTGTACTTACTAGTTGCACAATCTTTTTAAAATCACTCCACAATTGGGAATTAATCAAATGTGATAAAGCGTACATCTCAGATACATTAAGTACTTAAATGAATTAAATAAAACTGCTTACCTCTTGTATCTTCATTATTATCTTCGGTGTTCGTCTCCAATGCCTTATTTACCAATCGCTTGCCTCTACTCAACATTTTCACACTTAATTTTAAAAGAAATTAACAAAAACAATAGAACTTTCTTCGCGGAGAAAAAAAACGGTCGTCATGCATTCGAACTACTTCGTTGAATGTCACCTATTTTGACAGATGTTTGACGTTTTACTTTGAAACTTAGAGTTATTGCACTTTGTGCTATATAAGGAAAAGAATAAAGTAAATATTTCGTTGTTTAAAGATGAGAGACATGTAACAAGTCATGTCATTTGGTACCTTTGAGCGATGATGGGCTTCAAAACGTTATATGCATAATGGAATCACATGCTAGTGGTTCTACTGTTTTACAATATTAATTTATACATGATAGAACCGAACGCTTGTAGTTCCATTTTGCAAAAAACATATTAGCAATTAAACTATGAATTTATTTTACGCATAACGATACCACAGAAATTTGGATCCATTTCGTTTATTAAAAATAATTGTTAATAATAGAAATATTTGTAATGTATAATGGTACCAAGTTTGTGTGGATCTGTTTTGTATATAATGACATGGTAGTAATATCGTTTATTTGTTTGAACAATCGAGTCCCGTTGTGCTGTGGTTCGGTTTTGCTTTATATGTATTGTTTGTTGTTGCTGTTGGTTCTGTTCTGCTTTTAGTATACCTTGTTTCCAAGGGAAAAAACATGTGGTTCTTTTTTGCATAAGAATTTAGACCACTTTTAAATTAGTATTCTTCAAAAGTAAAAAACGAAATTTGTCGTGTGGTTCCATTTTGCATAAATATGGACAACTATAAATGTTCAAAGCTAAGACGATAACTATTCAAATAGCCTACAGCTCTTTTATATTTCTAATTTCAGGTGTCCCAATGCATCGTTTTCCAAATGCTGATAAGTTCCCTCAGCGTCTTAAGGCTTGGGTCAATCTTGTTGGTGGAAAACTAGAAACGGCAGTTGATTATGCGTATTATCAAACAAAGTTGGTTTGCGACATTCATTTTACTGCGAGAGATCGAAACCGTAATAACCGGTTAAATGCTTTGGCAGTTCCATCGCTTCATTTACATGGTTAGTATGACAATTCTTTTAAACTTTGAATCTTTATACTAAAACTATTAGCTACTGCTATTATTGTACTGGTTGGTAATATTCGACTTATTTATGTACCTAATAATTTTATAATTATGGTTTCTGTAATACAGCAGGTAACTAAGTCTATGTAGTTTTTTAGAAATTAAATATGTATGGTCAACTGCAGTTTTAAGCCTATATAAATCACTCTTACTATGAAATAAAGGCTCTTTGAAAGTCTATTGTTACCACGGGCATGCTGCGGTTGCCTGTACATATTTTACAAGACTGAAGACACTAGTAATTATTCATTTGATATTAAGTATTTAAATATGATAATATCTGAGCAGTATTTGTGTTATAAAATATGTATGCATTGTAAATTAACCCTTTTTAAGGCAGTGGCCACTATATTGCCACCATAAAATTGACCATCACTGAACAGAAATAAAAAGTTTAATTAAAAACTTATGAATATTTTTTTTTCCATAGTCCTTTACAGGGAGTGGCAACTATATTGCAACCAAATTTTGACGAAAGAAAAAAATACATAGGGCTTTCATAATATATTAGGTTACAATAGCCGTTTAGTATAAAGTACCTGTCCTCGTCCCCTCTGCCTTATAAAGGGTTAAGTAATAATTAATTTCATCAATTTATAGACTTCTGAAAAACAATTTAACGGCCTTAAAGCTGATTAAAAAATTGTTTAATGTTTTAAATTTCTTTTTGTCAAGAAACTGCTGATCGCATTGTAATCCTTATGCAGGTTATTTTATAGTTCATTTATTTTATTTGATGAAAGGTTTTTTATTATTTTTAATTTATTTTTTATTGTGATTTCAGGAACATCAGCCAGAGACCCTGATATTAGTCTTGTCAGTCAACCTTCCGATTTACATGCTACAAATACAGGTAAAGATCTTAAACCAATTTTTCTAAATCTGCTTTCTTTCCAAATATAAACAGTAGGTTCCTATACAGATAAGAATTTTGATAAATTAGTTCTAAAATAAATAAATAAACTTTTCAATAAAGTTTTTTTTTTATTCTTAATTTATTTTTAATTGTGATTTTAGGAACATCAGCCAGGGAACCTGATATTAGTATTGTCAGTCAACCTTCCGATTTACATGCTACAAATACAGGTAAAGATCTTAAACCAGTTTTGCTAAATCTGTTTTCTTTTCAAATATAAACAGTAGGTTCATATACATATAAGAATTTTGATAAATGAGTGCTAAAATAAATAAATAAATTTTTCATTAAAGGTTTTTTTTTATTGTGATTTTAGGAACATCGGCCAGGGAACCTGATATTAGTATTGTCAGTCAACCTTCCGATTTACATGCTACAAATATAGGTAAACATCTTAAGTCAGTTTTGCTAATTCTGTTTTTTTTTTTCAAATATAAACTGTAGGTTCCCATATAAGAACTTTAATAAAGAAGTGCTAAAATAAAAGAAAATACAGTGTTTAAACGACAACATTGTAGAAGCCCTGCTCATTTCTCACATATACTGTTAATATATTTAGTTAAGTACAATAGTTAAACCAAATTTTTATTTGTAAGGTGGGAATATTCAACTACTCATAGATTTTAAAAGTTTAATAGTAGGGTACTTGAATATGAAATTGCTGTTTCAGCTATAATTCATGGCACTGCCGCTGCATCTGCAGTAATGATGGATCACAGCTACAGCGAGGCTAGCAGATCTACAAGAAAAACATTTAGAATTGGTAAATGTTATTTTCTTATCGCAAGTTACGAAATAATATTACTTATAGTACTTACCTAATATGAAATTGGCACGGTTGGCGCAATGTTTGAGAAATCGACTGCTGCGCTACGTGTCGCGGGTTCGATTCCTGCACGATACAAATATTGGTATACACACCGTGCCTCGGAAAGCACGTAAAGCCGTTGGTCCTGCGCCTGATTTCTCTCTGGTCGTGTCGGATTGCCGTCCCATCGGATTATGAGGGTGAATGAATAGAGAGTGCACCTGTGTATGTGCACACACTTGTGCTCTATAATATCTCCTGCGTAGTTGGCTAATCTCCGGTGAGATTGGCCGCTATGAACGAAATTCGGTCAGGAGGAAATTAATATGAAATAATATATTTATCTAAGAACATTTTTTTCAGGTTCTACCAAGAGTTCACTAACATATAGTTATGTCCAAGTGAAAGCCCTTTCTACAAAAGTTAAACAACTGCGGTCCGAGATAAGTCGTTTGCGGAAGAGAGGGCTGTCTTTCAAGTCAAGACTGGCAAATGCTGCTAAATTATCCCAAAATGCCGCATTCCAACAAATTATGAAAAATTTGAAAACTCCTGCCCAGCTATTCGTCCATATGCAATTGCAATCCGCAAAAAAATCCAAAGGTAGGCGGTTTACTATGGATGAAAAAATCCTTGCCTTGTCTATGTATAAGACTAGTCCAAAGGCCTATTCTTTACTTTATAAATATTTTACATTACCTTCGACAAAGGCAATGAAACGTTTGCTAAGTCAAATTAAACTACATCCTGGCATTAATCCAATTGTATTCCAAAAAATTAAGAAAACTGTACTTGCAAAAGATACTGCTGATCGTTTGTGCAGTTTAATGTTTGACGAAATTTCTCTGACACCTCAAATATTTTATAATAAACAAAAAGATGCATTTGCCACAATCAAAGAAACCAAATTTGCCGACCACGCTCTCGTTTTCATGGTAAAAGGTTTAAAACACAATTTTAAACAGCCAGTAGCATATTATTTTACCAATGCCCTACAAAAAGTAGAGCTTAAAACACTTACAAAATGTGTAGCATCAGAGGTGCAAAAATCTGGTTTAATTATTATTAACACTGTTTGTGACCAAAGCTCCGTAAATGTAGGGGCAATAACAGATTTAATTAATGACACGAGAGTGAGGTATTTGAGGCTAGGCAAAGAGTGGCGCCATGATTTTTTCAGGGTAAATGGTCAGAAGATTATACCGTTGTTCGATGCTCCCCATTTAATTAAAGGAATAAGAAATAATTTACTAACTAAGGATATGGCGTACACCTCTAATAATAAAGATAATATTGTTAAGTGGAATTATTATCAGCAGGTGTATGCTGCAGATAAATCCAAAGGGGAGCTTCGACTGCTAAATAAAATAACAGAAGAGCACATAGTCCCTGAAAAAATTAATAAAATGAGGGTAAAGCCCGCGACTCAAATTTTTAGCCACAGTGTCGCTGTGGTAACAGACCACTTAATAGCTAGAGGAGATTTGCCTGAAGAGTGCAAACAATTAATAGACATAACATTATTACTAGACAATTTGTTTGATACATTAAATGTTAGTAGTTTTGCAATACCCCATGGTAAAATTTATAAAGGGCCGACTAGAAGGCACTCACCTCACCACCAACTATGGCTAAAATCAAAAGAAATATTAAAAACTGTGAAATTTATCCAGAAAAAGGTTAGTGGTAATAAAGTACGCTTAATGGAAACTACTATACCATCTGTAAAGAATTTAATTAAAACGATTGAAGGCATGGAAGCAATTTGCAAGGTGTTGTTTGATAAATATGGTTACGATGCAATATTGACACGGAATTTTAATCAGGACCCTGTAGAAAACTTTTTTGGGAACATCAGAAGCTATGGAGCCAGAAATAATGCCCCAAATACAATATCATTTGAAGGGGCATTTAAAGCACTTCTATTAAATAATTATAATACTCAGCATTCCAAAAAGGCAAATTGCGAAGAGGACACCAACAAGTGCCTACAAAGTCTTAGTTTTTATGTGACTGAAAAACCTGATGTGATTGATGTTCCCAAGGAAGATAAAATTAATTTTACTGCTGATGTCTTAATTGATTACTCCAAAGAGTCTGATGCTGGTCAAAGCAATTATGTATGTGGTTGGGTCCTGACTAAGTGTTTAAAAAATGTTGTAAAATCCTGTAAACATTGCAGACAAGACCTTTTAGATAAAAATAATGAAAACATAAATAATAATAGTTTTATAAAAGCTAAAGAATATAATAATAAAAAATGGTTATGTTATCCAAATGAGCAATTGCAAAATTATTTCCAAGACCTGCAAAATATGACAGAAGCTTTTTTAAAAAAAAATGTTCCTAAACATAATGTTCGTCAAATAATTAATTCGTTTGCAGATGTTTTAGTGGATACCCCTTTTACTTGTAATATGCATAAAGAAAAATTAAAAGAGTATTTCTTTAATTTAACAGTTACTGTCATATTACATAGTTGGTGTAGATCCATTAATCGAATTTTAACAGGAAAAATTACATATAATGGAGAAGATGAAACAAAAGTTTCAGCACAAGTGTATTATGATAAGCATAAACATTATAAAAATAAAAAATGACTAACATATTGATTTGTTTCATTTCAAGTAATTTCTATGAAAGACTAGCCTATATGTATAAGTCAACCTCATATCAATGGTAACAAAACTACTAAAAGCAGACCTCTGTAAAACCTATATATTAAGCCAGGTCCGCTAAAAATGATTTTGTTACCTTTGATATGCAGTTGCACCAACGAATGTTCCATCCAGTACCTTTAATATACTGCCAATATCACTATCTATAACTAGCTATAGACTGGTTAGTTCGGATACAAATTGCAGACGGCGCCACTGTGCTTGTTTGCATAAAAATACCGTAAGAGGGCTCTCTTTACCCGATATCTTATAGTACTCTTTGAATTAAAATTACCACGAACAGAAACGTCAAACTGACAGAAACACGGTTAACATAGACAAATGTCTGTTTTTTTCTTTAGTTTATCTATGAATCGCGACGTTGCCGTCTTGTGCCTGTGTCATAGCGGGGGAATAGTTATACCGACGTTGTGAAGAATTTATAAGTAAGAAATTATGATCTCCTTATTCTTAGCTTATTCTAATCATAACTATTCCTAGTATAAAGTTCGAATAAGTAAGTTTTTATTTCTACTACTGTTAGAATGCAGGAATTTAACAATTTTAGACATATTTTCTATAGTTTTAACCCAGCTCGTCAAGGAGGGAACGACACCATTTCTTAAATTTGTGTCATATTTGCTGATCTACGAGTGACAGTGTGGCGTAGCATTAATATTTAATCTATGGTGTGGCGTAGCCTTAATATTAAAAATAAATAGCATTATATCAAATAATAAAAAAACTAAAAATATTAAAACAAAAACATTTATGTACAACTTACAATATTTGTTATTAGTAGTGATCAATGCACAGCTGATGGCATTGCAACGTCAGTCGACCTTGTGCGCGGTGAAGGTGCGCGTGAGCATTGGGTCCGTCCTCGGACCGGGGGACAGTGAGTTGCTACCTTCGGCGCGAAATGCATGTCCGACGCTTGCGCATACGGCTTGTTAAATCTATGCTTTCTCCTTCTGTTTTACTTGTTCTTAGTGTGTTTCTGACTGTTATAATCTATCTTACTATCTCTGTGACTTTTATGCCTTTCTTCCCATTGTGAAGTGAAATATACTGTACTTTCTCCTGTGCTTCGAATGATTGTGACTTTTTATTTATCTCTCGCACACTTAATTCACTCGTTACTTTCTTCCTACTGATACTCGCTAAAACAGCATTTCTATATTTGCCCACAACAAATTCATGACCGCCGCCATTAACGCTATCGAAGAGATTGTCAAAAAATATTAGTAAATCGGCAGT
Source organism: Shargacucullia verbasci (assembly GCA_947562105.1). Classification (NCBI taxonomy): domain Eukaryota; kingdom Metazoa; phylum Arthropoda; class Insecta; order Lepidoptera; family Noctuidae; genus Shargacucullia; species Shargacucullia verbasci. The sequence goes on along the minus strand of OX387281.1, from coordinate 10,166,261 downwards.
TCCGCAACATTCTTCAGGCAAGCATCCACTCTCTGAAAACAAAGAAATTATAATGGTTAACTGTTACTGTAATGCACTGGTCCCTGTAATTACTTTTAAGCCAGGGAGAATGAGGGTGAGTTATTTTTTGGTAGAAGCTATGCAGTGAGAAAGTATTACTAGAGGAACTATAATGGTTTCCAGCAAAAACGATGTTGCAGAAGGCACTAAGCGATAGTGCCATGAGGAAATAACTGAATCAAAATAGTGTGAAAGACACATACTTGCCATGTATCCCAGCGCAACGCCAGCTGACCGACTGAATACTTGGGTACAATGTTTGGCCTTGGCACTACATGGTGAGCTGTTAATTTATTTATCAGTTCCACTGTACTCGGGCGATCTTTGATAAAGTTTCTCAATGTGACTCCATTTTGCAATTTGCTCCTTGCCTTGCATACAGTATTTTAAATTTTTGTTAATAAATTGTTTCTTATACCCTTCATTAAATGGGGTGGGTCATATAAGATGAAAATTTTCTTGCTATCAATTTCAAAAAAACCACACTTCATTTTTCCTTATATAATTTGTTCTGTTTTCTGCAGCTAATGAATTCATGGCAGCAATGTTGGTAGCACCTTGTTCGCATATTGTGGCTACAATTTTCAGCCCAGTTTCCTGCACTTTGGTTATCACCAGTTTAATTTGTTTTTTTAATTGTAGTGTTTTCGTCATAGTTGACGAGAAACTATAGTATATTGGTTGCTTATATTTTCTTGCGATTCCTCTTATCATGAATACCAAGACATGATCACAGAACTGACTGTATTTTTCCTCTCCATCATCTACAAATCCTTGTATTGCATCTCTTCCTTTATTGTAATAACAAGTGGGTGCTATGGCCATCTCATCAAACACTAAGGTACAGTATTTCAGTTTATCTGGTAACTTTGCTACCCTTTTCTTTAAATGTTTAAAAATTCTGTCATTGTATCCAGGGCCTATTTTAACTTCATGCAATAAATTTTGCAAAGTCCTTCTGCTCGGTAATATGCAGAATTTACTTAAAATTCGATACGCTTTAGGCGATGGCTTAAACAACGATAGCGATAAAATCTTTTCATCTGTGGTAAATCGTCGTCCTCTTGCGTGACGTTTTCCAGACTCTCTTACTTGCATGTAAAATAATGTCTTTGCATTCTCTGATAAATTTTTACTTGCAATTTGGAAGGCATTTAATTTTGCAACATTTTTTGCATGTATTTTTTTGCTGTGTGCTTTTCCAAATCTTTTTCTCATTCTGGGTTTCCTTCTGGTATGTTCAGCAACTGTAAATAAAATTATCATTTGCTTAAATTTTCTGTAAATATTAACGCTATGTATGGAGTTATGTGGGTTTATAAATAGGAACAAATTATTATAATTTTATAAGTGTCAAGTAGTCATTGTTTCCTTTTTATTCTCTCTATTATTTCAATTCCTTTTTGTGATGTTTCTGTTCATCGTAATTCATTAAGGCTGGTGTTCACTAATGTTAATTCTTTAGTTAAACTATCATTTACTAGAAATACTGTACTAGAATTGTAGGTAAAAATATGGTATAAGTGTAAACAAACAGTTGTACAGCTGTTCCGCTATGGCTATCACAATTTACAATATCTTTGATCATTTTTACTTTTTGTAATAAAAGAGAAATTTCTCTAAGAGATACGGTATTTCACTGTGATTTTTTGAAATATACATATATATGTATAATATAAAAGGCAACGTCCCAGCTGACGCATCACCATCAAGTCTAAGCCAATAAGGACAAAAACTTGAAATTTGGAGAGGTTGTTGATTTTGTATTGATTAGCTTACCTGGTTCAAATTGTTGTGACTGGTTGGTTAGAACTGTGGCAGTATTTTCCATTGCTGAACCTGAGGATGTTGAGGGAAGTCCTTCAAGTGAGCTTGAATGTTCTTGACGTGTAAACATAACAGTTTAAATATTAAACATGAGTCATGACTGCTTTTGTTTAGAAGATGTTAGAAAGAGGTAAGCAAGAAAGTGTTTTAATTAATAATTTGAGGTACCTAACAAAGGTCAGGTAAGGTTAAGTTATTACACAAATGAGACAAAGACATTTACCTGCTAGTTGTAGTTGAGGAATAGCTAATCTACAAAGCCGATTGTTTGAATACAGGTAACATTCTTTGAAGTGTTTACGGCATACTCGTAGATTATGGTAGACATATGTAGCATCTAATATATTGAGGCCACCAATATTTTCCACCCAAGTCCTGAATCGTTCCAATTCATGTTCTGGATTAGGAAAATGCTGGAGAGGAATCCCTAGAACAATAGAAACAAGTCAATGATTATTTGAAGTATAACTATACCTACATACAATACTATTGTTGATATTTAACAATATTATTTATTGTAATTATAATTATTTAAGTAATGACAAATATTTATTATTTGACAGATGACCTTAGTGAGTAAATTTTATGTAGTGTGGTAATTATATGTTGTGTTATTTTATTTTATGTTGTAATTTTGGTGTGTGGTTGGGCAGTATCACACTGCTGCCAAATGTGCAGTAGGTTTTTCTGTACTGTGAAGAGCCTAATATAAACTAGGTATATAGACTAACATTATAAAGCTGAAGAGTTTCTAAGTTTCGAAACTCTCAGGAATTAAGAGTCCGATTTGAAATTTGTTTTTTTGCGTTAGATAACCCGTTTATGACGAAGGATACAGGCTACAATCCAAATTTAATGTGGATAAAACCACGGGGCATACTTATTTATATATATTTACCATCATCTTTGGTCACTTTACAGCCAGGCACGCAACACTCGTTTCGAGACATTTTGGAGCAAACTCAACACTGAGTCACTGCAAACTGCACTCACGCTAATATAATATGGTCCAAACTCCCGTAGGAGGGCCGTAACAAACAAATAAACACTTAAAATACGGAGGAACACAGGGGTTCAACTCGACGCGATTTGAAGCGATTACAAGATTTAGTTTAGTGGATCTTTAGTAAACACGGAGCAGCGAACTGAACTCAACACGAATAACATAAAAAATCACAGATAAACCAAATTACAAATTAAAATGTGAGCAGGAACATTTAAACGAACCGTCAGACATTTTTTTTTTTTTTTTTTTTTTTAATTTATTAAGGCTTTGGATATCGGTGTCCTTTAGCCTGTCTTGATAATACAAAATAATGTGAACATCGAAATAAAAAATAACATAAAATATAACTAACTAAACACTAAATATTCTTAATAGTTCTAGAAATAAATTTGAACAGTGGTTTGAATAACATAGGAATCCTTAACATTGTACTCAAATCGTTCGGCAGTTTAATATTATTATGGTCACAGACATACATCACTTCAGCCGCTAATAATAAATATGCGTTGAAATTTAAAATTATGACATTTAAAGAAAATGTGATCTAAGTCGCCAAGTCTATAATTACAATATTCACATGATGGATTTGGTTTAAGTTTGAGTCTAAATAAATGCGCTGGAGTACGACAATGTCCAAATCTTAATCTATTGATTGTGGTTATAAAGTTTCTATTTTCTGCATATGGATGTTTACAATACCACGGTGAGAGCGGCGGGGAGTCTTGAATTTTAGTGTACCACTTTCCTTTTTCTCTGCTGTTAAGCTTCCAATAATTGTGCCATAATATTCTTAGGTCGCTTTTTAACTTTTCTCGGAAGTCCGTAAAAGGATTTTTTAGTTCTGTATGATCCTCATCATATGTTCCTCGAGCAGCTCCATCTGCGACCTCATTTCCTAAAATACCTTTACTTTTAAGGTCTAATAATATTTTCTTAATATCAAATAAAATATAATTTGTGCTATATTTAACCAAAATATTCTCTAAAGCTGATAAACAACTTAGACTATCAGAAAACAATTAAAAATTCTAAACTATTTACATTCTGCACATGTAATAATGCTTTATAAATTGCATAACATTCAGCTGTATAAATACTACATGATGGATGTAGTTTAAAGCATTTGGTTTGATTTAATTGAGGATCATAATAAGCTGAAGCTACATTATTTGTATCCTTTGACCCATCAGTATACAATTTATAAACATTATTTATTAGTTGATTATTTACAGAATCCAAAAATTCATATTTATTACTAATTCTATCTGTACTGATTATGGCATTTAAATCATGGGTTAAACATTTGTAATCTATGCTATAAATCGGTAAAATGCTAGAGGTATGTATATTTTTGCAAATAGTTTTTAGATTTAATATTATATACAACAATTCTGGGAAGTTATGTTCACATACAAATTGTGCAGCATCAATATTATTAACTTTACTTAGCAAACTCTGAGGGAGTTCTTCATGAGGTAAAATCCTATTCAGTACAAATGTATTGTCAGTAGCCAACAATTTCAGACTAAAGTTATTAGCAATTTGCAATCGCCGTAATTTTAGAGGTATTATACCACTTTCAGCTTCCATTGCATTTATTGGAGTTGAGCACATTGCTCCTGTTATAATTCTCAGTGCTTTATTTTGAATGATGTCTAGCTTCCTAAGGTGACTTACATTAGCATTCATGTATGCTAATGAACTGTAGTCAAAATGACTTCTAACAATACTCTTGTACAACATTGACAGAGTTTTTGGATCGGATCCCCAGTGAACACCTGCTAAAGAACGTAAAATATTAAGCCCCTTTGAAGCATTTTTAATTATATAATTGATGTGATTCTCGAAAGTCAACTTTGTATCTAAACATATTCCCAGGAATTTCTTATTGGTTAACCATATCAATGGCTTATTATTATACAATAGGGGAATTAACTCTTCTGAGTTAGTTGCTTTTTTTCCAAAGATCATAGCTCCACTTTTATTAACATTAATTTCCAATTTTAGTTTGTTATAAAAATCATAAATTTGGCTTAAGCCATTGTTAAGATTATTTACCGCATTACTTACGTTTTTATTTACAGTATATACAACAATATCATCAGCAAATAACAAACATTTAACTGAAGGATCAGTTAAATATTTGTTGATTTGGGAAGTATACAAATTATATAATAGAGGGGAAATTGTTGCGCCTTGCATTGTTCCTTTATAAACAGGTCTAGGTCCATGTAATATATTGTTAAATTTTATGTACATTTGTCGCTCATATAAAAATTTGAATATCCATTTACAGACTTTTCCTGGCACACCAATATCATTAAGAATTTCTATTAAGATGGAAGGATTTACATTATCAAATGCTCCAGTGACATCCAGAAAGGCACAGATTGTATAAGAATGACTATGAAATGATTGTTTGATGTCTGAAATAAGAGATGTAAAGCTTTCTGCGGCATTTCTGCCTCGTCGGAAACCAAACTGCTGTTCAGGTAAGATATTATTTTTTTCACTATAATAATCCAATCTCAGTTTTAACATGCATTCAAATAATTTACCTACACAAGATGACAGTGATATAGGTCTGTAAGAGTTACAGTCGCCTTCGGGTTTATCTGGTTTAATTATTGGAATAACACATTGTGTTTTCCAACTTTCAGGGATGGCATCTGATAACCATAAAAGATTATATACTTTCAATAAAACATTTTGTGCTTTAGAATGAAGACTGGAAATTAATTTATAAGTAATGTCATCCAGACCTGGTGTAGTATTTTTCCTAGATTTGAGAGCTACTTTAAATTCAGTCATCGTAAATGGTTCAGAAAGAAAGAAACTGTTATTGTTACCCGGTGATTGAAATAAACAATTTAATTTAGCTGTATCCACGTGTTTTTCAGGTGGAGAGATTGGTGCATATTTATCAAGAAATGAAGGAATCCATTCATCATTTTTTGGGGTTTTTCTGTGTGTTGCACGTTTAAATCTACGGATATAGTTCCAAATCATGCTCACAGGTGTGTAACGATTAAAAGATTCACATAATTTCGTCCATCCTAATTTCTTTTTTTCACTAATTAATTTCTTCTTTACTGCATCAATCCTTTTGTACATAATGTAATTTTGAATTGTAGGAATAAGCCTATAGTTTCTTAATGCTTCTTTGCTATTATTAACGGCTTGGGAGGGCTGTATGCACACAATATAGATAAATCACCTACACTTGTTTTAATAATCATTGCTGTTGTTTGTAAAAAATCGTGATAAGGGGTATTAATTATCCGATATTTAAATGTATTTTTAATCAAGATTGCAACTCCACCAAAGCCGTTGGGGCCATCCTGTCTTGTAATATCATAACCTGGGACATTGATGTTACTATTATTTTTTAAACAGGTTTCATTTAATAAACAAATGTCTATATCATTTTCCGAAAGAAAATTAATTAACAGAGGTTTTTTGTTGTTAACACTCTGGATGTTAAATTGTGCTATTGAAATATAATTCTTAGTCTGATAAACATTATAATCATTAAAATCCATATTAAATTAGATTGGAAAGAAAAACATCTCTTATTTTATTCATAGTTATAGCTTCATTGTTAGAATTAGCTAAATGGACTAAAGATTTTACTATAGCATTTAATATGACGTCATTATTTGCAATCTTTTCTAGCTCATTTTTTGTATCCTGTGCAGGAGATACATTATGTGACTTAATATTAGGTTTATTTACAACATTTACATTATTACTCACATTAGATACATTTTTCTGTGAGATAATATCTTTCTTACTACTTAAAGCCGGAAATTCTTTGTCATAGGTCACAGACTTACTAACTCCAGCATAGGTAATTTTGTTTTTCTTTTCAGAAATCTTTTTAATTTTAATGGGGTATGCGCGAGAAATAGCAAGATGTGGCCCGCCACAGTTAATACAATTTAATGAATTAGGATTGTCACAATCTTTAAAAAGATGTTCACCGGCACAGATCGAACATTTCTGCTTGTTACTACAAATTTTGGCTGAATGATTAAATCTAAAACATTTAAAGCATTGTAAGAGTGGTGGGACATATTCAAAAACTCTGTATGAAAATAGATCATATTGAACAGAGTCTGGTAAAACATTTGATAGAAAAGTTATGCTGACAGTTTGCAAGGGTACCCTCTCAGTGCCTACCTTTTTTGTAAAGCGTCGGATAGAAATGATGTCGAATTTTGAGGATAATTTGCTATATAATTCCTTATTAGAAATATTAGTCGGCACATATCGAATTATGCCTGTTTTTTCGATTTCCTTTGCTGGTATGTAGGCTTTCAAATTGTACTTATCCAAGAAGCTTGTATTCAATAAAAAATTATTGGCATTGTTGTGTTGGTTGAAAAGTATAGAAATCTTATTTGCATTAACTCTATGCATACTTTGTATGCCTTTAATATCTATCGAAAAGATGTGGTTGAGATAGATAGGGCTCTTATTGCCTATCTTTTCCTTTGAATTAGTGCTCTCAACAAAAACTTGGAACGTGCGAGTATAGGCTGAATTGTCAGGATACAAACGTTTATAGCCGGATTTAAAAAAAGGCTTATATGAGTCCTCAGAGTCTCCTCCGTCGATGCTACCACTGACAAAATTATATGTAGTGGATTTCCTCTTACCAGGGGGCGGCCCGGCCCCGCTAGCACCTGGGTTCTCATCTCCATCCATTATTGCAAAACCACTAAGTTAACAATTAAATTTGCTTGTTTTTCAAGATAGAAATATTTTTAGAGAAAATATTTGAAAAATCCGCCTTCACTTTTCAAAAGTTCCCGCCAGAATCCGTCAGACATTTATTTGTGATGTGTTGCCCTAGTAAGATTATTAATTCTCTACTGTACTCTCGAAACATTTAGTTTTGGTATAAAATATCAAAAAAAAAAAAAAAAAATATAAGTTAGATGCAGTAATTCAATATATTTTTGTTCTCATTATGTTGTAATCATTAATTATTAATTAACAAAGTTTAAAAAATAATTAATTAAACATTCAGTTTTCTACTAAAATATATTACTACATTTCTAAGGGATTATGCTGGCAGCACTGTTCATTTTTAGTTTATGTACTAAGGCAGAGATGGCGCTAAATACAACATTTTCTCAATGTAAGGAAGTTGCTACCCCCTGGAAGTTGCTACCCCCTGTCCAAGCGGTCGACGAGTCAACATCGCCTGAGGATGCTCCGTGGAGGGGCGAAACACGTGCCGAGGATCGGTTTGGTTGCATGTTACATAATTTCTTCTGCACGTGCATATATTTGCGGGCTCCCGGGCGGTGCTGTGCATGCACCCAAACTTGCAGTAGTTTAGCGGAATTAAAACTAAATATTCTAGTTGTATATCTTATATATCATGGATTTCCGCAAAGTAACGCCTGATTCCATTAATTATCTTTGGTATTTTTTAGTTTATTATAATTTATTTTGTATTGTAGTTTTTAGTATGTCGAAAATTAGTTAAATATACAGTTTTACTCAGAAAATTCCGCTCTATCGATTGGTAGATTAATTTTTTTGAGTTCTTTAAAAAAATTATAAATAATAAAGCAATTGCATGGCATGATAATAAATACTCATGCAGAAATACAACAAATTCAACCTTAAGTCCAAACAGCAAGCATCAAATTTGTATATTACATACGTTTAGCGTAACTCTCAAGCCGAAATAAAATAGTTATACAAAGGTATTATACCCTAAATAATTACAAAACTTAATAGCCTTTACATTAAATTTAAACATGACTTAAAGATTTTTCTGATAATAAATTGCCTTAATCACTGATGAAAATAATTTTTCCCTTACAGTAATGGCTATATCTGAAACTAAATGAGTTATCGAAATCCTGTTTTATAGGAAAAATAGAGCGCAAAAAAAAAGAATAATGGTATATTTACTATTATGATACCATTAAAGTTGAAAGAAATACAAGGTTTTATCCATTTTTTTTTTAAAGTTTTTTGCGATTTCCTAAAACTTGCATTTTGTCCCTTACAGTAATTCATATTTCCGGTGGCGAATTATTATATCAATAATCAAGATACATATTGTGTACAATGGGGGACGTTGGCGGTAGTACACTTTGCCGAAAAAATGCTTTGCACGGAGCCCGATAAGCTAGTCACGCCCAGATTTCACTTCCTCCAATGAGGGCCGTCCTACGATGCGAGAAAGATAAAAAGTTCTAGCGGTGGGCTGTAGCATCTTTTTTGGATAACGAAACGCAACTGTCTATCGGATATCAATAACGGTTATTAAAACGCGCTATCCTGCTATCCTGCTATTGGTCGCTATTTGATATAGCGACTAATAGCGGGATAGCGCGTTGCACATCAATGAGCAACACGTAATATGATAGTGAGCTTTTGATGACCTTTTTTTTTTTTTTTAGCTTAATTAGCTTTGAACGGCTCTGAAGTTTTGATGACCTTTTTTTTTTTAGCTTTCACTGATGCTCAAAATGCTCAAATTTCGCGAATTGTCGTTGTTGTTCCAACATAAGCAAGAATTAATGGATTTGATGAGCTTTTTTTTTTTTTTTTAGCTTCATTGATGCACTTCCATTTCATTGGATAAACGAAACGCAACTGTCTATCGGATTCTTTGGATGTTAGCTACTTTAACGTTAGCATGTTAGCAGGTTAGCACGTTAGCAGGTTAGCACGTTAGCATGTTAGCAGGTTAGCACGTTAGCAGGTTTTTCAAATAACCTGCTAACCGTTATTATGACGATAGCTCGTTTCAATAACGTTTAAGTTGCGCCACGACCACCGCTAAAAAGTTTTCATAGTTGCCATTTGCACTTCGCCGATTGTCGACGCGTATGTTTATTTACTTTGAGCCGTGTTTTGTTTTTCGACCGTTGATTCCCTCTTCGTTGACCTGTGCTATTATTTGACTGTGGATTGCGTTCCCGCCGACCTGTGCTGTATTTTTATGGACTGTTGATTGCCTTTCTATTAGACTTCGATTGAAAAACGGATTTGAACAATGCCCCGAAATTTAACGAGAGAAGAAAGGAATCAAATATTATTTCTTCACAATCAAGGACGAAACATTTTACAAATATCGCAAGAATTGAACGTTACGGTAAGTTAAATCAATTTTTATTGTAAAAATATAATTATATGACATTATTGCTATAGTGAAAAGCCTAGGCAGTCCTCTTGTCGCATCTCCGCAATTTTATTTTTGTGAAATACGTAGTTATCGACGAAATTTTAAAAATAATCTTTGATATAAAATGTAAGGCAACAGTTTAATTGTTACTCTCGTATTGTATTTTGTTAGTATTTGATTTATTTTTAAATTGTTCATACAAAAATATTTCTATGAATACGTTGCGACTGGAGGCAAAGCACGGAGCAACTCCCCTCCTACTCCCCCGCCGCCCAAGGTCCGCAGGCCTCGCGTCGCACACCCTGCCATGAAGTGTTTTTCTTAGAATCTCGCGTTATCGATCCTAGTCCATTAAAAGTTTAATTAAAAAAAGAAAACGTTTTCATCCCCAATTTATTTTATTTATGTTAGAAAGAATAATAAAAGTCTAATGATTATTATAATACAAACATGAAGATTAAAATTCCTCCTTTACTCCTTATCAATCATTATTATTTAATAAATTAAATATGTAGCTACTTCATAAGGATTTACTTGATCTTTGCCGTGTCGACATGAGCTATCATATTGGAATCGCCCATGCTGTGGTGAAAAGATTAATGAAATAATGAAATAATGAAATAATGATTTATTTTCTGTAAATAATTCCGTATAGGAAGCTTTCACAAGTCTTTTTTAGATCTAGGTGGTGCCGGCGTTTCCTACTGACTGCCTCTGAGAAGAAACGCCGAAACAAACTCAAAGGTTTCTTTTTTAAAGTCCAGACATTTATTTTAGATTATGTGAGAACATGTAGGGGTCTGGAATAGCCTTTTGAGGATAAAGCCATACAGTTTTGAGTTGACCTGTCCCTACTGACGGGACACATGCATCAGCCATCGTGGAGCTCAACCCTATTTTAGGGAGCTCCTCGACCCGACACACGACGTCACCCTCATCGGGACATTTGCGTAGGCCATTTAAAAATACTCAAAACCGCCAGACAGATATAAGAAAATATATAATAAACTGGCCTACATGATACTCACATTTACAATAATAAAGAATAAAAAATGAAAATACAAAAATATAGTTAATACGAATGTGGAGCGGCTCAATCCCAAGCGTTTTTATCATCCATATAATCTGATACTTTATAGAAGCCCTTATTACTAAGTTTTTGTTTTATACATGACTTGAATTTGTTAATGCTAAGCTTCTGAATGTTGCTTGGGATTTCATTGTAAAAACGTATACACTGGCATTTAAATGAGCCACTGATCTTCTGGAGCCTTGTAGCAGGAACAACGAGTTTATCTTTATTCCTGGTATTAATACTATGAACATCACTGTTTTTCGTAAAAAGATTAATATTTTTATGTGCAAACAATAAGTTTTCGTAAATGTACTGAGATGGAACAGTCAGTATATTAATCTCTTTAAATTTGTCCCTAAGTGAATATCTGGGGCTTAAATTATAAATTGCACGAACAGCTCTTTTCTGCAGCACAAAAATACTTTATATGTCGGCAGCATTCCCCCACAACAGAATACCGTACGACATAATACTATGAAAATAACTGAAGTATACAAGTCTAGCGGTTTCAACATCTGTTAAATTACGTATCTTCATAACGGCATACGCTGCAGAGCTAAGCCTTTTCGACAACTTATGTATGTGTGGGCCCCATTGAAGCTTAGCATCCAGGGTAATACCCAAAAACACTGTGGTGTCCACAAGGTCCAACTCCTCGCTATCCACTTTTACACTGGTTTTAACCTGTCTGACGTTAGGTGTTGTAAATTTAATACATTTAGTTTTATTTTGGTTCAAAAGGAGGTTATTAACATTAAACCAGTGGACCACTTTAGAGAGAGCGCTATTTACATCGTCAATATCGAGCTGTTGACGTCTAAGTTTAAATAACAATGACGTGTCATCTGCAAACAACACAATCTCGTAACTATCCTTAGTGAGATAAGGCAGGTCGTTTATGTAAACAAGAAACAAAAATGGGCCTAGAATTTTCTGAATCCTGTTACTCAAATACGAAATAAGAAGATTCAGAGCTGTGTCCTTTATGCCATAGTGATGTAATTTCCTGATCAAGGTCTCGTGAACAACACAATCAAATGCTTTGGACAAATCACAGAAGACACCCAAAGCATCGTGTGAGTTCTCCCATGCGTTAAAGATGTGCTCAATAAGTTCAACACCAGCATCGGTTGTTGAACGACCCTTAGTAAATCCAAATTGTTTACGATGAAGTAGTTTATTATAATTAAAGAACACTTGCAACTGTTCTAATATTATTTTTTCAAAAATCTTACTAAATGTTGGTAGTATCGAAATAGGTCTAAAATTAGTAGGGTCTGAAATACTACCTGATTTAAACAGAGGTATTACTTTACTATTTTTCAATAGATCAGGAAATTTACCACAGTCAATACAGTTATTAAAAATAAAAGTCAATTCAGGCGCTACTATGTCAATAATAGATTTGGCAACGTGAACAGAGTTACCCCATAAGTCTGCGGTTTTTTTGACATTTAGAGTGTTAAACGCTTTTTTTTAATCTTTACAAGTCATATAATTGAATTTGAATACATTATTGTTAGCATCCACATTCTCCTTAAGTAAAGCCTCGGCATCAGTGGGTGAGGAGTTCAAAGATTTGGTAGTTGAAACTGGAATGTCGGTGAAGAAATTTTCGAAGGCTGTTGCAACTTGTTCGTGTAATGTAATTATTTTGCTATCAACATTCAAAGAATAATCAAAATTACTGATTTTAGATTTTCCAGTTTCACTGTTTATAATATTCCAAGTCATTTTGATTTTGTTACAACTATTTTTTATCTTTGAACTTAGATAACGGGCTTTGGCTATACGACAAATTTTCCTAAATAATTTTGAATAGTTTTTAACGTATTTGCTAAATTCGTGATTTTTGACATACGTTCTTTCATTGTATAGTTCATACAGTCTAGTCCTACTAATGTGAATACCAACTGTAGCCCATTCACTGAAAGACGCGTTTCCTTCAACTGCGATCGTCTTGGGGGTGAAGGTAGAATTAAATGCATTACAATATACATTAAAGAATGAGTTATACAATTTATCCGGATCTTCCTCAATAGACAAAATAGGTAATCCATGAGAAAGTTTATTTTTAAATATTTCCAATTGACCTGCAGTTTTAGGGTTAACAGTGATGTTCTTTTTTGCTACAATGCTGCTTTGATTGTGAATTTTTATCTGCTGGCCAGAGTGATCAGACCCTAATAAATTAATTATTTGCTTGTTTTGTGGTGTAATGTCTGTGTAAATATTATCTAAGCACGTGGCTGTAGTGGTAGTTATCCTAGTTGGCTCCAAAAATAAGTTCTCAAGATTGTATGACTTAAAAAGAGTTTTAATTTTACTGCAAGTACTCGAATTTTCTAATAAATTAACATTAAAATCACCACATACAAGAATACTTTTACTTGACTTACAAATCTTATATAATACTTGTTCCATAATACTATCAAAATAATCATACAATGATGAAGGGGGTCTGTACACACTTAAAACAATAAACCGCTCCAATTCCACACAGGCTATTTCAATTGTTCGCTCAACAGAGAGGCTCACAATATCCTTGTGTTCTTTAAATTTAAGTTTGTTGCTAATTAAAATTAATGAGCCACCATGGATAGCATTTTCTCGGCTAAACGAACTACCAATCTGATGATTATTAAAGTTAAACATGAACTGGTGACTTTTAAGCCAGTGTTCCGTAATACATAGAATATCAATGCCATTACAGTTCATGAACAATTCAATTTCTAGGTCTTTGCCCATCATTCCTTGAATATTTTGATGTTGAGATAATTTGAATTTTTACATGTAATTTTAGAACAATTAATTGTAAAATTAAAATGTATAACTTTTTGCATAATTTCACTATAGCTAAGGCCTGGGAAACAGAAATTAGATATTGAATGTCCCATGCAAAGTCTTGACAACAATAGACCCATATCTCGACCAATTTCATCACTAAATATTACAATTTTAGTTTTTGAAGTGTTCGTGGTTGTAACATTACCAGAACACACTGTTTGGGACCTGTTAGCATGATATAGACTTTGACGTTGTTTAAATGTGGAGTTTCCAGATTTTGTTGAGGAATGAGCCAATGGGGACTGATTCTTGGATGAGGTATTGCTGGTCAAAGATTGTGAGCGCTCATCACTACATGAACATGAGCCCATTAACTCATTCATAGCCAGCATATACTCTTTCATTTGCATTTCTGAGCTTCTATATTTATTTGTCATAGATTTTAATTTATTGTTAAGGCTATTGATCTCATATTCAAGGTTTTCTGTATCTGACTTATACTTTAATGTATTATTTTTAATTTTTAATGAAAACATATCTAATTTTTTAAGCAATTGTAATCGTTCCCTATTTAATTTAACATTTTTGATAAAGAACCTGTGCTTTTTTACTAATTTTTGAGTTTTTCTGATAAATTTATTTATTCTAATATATTTTTTTAACTTGTTTCTGCTGCATTTAACTACCCTTACTGAGTTATTACACTTTTTGTGTTCTTCACCTGTCAGATCGATTGTGACTAAGGGAGCTATGTTAATTGCAGCAGGAACATGTCTTGGGGCGCTGACAACCAACTCATTGAACAGACTTTGGTTGAATGAAGCAGTAATTTCATGTTGTTTGGACTCATATTGAGCAATTGTACTATTTGCCTCATACAGCTGTTGTTCTAAAGAATGTATGCAGGTAAGAGCTTGTTCGTACTCAATGCTACACTGGTCAAACCCGTCCACAATGAGTTGGAGCCTATCCCGAGTATCTATAACATCAGTATAATTTTTATGCAATTGAACCATTTCCGATTTCAAGTTTTTGTTTTTTTCTAGCATTTCTAACAGTTCCCTTTCATTGTCATCTCTTTCCCTATTCAATTGGTCACACAACTCCCTAGATGCCTTTAATTCGCTCAAAGCCAGTTGGAGTTTAGACTCCTCCTGGCGAGCAGCGGCCCTCCGAGTCATAATCATGTTAATTGAATAGATAGAGAGAAGATTGAAAATAAAAAGTTGCAATAGAGATAAAGTTAAGATGAATAAAAGAATTAAAATAAAGATTTATTATGTTGTGTCACCAAGGAATAGGGTTATGTTTATATTTTTAACTGATCATTATATGCAATAGTTGCGGTACAATTATGTTATAAATGAGTCACTATCAATAATTTGTATCAATAACAATGCGATGGTAAGTTAATTAAACGGTTTTGTACCTGATTACGAGATGACAAAGTAACTTTTATTTGTGCCGGTAGCCGGTAGCTGTCACCGATTCACACACACTTTTTACACACAATTTCAACTTATTTCACTAATATTATGCATAAAAAACTTTAATAACCCCTATTACTTAGTGATTCAATGGGATTTGGCCTTATTTGTTGCTTAATTTAATTATTTATATAAAAAATTACGGGACACCTTAAAAACAGCTGTTTTTTTTTTTAATTTATTAAGGCTTTGGATATCGGTGTCCTTTAGCCTTAAAAACAGCTGTAAGCTGTAGTGTTGCCACAGGAAAAAAAAAAAAAAAAAAAAAAAGTTAATCAGTTAAAAATTAATCAGTCAACAATGGTGTTAGTGAGATTGACTGCAGGCGATGCCCACGGTACGCGTCTGGGCTATTTCAAGTATCGTCACTCGTGGTGGCTCTTTTATTGCATCCCATTTACTTGATAAAAAATAATGATTTTATATGTTAGAAAAATATTGAGATTTCATTTTTCTCTTTTAATTTATATAATAATAATAATAATAATAATAAACGTTTATTGCAGGCATGGATGCCCATAGAGAACATACAGAAAACAACAAATAAGAATTTAGTATACAATTTGATTGATTATTTGATATAATTGATAATAAATCATTCATATTTATAACACATTCATAATAAAAATAAAAAATAAAAAATACTTATAAAATTGCTAGCAGGAATATTGACAGCCATACACAAAAAGATAGTTAGCTTCGTATATGGCTCTCAATATTCCGTTGTCAGATTCATGTACACGGCTCATGAAGGAAGCCCTCGCTTTACGCAGTACAGCAAAAAAGTCATCCACTCTGTTCTCTGCAAACATGCCAGACGCACTACACCTCCATGGTAACCCAAGTATGCACCTAAATGAATTGTTATACTGTACGCGTAACGTGTTATACGCGCGTTGTGTATACTTGTACCATAGGTGGCCAGTGTATAGCGACCGACAGTACGCATTAAACAGAGTGACTTTAACTTGGTTTGTACATTTAGCAAAACGCCGTGCAAGCATATTGCTTTTAGCGGCTAGGATTCTCCGTTGTCTCTCAATGTCCTCATCATCTTTCAGTTTTTCCGTTACAATATGACCAAGATATTTAAAACTTTTTACAACTTTTAGTTTGGTGTTACATAAACTTATATCAGGTATAGGTAATGGGCTATTATCATACCGAAAAACCATTATTTCCGTCTTCTTGACATTATATTTGAGACCATGCTTATTTGCGTATATTTCACAGATGTTCAGTAGCTTTTGCAACGCCTTAACAGAAGGGCTGAGCAGCACCATATCGTCGGCGTAGCTCAGGTTATTAACAGCGATATTATCAATAGAACAGCCGACACCGGCACTGCTCAGCTCCTCTATCAAGTCATTAATATATAAATTAAAAAGTGTGGGGGATGTTAGACCACCCTGTCTCACTCCGGTATCGAGAGTATATTCCCCAGACAAACCTTCCCCCCATTTTACAACGTTTGTTTGGCCTTCATACCAATATTTGATAACATTAATAATTTCAGATGGTATACCTGCATTATACATTTTATGCCATAGGACATTATAATTTACGGAGTCAAAAGCACGACTTAAATCAAGAAAACAGGCATAAATATTTGTTTTTCTATCTAAATAGTACTGTACAGTTTTTTTTAACGAGAATATGGCAGTATCGGTGGAAAGACCAGAACGAAAACCAAATTGTGCGTCATTAAACATTATGTATTTCAATATTTGTGGGTGCAATATCCTTTCAAATATTTTTGACAACACGGTTGCCAATGAAATGGGTCTATAATTAGTAACATCAGATATGTCACCTTTTTTATCTTTAACGAGTGGCATTATTATAGTTTTCATAAAATCCTTGGCTAAGTAACTATGCCTCAGAAATAAGTTATACAGTACAGATAGTTTTTCAGCTAACTGAGGGCCCCCCAGGATAATATGATCCAGTGTCAAGCCATCGTGCCCCGGCGACTTACCACGTTTCATTTTTCGCACACATTCAGTTACCATATCTGGTGTTACTATGACCATCGACTGATTCACCACTAGCGCACGCCGGTTGACGCCGAGCTCACACGACTCGGTAACTAAACCGGTTTTGAATTGCGCAACAAAAGCTTCCGCGATTTCCTTGGGCTCCTCAATTTCATTTATCATTAACGCACGACTAGGTTTGTGCGTCAATTTGTTAGTTGATTTCCAGAATTGTTGAAAATCGCAGGATGCCCTTTGTTGCGCAATAACGTCCATTTTCAACTGTTCTTGGTGTTGTTGACACCAACGCAATTTATTTTTAAATTTCTTTCTACTGTTATACATGTTATCAAATAAAGGTCCGTGGCTTGGCCTCCCTTGTAGTGACCAAGTCTGAAAAGCATCACGAGCAATGGAATGTAGTAATTTGACGTGATTATTCCAACCGACGATAGTTTTACGGCTTTTTGATAACTTTTTGTACGATTTGCTAGCTGCATTTGTTATAGCATTTATTAATGCATGATAGTAGTTATCAATCAAATTAAAGCAACCTTGATCTCTACACGGTGACCCCTTACAGCTTGTACTACCTGGGACAATATCAATATAATACAAGTATTCGTCACATAATCTACTGAATTCAAATAGTTGCGTCTTTTTTCTACTATTAAGTGATATTCTATTATCAACCAGTTCACAAGTCACAATCTTTCGTCTAATAACATTGAAATCACATTCGATTACGAGTGGGAAGTGATCTGACCAATTTACTTCATTCAATACATAAACCTTAGAGATAGTATCCCAACCGGCAGAAGTCACCAGACAGTGATCCAGCCAACTTGATGTGCCGTGGGCTTCGCTAAGAAACGTATACGTGTTTGATGACTCACCCAAATAATGAATATCAGCGCAGATCCAATTCTGATCCTTGCAGTACCTTAACATGTCCCTTCCGAATACGCTACCAATATTCGCATTATAATCGCCCAACATGAACACACATTCATCTTCACACTCCTGAATTATCGAATTTATTACGCCTAAGCACTCGGTGAACAACGGTATGTTATCAGTACACTCTGTAGGCATGTATACTGACATAACGACAGCGCTCCGGTCCGCCAGCTGAAGACGCACAGCCACTATACGCTTAGATTCACAGCAGATTGGTATAACCTTCGGAAATAAGCTTCTTCTCCATAAGATGGCTACACCTCCGTATGGCCGACCTCGTATAGGTCCTGACGTAGTGTCCATCGCGGAAATGCCATAGTACAAGAAGTCTGTGTGTATTTGACTGATAAAGTCTACATCATCTGGCAGCAGCCAGGTTTCTTGGAGCGATATAATGTCGTACTTATTACACAGCTCCCTTACGTAAATCATACTTCTTTTAATATTTTTACAATTGAATGTTGTCATTTTTATAGTGCTTTTACAGATGTTTTGTTCCATTATGTTTTGGATTTAAACGTTCTAAATACGATACCATCCGGCCAAAAGTCTTCTTTTAAGATAACATTTAAGCTTTTCTTCTCGATAGCGATCTTAAACGATTTAAAATTGGTGGGATTCTTAGATTTCAAAGTTTCTATTGTAAATACTGATTGACCGTTCTCACACAGATATGATTTAATGTCTGCTTCGGTGCAGTCATTCTGAAAGCGTGATACGTAAATCCACACGATATGATCTGCTGCTTTTAGTTTCTCACTTATCTTAGTTCCTCTTCTATTTCTGACACTATTCTACTTATAATCACTTATCTGAGTATTGCCCGTAATCTGCTGCTCGGCAATTCGAGGCCGTTTACGTTTATAACTAACAGTTTGAAAACCATCATTGTCATCGTGAACAGAACGGTCGACATGAGTTCGCTTCTGAGCTTCTCCGATTATTTTTATAATGAAATGAAATGAAATGAAATGAAATGAAATGAAATTATTTATTTTGCAATTAGGATTTTTCAATCACTTTTACACGTCTTTTTTAAACTAGATGGCGTCGGCATTTCCTATGACTATCCCTGAGAAGAAACGCCGAAACAAACTCAGGGGTCAAAGTCTATTTTAAAGTCCAGACAGATTGTATTGATGTAAAGGTTTATGTGAGACAAATATAGGGTGGAATAGCCTTTTGAAGAAAGTGCCATAACTATTTGAGCTAACCTGTCGCAACAGAGTGCAAGCATGCATCAGTTATCGTGAGAATTAATGAAATGAAGAGCGCTCAGCCTAGATCTCACTCACATTTACAATGTATAGCGGTTATATATAAGAAATAATTTCAATTTAAACGACATTACAATAACAAAATAATGAAGTAAATAATATAATAATTAATGGCAAAATTTGTATATAAAAAAAAAGGAAGGCTAAAGAGCGGCTCAATCCCAAGCGTTTTTGTCATCTAAATAGTCCGAAATTTTATAGTATCCTTTTTTACAAAGTTTAGATTTAATTACAATTTTGAACTTCTTTAATGTTAAATTACGTATATCATTGGGAAGCTTATTGTAAAAGCGTATACATTGTCCCATGAACGAGTTGCTTATTCTGTGGAGGCGCGTAGCATGTACAGCAAGGTTGTGTTTATTCCTAGTGTTCAAAGAATGAGTATCAGACAGTTTGACAAAGTTCGAAATATTTTTATAAACATATATTAAATTTTCAAAAATATATTGTGACGCTACAGTTAGAATATTAATTTCCTTAAATCTGTGTCTCAGCGACACCCTTGGACCAAGATTATAAATAGCTCGGACAGCCCTTTTCTGCAAGACGAATATAGTATTGATGTCTGCAGAGTTTCCCCAGAGGAGGATGCCGTAAGTCATAACGCTATGAAAATAACTGAAATAAACTATTCTGGCTGTATCCACATCAGTTAAGTGCCGAATTTTTTTGACAGCAAACGCGGCAGAACTAAGCCTACCCGATAATTTGTTTATTTGCGGGCCCCATTGCAGTTTGGCGTCTATAGTGATGCCTAGAAAAACAGTCGAATCCACAATGTCCAGTTCCACTCCATTCAATTTAACATTGATTGGTACTTGTCGGACATTGGGCGTTGAAAATTTAAGACATTTGGTTTTTTTCTCATTAAGGAGAAGATTATTAACATTGAACCAATGAACTACATGAGATAGTGCAACGTTAACTTCGCGAAAATCTAGTAATTGTCGTCGAATTTTAAATATTAGAGAAGTATCATCCGCGAACAATACTACCTCGTGATTATCCCGTACGTAATATGGCAAGTCATTAATATAAACTAGAAACAAAAATGGACCTAGAATTGAACCCTGCGGGACGCCCATGGTGACCTCAGATCCCGAAGATCTCTTGCCATTAATATCGACTCTCTGAATTCTATTGCTTAAATAAGAAGATAAGAAGTCGAGAGCCTTGTTCCTTATGCCGTAGTGGTATAATTTCCTGATGAGTGTATAATGGTGTACGCAATCGAAAGCCTTTGACAAATCGCAGAATATGCCAAGAGCATCTTGCGAGTCTTCCCAGGCATCGAATATATGTTTCAGCAATTCCACGCCCGCATCTGTCGTTGAACGTCCCCTTGTGAAGCCAAACTGCTTTTTATGAAGTAGGTTGTGTCTATTAAAATGTCTTAACATCTGATTTAAAATCAATTTTTCAAAAATTTTACTCAAAGTGGGTAGAATTGAAATAGGCCGAAAATTTGTGGGATCCGTAGAACTACCAGATTTGAACAGTGGTATTACTTTACTTTGTTTCATCAAGTCAGGAAATACACCAGATGCAATACAAGAATTGAACACGGTTGCCAAGTAATAAAACCTGTATCATCTGCTGTTAGTTGTGAAGGTGCAGAACTCGGTATATGAAGAGATGCTGATAGGCCTTCCGACTCATTCTTTGCTTCTGGATGTTTTTCGGGTGGTTTTTCCGGCACAACCCACATCAACGTATTGTTTGCCACTGTCTGACTTGTAGGTGTGTGCATACGATTTTGTCGTACAGATAATACTCGTTTTTGTGCTTTGTCGTGCATGCTGGTATTTTTCAGTAAGCTTACTTCCTCGTTCAGTTTCGAAACGTCTTCTTTTATTGTGTGCTTAAGCATTAATATTTCTTCCTTCATAACGGCCATCGTTTTCAAGATGCTCGAAACATCCAAGTGATCGAACGTAACGGGGGGTACTCGGCTCAAATCTTTAGCAACAAAGATCGGTAAATTCTCCACTTTGGTTTCGTTGAGTATCTTTAGTATATCGGAAATATTATTTACATGTTTCTTTTCACCTTTGCGCACCATCTTCTTATTATTTGTCGTCTCACAGATAATCGCCTTTGCAATTTCAATTTCTTCTTCTGAGAACCACGAGCTGCATATTTTTATGACACTCAGATCGTCCATTCCATCACATTTCGTAGCCATAAAGGCTAATACTTCGTTAATCACTAAGTTGCAATCACACGGCATTTTTATTTTATTACATTTTACGCGTCGGACAATAACTAGTTTTTGTACGCGACCATACATATATACCTATATATACACATACCATTCGGCTGCCCGAGCGAGACTCTATATATATCCTTCTTATCTAGATATATCCTTATACATATATTTATTTGTAGAGAAATACTGTGCGTCGGATTCATCGAGATGCAGATGAGGGGACGATTGAAGATAGACCTCACGTTCATCCTCCACGAATTATGACGCCTGATCGTGTGGCGCACATGGTAAATATATATCAGGAGCAGCCGATCTCAAAGACCTCTCAATTTGCAACAGAATATGAATACAGCTTGAATACAATCACACGCGCTCTTCATAGCGCTGGGATTCATCATAGACGGCCCGCCAAAAAAATAATCCTGACTGGCGAATTAAAACAGGCCAGAATTCGATTCGCACGTGACTACCGAGAATTTGACTTTTCGCATGCCATATTTTCCGACGAAAAATCATTTAAATCGAGTAAATATGGTCGTCGGAATTTATGGTGTGTGAATAACGCTAGATACAAGCCGAGAAACGTTAATCCCAATAACGAATCAGGGCGAATAGTCGTAAATATGTGGCGGTGGATGAGTGCTGATGGGCCAGGAGAACTAGCCTATATTGACACGAGGGCAACTGGACAGTCACATGCTGAGCTGTTGGAAGAGGTAATGATGCCTACCGTGCGTACGGTGTATCCAAGGGATGAAATGTTATCGTTTTATTTTTTTCAAGACAATTGCCCGATACATCGTGCGCACGTTGTTCAAAATTGGCTCCTTCTACACCCCGAAATTAGAACTGTTCCTTGGCCCTCTCGGTCTCCAGACCTAAATCCCATCGAGAATTTGTGGGTAATTATGGTTCAAAGATGGGATTTCAGAAATGAAAGAAATAAATTGGCACTCCTCACTCACTGCAACGAAGTTTGGGACTCACTTCGCGGCTCGGATTTGTGTCAAGTACTAATCCGGTCTATGCGAACTCGTTTAGATGCTGTTTTAGATGCAGGCGGGGCTTCTACAAAATATTAATATGTTATTTTTAAGTGTCAATTATTATATTATAATAATAAATAGTTATAATATTGTTGTCGAAAGTATTGCACCACTTTTATAATAAGCCTGAATTACTAATTACCTATTATACTTTCAGTTTAGATTATTGTAGAAACGCTAGTTTATAAAGCGTATTGTTAACTTCACAAACTCATCCCATTAATAATAATATTTTAGATTAGTTTTTAATTTTTAGTGATGCAATATATTTATTGCAAAGGCCTGGCGATGTTTTAAACGTCGCCAGGCGGCTAGTATTCCGTAGTTGTGAGTGCAATCTATGATATAAACTTAAAAATTTATAAAATTCATATTGAAAGACTGCTTCGTTTACGAATTTTCTATATGACAAACACTATATTTACATCGTTTAAGTAGTTTTATCAAAATAAATCAATCGGGCTGTGATACTTTTTGTTACTAACCTACATATACAATGTGGAAACAACAATACGGTAATAAATTAAACCTCGTATATCTAATAACGTTCCCAGTCTGCATATAAAAAATCAATTAAATATATTCAATAGTTTAGCCACAGGCCATTATTTTTCAATTTTAACAATTTCTATATGATGTATCGTTTGCAAAAGAAACAAATCTTAGTTTGTTTGTTTCTATTTCACTTTCTTTTCGAATCCCTGCCCCCGTTGAGCCTACGTATGTAGGTCAGTGTGTCGCCGCGGTCCTGTGACGTTGCATGTGTCGTTATACAATTTCGGAACCGCAGGATTTTCACCGCCTTTGAAACACTGCCGCTCGTTTTGTTTGTAATTTTACTGTGTTAAGTGTAAATTTTGCGAAATTGGACTCTTTATTTTGAAAGTGACAAGACACGTAACGTAGAATAGGTCATTTTAGCGAACATATAGGTGAATTGTGCAAAATTAGACGCTTTATTTTGAAAGTGACAGTATTTATAGTATATAGTAATAGGTAATTTTAGTGAACAGTTAACTGAATTTTGCGAAATTGGCCGCTTACATTGGAGTTTAGAATACAAGTAGAGTGATTGTGATTAATAAATTGATCAGTACCTAATTATGCGAGGGCGACTGTGGCTAATGAAATGAAATGAAATGAAATGAAATGAAATGAAATGAAATGAAATGAAATGAAATGAAATGAAATGAAATGAAATTATTTATTTTGCAATTAGGATTTTTCAATCACTTTTACACGTCTTTTTTAAACTAGATGGCGTCGGCATTTCCTATGACTATCCCTGAGAAGAAACGCCGAAACAAACTCAGGGGTCAAAGTCTATTTTAAAGTCCAGACAGATTGTATTGATGTAAAGGTTTATGTGAGACAAATATAGGGTGGAATAGCCTTTTGAAGAAAGTGCCATAACTATTTGAGCTAACCTGTCGCAACAGAGTGCAAGCATGCATCAGTTATCGTGAGAATTAATGAAATGAAGAGCGCTCAGCCTAGATCTCACTCACATTTACAATGTATAGCGGTTATATATAAGAAATAATTTCAATTTAAACGACATTACAATAACAAAATAATGAAGTAAATAATATAATAATTAATGGCAAAAATTGTATATAAAAAAAAAAGGAAAGGCTAAAGAGCGGCTCAATCCCAAGCGTTTTTGTCATCTAAATAGTCCGAAATTTTATAGTATCCTTTTTTACAAAGTTTAGATTTAATTACAATTTTGAACTTCTTTAATGTTAAATTACGTATATCATTGGGAAGCTTATTGTAAAAGCGTATACATTGTCCCATGAACGAGTTGCTTATTCTGTGGAGGCGCGTAGCATGTACAGCAAGGTTGTGTTTATTCCTAGTGTTCAAAGAATGAGTATCAGACAGTTTGACAAAGTTCGAAATATTTTTATAAACATATATTAAATTTTCAAAAATATATTGTGACGCTACAGTTAGAATATTAATTTCCTTAAATCTGTGTCTCAGCGACACCCTTGGACCAAGATTATAAATAGCTCGGACAGCCCTTTTCTGCAAGACGAATATAGTATTGATGTCTGCAGAGTTTCCCCAGAGGAGGATGCCGTAAGTCATAACGCTATGAAAATAACTGAAATAAACTATTCTGGCTGTATCCACATCAGTTAAGTGCCGAATTTTTTTGACAGCAAACGCGGCAGAACTAAGCCTACCCGATAATTTGTTTATTTGCGGGCCCCATTGCAGTTTGGCGTCTATAGTGATGCCTAGAAAAACAGTCGAATCCACAATGTCCAGTTCCACTCCATTCAATTTAACATTGATTGGTACTTGTCGGACATTGGGCGTTGAAAATTTAAGACATTTGGTTTTTTTCTCATTAAGGAGAAGATTATTAACATTGAACCAATGAACTACATGAGATAGTGCAACGTTAACTTCGCGAAAATCTAGTAATTGTCGTCGAATTTTAAATATTAGAGAAGTATCATCCGCGAACAATACTACCTCGTGATTATCCCGTACGTAATATGGCAAGTCATTAATATAAACTAGAAACAAAAATGGACCTAGAATTGAACCCTGCGGGACGCCCATGGTGACCTCAGATCCCGAAGATCTCTTGCCATTAATATCGACCCTCTGAATTCTATTGCTTAAATAAGAAGATAAGAGGTCGAGAGCCTTGTTCCTTATGCCGTAGTGGTATAATTTCCTGATGAGTGTATAATGGTGTACGCAATCGAAAGCCTTTGACAAATCGCAGAATATGCCAAGAGCATCTTGCGAGTCTTCCCAGGCATCGAATATATGTTTCAGCAATTCCACGCCCGCATCTGTCGTTGAACGTCCCCTTGTGAAGCCAAACTGCTTTTTATGAAGTAGGTTGTATCTATTAAAATGTCTTAACATCTGATTTAAAATCAGTTTTTCAAAAATTTTACTCAAAGTGGGTAGAATTGAAATAGGCCGAAAATTTGTGGGATCCGTAGAACTACCAGATTTGAACAGTGGTATTACTTTACTTTGTTTCATCAAGTCAGGAAATACACCAGATGCAATACAAGAATTGAACACGGTTGCCAAGTAAGGTGAAATCACGTCAATTATAGACGAGATAGTTCGTACTGACAGTCCCCAAAGGTCTGCAGTTTTCTTTACATCAAGACTTTTAAAAGATTCTTTAATATCTTTTGCATTAACAACTGAAAATTCAAAAGGTGTGCTACATTCAGATACGCTTTGTTTTAGTATAGTATAAGCGGAAGTGGAAGAAGACAAGAGAGTTTTGGTTGTTAAAATAGGAATATTAGTAAAGAAATTTTCAAACTCAGTTGCCACCTCCATATCCCCCCTAATATCTATGTCGTTAATTTTCAAATGGAAATCGCGGCTACGTACTGTGGATCTTCCCGTTTCAGAATTAATAATATTCCATGTAGTTTTGATTTTGTTACTGGATACTTTTATCTTGTTTTTAAATGTATTGACTTGGCCAAGGAACAGGCTCGTTTAAATATTTTTGAGTATCTTTTTACATATTCTTTAAAATCTGCGCTATGATTGTACGTTTTTTCATAATATAATTGAAATAACCTATGTCTACTTTTAAAAATGCCAGCTGTCGCCCAGTCACTAAAAGTAAATTGATCACTGACCGATAGTGATTTAGGGGTAAAAACGTTACTAAACTCTCTATTAATCATATTGAACAGCAAAGTATAAGCTTGATCAGGATTGATGTCATACGGCAATAAAGGTAATTTATCTATAAGATTATATTTGAATAGTTCCAAACGGCCTTCATTGACAGGAACAACACTTACAAGTTTTCTTTGTACTCTAACTTGATTCCTAGGAAAAGTGACTAACTGACCACAGTGATCAGAGTCTAACTCATTTATAATTAATTTATTACAAGGTTTCAAGGTTTCAAGTTATTCGGTGTGATTGTTTTTATTCAGTATTAATGGCGCCAAAAGATCACGTCGTAATATGACACCGCGCTGTTGCCGCTCTTATCACAGGTTAGTAAACCAATATTTACAAATGCTGTTTTGTTTCCATTTCTGTGTTATTTAGTTTGTTTGAAAAATCGTTTTTTTTTTTTTGATGTTAGGATTTATTTGATAGTTTCAAAATACTCCTATGAACTAGCATTGCCAGTGTTTTCATTTATTGTCGTATCCATATTGTATAAGAAAATATTTCTGGAAGGCAGTAATTTATAATTTTAGAAGTTTTGAAAGCAAATCAGCCGAAACTATGTCAATTTTATTTGTAGACTGATTTTGTCTTATTGTTGCTGTTAGAGGCAAATCAGTCGGATTGTGATTTAATAGGTATAACGAATTTATGTAGCTATAAGAAAAATAATAATATATTAAAACTTTCGTTGTCCAGGAAAAGGAAAAAAATAAAACACTAATGTCTCAAAGGCATTTTAAAATAAATACCATAAAAATTACACAGAATTGTAATTTGTCAATGTAAAAAAAAAAAACATATCGTCGGGGATAGTTCAATAACGCGTAAGTAGCATTAGTAAATACAGCGTAAGTGTCAAACACAAAATTTTTCAGGAGAGAGAAAAAACTTAATATTTCATTATTTACTTCATGGTTTTACGTTCAAATTAGTAAATAGCATCTATTTAAGGTCCTGCATAAAGAACTATAATAAATATCTATAAAAAGTACGCCAGTCACAGTATTATGGCACTTAGGCTGTTTTGCTTTATCCATTTTCAAATAAAAGTTGATCAGTTTCGATAGTTATGCGGTATTGAAACATATTTATTAGGTGTGACATGTTTATTTTTATTTATTATTATAGCAAATTAACAATTCTGAAATTAAAAGTCAACTTCTTTCAAAATCAAAGTTGTAAAATTAAAAACAAAATCATTAAAAAAATTGATTTGCAACTGCTCAATATAAAATTATAATTAAAAAAAAAAACAATCTCTAACATTAGTGGCTTTACAATAGGTTAGTAAATTATTATAATTTAAAATATTTAACAATCAGTCTCAAACATAGCATAGCAGTATAACATTATGGCTTTCTTATTAAAATTATACAATTTTGATAACAAAACTACCAACTTTAATATTATTAATAATAGAAGTAAGATTTTAAAAGGGAAATCGAGGAATTGTTTTAATTGTTGTAAATGATTATACTTAGTTTGAGATATCGGTAGTGGTGCGGCATAAAGCATTATTTTAGTGACTGAAACAATCTTTTTCGGACGTTTTGGCAAAGGCTCCAACTCATCCTCCAACTTGAGTTTATATTCAGTGGTACCATCAGGATTATACTTGAGAAGACTGATTTCAATCACACGATTTTCACCAGTGACACGACGAGGTCTAATCGAATCATATATAAAATTATCTTTGATGGAATAGTTCTTGAAGAAAGTGTAGTCTGCCATGATGATGTTATACGGGCCTGGGGGTCTACTCCGAAGTGATAAATCCGAAGTATCGAACGAATGTTCGGACATTTCCTACCACGAATTTCATTCTATCGGTCGGTCGGTTCGGACCGAAACCGTCTTCCGACCGAACTTCATTTGACGTTTGTTGTATCGTAAACCCTACTCCGAACGAGTAATGTGCGACCGATAATTTGAGTTTGACAAGAGTTTCATCGTCGATTTAATGTCAAAATTCACGACAACAAAATAGCTATCTTTATACTATCGTAAGTGTCGAATGTAATAAATTATCCTTAGTTTTATATTTGTTAAAAGTGGTAAAGTGAATGTGTCTCACATAAAATTGTAGCGAAATGGCAGTATGTATGTTTTTGGTGGAAGAGGCCCTCGAGGAAGAGCGTTTGGAGCGCAGAAGGAATCGCAGACGCCTTCGTGATTCCTTTAATAGCAATTTAGTGCCCGACGTTGAGTTTGTGGCTAATTACAGACTCAGTCGGTCTCTTTATGAAGAACTCTGCCAGGAGATAGTACCCTTGCTACCCCGGAAGCGTAATTGCCGTGCAATTGACCCGGCTACAAAGGTATGTTTGACTCACTCATAAAAATATTTTGATAGATACCTTAAAAGTAGATCATGTTTATTTAATATAACATAATATTATTATCATGTTATTAATAGCAACAAAATAACAATTATGCGTGCTTTTATTTTAGATACTAGTTGCCTTGAATTTTTATGCTCGGGGTAGCTACCAAGGCTCTGTAGGGCAGAATGATGATGCCCCAATGGCCCAGCAAACTGTCTCCCGATGTATACGAGAGGTCTCACTGGCAATGAGCACACCCGAAATACTTCGAAAATACATAAAATTTCCACAACATGCAACTGAAAGAAATGTCATCAAGAGAAAGTGAGTTTAAAAATATATTAATAAATAACAATTACAAAATGATTTATTGTGCACCATTTTTAAAAGGAACATATTGAAATGTAAATATCTTATAACAATGTTGATAGTAGGATTTATAGCTAAAAGTAATCTCTTTCAGCTTTTGTTGTTTCTTTTCAGATTTTATGCAAAATATAATATACCGGGTGTGATTGGGTGTATTGATTGCACTCACATTGCTATTGTAAGACCGAGTAAGCATGAAGAGCGGTTTTTTAATAGGAAACATTTCCACTCCATTAACACCCAAGTGGTAAGTTCATTTTGTGAAAATGACTAATGTTGAAGGACATGAGACATTTACAGACTCACTTATATTTTTCAGATATGTGACTCTGACTATGTTATCCTAAATGTGGATGCTTCTTATGGTGGAGCCACGCATGATGCATTTGTATCGCTTTCCGCTGAGAACAGACGTGTCGAATAATTAGTAAAATAAATAAATAATCAATTGCTAAATCTTGACCTCGTTTTTAACAATACTCAGTAGTTACGAAAACTATGTCATAAGTTAGGTATAATAGTGTGTAAAGTGAATATGGTTAATGTTTAAAGTTATTAGGTGACTTTTACACTATGGAAGGCAGTCCCTTTAACCGAAGTGGCAGGACCGTTCGCACCCCGCCCCCTGTGCCCTCAACACATCCTAACGCGCCGAGCCAAGAGGACAATGTCCTCGAAGTAATTTCAACCCCGGAAATCCAGAACTGGATGACATCAATAGAAACCTGCCTAAATGAGGTGTGCTGTATTGCATCAGAGGGTAAATTGAACTCAGAACAGAAATTGCGAATTAGTTCTTTATGCCGAAAAGTGGGTCACGGTACTTCGCAGATGGCAGTGCAGTACCAGTCCCTCAAACTGAAAGCCGTCCAAGCCCATTCTACGATTGGAACCTTTCAAGCCCAACTTGATCTTTCACAACAATTAGAAGACCTTAAGTTGAGTATTGACGAGTCATCGAAACCTGCACACGGAACTTCATTTGCTGACATGGTGAAAAAGGGAACCAACAACTTCATTCAGCCGATAAATTTGAGTTCAGTGGCCATTTACCCGAATGACAAATTAAAATCGAGCGACGAGACAAAATCCCTAGTCCAAAAAATTATTTGCCCTGAACAAATGAAATTACACGTTAGAGGACTACGCAAGACTAAAAATGGCGGTGTCATAATAAGCACGGACTCGAAAGCCGATATCGAGAAGATAAAGCATTCGGAGCAGCTAATGAACTCGGGCCTTACGATTGACGAGCCGCCTAAACGTAAGCCTAGAGTAGTAGTTATCGGAGTACCGTCATCTATGCAAGAAAAAGAAATTTTTACTTGCATATATAATCAAAATCTAGCCGATAAACTTCAAGATACCAACCTAGAAGCGTTTCTGAATACTATCAGATTAAGCCATAAGTCGGGAAAAAAGGAAGCTGAGACCTGTAACTTCGTTATAGAAGTATCTCCAGCCATTCGGAAAGCCCTGATAACAAAAGAAAGAGTTTTTGTAAATTGGTCATCTTGCCCGGTGAGAGATTTTACCTTGGTAACACGGTGTTATAACTGCCAGCAGTATGGTCATGCAGCCAAGTCATGTCGGGAATCAACACACACCTGCGGCCACTGTGGAGGTCAAGGACATTCAATAAAGGAATGTATGAAGAAGGCTGAGGCACCACAATGCGCCACTTGTCTGCATTTCAAGAAGCCGAGCAACCACAAAACCGGTGCTGCTGACTGTCCGGCGAAAACTTTGGCCGAAAAGAGGTACATTAACTCAATTGATTATGGAGGCGCCTAAGAGCGCCGTTAACTAAGGTAGTTTCTGACCTATTTTCTTTTAAGTTATACTGTTATGATTCATAATATTATTAATGACTTAGATAATCTCTCTGTATCCGAGTGTAAGACTTGTGATGCTGAAAATTGCAAACAATA